>VMKM01000090.1:0-675516 GCA_008360985.2 Macquaria ambigua
AAAACTGGAGACACTTGGAGCATTTTTGTCCAAAAAAACACCCTGAGAAATTCAGTTTACAATGGTATAAAACAATTACAAGTAAATCCTTGCATTTGAGAAGCTGAAAATGGCAACTTTTGGGCACATTTGTTTGATTTATGACTTAATCCATTATCAATATTGCATTTGATCAATGTCCTATCATTTGACTTGTCAACTAGCCATTTCAGCACTATTTGCATCTAAGAGTAGATGGCTTTTCAGAGACTGTCTTATTAATTAAATGACGAGTGGGAGGAAGATGAACATAAACCCTGTGGAATTTCCACTTTCCAAACGGCAGAAGGCTGAACTGTGTCAAACGGCACTGGCCGAAGCTGCACTCGATTTTAACTGCCACAGTAAACATTTTGAATCTTCGTATTTGGGAAATGAATCACTCAAAGTCAGCATTATGAATGACATCTTTTGTTTTTCCTGAGTTATCTAGAATCCCAAATGAAACAACAGTTGACTTTAAAAACACCTGCAGTCCCCTAAGTGATTTTTCTAGGTTTTCCTGTCGTTTGGGCCTCTGTCAGTGTGCCGACCTTTAAATCGTCTGTGAAAATATGACTTTGTTTTTTAAGAAGTCTTGGGAAGATGTGCCACGCTCTTCTCCTGAGGTCCTGTGCACTGGATGCCCTCAGTTTTAAATATACAGCATGTTACCTGGCACCTGTCATCAAGGTTTACTGAGTTCACATTAAATTAAAAGTGGAAGCAGAACTGGGAAAAAACTGCAGCTGATAACCAAAGTTGCTGTTGAAGCGAGATAGCGTTATCTTAAATCAGCTAGCTTTCAGTATATGCTGGAGAAAAAAAACATTGTATTTATCCCTTTTCTCTCCCACTCTTTAGTTTCACTGAGCCATATCTGATGACATTTAGCCCAACTGCCCTCTGCATCCCACCACCGGCTTCTTTACATCAATGTGACTGTCATCCTGGCAGCATTTGAAGGCAGGGAACACCCCAATTACACTGTTGCAAATTATTACACTCGATTACACAAGTATGAAACAGCTGATACACCTAGCGTTATTTGCATGTTTCCCAGGCTCAGGGTGGCACAATCAACAGTGTAATCACATTCACATGCTGCTGCATTTCCTAAAAATTACTTCCCCAAAACATGTGAAATCCTCACTGCAATGCAAACGTGACCACATCACTTGTGGAAGGGGGGAATCCCTTGGATATATGAGCATATTGCAAACACTGTGACCATCCCCCCCCCCCCATGGTGGCCTCATGTAAAGTGTCTGGAGTTCCCCACAGCTTTCAGACTGGCCCACATTTGATCAATTGATCCTTACAAACCTCCACACAAGAGGGTTTTGCCATTTTTCTACTAGACCATATGCAATAAAGATGATAAGACAACCACGTGTGCACACCATGTAGCTCTCACTGCTCATTTTATACGTGGGAAATGACATCCAGCTTTTAAAGCAAATGGTAAATTACATGATTATGTGTATCATAGCAAAACAAAAGACTGCAGTGTTCATCATAGGCGTGTAAATGTATGCTGCATGTAAATCCTTCATCATAAATCAAGAAAAAAAAGCATGAAAGAAAATGGAAACTTGCGTTAAGTGTCGTCAGAACATGAACCACAATGAATTCGCAATGAATTCATTCACATTTATGGCAACAACCAGACAGATTTACAGACGTGCAGCCAGTGCAGTTTGTAACAGAAAAGCTACATCTGAGACAGAGGGTGATGACATTTTAAAAATAATGAATAAACATTACATTCGAAAGCAGTGCAGTTCAAATTTGCTCTGTCTTGAAGCCGACAGCAAAGTATCTTCTGACAAACATACATCAGGAAACATCAAAATTTACTTTCATGACAACAGCAGTGCATTTACTTTTTTTTCTTTTCAGGCTGCAAGAGGCAGCACAAACTGCAACTTTCATATATTACTCCACACAGTCTGTACAGTTAAGACAAATCCAACTGGTTCTCTTCTCCTCAACCTCTAAACATAAAATTGTTCAGCAGAAACAGAAAAACTAGAAGTCCAGTGTTGGTGGTTAAAATCCAGTGTTCAGTCAGTTCTGTCAGTATTTGTTGATCCCAAATATCCGTACTCCATGAAATTGAGGCAACTTTGGGAGGAGGACACTAAGGAGGGAGCTCGTGTTGATTAGGAAATGTGTGGGATCGTATTTTGTGTAGAAACTGGCAAGAATATACCTGTAGAGAAGAGGAGAATAGTGTCAATGTAGCATCAACACATCACAATCAACATTTATATTGGGAGTTTTAACACCAAAGAGATACATGACAAACGGAGTCTCAGATACAAAATCAAAAAGTGAAAATAAACTCAACAACTAACCAAGCGACACCTCACAGGTTGAGATTTTATTTTGCAGTGCTTATGGTCGGCATGATAAAGGTTTAGCATTGTTTCAGGTTCTGTGTCAGTTCTCTGAATTTATTAATCTGTCATGTTTGTGTTCCCGTGATGCAGGTGACGAGATCCCGTGATCTCGTCACCTGCATGCACGTGGTGCGCATTTGCATCCTTGTACGTTTGTGGGAGACAAACAAAACAGGGACCCACTCATTGGAAAACTGCTCCATAGCACTCCTAGAGGTCAAAAACTCCACAGGTTACCTTTAAGTGCATCAGTTTAAAAACAGCCTTTTAATACACAATGAAAGATGTGCGGACAGTGAATGATTTGTATAATTAACTGGCATATTTATTTCACTCAGCAGTTCAACAGTATTGCAACAAGAGTCTACAGTCATGCTAGTGGCTCTGTGAATCTGTGCTAAATGTTAACGCTAGCATGGCAACATGCTCACAATAACACTGTTAACATGCTAATGTTTAGCAGGTATAATGTTTACCATATTCATCATATTAGTTTAGCGTGTTAGCATGCAAACATTTGCTAATTAGCACTAAACACAAAGTACAGCTGATGCTGATGGGACTGTCATACGTTTTGCAGGTATTTGGTCAAGGGGATCACCAAAGTAGGATTCATCCTCTGGGGACCATAAGTGTCTGTACAAAATTTCATGTCAATCTATCCAATAGTTGTTAAGATATTTCAGTCTGGACCAAAGTGCTGGACAAACTGACACTGCCATTCGTAAAAATCGAATAATTTCTCAACTGGTGAGGACTTTCAACCAAGTCATGACACTAACATTAGCTTAATTAGATAGCTAATTACAGCTGATAAATTATGCTAGTGACAGTTGTCATTTCAGCTGACTTTGAAGCCGACTTTTGTCTACCACTGTCTGAAATCAAGGACCCACTGTTTTGAAAATGACTAACAATTTCTAGAGGTAAATCTACCACCATTATCACTATAAACTGCATACGAGCCGCATAGGGATGGAAAGCTTGACAGGTAAATTTTCCTAAAATTGTTTCTAGATGGTCTAAAAAGAAGACAAGAAGATTCCCAACCAGTGAGTCAAAAACGAAACCATCCAGCTACCTCCTCACATATTTAACTACATGCCGATTTAGCCGTCATAATGAAAATAGAAACTACAAACTGTCCAGCGCTGCAGATGACTTTTCAATATAAGAAGCGAACATACTTACAGAACTATTGGTGAGATAGTGAGGAATTTGCGTGAAGATGTGAACTGGACACCGTAGTCCATCTGTTCCCAGTGTGTGAGCAGACGAGCTTTGCCTTGGTCTGGTGTCTCAAAGGGAGTGCCCTTCACTGTGTGTAGAAACAGGTACATCACCTGCAGAGGACAAAGACAGATACACAACTACTATTAGCCACTAAGACAGATAGGTTTCCCTCCAGTTTATACATTTCAAGAAGTAAAGTTCAGGTGTACTGCTGGATCATTAGCTGTCTCGAGGGAGACAGAAGGATATTTACCCAAACTCTCATTATCAACAACTGCAAACATGTCCTATTTATGTGCAGGCCTGCCACATTCTTAATCATTTATAGATGCAGCTGTTGCAATTCAGGAATTCAAATTGTTTTTCATTTTTGATGACGAAACCAAAGAACAGAGCATTTCACAGAATTTTACTACAGGGTAACTCATTAACTATAATTTTTCAGATCATTTTCATAGTGAAGTGGGAAAGTGTAACAAAGTGAAAGTTACTTAGCCACTTGTTTAGGTTAAACAGGATTGCAATACCGATAAATTGATATTTCATATATTTTGAATAAAAAATAAATAGGCGTGGGCGGTATGTATAAAATCATCTTTTAAGGTATATGTAATCTTAATATCATGATATCAATAAATATTGTGATATAGCACATTTTCTGGAAAATCAATCAAGAAATTGTTGATGGATAAAAAAGCAGACAGGAATGTAAATTAAATACCTGACAAATCACACTGATGCAAAACTTAGAAATTAAAGGAATAGTTTGACATTTTAGGAAAGTTGCTTTCTCGCTGAAAGTAGAAAAGATCAATACCAGTCTCATATCTGTCCATTAAATATGAAGCTGGACTCAGGAGACAGTTAGCTTAGCCTGGCTCTGTCCAAAGGTTAAAAAAATAAAATCAGCCTACCAGCACCTCTTAAGCTAAAGTACTCCAGGAAGTTACTGCTCCCAGACAAGAAGAGGTCCAGCACATAACCCCTTGTATGCAAAACCGCAACTTATCATTTTTACACTTCGGGTCTTGTACAGATTAAACAAATAAGTTATAACGTGTTAATGAATGTGCTTTAGAGGTGCTTGTAGGTAGGGTTTTTTTTTTTAACCTTTGAACAGATCCAAGCCAGGTGTTCCCCCTGTTTCCTGTCTTTGTGCTACACGAAGCTAAGCTAAGCTAAGCTCCTGACTTTAGCTTCATATTTCAGTTTCTTACTTTGCACACACAGTGAAGTGCCGACCAGTGTGAAGTCCATCAAAATTAAAACACATGTCGCATCACACTGCAGCTGGGTGATGATGTCTGAGGAAACTGGAAACAGCCTCAGACACCACGCTGATGACGACAGGATAGCCTAAATTGTTTGGTGAATATAAAGCGTGGTGTACAGGAGAAGAGTTGTGCGATGTGTTTTAATTTTGATGTAGCTTCATATTGAACGGACAAATGTGACAGTGTATGGATCAAACTCAAACTCTTGGAAGAAAGCGAACAAGCGTATTTCCCAAAATGTCCAAGTATTCCTATAACATATGGCAGTTCTGCTCGTTGCTTTTTAACCACAATGGATATTATAGAGGATAAATACCACGGTATGGCAAAATCTCTGTCGGTATCGTTGCATGGTAAATATCATGGTAATGACCACCCCTAAAAATAAACGCTATATGTTTCAGATATGTAATAAATGCCATTTAATTGCTGTATCTTTCATACAATTCAAAAACCTGACAACTCTCGAATTGCTGGAGTTGTAAGAAAAATGCACTTCACTGGCTGTGGCAGTTTCTACTCAGTCCAGTTGCTTGGGTTTGAACATCGTTTGAACTGACCAGGTTGTGGATGACGTTGGTAAGGGTCCAGACGAGCGGCACAGTGAAGAAAGGAATGCTGAGCAGGACGATGTGCAACACGACGGTCAGCAGCAGGTAGGTGAGCCATATTCCTCTGCTGTTCATCACCCTCGTGTTGGGGTTCACCTCGCTGTGAGCTACGCCCACATTCATCTTGAACACAGAGAGAGACGAAATGTGAGAGTTCAGGATGCTGAAAACAAGGGTCTGTTGTTTCAAGAGGCACCCATGGACCTTTTAATCCCCTGTGACTTTAGACATCCAGCTTCTCAAACATGATATTAGCAAGCAGGTTAAATCTGAGAGTTTGAGAACCTTAGACACGTGGTAAAATTGATAGTGATGCGGTTGATCGGCTGAAATTAAGTTTTTAAAATGCAGCAATGCAGAACTCTGCTTATGGGACAGACGTTTCATACCATCACCAAACAATACAATGACAATGATAATGATAAACTGACAGTCTTTGCCTCTGAGATGTAATGGAGCCAAAGTAAAGTACAAGTACCTCAAAATTGTTCTCAGGCTACTTACTAATCAACAACAATTTATATAATCGTTTAATTGGTCATTTATCATGCAAAAATACCAAACATTTACTACTTCTGCTTTTCAAATGTGAAAATGTGCTTATTTTATATCATTGTACGTTTAATATTTAGGGGTTTGGGGCTTTTGGTCAAACACAACAAGCAATTTGAAGACATCACTTTGTGCTCTGGGACCTTTGCACTAATTTATACTGTAACTCTGGAGAAAAGACCCCGTCCGAGTGAATTGTTCTGGGTGACTAAACATGCGCTTCCTCCTCTCACAGGACTCCCTACATCACTCAGCTACATGTAGCCGCAACATTCAGACACTTAGCCGGAGCAAAAAAAAAAAGCTATGATAAAGTAGCAATAAATAAAATATTACATATTCTGCCAGCACATAACAGTAACTGCTCACACAATGCCAATATTTTATAATTTCAGCTTTACGGATGACGTTAAATAACATAACGTTCGCCTGCTAGCTAGCAGTTGAGCTGCTACCCACAGGTTAACATGCTAACGTTAGTTAAAAGTTACGTTAAACGTGATGTAACGGTTGCAGACTACGAGTTAATACTGCGGGGTTTAAAAGCTTCTGTTAAATTGTGATAAATTAGCCTCGCCCATGCGGCATTTCGAGGTTTAAAACTTTACATTTCAACGGAGCAAGCTTTACCTTCCTGTGTTGTCGTAGCTCACCAGGAAATTCCTTTGTTTTTTCTTTAACCCCGCCTTCGTTAGGTTTGGGCTAGTTCCTCTGCTGCGGCGCACATCTGTCAAAACTCCAGCCCGTGTCCTCCTGTCCCGATGAACGGCAGGTAAACAGGTGAGGGGGGCGCTGCTTAAAGTTTTAGCAAAGAGGAATTGTCCTCCAAGAAATTCCCAGGATCCCCCCAGTGTTTAGCATCACTGTTAATTCCCATGTTATAACTATTAAACGTCAGCACAATAATAGGATAACCTACATAGGGATGAACTTTAAAGTTGCTTTTGTGGTTTCACTCTCCAGCCTGATGTTTTCACGGTGCTTTCAGCTTGTGTGCACCGGTTATATTCGCTCCTCAGGTGGAGTTTAATTGAACAAAATCTTAAATGCTATTAAATGTAGCTACTGTAGGTGGTAGGGGGTTATTAATGCATCTATAAAGACAAATAACAACCAAAACATATATATTTTTTTAGACATTTGATGAAATGGAATTTTCAACGTTCATAAATGACAACATTTACTGCTTTAAAAAAAAAAAAAAAAAAGCACCACAAAAATAACAACATGTCAACAGCCCAAAGGTCGGCACACTGTTTGGCATATAGTGGTTGGTACAAAGGTGTTTTGAAACCAGTGGGGGGAAGTACTTAAAGGACATGTCTGGTGATATTCTGTGGTTTTTGTATTCGTATTTAATACTAATAAATGTTGTCTATGTAGGCAAAGTCTGATATAGCTTCCCTCTGTGCCACAGAGCTCCATTGTTGTCCAAAAACTATTAAAAACACATCAATGAATGAACCACTCTCTTGTATTGGGTGACATGTTCCTTTATTACACTGAAGATGGGCACTGTTGTTAATTTTGAGTCCATCTCACATACACCGTCCTGCTGCCATAAATAAGATAAGATAAGACAGAACTTTATTAAGAGATTGCTCAAAAATTACGACAACATAAGACTAAAAACAATAGAGTAATACATGTAAAGTGTATAAGGAGTAAATGCTAACACCAGTGCCTAGTAGAATAACAATATACAGATACATTTAGTAAAACAAGTAAACTAAAACAGAAGAGTAAGGGTATTTAAATAGCACCAAATCTACATGTGAAAATAGCCCCTATTAAATCTACTATTTACCCCGGCTTAAGTAATGTTTGCTAAACAATACTGAGCTGTTTTAGGAAATTACCGAGCCTTTGTTGAAAGGCTCAGTAATGAAACTGTAAACCTGAAGATGTATGTCTTCAGTAGGAATCAGACAGACTGGGGAAGTTGGAAAGTATTGAGAGACACACTAACGCATTGTTGGTTTTGGTCTTTTAATCGGATTTATTGACAATAAGAAAAATATAATAATAAGTACTGTTTTACTTGAGTATTTCCATTTCATGCCACTTTATACATTATATTTGCACCACTAAAACATAAAATCAACTAAGGTGAATCCTGCATTATTGGCTAACTTTGTTGTAGAGGGACCCGTGTCAAAATCTAGTTTAAGGAGCTTTAATATTTTAGTTTATACACACAAGGTCACAAGGTACATATTCCTAAATAAAGTTGTGTTCGATTAAATTACCACAAACTAACAATCATTCCAGCATAGGAGTATTGGTTGCACTGGACTTAATGGGAGCTTGGAGGTGACAACACATACTCAGGGCATTAGGTGGGATGAGTAAGAGCATGTTTCTGCCCCAGGGCCCCCAAACAGGTAAATCCGGCAATGCCTCTAGTCCACCACATTTCAGAGGCAAATATTGGACTTTTTACTCCACTACATCTATCTGACATCTGTAGGTACTCCTTACTTTGCAGATTCAGATTTTATATACAAAACACACCATCATTTATTTGCTGAGCAGGTTGCTTCCCGGTAGCATGAGCAGTGTGTAGAGAAACTAAATACGGAAGTCACATGACCCATGGATTACATGTGCAGGACATCCCGAAGAACTTTAGCTTGCTGAGTTAGCCATTTATTGAAACACATTTTTTTTTAAAGATATTTTTTGGGGCATGTTACCCTTTATTATATAGTGACAGCTGAAGAGAGACAGGAAAGGCGGGAGAGAGAGTGGATGACATGCAGCAAAGGGCCCGGGTCGGAGTCAAACCCATTGAAACACATTTTTATATGAACATTTTATATTTATATGTACATATTTATTCATGAGCAAACTCAGTCTACTGATGAGGATCTGAACGAGGAATGAACTGTCAAGCTTTATAAAATTAGATCGATTTAACCACCCGACAGTATATAAAGCATTTAAAAGTTGCTTACACATTAATACATCAGTAAAAATAATCCAATAATATAACATACAGTATAATAATATAACACTCTGAATAGGGGCATTCTGCATAATGACTACTTTTACTTTTGATACTTTCAGTACATTTTGCCAATAATGCTTCTGTTCTTTTAAGTACAAGTTCGAATGCAGGACTTGTAAAGGAGTAATGTGGCATTTCTACTTTTATTTAAGTCTATTTGAATACTACCTCCACCACTGATAGTGACCTCACATAGTAATTGATACCTACCACGTAGATTAAATATCATCAGGATACGACTGTATATGCAAAAGGACTAGTAAGGGAATGTGACATTCACTTGTCCAGTGATGATCACATTTCACCCCTAACTTTTTTACATGTGAAATAATTTGACTGAATTGAGGTGGGCAACATGGATCAAATTTACTATCACGGTATATTAATTTTATTTCACAATATCGATATATATCATGATGTATCACTTTTTCTTGAAAACTATATTAAGAAAGTAACCAGATGGAAATGTCTGGGTTTTTTTTTTGGGGGTTATCCAGTGAAATAAATACCTGACAAATCAAGAGACATCATCACATTGATGCAACAATCCTGTTAAGCCAGTATTGCCATAAAGAAGAACTGCTCATTGATTTGCAACATTGCACAAAATGGCCTAATAGAAACTGAGATATTAAAGGGATTGCTTTCACTGCATACTGTAAAGACCTGAATGTTATGTTTGTGCATCAGAAAACCTCTTGCACCGACTTTAAATCCACATATCAAAGCAATCTACACTTGGACATCACGCTTTGTAGTCAATAGAGAAAGAGGATGGAGCCACAATGTTGCTGTGTAGATCATTATTGTGGAGCTCACATATAAAATGATGGGGGTTGCTCTATTAGTCTGTGAGCAAACTCATCCTAAAGTACAACCAGACAGGTTTTTCTGGTGTAAAAGTTGAAATAAATGGAGAAAGTCTACAGACTCCTTTGATCCCCCTGCAGCAGCAGCAGCTCAGATTTCTCAGACTAAACAGCAGTGATGCTTGCAGGAAACAGTACACTCAAGCATTGAATTCAATTTAAGACAGGAGTTTTGAGATTCAGTAAGGGTAACAAAGCGTGGAGGAATATCTTGTACGGGGCAAATGACTAATGCGTGGGGGATGACAACAAAAACAAACAGGCTGTTACCGGCACGCTGAGCAGGTTGCTTCCTGGTAGCGTGAGCAGTGTGTAGAGAAACTAAATAAGGAAGTGATGTAAAAATCATAACATACGACCCATCGATTACATGTGCGGGGCGTCCTGAGGAACTTTGGCTTGCTGAGTCAGTCATTTATTAAAACACATTTGTATATGGACATTTTATATATATTTCTGGACCTTGAGTTGAGATTGTTTTGTCAGCTGCTGTTTCTATGGTCAAGAATTAACTGTCAAGCTCAACTTTTAAGTCAAACATGGTCCCAGGAGGATGAATCTTAATGGCTATGGTGACTCCTGACTTTTCATCTGGTGCCATCGTCAAGTCAAAATGTCAAATTGTCCAATACTTTATTTACCAAATCTCTTCAAAATGAATGACGTTCCCATCAGCCTCAGCGTGTGTTTGCATTGGTGAAAACACTGATAATGTTTATACTGTGCACAAATTACAACCAGTATCCTTTCATACTGTAATCGGTTCATATCTAAATGATCAGAAAAAAAAAAAAGAAAAATGTTTACACAGTTGTTCTCGCAACACTATATAGTATGATGTCATAAAATCTCACAAGTGACTTACTGTAACATGTTGACCTTTCTGCTGCTTGCATCATCCAATACAAACACGCTATGTACACTGATACTGTCATGCACATCACTTTTCATGCTTACAACATAATAAACCCCTTATCATATCAGCTGCCAAAGATCTGCTTAATTACTACATTTACTTAACCACCACTGCTAAAGATCAAAATCAAACGTAAGACCTCAACTTTTTTTATCAAACTGTTTGTTTGCTAGCGCGTCTTGCTATATGCTTACTTTGATATTGCTTTTGTGCAGATTAAGTTTTTTTTCTCACCAGCCACTTTAGCAGGTTACTGAACATTTGTACCGGCCACTCAGTGTTTTTCTGCCACTTCTGAAATCTATGTAGAACACTTCAGAATTGTAAACACTGAGTCAGTCGTACCTGACAGTAGAAATATGAAATATATCATTATATCAATTGCCTTTTAAAAATAATATTTATTAATATATAACTGCCATGGTGGCAGGTGACCTGAAAATGTTACCTGCCACAGCCAACATTTACCCTGTATTTGGCAGGTGCTTATTTCATTCCCTGCTCTTGTACTTTCAATGCTGTGTTGTTTAGGTTTTTTTTTTTTTATCTATGTATTTATTTCCTTGTGTTTGTGCCACTTATTTGATCATATTATTCTCTTACCTTTCTTGTAACACAATTTGGAAAGTGTTAAATAGATCATTTCCTCCATGACAGATGTAAACAGGAAACTTTGGAGTTTTTATCTTCAAAGGCAGGATTTCTGTGGGCGGGACATGATGAGAGAGATTGAATGAATTCTGGATATGAAGTCACTCGAAGAACAAGCTTCCTTGTTGAGCAATCCGGTACCTTTACACTGAGCTCACTGCTGCTTCCTCTTCCCCTTTAAACGTGACACCTTCCTTTTTTTCTGCTTTGACTTGCTACTGGATTCGCATTGCATCATCAGAGCGTGAGAGTGTGAGCACATCTGCTGTAACAGAAGCCCCGAGTGGGAGGAAGTATGCAGGAAGCTGTGGATCTCCTAAGAGCAGCAGGAATATTTTAGGAAAGCACAGCTTCCTCGTTATCTCATATTTGCCTGGGTATTGTTTGTAAATCCATTCAAAGGAGTTGTCGGTGAAGGTAACCTCCTAACTTTCCTTAGTGAGGAATTATTTGTCGTGGTTGTTTTCAGTGGAAGGAACAATCGCCATAAAAAATACTATGACATCACGAACCACATTATGATGAAAGTCATTGTTTATTATGCACATTGTATTTATTTTGCATAACAAAGGGACATAGAGATAAACACACAAACACAAACTGATTTCAATAAATATCAATAAATAAATACAATAAATATGATTTGAATAAATAGGTTAGATAATAATTCCATTGGAAATACAGTATTCAATGTATACATGGGAGGAACAAGAGTGGAAACACTGTTGTAGATACAACACCAGCCCCTGAAAGCTGTTCTAGAGACTTTGATCAATGTGATCAAGTAAAGGATGCTCGTGCGATTCACAGCTGCACTGCAACATCTCACGCTCTACATGCATTTCTGAGCCGAGCCTTCGGTGTGATGAGCCGGATCGCCAACAGCGAAGACCCGAGCGGTGAGGATGGAGAAGGAGAAGAGTCTGTCCAGGGTGTAGTGGCACAGCAGAGCCTCCTGCCAGCGATGAATAGGTTGGGTCTCTGCATTACTGACGTGGGACTTCTGTAGAATCAGAAAAAAACAAAACCAACGTTAAACTTTTGTCCAGTTGTATCTGAGCTATGAGCCAATAAAGCTGTAACACATCCTGCACAGACTCCTGAGGCAGGTAAATGAAAATGAATGTGTCTCTCCCAAGCATGTATTTCACTCGACCGAGCTTACCTTCTGGTGATCCATCTCTGCCCTGGGCTCCACACATTTGCTGATGTCTTCGTGCAGTGTGTGCATCGCTGGCTTCACTTTGCTGACAAACTCTGAGCAGCTTTGAAATCCAGCAACCCTCTCCACTGCAGAGTTGTAGCTCGTTAGGGCATCGAGTATCTTCCCAATACATGTCTGTGGAAGGAGAGCGGAAAAGACAAATCACATTACAATCAGGAACTCGTTGTTTTATGCTGTAAATGCAAACCTATTATATTTCTCGTTTGCCCCATTAGTTTCTACTATCACTAATATAATGACATTAATGTGATATTTCCTGTGTGCATTGTTGGTTTTGTTGCTTACCGCAGGCTTCTGTTTCAGGGTCTCAGGATCACACATGTCTTTCGCCTCCATCCAAAGAAGTGAGGTGGTGAAATTTGTCACAACTTTGGATCCTTTTCGTGCCTACAGACCATTTGAGACAATACATGCTCAGTACACTGTCGCATTATATAAAATAATAAAGACATCGAGCTAAAAAAAAAAAATGCTGGTATACACAGCTAATTTAAAGTCAATATTGTGTGTAGTTTATATGTGGTAGTTACTTTATCTAATGATATTTTAAAGCAGTCTGTAGGTGAGCAGAATCTGCCCAGTCAGCACTTTAAAAATTAATATCACTCGTATATTTACAGATGCCTCAACATATTAAAATTATTAAACATGTTAAAATTGGCTAAAAATATATTTGTCAAAGTTTTACATTTATGTAAAACAAAATTTGAGAGACCAAAAATATTCCAAAGGCTGTATATGGAAAAGTTATTTCTAATATTTTAGAGTATATTTTGCATTAATAATTCCAAATAAATTAATAAAAAAAACAAAAAACTTACCTCTATTGATACATTTTTGGCAATGCCATTAAGCGCCTGAGAGCTGTTCCGTACATCAGCGCATGCATCTTGCAGACTGAGCCCGGCTGGAGCGCAGGATGCAGCCGCGAAGAGCAAGAAAAGAGCAGCAAAAGTCGCGAAAAAAGAATCCATGGTGGGTGTTGGGTTTTTTTTTTGTTTAGGTGAGCTCGTGTCTCCTGATGTGCGTTCGTCCCTGTGTTCGTCCCTGTGAGTGCTGGGAGCTGCTTTTAAGTGTTTTTTGATAAGCGCCACAGGGCAGTGACTCAGTGCAGGGTTTTCCTGCCTGGGCATCCCTCAGGTGAGTTCATGGGGAGTACAAATTAATATTCATGTAACGGCGAGGAGGACCCAGAGTGGGTGTAAGAGGAATATGATGTCAGACTAACCACATTCAATTAGGAAATTATTATTGAACACAAAAAAGGAAGACAAAGACAAGTCTCTTTTGTTGTAATCACAATATTTTAAGTGAAACTATCAGCTTACCATGGGTGTGTTAAGGTTATTTATATTTTAATATCCCTCTAGGCTACTTTTTTAATGTAATATTTTTTTTCTGATCTCCAGTCATCAATGAACTGCGATATGTGGTGGTTTTAATCACATATAGGTCTCCTGAATATTCTTATCTGACATTATTTATGCTCATAATATATTACAACTAAGTGGGATAGACAGTATTAGTAAGAGTGACACACCAATTAACCTAGATGTTTTCTAATCCAGTTTCACATCTATGGCTGTGCCGAGGAAGTGAGATTAACCTTTATTTCAGGGCGATGATGAATGAATTTCCACGTGTCCGCGATCTGCCCCTCTTCTCTACCAGAGAAAAACATTTGCCTTTCAACTGAATTTTTTTTTCAGAGAAACAAAACGATAAGGGAAGGCCTAAGATATTTTCGTGCTTCCTTTATCTTTCCCGTTTATGTGCTATATTCTTTATATAGCTAGTGGTAACTGACAGCGGTGTGTAATCATTGCATTTATTGACTAGCAATTCAAATGAACACAGAACAAATGCATATAGCTCAGAGATTTGCTGCTTAAATGTTATTTGTTACTTTTATGGGGAAATCGCTGAGATTTTGTGCAAGGACTAAAGTAAAGAGGGCTCACACGTTGCTTACATGGGCCGGATTAATCCAGTATAGGGTTCTTGGGCAAAATTGAGCTGTGTGCCCATATTGATCACCTTTTCCTCCCACTCTTTGTGTTTTTTTAAAGTACACATCTGTGCACATGGCAGACTTCCAACCCTATTGCTAGACCAAAAGGTCAATATTGGGCAATTCTGCTAAATACTGGATTATGTTCAGCGCTGCTTCTTTACACTTAAATGCTAATGCTTTTAAAATTCTCGCTTTCTATTATTAAAATAGTTGGCGATTAATTCTCCGTTGATTAACTAATCATGTCAGCTCTACAAAAGTGGAATTCATCAAATTATGGCGAACCATGGTGCCTTCAGGGGCCCCTGAGGATCTGGAGCTCGAGGGCAAATGAAAGGAATGTTTATCACGCCGCTGATATGGACCATGAAGATAATAAATTACAAAACAACGTCAGTGTATTAATGGATGAATTAACATATCTAGACTGAACATCAACTTTAAAAGGTTTACAAAAAGAGTGCTGAGAGAAAGCACTGACCCCTCTAAATGAATAGTGGCGCTCCAGCGCTGCTCTTGAACGCACCACTGTTTGCTCCGGAAATGTTTTCTTTTTTAGTGTCTGTGTGTTATTGTTGTGAATGAAGTGAGCATGGACTCCAGTGCGGTAAATCGAATTACTGACCTAGAATAGGTCTGTGCACACTTTACATTTATATTTAAAGTCGTTCAGTTTTTTGTAACAAAGCGACACACACTCTTCATTAATGCGGTTGTTTTTGGTGTAGAAACTGACTGCATGTGCAGCCACAACAGTGTCTGTCTGTCTGGTTCATGACGCTGCTAACGTTAGCTAAATTAGCTAACCGTTAACGGCAACTATATTATAGGGGTTGCGAGACACTACTGTTGTGAGTAAAAAAACGTTAGCTTAGCTTTCTGTACACATTTCTGTAATTAATACTATAACTTTGGCTTTGTAGGCTTTTGCTAGCAGTTAGCCATAACGTTAGCTTCCGGGGCTAGCTACTGTTAGCCAAGCCCAAGCTAACATTAAAGTGACCCTGGATGTATGGGGCGATACTTGAGTTTAATTGATCAAAAGCAAATAAAAAATTAAATATTTTTTATAGGATGGTATGAGCATTTACAGAAGTTGTCATTCCTCTGCAGGTTGATTTAGCTGTACCCATGATGAACTTTGACGGTCTCGACGCTGGGATGGGTGAGTACCCACCCAGCCTTCACGGGACTCTGGACGCCGGGATGGAGCCCTCCATGGACCCCCACCTCAACCCCAGCTTACTGCAGGGTGTGGAGCTTGACCCAGAGGGGCTGGCCGTGACAGTCCCCGAGCCTGTGCACCTCATGGAGGGGATGTTTTCCGAACTTCACAGTGCAGTCTCAGAAGTTGGCATCCCGGTCACTGCAACGCATTTTGATCTCCAGGAAGAAATGCTCTGGATGGGAAACCACAGAGTGAGAGCCTTGATTATGACGGAGTATATGACTGTGTCTGAAACATGCAGGTTGCCTTCAGTTTAATGAAAGTGCTGAAATACTTTGCAGCCATGTCATTCCGTCTTATTCCTTTAATTATTCTCTTTAGGGTCACGTAACCTCGTTCTTCGGACCTACAATGGGCCGCCATTCTTCTTTCCAAGCGCATGCATCAGACGACATCCGACACATTCAGAGTTTGGAAACAGGCGTCCTATTCCTTTCCAAGTGTAACCTCAAATGCCACACTCGTGGGGGCCTTGTTATGTTTGATTACCCGTAAGTGTCACAAAATACTGACTGGGGCAAATGTCCTTGTGCTGAGATTGACTGTAGACAAACTGCGGCTGTAACATGATTTATTCTCTCACTAAATTAATGGATTCAAGTTTAGGCTTATTAATGATGTATGTGTGCATTCCAGGATGGATGAGGGAGCTGATATGCATAGTCTCCTTATGACTGACAACAACACCTTGCTTATGGGTGGATTACAAAACTATGCGGTTGAATTTGACTTGAATACTGTTCAAGAAACTCAAAAGGTGAGACATTGGGATTAAGTGTATCAACATCCACAGCTATCAATGCATGCAGCACAGGACCACATGACATACATTGCTATATGATATAAGACACTTAAAAGCAAGTGATTGATTGTTTACTATCTTGTCGTGTACTTGACAGTTCACTGTTGAGGTACCTGGAATGGCAATAATGCGCCAAACCAGTCGTTTCTTCTTCTGTGGCCACACTTCTGGCAAGGTAAGAATGACTTCATCAAATCAGTTTGTGAAAGATGTTTTTTCTGGTTTGTGCGACACTCACATTCACCCTCTGTTTTAAAACAGATAACCCTTCGGGACTTGCGCACCTTCAAGATGGAGCACGAGTTTGATGCGTTCTCTGGCAGCCTCTCAGACTTTGACGTCCATGGAAACCTTCTGGCTGCGTGCGGGTTCTCCAGCCGAGGATTGAATGGGTTGGCATGCGACCGTTTCCTCATGGTGTATGACCTCCGTATGATGCGAGCTGTAACGCCACTTCAGGTGCACGTGGACCCCCTCTTCTTGCGCTTCATTCCTACTTACACGTCCCGCCTGGCGATCATCTCACAGACAGGTATCAACCGGGGAATGTGGGGTCTCCTTCACGCAAGCTCTGTAATCAGTGTGTTTGTAGAGTTTGGTCAATAAATGTGAGACATGCTTTTTATTATAATAACATCAAGATTTGTATTTTGGCATCACACTCAAAGTCACTACAGTGGAAGTGTTTCCTGAATAGTGGTACTATTAATAATTATCCAGGCTACGTGTATCAGTATTTAAGAACTATTTCCACCGTAGTCACTCAGGTATTTGAGTGAAAATGTTTCCTGAATACTGGCACATGTAGCTTGGATATAATGTTCCACCTCCTCTTTCTCCAGGTCAGTGCCAGTTCTGTGAGCCCACGGGTCTTGCCAATGTGGCGGACATTTTTCACGTCAACACCGTGGGCCAGTTGCTCATGAGTTTTGACGTATCGTCCAGCAAACAAGCCTTGGCCTTTGGGGACTCTGGGGGATGTGTGCACCTGTGGTCTGACGCCCCAGAGGTTTCTTTTAACGACTACTCCCGGGAGACAGAGTTCGCCCTGCCCTGCCTTGTGGACACGCTGCCTCAGCTGGACTGGAACCATGACCTGCTGCCCATCTCGCTTATCCCCATGCCGCTGACCAGCACAGAGCCGCTGTTGTCAGACTGGGCCGCTGCACTGGCTACACCCAGCCCCAGGTAACACAGTCACAAGTACTCTTATGTGTTTACCTGAGCTGATTCTGTATGACTGGTCATGGCAACACTACATGAAAGCAACAACACTAACAAGTATTGTCTTTGTATCCTGTGATGATACATCGCAGAGCTTCATTATTGTCCACAAACTATTAAAAACACATCAGTGAGCCACACTGTTGCACTGGCTGACATATTCCGTCATTATGATGAACATTGACACTGTAGTTTATTTTGAGTCAACCTCACGTACGCCATCCTGCTGCTGGAAATACTCACCAGCGAACCAAATTTGCAGCTGAAAATAGTTCCTAATAAATACACAACTCCAGTTTGAGTTACGTTTGCTTAAAACTACAGTGCTCAGCAGTTTTAGGAACTTTGGTAAAAAGGAAACTTTATATTTGTGACCAGTTTTTAAAGAGTTACGTCTTAAGTAGGAACCAGTGGGGAAAAGACTGAGTGCCACAGATAAGATAAGGGAAGTTGGAAAGTATTGAGAGACAGACTAATGCATTGTTGGTTTTGGTCTTTACATGGGATATGTTGACAGTAGCAGAAATATATTATATCACCTGCATTATCTTTTAACTTTACATATTGAAACCAAAACATCAAACAGAAATGTATTATCTCACTTTATGATCTCATCTTAGTCACAGTGTGGAACTCTCCCGAAGTGAAGTCAGTGGTTTATTTTATGTCACTTTGTGAGTCATTCATGAACAATTGGAAAAACAATTTGAGCCGCCCAACAGAGACGCATCACATTTGACATTCTTTACCAATTAATGGCTATAAAATCTGACTTGAAATTTGTTTTTGTTTTTATGTTAGTTTTTTTTTTTGCTGTCCAGATTTGATCAAATTTGGCAAATTTGGCCCGTATGTGGGCGGTACAGTGGTGCAGTGGCTAACAGTGGTGCAGTGGCTAGCACTGTCGCCTCGATCCTTCAGGGTTCAAACCCACCGGCCAGCTGGGGCCTTTCTGTGTGGAGTTCTCCCCGTGCCTGCGTGGGTTTTCTCAGGCTTCTCCGGCTTCCTCCCACAGTCCAAAGACATGCAGGTTCGGTTAATTGGCGACTCTGAATTAGCCGTAGATGTGACTGTGAGTGTGAATGGTTGTCTGTCAGCCCTGGCAACCTGTCCAGGGTGTACCTGCCTCTCGCCAGCTCCAGCCCCTGCTCCAGCCCCCCGCGACCCTCTAAGGATAAGTGGATATAGATAATGGATGGATCGATGGCCCATATTTGAATGCTTGTCCTAACATAGGAGATTTTAACCTGTCTGAAAAGTGTCATTACTATGTCACAATATTGAGGAAACGCCAAATAACAGGGAGCTGGATTAGCATGTAACAGCACCATCAAATGATGCTTATCCATTTTTGAGTGTCTCCAAAGTAAACACACCAGTTTATTAGGTACCACAGTCCTGCAATAAATGGTACCTTCATGAAGGTTTTAACGCTGAGTTTTGGTTTTAAAAAGGTGTTCAACTTTTTGATCAATTTTGAGGCTGTAGTTTGTGGCAGTGTCGAATTTTATTGCAATGAGAGGTTTTTCTAATATCCAGTCTCTGCTCCATTTTTATACATGGGGTGGACAAAATATTAGAAACACCTCTCAGTATAAGGGTATTAGACTGCAGAAGTTGAAGCTAGGTGTACCTAACTGGCAACTGAGTGTATGTCACTTACTGCATTTGGCTAGTGTTTCCCTGATTTTCTTAACTGCTACCATTTAATAAAGATTTTCATCTAGAACCACTGTTCTTTCCAACAGACGAGCTCCTCCTGTGGACCCCGAAATCCTGCGCACCATGAAAACTGTTGGGTTCATCGGTTATGCAGCAAATCCTCGAACCCGCCCTCGGAACCAGGCATGTCAAAAACATACAATGTAGATCTTACGCTCCTTTCCAACAGCCTTTTAATAACATGGATAGATTTCTACAAGGTGTATTTTGGTAACTGCCTTAGTATTGTTTCCACTATATTCAGATTTAGGAAACAAACATTTTTGCTGTGTTCAGTGTCACATTCATACATAGATTTCAACGATCTGAAATCTATTTTCTGTGTTGGTTTTAGGTTCCTTACAAAATTAAAGACGTGGAGCTCGATTATGATAATTACAACCAGGTCCCTGAATCACCAATCGGGCGTGATGAAGAGCCACACCTCTACATGGTGCCCAAAAAGTACAGAAAGGTTGGCCTTACCATAATTCTTTATGATTTTTATATAAAAAGACAGATGATTGTTTTTATCTTATAACAATTTGTTTGCTGTTGCTGCTTTGTGCTTGATCAGGTCACAATTAAATACTCTAAACTTGGACTGGAGGATTTTGACTTCAAACATTACAACAGAACCTTGTTTGCTGGCCTGGAGCCTCACATCCCCAATGCCTACTGTAATTGCATGATCCAGGTAAGAAACTAGGAAGGTTTTGGAGTGTTTCTTTTATTAGTTTCTGGTGACATTTAATTCATGTTTGAGAGATTATATAAAAGCAGAGTTGTTGTTCTCCTGTTCCTGTGTTGGCGCATTAGGTTTTATACTTCCTGGAGCCAATCCGGTGTCTAGTGCAGAATCATTTGTGCCAGAAGGAGTTTTGTTTGGCCTGTGAGCTCGGCTTCCTCTTCCACATGTTGGATTTGTCACGAGGAGATCCATGTCAGGTAGCTATTTGTTATTGTTTCTCTGAACAACAGCAGGTCGATCCCTGTGGCAATGCAGAGGTGTGTTGCAGCTGCACAGTCTACCATGTAGATTTCCAAATTCAACCTCACCTGTCCGTTCTTCTCAAGGCCAGTAACTTCCTCAGAGCGTTTCGTACCATCCCTGAAGCCTCAGCGCTGGGTCTGATCCTCGCAGACTCAGACGAGCAAACGGGGAAGGCCCGACTCGGCCGCTTAATCCAAAGCTGGAACCGCTTCATCCTCACCCAGCTCCACCAGGAGACACAGGAGCAGGAGGGCCCACAGGCCTACAGGGGAGCCAGCAGCAGGTCAGAGCAGCCAACAGAAATAGTAGTCAGTGTGTCCCTGTTAGTGTGTTGCTCTTGACATGCCCAGCACAGAGTCTGGAGGTATTCTAGGCACAAAGCTTTTTGCAGAAACAAGTTTAGAGAAGTTGTAATCACTAATTTGCTCGTGTTGTGTCGATGCTACATTTGATACAGTTCTCTGGGTTCCTCTGGTGAGTCTGCCATCGGAAAACTGTTTGGATGTGAAGTTGAGAACAGCAGCCTCTGTCGCTGTGGCAAGGAGACGGTCCGCACCTCCCTCACGTTGCTCTTCACCATGCATTACCCTGAACAGAACTCTCAAGGTGAGTTTATAGTTCTCTTTCAACACCGCTGTGCGTGGATAGTCTTGTGTAGCTATCATGTACTGTACAATTCAAGCCTGGCCCTGAGAGACTAGTGCATGGATAACCTGGGGCAGATAAATATATACATTTCACTTTGACCTGTCAGAAAAAACAATAAAGGAATATGACTTTGCTGAGATCTTGAAGAAGAGCATCTGTCTGGAGCAGAGCACTCAGGCGTGGTGTGAAAACTGTGAGAAGTATCAACCTACAGTGAGTTACAGCTCCCGTTCAGACATATCAGCTGCTCATATTAACACACAATACATTTGTCGACCCTATTCTGCATTATGAGAGTGTTTTTTGTGCCACTGTAGGTGCAGACACGCAACATTCGATGTCTGCCAGATGTTCTGGTCATCAACTGTGAGGTGAACAGTGCTAAAGAGGCTGAATTCTGGAAGGTCCAGGCGGAGGTAGATGACACTCATTTTGGTTTTATTTCCATCTTGACAAGTTTCAAATGCACTTTGAAAATGAATTTGTGACTTGCCTGTTGTTGGTTACATGAATTATGTAATTGTTTTTTGGTTTTCCTCACAGTACGCCTTCAATAAAGCCATTCAAAAAGAGGCGATGGAACCTGCAAAACCTAAAGAACCTCCACCCATGCCCACCGAGTGGTGCTTGGAGTAAGATCCCTTTTTAATATCAAATAAATAGGGTTTCATTGTCAATTATTTCCATTATAAATTAATTCTTTTGATTAAAAGATGAATCATTTACTCTATAAAACATCAGAAAATTCCCAGACATCATCATATTGCTTGTTTTGTCCAAAATTGATATTAAAAAAAGAAAACAGCAGTAAATCTTTACATTTGAGAAGCTGGAACTATCATACATTTGGCAAAAATATATTTAAACAATTAAAAGATTATTAATTTACTTTCCAATTAATTTTCTGTCTATCAATTAATCGTTTCAGCTCTACATATAACATCATTTGAATTTTATTTGAATGTGTCTCAGCACCACTTACAACTTCACCTTACTGTTCATGCCTGTAGTGGGGAGGAGTGCAACATGGAGGGCTTCACCTTTGACACGCGGGCGGAGGATCTGCGACACGTCTGGATCCCTGCCACTCTCAAGATGTCCATCAGCAAAAGCCAGGGACTGGAGGTCAGCAGCTGGCCTGAAGGAGAGGAGGTGAGGGAGAAAGATGTTCAGCAGATTTCTGTATTAAAACACTGGTTTTGATTCTTTATTTTGGCTTTCTGACTGCGTGATTAACTGGGTTTTGCATGCAACTAATGACCCGTTGCGTCGTCTCCGATCAGTTAAGTGCTGCTGAAGAGGAGGAGGGCGCTTCTCTGTATGACTTAATGGTCACGGTGCCTCACGTCCTGGACGCTCGCACAGGTGGGAACTTGGTTGCACACATCAAAGTGGGGGAGACCTACCATCAAAGAAAAGAGGTGAGTGAAAATACAGTCTGAGAAAGACTTGATTCTGCAAAGTGAAAACAAAGTGTAGTCAATGTGGTATACTTGGTCACAGCAACTCTGTTTGAAACCTGACATTTTGTTTCAGGGAGTCACACACCAGCAGTGGTACCTCTTCAATGATTTCTTAATCGAGCCAATTGACAAGGTAAATATTTCACCGTATTTAATTTATGTTAATGAAATGTCATGTTGGCAGTCATGTAAATGTTATTTTTTTTGTTTGTCAAAGACTGAAGCTGCTCAGTTTGATGTGAGCTGGAAAGTGCCAGCCATTCTGTATTACGCCAAGAGGAACTACCATACCAAATACGACCTCCGCAGTAAGTTTTAGGACACTAAATCTGTAGAATTTTACTTGTTGGTTTGCATTCAGTGCATTAATTTACCTGCTCGTGCTTTGCTGTTTGTCTCAGTTAAAAATCCCATAGATGCTAGCGTGCTGCTGACAGAGGCCTCGTTGGCTCGGAAGCAGAGGAAGAGTCATGCCACTTTCATCCCCCTCATGGTCAGCGAGATGCCGCAGGCTGGTGACTTGGTGGGGCTGGACGCTGAGTTTGTCACGCTCAACCAGGTGAGTCTGGATAACAATGCCACTGTCTGTTTACCTCACTCTGTCACACAGTATGTTTACATGCACTGTAGTAATCAGGTTACTGTAAAGCCGAGTCTACATTCAGCCGATTTCTCCCCTACCCCCGATTTTGGAATCATGGCATGCTGACTTGAACTGTATTAGGAGATGCTGCTTCCTGATGTTCAGCAGAAGTGCGACTGCGTATGTGAAAAAAGTTGTATTAAGCCTTTTGTGGCTTAGGAATATGCTTGAATTTGAATATACTCCTTGAAATGGCTTGATTTTCAATATAATCTGGTGTTTCATCATTTACACAATAACTCTTTTAATATTTAAAATGAAACAATCCCGCCGTCATATTTGTTTGTTGTCTCCTGCATTTATAGTAACAATTTAGATGTGATGATAAAGGCTTAGAGAGTCTGGAGATTCTAGGTTAAGGTACCCTGAAAGTGCTTGAATTTTATTCTTAAAAAGCTGCACAAACGCTGGGAGTTATAAAGAAGTGAACTTGCCAGACCTCTGTAGCCTGCTCCTCATCTCTGCTTGAGGCAACATTAGCCGCTACTAGCATAACACACTCAGACTGAACTGTCGGTGGTGGAGTTGGATTGTGGGTAATGTAGGCAACATGTTTGGACAAAGAAGAAAAATGCGATATCTCTCGTTCTGCTGCATCGATTTTGAGCCCTTTTTTTAAACTGTCCATCATGAGTTCGACAATGAGTACAATTCTAAATCAGTGGAGTACTTTTACTTTGAAGTCTTTGTCGTCAGTTGTGATAAAACATAAAAATGGGGACAATAGAGAGAAATGTTTGCACATTTTCTCCTAGAAGGCATTCATACTGTTGCGCTCGGTTATACACAAGAAAAGTGACAGAATACTACAATACTTTTGAACCAAAGCTGCCAACAGCTGATCATTTATATCATTATTCAGTATCTTAAAATGTATAACTAGGTCTCAGCTTTTCATGCAGCTAGCTTGGCCCAAATTTGTGTTGCAAAGCTTCTCAAGACCAATAGGCAGTGCGGTTGAAGGATTTTGTATATTTTTACATGGTAGAATTTGACAAATTGAAAATGTCAGGAGGGGAACTGGAGTGACTTCTTTCATACTATAAAAAATAACATGGATTCCAAAAAAAGAGAAATATTGGCCTGATATATTGGAAAAAACAAAATAATAGTCTAACTTTAATCAGCTAAATGTAAATGAGGCTTAATGTTGGGCTCTGCTCAGAGTAAAACGTATCTATTTCTATATTGTTCAGTGTGTTGATGCTCGTACTAATGCTGTTTTTATTGTAAAGTCATGTTCTTGTGATACTAAACTTTAAATAAACTCTTGACTGTGTTCGTCTGCAGGAAGAGGCAGAACTTCGCAGTGACGGCACCAAGTCGACTATCAAGCCCAGTCAGATGTCTGTGGCCAGGATCACCTGTGTGAGGGGCCAGGGGCCCAACGAGGGGGTGCCCTTCATCGATGACTACATCTCTACCCAGGAGCAGGTGAGGGACCGCTGAGCGCAAAACACCAAGAAGAAAAAATACATCTTTAACATTACTTTTAAAGGAAGTTGTGGAAACAGGATACACTTGACTCAACTATTATGCAGAGATGACATTTTTTCCGATCACTACCTGTATCATGTTGCCTTCATTGTCATTCATCAGTGTGTCCTTTTGTCAGTGCTGATAATACGCTTATGAGGCAAAATAGAAGAAAGCAGGACAATCTGTTACAAGTTCATTCAATAACAAATATTTGGTGGGCCTGCTGTAAGTCCAAGCATTCATGGCAGAGAGAGGTCGAGGTTAGCTTTTTGTTTGCAGTTCAATTACTACATGACGCACAGACAGTCAGCATCACAGGAACATTTCCTAATCTTCTTTTATTGTGCTCAGATCATGATGATTGATCACTTGTCCCTTGTTTGTGTAGTTTCTACGTAGTCTGGCAGAGTACTTGACAGAAAAGTCTTTATTCATAAATTATGTATTATGTTAATAATTATGTATAATTATTAACCCTGTAGAGGCTCACGTGTACACCCCTAACACTTCTGAATATCTGCTCTTCCAGGTGGTCGACTATTTGACACAATATTCTGGCATCAAACCCGGAGACCTGGATGCAAAGATTTCTTCAAAGCACCTGACCACACTGAAGTCCACTTACTTGAAGCTGCGCTTCCTTATCGACACGGGAGTTCGCTTTGTTGGCCACGGTTTACAGAAGGACTTTCGGGTTATTAATTTATTGGTATGTTATTTCACAACCTAAAGTTTGTAGATGGATATTTCAGGATTACAGTTGACTGTGTTGTGCATGGCAGTGCACAATTAAAATCACTGTAAGGGGAACATCAGACACCTCTATACAGGTTTTCGCTTTGAGCAGCGGTGACTTAAGTCCGTTTCTTTGCTGTTTTTAAGGTTCTGAAAGACCAAGTCATCGACACTGTCTACCTGTTCCATTTACCCCGCAAGAGGATGATTTCTCTGAGATTTCTTGCCTGGTACTTTCTAGGTAAGTTAAGGCGGCTATAATCAATATTTTTCTGTTAACATCGGATCACATGACTACGTGTAATGTGAAAGGGGTGGCTTGTAGTAAGTACCGTCTCCGCTCTCACAGCGTTGTTCTCGGCCGCAGCAGGCAGCTGTTTTTGGAGAAAAAGCTCTAAAAACCTACTGTACACTACCTGCTCAGCTCCAAACAGCAGACAGACACAGTTAGCAGCTAGCTGGTGAACACAGCGGAGCATTCTGCAGCTATAAGAGCAGATATTTCCCTTAAGGAGTTTGTAGAGACCAAAAACAGAGATAAAAGAGAGTGAATATTGGACTTAAATTCATCAGGCGGAAAAAAACACGACTCCAGATAAATGCTAATGTTGCTCTGTGCCTGCTGGATGTGTAAATAAGTAACTGTTTGCTAACAAGTTAGCCATAAAACGTGATACTGTGTTAATGTTTTGATTACAGCAGTCTGCTCCCAATTATTAATTGATTATCTGGCGTTTTGGCACCAGACGTCTGTGGACAGGCAGGTGGCTTACACATCAGTTGGTCAATAGATTATCGAGTTGATTCGCAGGTGTTTATTTCTTTTGATGTGGGTAGTTACTATTGAGGTCTGTCTACCTCCTCAAATGTCTCCATGAATAATTTCCATGTTTGTGTTTTGGCACTAAAGCGTGTTTTTTTCCCCAATATCCTCATTGTAAACTGATGCTTAACGGTTGAAATGCTGCTGTATCCTTATGACTAGTCATTTCTGATTGTCCTTTTTATTTGCGCAGACCTCAACATCCAGGGGGAAACCCACGACAGCATAGAGGACGCCCGCACCGCTCTGCAGCTGTACAGGAAGTACCTGGAGCTGAGTCGCGGAGGCGGGAACGACGAAGTGAGGAAGGTCCTGAAGGGACTCTACGAAAAAGGCCGCCAGCTGGACTGGAAAGTCCCAGAGTCGGACACAGGAGATGGTCAAGGTAGCCCAAAAAGTACGACACAACATTGAATTAGACGTAGGCTGATGTTAATGCTGTAACAATGAGTTTAGATGGGAGGGATTCATGGGAAACATAATCTGTTTGAGTGAACTGAAAGCACTCTCCATGCTTCAACAGGTGCTGCTGTGTTTCCCTCTGTGATGGGGCTGTGAGCTGCACCATGACACATTCCCACTGGAGAGTTTTCACTGCTAGTTCAGTTAGTGTCATATTTTGTACTTATTTGCATTTATTTTTGCATTGTGTACAGTGTTTATGGAGGTCTTTGTTGCCTGTTGACAGTCCACTTCAGCTCTGTGACTTAACAGTTTTAATCATGTCAAGATTTGTACTTTTTCGTCTGAAAGGTTTTCAGAAAAAAAGGAAATATATTTGTATTTTATGACTTTTTTTATTTTTAAATGCAGCTTGTCTTTTTGGTGCATGTAAATAAATAAATGTATCATGAGCTCTAGAAGATAACGTGTGTTCAATACCAGGAAGTGGGAAATATATTTTACATTAATACATAATCATCAAAACAGACTGCAGAAGTCTATTCAAATTTAACAATGAATTTAGTTTGTAGCATTATACATTCTTGGTTGCAAGTTTTCCTGACAGGTTTGATAACATTTACTGGCAGATTGGGGCCATTTCCCAAGTGACAGTACAAAGACAACATTTCAGAATGTGAAATGCCTTTTTGCATAGATTTATTTACAAGAAAGGAAAATGAAATAAAAACATGGCAAGGACAAAGCCTTGGACAAAGTGCCAGCCGCCTCCCATGGGTTTTACTCAAGAAAAATGGCCTAATTAATTAGAATTCATATACTAGAAGAGAAAAATTCTATACAAAACAAAAACGAATAAATAAATAGAATTATTAGTGGAAATTCAGCGCAGTCTACCCATCTACTGTTGTAAAAAGTCCCAGACCCAAACTGTGGAGTACCTTTTAAGGTTGTATGAGATTTTCTTCTAAAAGGCAAATGAGTTTGTAAATGAGGACTTTTTCTTTTTCACCGCGGTTGTGATGTTCCTACAGAATAAAATTTAAGATTAGAATAATCTGCATAAATCTAAATCTTTACAAAATAATAAATGTAAAAAGGGTAAGTGTAATAAACTAAGGCTTCAACCTGCATCTTTTCAGTCAGTATGAACTTGCTTTGATTTGTCACAGTTTATTTATTAATTTGAATTTTACATGTGTATTTGAGTTGTATAAGTTGAAAATGACTGAAATAAACTAAACTAAAATAATGTCCGAGGAGTACTACGGATGGTTTGACACTTAAGTGTAAACTTGATGTCTTAAACCGTGTTTCTCTGCTTTGACCAGGTTGTGTAGGAAGTTGTCAAACTCAGTCTGTTACCATTTGGGAAAGCATTACTATTATGGCGACTGATTATACAACTTAATTGTTTTATTTATTTATTTATTTGTTGTTTCCAATCCACTAATGCATATTTATAAGGTTCTTTTGCAAACATGACTTCTACAAATTTGTACTCCGTGAATCCAGAATAATTAAATTTCCCGTGAACGACTGCAGACGTCGATCCAGCTTTGAATTCCCCTCCTGGCTCTGTTTGACTCGACGTGCTTTGCAGCCGTTCTTGTGAAGAAACTTCCTCTTCAACACTTTTGCATCTTTGATGAATTTTTGCATCACAAATGTCAGATGTCACTATGACATGTATTTCATTTTTATTTATTTGACCTTCTCTGTATGTTGACGTTGCAACGTGCATTCAGAAGGGATTTGAGTGGAATTTCTCACTGATATGTCTTTACAAATGAAAGTAAAAGGAAACGTTTTGAATAAACCCCACAGCAGTGAAACATGCGTGAAGAGCGACCCACACTCTGTTTTAAGTCTTCACTCTGATGTTAAAGCAGTGCTCCTGTATTCAAATGACAAAATTAGTATCTTGTGAAAACAGCCCAAAGGATAAATAAACACAAGGCCACTTATTTTACCATTGTTTTTACCAAATCTGAAGACAACACAGTGTTTTCTCATATTAACCCTCTACTGCACATCTTTCCCTTGAGATAACCCCACAGCATGTCATTTATGAATATTACATTTTTTATATGTTGTAATATCTGATTAGATGTTTCAAATGAGGAGTTGTTGTAGGTATAATGTGGCATTTTTCGGGAAGCAGATCAATGCCAGAAAAGAGTCAGATAAATGTGACTATTTAACACCTTTAAATCAAGATGACATGTTGGAAAAAAAACACAAGCATGTGCATGAATCTCTAAAGGGGCATTACTGATGGTTTAAAGACATTTTTTATTTTCCATTTGTTGCCTCAATGCAACTTTCTGCAGTTATGACAATATCATACTCTGTGATGGAGATTATGCAAAATAATGGTCAATGTTTTTGATATCTTCTAATACTCACAGGGAAATAATGGACACAGGTATGTTTTATACTCAAAAAGAGAAAAAAGGAACCTGATTGAGTGTTTCGGGTCTCTCCCTGCTGATAGTGAGGGCTGCGACATTTCTTAAATCAAAAATGATCCATATTTGCCATTTAGTATAGGGTGGAAGAGAGGAACAGGAGGAAATAACATGTAGCCATATACATTTACTGTATGTCTTATCCTTTTTTATACTTTGTATTCAGAAAATGTGATGCTCATGTCACAATTTGTGCAGTAGAGGGTTAATGAACATTTGGCTGCTAACTGACAGTGATGGAAAGTAACTACATTTACTCAAGTAATGTACCTAAGCACAGTTTTTAGGTAATTTAGTAGAATTTCTATTTTATGACACTATACTTCTAGTCCACCACATTTCAGAGTACTTTTTATTCCTGTTTATTCAATTTACTTGACAGCTATAGTTACTTTTCAGATGAAGATTTAAATAAAAAAAAATATAAGCTTATAAAATAGAATACATTGTTGAGGATGAAGCGAGTGGTTTCTAATGTTTTTGGCTTGTGATCTCTTACAAATAAGCAGTGTCTAGTTGGGGCTACTTGTCACGTTTCTGACATCTATGAGTTGTTAGCCGTTTCACCAGTGAGACATTTCCCCTCTAAAATTCTCTGATGGTTTCTTTTAAATAAGTGTTTGAGGCTCAAGAGATAAAAGTATCCAATAATTCACAAAAAAGCAAAGATTTGAGAAACGTCCACAAAATGAAAACAAATCTGTGTATCAAAACTTCTTTCGTCGACCCCTCAGGTTTATCTGGTGACCGTTTGGAGGGGCCCTAGATTGGGAACCACTGGACTAAACTACCAAACTGTGTATAAAGTAGATAAACTAGCTCTACATGAACCAGGTACAACCGTAACAATAATGTAATATACAATAATATATCCCAGGAGCCATTTTTTCTGCATGAGTACTTTTACTTTTGATACTTTATATTTTACTGCTAATACTTTTCCCTTGTCCTTAAGTAGGATTATGAATGCAGGACTTTTACTTGTAACAGTACAAGCAAACAGCATCATATTGTTGTGTTGGTACTGTTACTTCAGTAAAAGATCTGAATACTTCTGTTTTCTTAGTTTTCTAAGAGTAATGGCGCCCTCTGCTGGCTGTACATGTATTGCATGCATGAGTGTAACGTTTAATCACGTTTTAATTGTTCTGATCCAGTTCACCCTCATTACTGCATTTAAGCCACCAGTGTTTACCTTCAATTATTGCATTTTATTTATTTGCAAAGGACTTGAGAACACTGTTTTGCAAAGTTCAGTGTTTCATACATTTATTAAGATATTTAAAAGTAAAATAAGTGAACAGTAACTTGCAGCATAATGTAGTCAAAAACAGGAAATATGTAGATGAATTACTTCCAACCCCTGCAGCTGCACACTTCGACATCCCAGGATCACTTACTTTGTTACATGTGCAGACATGCCGTAAAACCTCATTGTTACCTCTGCTTCAGCTCCTGGTTTGCGTACATGCATGTGCATATAACTACAAAAAAACTAAACATACGCAGTCAGTATTGCAAACTGTTTATTTGTAGTAAATGAAAAGTGTGCAATTCAGTGAGCAGGAGAAAGAGAGGAGAGGGGTGTCGGGGACGGTCGATGTCTTTGGTCCATATTTTGGTGGAGGGGATGTCAATGAATCGGTGGGAGACAAGAAAAGGCACTTGAGTTTACAGTTGTCTCAGAAAAGTTGTCTTGAGAAGGACACAAGGTCTACTGGAAGAATGAATGAACTAGATGTTTTAACCTCCATTATGCCTAATATGAATATCACATACAAAATGCCCCATGTGAGCACAAAATTATATAGCTACATATATGTATATACAGTAAGGAATCAGAAAGTAAAGTGGGGTAGGAAGAAGAAAAGGTCGTGTTGGATTTATCCCCTTTGGAATTCTTTACAGGCCGAGGAAAGAAAGAAAAAGGCAGCAACTTTAAACAGGAAGAAATGATTTCTTTGGCGATAACCTAATATTCCTACAGTTTGGAATGTAAAACAGAAAAAATAAGTGGTTAAAGTGAGACGGACAAAATCCCAGATAAGAAAACTACTCTTTTTGAGTTTTGAATGATCAAGTCCAGCACCTCCACTAGAGATAAGCTGGAATAAAAACTGATTTGTTTATCATCTGTCCCGCAGCCCACCATCACTGAGCAGAGGAGCACTGGTTGAGGAACTTGGTACAATTTCCTCATCAATGTCAGTCAATAAAAATCTTTGTGACATTATAACGAAGTTACCACCTCTGAAAACACTTAAAGGAATAGGAATTTAAGACATGCGCTTTCTTAACCAGAGTTAGATGAAGGGATAGCTTAGCATAAAGACTGGAAACAGGGGGAAACAGCTAGCCTGGCTCTGTCCAAAGGTAACATAAATCTGCCTACCAGCACCTCTAAAGCTCACTAATTAACACGTTATATCTTTCTTTGTTTAATCTGTACAAAAAACAAAGTGTACAAACATCAATTTGCTGTTTTACGGATGGTTATGTGCTGGACTATTTCTTGGCTCTGAGCAGTTGCCAGGCAACCAGCGGAGGCTCCAGGAAGTTACTGATCGCGGCCAAGAAAAAGTCCGGCACATAACTGGGAATTGTCGTTTTTACACTTTGGTTTTTATATGGAGTAAACAAACGAGATATGACGGGTTAATTGGTGAGCTTTAGAAGCACTGGTAGGTGGAGTTTGTTCCATTAAGACAGGAAACAAATCCGTTTCCTAGCCCCGTTCGAGGCGGTCTAATTCACTTCGTAGGAGACAGTTCCTGTGGTTCCACAGAAAAGCTCAGAGAAGCGGCTGTGCGCTGCTCTTTAATGGAGGTGGGGCAGTTAACCAGACGTACTTATTTGCCATAACAACCAGTTATTAAGTCTTTCTACCTGTGAAAAACACTGTTTGAAAAAGCTTTCGATAAAGCATATATTTCATCTTTTGGTTGCTTGTCCAAGTAGGTTTTCTAGTGCTGCGTCTTCTTCGCCTTATTGTGGTGCGTCAAGCCGTAATGGGCTCATTAAGGCCTTTACACACTGGAGGCGTTTTTATTTCGTGCGATTAAATCGAAACCCCCAACGGCCACAAGGGGCAACAAAGAGCCCATTCTACGCTCGAAAACAAACTTCGACAAGCGACACAGCAGTGAGGTTTATGCTTCATCGGAAGTGTTTTCAAACAGCAAGAAAGGGAATGAGCGTATTTCCCAAAATGTCTAACTATTCCTTCAAGTCTAAAGGTAACCCATTTATGTGTCATTACTGCACATATTTACCAAAGACTGCAAACAAGTTAGCGATCTTTTCTCCACAATATCCACTACTATAATTAATGTAAGTAAAGATTTTTTTCTATCTCAGATAATAAGAGAAATCTCCCTATGATCACAGAACCCACGAGGAAACAAAAAAGGGGAGGAAGAGAGAGAGAACAATTTTTTCCAAGTCTGCTCGAGGGAAGACGACACATTATGAAGAAAATGCAGCAATAATGTAACAACCAGTTTTACACTACAGCCTTGCAGCTCCACATACCGGTATGTACATAACTACAAGATGATAAGACATGAGGAATCACCAGGGGTCCCTGTCCCTTAATAAGAGCCCACTGCGAGAAAAAACAGGCCGTGTCAAAAGATCAGCAATGAGGTATTCACCAGCTTTTTGTTCATGAACTGTGGACCCTACGATGAGACTCAACCCCAACAGCCTTGAAGCGTCTACTTGGCAGCAATAGAAAAGAAAATCTGTGAAATCAATACAACCTTCCGACGCATTCATCAGTTTGATCAATTTTACTTTCACAGATGAGATAAAGTGAGTATATAAAAAAGGGGAAGAAAAGTTCTTGCATCTTATTCTCACACATATATTCATAAATTGCACGTCTGCTCTACAAGTACCATCTGATTAGAAAGCCGTCATGATGCAGATATCCATGTCTCTGGAAAGGCAAATGTGAAGTCTCTCTGTGACTAAAGGCAAGCACGTCATTAATATGCCATTCGTGTGCATATAACAACAAAACACAAAGAACAAACGGTGCTGTGGAAGAAAATCCATCCGAATAAATGTCGAGAACTAACTATAAAACAGCATGTGGACAGTTTCCTTTGTTGTGATTTTTAACATGTCATTTAACATTATTCTACAAAAGTTAATGAGCCCTCTCTGTTATAAAATAATGGACAGCAAGCCGAGAACAACAGCACACACGATAGCCCCGTCGGCCAGTGGGAGGGCGATACATCACTGCCTTAGGCAATATATAAAGGAATAGTTCGACATTTTGGGAAACGCGCTTATTCGCTTTCTTGCATAGAGTTAGATGAGAAGATTGATCCCAATCTCATGTCTGCACGGTAAATATGAAGCTGCAGCCAGCAGCCGCTTAGCTTAGCTTAGCATAAAGGCTGTAAACAAGGGGAACAGCTAGCTTTGCTCTGCCTGGCACATAACCCCCCGTAAAACCACAACTTGTAGATTTCACACGTCAGTTTTTGGACAGAATAAACAAACAAGATAGAATGTGTTAATTAGTGAGCTTTAGAGGTGCTGGTAGGCCAATTTTGTTACATTAGGACAGGCAACAAAGCTGTTCCCACCTGCTTCAAGTCTTTACGCTAAGCTAACCAGCTTCATATTTAGCATATAGATATGAGTGGTATTGATCTTCTCATCTAACTCTCTGCAAGAAAGGGAATGAGCTATTTCTCAAATGTCGAACTCCTCCTTTAAGAGAACAACCTCAGTTACTCTCAAACACATCTAAGTCCTAGCGTCAACAAGTTCCCTATTGTTTGTAGCAGCCATACGAAAAGCTCTGGATTACAGTTTGATATGTTTCATTGTTTTGTTTTTTTTTACCTTGCAACGATTAACGATAGTCTGTAGTGTTGATTGCATTTCTACCCTCCTGATGACAAAAATCCGTTAATGCTGGAACTACTTTTTGCACTTTCACAACACTTTCCACGGTGAAGGCATTGAAATGGTTCTGGGAAAAAAAAAAAAAAAGATATGAGAGCTGACGTAAGCCACAGCAAAAATAGAAATAGTTTTAAGAGTTCAACTTCAATAGTGCACAAATTCTTGCAGGTAGTCCTGTCAGCCTCTGGCAGACTGCTTAACTTCAAAAATTAATAACAGAGACTGACAATAGCATAGCAATGAGATCTCTCAAAGGGGGCCTAGATAGAAGCTGTTACCTTAACCAGGATGGGGGAAATGCAAAAGGAAGAGCGATTACAGAACAGTGAGAGCTTTTAAAGTTTGAGGGATGAATAGATGTAGAGAGGTGGCACTATAGCTCAACTGACGGAAATATGTAAACTTGTATTCTATTCTTCATTGAAACGAGTTAGTGGGGTGGGGGGTGGGGGTGGGGGGGTGGGGGGGGTGCAAGGGTTAGTAGATGGGTTTGATTGAGCAGGGGGTTTCCAATGTCAAGGGCAGTGTGTCCGCGGAGGCCGTTGGGGCAGCCCGTTATGAGAGGGTCGGTCTTGGTTGTAGGAGGACGTGGAGGAACGGGAGGGACCTCTCGAGTTGTTAGAGTGATGTGAAGTAGGGCCGGAGGAGCTACCGTCACTCTGGTAGCGGTGGTTAGCACGACCGGCATTCCTGTCATGGTAGGAACCGCCATTATACCGCTGGCCCGAGTGATACCCTTGTCCCTGGAAAGTACGCCTGTTGCCTTGGAAAATCTGAGAGGAGAATTAAAAGTTGGTCAGAATTATTTACGTCCATAAAGTAAATCAACATCTGTGGACTGTGAGGCAGCTTTACGGTCTGAATGTCTGACAAACTGCTTTTCCAGCTGACCTGTTTGTTTGGTGGAGGGCGGTTTTCACTGGGGGTGCTTTGGATCTGGGTGGGAGGAGGTGTTTCCAGCAGGCTTGGGCTGGCGACAGAAGAGGACGTGGAGCTACAACGGGACCGATTTGAGTAGCCTGTACGCGGATGGTAAACTGTAAAAGAAACAAGGTAAATCACTGACAGTACAACCTGGGACCTGTCTCATGAAGCAGGATTACTAAATTGGCTTGATAGCTGCACTGAGTAAAACCCAGAAAAGCTCTTTTTTAGCAAAGTCTATATTTGGGATTTGAAGGCCCCGTTTACACTGTCAACTTTGGTCTGAGGCACAATCTTGAGAAACGTGGTGTAATCTTTGGTTGTCAGAACCAACTATACTGTGATCTATAGCAGAGTAACCACTGAGAGCTGGCAGCCAAACCAACACAGATGCATTTGAAAAGTTTTATTTTGTTAAAATGAAACAAAACAAAAAACAAAATATGTTTTATTGAACAAAATTTCTTGTCTTTTTGTATTTTTAGCTCTGTCCGCTTCTCTAGGTCATCTATAATGGCACACATTTTGACCTATCATTATCAATTAGCTTATTAGCTACTGCCAGTGTACTTCCAGTCTGCTGACAAACTGCTGTAACTGTGGACATCTCAGCCATGACCTTATAAACTGCTGAAACTGAACAGCTGAAATGCTTGCTGTTGCTTTTTGTGATTGGGGGGTGGGGGGGTGTTTTGTATCATTCAGGATCAATAAAATGGTGAAGGGGAGTATTTTCACTTGAACACAAATAAAAAGGAAGATAAAAAGAGATGAACAGGATACTGTACCTGATCCAAACCCTACGATGCTCGTCTTCAGCGGTTCAAGATCAAATGTAAATCTTACAGCTTTCCCAAGGTCCTCATCATATTTACGCTCGCTCACAAAGTGCTGCAGAAAAAAAGGCGACAACCAATTATATTAATGACCAGCATGCTCCAGAATGCAGCAGGTAAATGCATTTTAATTTGTCGTTTTCTTTCAATTATTATTTCTGCTTGCAAGTGTTTCACCTTGGACAAGACGACAACTCGCTACAAATGAGCTTTTTCATTTGCTTTCTGAATTGTGGCTCAACGATTAACACCCACTTCACATTTAGTCAGCTGTGTACTGAGTCAAATATTGAGAGAAGGAGACAGACGAGGCCAAACTGGAGCAGCAGTATTGTTAAAGCACCTTGATGTCTGCACGCAGTTCAGTCAACTGCTCCTCAGACATGGATGCCGACTGGTCTGTCAGCCGTCTGAGCTCCTCTGCTCTCTTCTGCCGGGCATCCAAAATCAACACTGAAACATAAGAAAATCTATCTTTAACAGATATATGAAACAGGTTTCTGTGAACGGTGTCTGTTTTACGAAACCAACAAGGAGACCTTCGATCTCTTTTTTTGTGCGTGGTTTTCCAATGTCCAATTAAGAGGCAACTCACTGTAAGTAAATATCTTCATGTGTTGTGTCTTCTACATGTCTGCCAGCAATAAGGGCTGCAACTAACAATTATTTTCCTTACTGGTTAATCTGCCAGTTATTTACTCGATTAATTAGTGAAATAGTGAAAAATGGCCTTTAGAGTTTCCTAAAACCCGAGGTGGTGCCGTCAAATGTCTTCTCTTGTCCAACCCAAAGATATTCAGTTTACTATCACATACAACAACGAAAATCAGCGAATCCTCACAATTGAGAAGCAGGAATTAGAGAATATTTTTGTATTATGTTTGAAAAGTGACTTAAATGATTAACTGATTATCAAAAGAGCTGCCGATTATTATTTTATCATAATTTTCTGTCGATCTACGAATCATTTGTCTTACTGCTAATATTCCCTGCAATCCCAGTTAAGTTTCATTTTCCTGTGAGACATCAGCTGTAGTCTTTTGTAATGACAAGTACAAAGTGCAGCTGACTCAGCATCTAAAAAGGTAAACAAAAGGTCAAAGATAAAGCCGTTTTCAAATCAAGAATCCGTGTATGTGCTAATGCAAAGGCACAGAAGTCACTGACACGAGCGTCATTACACACTAAACACATTTCTCTGCATGTTTAAACTCAGTGTTTTAAGACATTTGGCCTGAATTTCAAACAAAGAAGCATTTAAATCTACATACAATAGCTATTCAGTTACTTCAGGAACAGTGTTACATGTCTACTCAAAACACAATACGTCTTGTGAGTGTGCTGCCTGCTGGTGTACTAGAGGAAAAGCTGAACAAATGCAGAATCTCTGCTTCTTCTATAATGGATGCCTCCCTGTATGATGCAGGGTATCTGTGCAAAACAGAGAATCTACACACAACAAGTGCTGCTTATTGTACACACAAAACACTGTTTTAGATATATATATATATACACACACGAGACTATAGTAAAGCTGAAATGATTTGTCGGTTAACTGATTGCCTATTTTGATAATCGAGTCATCTTCAAAGCAAAATAGCAAACACTCTAATGTGAGGATCTGCCGTTTTATATGATTGTAAACTGAATATTCTTTGGGTTTGGACTGTTGCTCGGACAAAACAACACATTTGCAGACATCAGGAAGAGACATTTTTTTTTACTATTTTATGGCATTTTATAGACCAAATGATTAACTGAAAAAATAATCGGCAGATTAATACATTACATCTGAAACCATTAATCGAGAAACAAAAAATTAACCGGCAACTATTTTGATATCAAAAATGCAAAAACAATCCCTAGTTCCAGGTTACCAATTGTGAGGATTTGCTGCTTTCTGACTTCTTATGTGATAGAAAACATAACATCTTTGGAGTTTGGTCTGTTGGTTGGACAAAACAAGCAACGTGAAAATGTCACCTTGAAATTGTGATTGGCATTTTTTCACTATTTTCTGACATTTCATAGACCAAACAATTAATTGAGCCAATAATTGGCAGATTAATCAATAATTAAAATAATCATTAGTTGCAGCCTGGTACCACTGGTACCTACAGTCAGGGTTCGTACAGCTTTTTAAGAGTAAAATTCAAGCATTTTCAAGGTACCTTAACCAAAAATGTCCAGACTCTTGAAGCCTTTATCATCACATTTTGTTACTTTAAATGTCAGGAGTCAACAAACATATATGACAACAGGATCGTTTCTTTTCAAATACTAAAAGATTTTTGGTTTACATGAGTGATTGTGTAGACGATGAAACACCAGATTATGTTGAAAATCAAACATTTTTCAAGGAGAATATTCGAATTCAAGATTATTCCTACCCTTGAAAACATAACGGTTAAAATCAAACATTTTACAGACTTTCAAGACTTTGTACGAACCCTGTACAGTACTACAGTGAGGATCAATAAAGATCATTATATCCTGGACTGTACCAAACAATACTGAGAGAACATCCTTTCTTGTGTATCTACATTCAGAGCTGTTTATCAGTTATGTTTTTTTCCTGCCGGAGATTGAAAGGTTATAAAGGGAAACCATCATTTAACACAAGTGCGACACAGGAAGCAGATTAGTAGAAGCTAAAATCTGAGGAAACCTGACTTTTGTAATGTTGAAGAAATGCTGGAGTTTCTTCGCCTTCCTCTCAATTCCCCACACACCTTCCACAAAGACAGCATTGAGTCTCCCTTGACACCTGACACTATTCACTTTTTCCAGGCCCGAAACACGCAACACTCACACACTGAGAGGACAGAATAAGAGAGAATGGCCTACTTGTACAAATATGCAGTCTTGCTCTGTCATGTTACACACACACACACACACACACACACACACACTCTAGGTATATAAGGACCCTGAGGGCACCTCTGCAGTTCTGAAGAAACTGGGACTTGCTGTTCCACAACAATCTCTTTTACTACCTCTTTCGGAAGTGATTTAGGTCAGACTCTCCAAGCCCTTGAGTCAGGTGATCATATTATGTGAAGAATACTAACAGCTCCCGGGTGGTATGTGACAAGCAGGGCTTTGGTTCAGTCTTGATACTTGAAAATAACAGTACTTACTGGACTCTGCTTTCACTTTGTCCATTTCTCCCAGTAGAGTCACTTCTCTGTCCATTAAACTAGAAACAAAAGAGAGAGAGAGGAGGGGTCATTTTTCTTTACTCACTCCAAGATGAGAAGGAATATTGTGAACGCTGACTTTGCACTGAGATTACGAAGCAATTCCAATAACATTAAACAAAGAGGCGGCTGCACACAACAGCAGCGTCGCTGAATGACAGCACAAAAACAGCAAGTGCAATACAATCAGTACAGGCACGGATACATTAAAGGAAGTCCTATACTGTGTGATATTAGCAGTAACATACTGCAGTTCTCTCTCATGCCATAGATCAGCATGAGTCCATAAAATCATAACCTTGAGAGTATTATTGTTATTAAATCATGCAAAGAAAAAATGAGTAGCTAGATTCCATAAGTGATGGGTTAAATATTGCTCAGGTACCCTTTGGGGTTTTTGACCACTAGTAGCACTACGGAGCAGTATTTTAAAGAGTGGGTCTGTTTTGTTTGTATTGTGCATGCACGTAAGGACACACATGCACGCGGGCAAGCATACAGGTGACGCAATACACATTCCTGCCGCCGTTTTCACGCTACTCTGCTCATTCACAGTTCACAACGCGTGGAGAAGCGTAGCAATGTGCTTACAAAGGCAGTGACGACTGCCAGCAAGCAAACATTGATGTAAAAGATGCAGGATCTGAATTATATTTTTAAAAACAATTGGCTTTTTACGTTTTATGAGGAGTACGTTTACATTCATCACACGTGTTTGGTGTCAAGGATACACACAACGCGTCAAGAACAATAAACATAACTTTGATGACAAGGAAACTCCTCATGGTACCATTACGGCCTCAGTGTACTTTGAACAAAGTGCCCCTTTTTTGACTGTGAAATTGGGGGGGACAATTTGACAATCGCGCCCTTTTATGCACCAATTGGCCAGGTGTGCTGAGATGAAATAGTATGCAGGTTTTTAACTTCTCCCTCAGGCCCCCCCGACCTATGCCCCGACCCTCGGGTATGGCAATTAGGAACACATATAAACCACAGATGTATCAAGAGAACTGGATACTGTGCTCAAAGATGGCTCACTGAGCGCCAAAAAGGTTTTTCAGGCTTCCTCACGTTTCCACATTCATTAACCCATACACCATGTGCACTTGAGTCCTTCTCTGGCCAAGCTGGCTGACATCCTGTTGGGTCCCCGCACACATGAAATAGCAATTAATTATTTACTGATACAGCTTATTGAGACGTATCAAACTTTATTGGCCCTAGTGAGTAGGGCCTCAGAGTAATTCTGAGGTGTTTGCGCTCAGAAAAATAGAAAAACCAGCGCTCCTTTTTGTAATGATTGTGTATGGGGAAAAAAGCTTTTTTTGGGGGGAAAGTGTGTGTAACATGATCCTGCTACCAACTATGCCAAATAAATCACCTCACAGCCCAGCGTTGTTCTTGGGGGCTTGGTATATACACTTCTGCCTTTAGACGGTTGGATGACACATTATTTGACCTAGTTCAAGCATGCTTTAGAGCCCTTTACAGTCCTGATATCTCTGTTCCTCCAGGACAGTATTACAAAGACTGAATAGCAGATACCCACAAGTTATGTAGGTAATTATACTGTTTGTTTGACAGCTGGCTCACAGCCATTGGCATGAATTAGGCTACACTCATGACAAACTTTGCAAACTTTTCTTTTATTAAAACACCATCTATGGTTTTGACCACTTGCTTTATTTGAAGTACTATTGAGGGTGATTCATTATGAGCATTTTCACATTGTGCTTTTAATAGTGCAGTTATCTTCAATAGTGTATATCATGGTTAGACTGTGCTTAACTTATACTTTATCGATATGTGACTGAATATTGACTTTTATCTGTTTTCGTCTTTTGCCATTATCTGTGTGAGGTTGCTATAGTTTGTTTCCACTTGTTTTGTTGCCCCCGACTGTCACGTCTTCAAGTCTCTTCAAGTGAATAATTAACACGCCATGTTTTATATTGAACACCTGTTCTCATTGTACCCTATACCCTGATGAAGACTCTGAGTCGAAACACGTTGGTCTGTCCATGATTTAATAAGGGATTTTTATATTCATTATCAGAGTGCCTCTGATTCCTTTTTCGACTGCCTACCACACCATGAACTTCTATTCTAAGTAAGTTGGATATTCATTGTTTTGGCCCCATCCTTGAAGGAACATTATTTTTTTACTTCTTTACTTCAATATTACGAACACTATTGTTCTTGAACCAGTGCAGCACTCCTTATTTTTTCTTCACCATCTATGGCTGGTTGACAATTACTCAGATACTCTTGCTGATATCTATTTTTTCCCCCAGTAGAAAATCCAATAATGCTGTTTAGTGTGTGTATATGAGCTGGTGGCTGTAAATAGGTTACAGGTAAACAGAGCAAAAGTGTTCCACCTAACCTCAGTCAGACAATGTATTTTCTCAAAGAGGTTTTCTTTCACGTCTTTCTAAAAAGATAAAACATGACATACTGGCGTTTTATGTCCATATTGTTTAAGTCAGTATTTACTTCTGTACTGGCTGCTAATATTTAAGCACCTTGCAATTTATAAAAAGATAAAACAAAGATTATTTTATTAGCATTCAACAGAAATGTGAGTCTTAGCCACAGAAGTGCTATCAGAGCCTCATGGGAGCTGAAAGATGTTGGACGCTAACAGAACAATCTGTCTTTCGTTAAAATGACAAAGTGCAGTCCAGTGCAGTGGCGGTGGTGAGCTAAGAGTGGAGCTAAATGGATTTCCCATTCAGCTTTGAATATCGGCAGGAAACCACGGTATCATGTTTCAGCTTCAGAGAGAATAATGAAGGCTCTCGCTATGAGAAATACAACACATATTAATAATACTTTAGAACGTGTATAGTTAATTAGCAATATATATCTGAGGAATACATACTATCAGAGTGCAGACTTTTCTCTTTAAACTTGTGTTTTTCCTGAGTCAGACGTAATTCAAGGTTTTGGAGTCGAGTATGCTAATCTTCATCCTTCTACAATAAATTAGCTAGTGGGCTACTTATCTCCTGCTAGCATCCTCAGCAATTACCAAATATATCTCATAAGAACCAACAATAAAGTCATCTCGTCCTGCTGACTTATCATGGCCTAAATTGATTGTTACTGCTAAGAAGAGGTGAACCTGGATTTTCTCTTAAGTATGCTAATAGTATCTGAAGTTTTTAAGCTAATGACAGAACAAGCTAAAGTGGATGGACCCTGTCCCTTGCATGGCGCTGGCTTGGAAGTATTAGGAATATGTGCAGCCTGGTGCTTACAGACAAACTAATAAAGCAAAATATAACATGTAATGATTACAGTAGTTATAGTTTTGCATTAATGGTTGTAATAGTTGGAATACTCCACTACACTCTAGTGTTGCTTGTCACATCAGAGGCTCCGTAAAAGCTACCGCAGGTTCAACATATTGAACAGTCTGTTTCCTATTATGCAAATCTCAGTCATAGTGTCATCAAGTAGGACAAAGGTAAGAAAAATAACCCTCGATTCACTGATGGTACAGCGAAACCTATAAAGATGCAATAATGCTTTAGTAAACAACATGAACTAAAGAAAAAATAACAAGCAACACAAATAGCCCTTCTCAACCAAATAGTTCCAGGAATTTGGATACGGAAGAACTAAACTCAGGAACTAAAAGTCTGTTTGTGTTTCCATTAAAGTTTAGGCAAATTAGACCAATAAATAAACGTTTCAAGCGCAATTTTCACACATAAGGAAAACAACAACACAGTCCTCGTGTTGATCTTTGTTTTTATTGATGTGTGATTCTGATGTTTGAGTTGAATGTTTGAAAATGAGACAAATGCAGACGTGGAGACGAGACTGAAAACTCCTCTTCTGCACTTGCTTTGTCTTCCCATCACCACTCCCTCTTCCTCATTCACTGGCTAGCTCTCTCAACCGTCTCTCCCTCTCTCGTTGCTCTCAGCGAGTTCCCACTCTCTAAGCTAACTTTGTTTTTAATGTCAATACACAACATGAAATGTCCACCCCTTGTCCTAATATTGATACTAGAGAACAAGTTGTACTTGCCGTGGCGTCTGACCAATCAGTGATTAAGGGTTAAGGTTAAGGTTAAGATTCATCTGTAGCCATAACCAGAGGCGTTTTTTTAAAAGAAATGTACGCACCAGCTCTGGAGGTCGGCAAACGTCTGCTTCATCCTCTTGATTGAGGAGTCCATCTCCTCCTTGACCACCATCCTGTAGCGAGTCAGCGAGGCAGTGCATCTCTGCAGGTCCTTCACAGAGCGGTCAATGTTGGAAGCTGAGGGGTACACATTAAACATGACTTAGGCTAATGTTGAAGAAGAAGTGCTACGACACATTTTGTGCTAGGTTTTTAACAGCTCACAGTGCTTAATCAATCATTGTATTTTTACAATAAACTGCATGCAGGATCATTTGGGAGGTAAGAGGTTTGGTGTCTAACCTATCTTCTTGGCTCCTGACGATCCTTGATCATCAGTGGTGGGTGCTAATAAGGGAGTGGGTGGATGTGAATTCGAGCCTGGCCTGTGTCGGGTCTTGTTGCCTCTGGGAGCCTGGTGATTCCTCCCTCCTTGCTGTAAGGCGGGACTTGGAGCGCTGCCTTGACTTTCTGCTTCTGCACCTGTGAGAAGACAGATTACTTTACAACAAATAAAGTAAGTCGTTTCCAAACTAACATTCCCCAAAACGGCCTAAAATAGAGATGAGCCAGAATAGTCGACAAGTCGGTCAGCAGCAGAGTATTTGTGTAGGCTGTTTTCCTTTTTGTTTGTTTTTTTAAACAAACCTTTAAGATTCCCCACATGCAAGATAAGTCTTCAAAAACGTTTTTGACACTTTTAAGGAAGAGAAAATGGTGGGATTTGATAGGATCACTTGTAGAAATAAATTTGACAATTTGGCTTATAACAGTAGATTACAGAACAATATATCCAGTCACATAAAGTAACAACACAGAAAAGGCATCGGGCCTAAGTGAACAACATTTTTGTATGCTATAGAAGGCCACCTGTTCCGCTCAGTTTGTGGGCAAGTTTCATTCACAAAAATGTGGATGGGGGGATGTGAAAGTATTATACAGTAGGTAATGTAATGTGGCGGTCACACCACAAAGGGACATTCGCTCGTCCACGTGAAATAAGTGGGGGCCAGAAGCTTGGTGACAATGACCATTGGTGAACTGCAGTAGATGGCAAGCTAACAGTTAGCTCAAAAACAATAGCTCCCGGAGCGTCTCTCTGCTGTTGGGTTTGGCATTTTGTTCACTATTGCACGCCATTTTGTTCAATAAAAATTAATGAAAGAGGGAAAATAAAGCTCTCCAAGCTAGCGAGCTTGTCAGTTAGCAAACTTGTTAGCTCGTGACCTAACTGGACAATAAGTTCATACAGTTTAATAAAAGACGTATATGTATCATCAACCCCTGTCTCATAAACCACCCCTGTCTACAAACCACCGTGGAACAGTTTTTACTCCGACAGAGGAGATTAAATAAAAGTGAATGCTGCAACACAGCTAAAAAGCCATGATAGCGTCCTCTGTTTTGGACTCTCCAGCTCTCTGTCCCCTCAAAGGTTGGCACTGTCAAGAAACCTGCTATTGGTCAACGGCACAAATTCGCTAGTCAAAGTTCACCAAAGTTGAACTCTATGCTGAACATTTGCGAGGATTGATTTTGCCTCGAGCGGATCCTCTGATTGCGCCGATTCCATTGGAATTAATTGATTTTGCTGCAGTTTTAAATTCTGCTGTGTGTCCAGGCCTTTATACTGTTGGGTACAACGGAGGATGTTCCCCAGGACAGCAACCCGCATAAGAAGCTAATTCTAAGTACGAGAAAATTGGTGAATGCAACAAGTTCTCCACCATCACTCCTACCTGAAACTTAAGTACTAATCTGTTTGTATGAGTGGTTCTTGCATGAGGACTGTTGCCACTAAACTTCAACACAATTTCCCTAGACCTTTGAGAAGACGGTTCTGCCCCAAAAATGCACTGTTCAAGCCTTCTCTTCATTTCATTTACTGCAAGCTTTCCTTTTTTACAGCCCAATATCCATACTAGACCTGGAATTGTTTTTCTTTAAATGGTGATCAGAGCAGATATTTACATATTCATACTATCAATGCTGACTGAAGCCGGTAATCCTCACCCCAGCATGACAACTTCAAAAAAATAAATTCAAATCCCTCAGCCCTTCTTTCTTTTGCCTTCATCATTTATCAGAGCCGTGATTACCGGTGGTTTCGGATGTAGCGGGTTCAGAGTCCAGCTCGGCTGCATCCAGGGAGGCAGAGTCCAACTGTTCACTCAGAGAATCAAGTGACTCTCCATCCATTACCGATCCGTTGGCATGAAAGCCGTTCATCTCATCCTTGCCCTCCTCAGGTGATGTGGTCTCAGGTGGAGCAGGCTCTGCTGAAGCCTCTGGCTGAGGCTTGGGCTTCTTTTTCTTCTTGGGCTGGACATGGAGATATCAATGTCAAACGTCTTTGTTCAAATTCTCTTTGTTCATTATCTCTATCCTAATCAGAGCTGTGACTTGGACCAATTCTGTGCACACAGGCACGGAAAGGTTTAGATTTTTGTTTTGGCATTCAGTTTCAGATGCCACTTCCTTGCCTTAATCTACAGTTTACAATTCATGAAGGGCACCTCGAACATCTAATTTTAAGAAGTACAGCAATTACATTCAAATAGTTAAAAACCAAATACAAAACCAGGGCTGACATAACTATGCTGACTCAACAAAGAGACATTCAAGATGAAAGCTTTCTGATTCTCACCTTCTTTTTGCCTGTGACATTCCACTCCTTCAGGATCTCAATTGCACTGCCTGAGGCGTAAAGCAAACAATGATGACGAAGGTGCACAGTGACACACAACTGACTTAAAACCTTGTAACACTCTACTCAATATCTGAATGACCTGAGGCGTTGTTTAAATACCGCTAAATAAAGAACAAAGCAGTGTGACGTTCGGGGACAATCTCCTTGTTCTATAATTAACCTTGCGAAACGAAAAGGCATGCAAATGACGCTGAGACTTCTGAATGCAAAGTATGGCATGCGTGTTCTCAAGGTCACGTTTAGCACAAGCAATGTGGGCGACATGCCAGGACAAGGTAGTGCTGGAAATACATTACAGTACATTATAGAATTACAGTGGCACCATCAGAGTATTTGTGGAAGTAGGCAGATAAGGTGCATCACATGATACTAGCATACATAACATGAGTCTTCATGAATCCTTTTCTTCATGTGGTGTAACTATAACTTTCGTCAAGGCATAATTGATCTAAAATATGCAATATTACCAGTTTTATGACATTGTGTAATTATAATGTAATATATATTTGAGGGCCAATAATTTCCCATTGTTGTAGTCAAACACTGACGTCCTCATACCTTCTAAGAAAGCTTGGACGGCCTTGTCCACACAGTTCTCGAAATGCTGTAACACCAGCACAATCTCATTGTTACTTTTGTTGGGGACAACTGCCCTGACAGCACTGATCTGTAAAAAAGAAGCACAAAGTAGGAGAGGAGCAGGTTTCAGCATCATTTCAAATAACACTAAAGGTGACTCCCAACATTTACTGTAAATTCACAATGAAGGTGTTTCAACATTTAAATAGCATTTGGCTTAAGGACACAGCTACGTACTCTAGTTCTTATTCAAGTACTACAAATGTGGAAATACACAAATGTTTTAAGAGTCTGTTTTAGTTTTTGCAAACAGAGAAAGATGCGTATACAAACCAGTGGCTCCAATGCAAATATAACATATTTATTTATTTATTTATTTATTAGTATGTTTTGGACAGCTATCCATAACTCACGTCATTGTTTTTAAGAACCAAAATATCTGTTAGCAGTTTTGGCACTAATTCTTCACGGCCACTTACATTCAGTGTAACTCAAAATGTGCTTTAAAGCATTTAAACCCCACAAAGAATTTGACTCAGAGAGCAAAACCAAAAATAACCTGCCATGAAAACATTATGACACCACAGTGAAACTCTGTGCTGTCCCATTTTCCTTAAGTTGCTCCATTATAGATTAGCAGCTTTAAAGGAAGAATGAGTAGGATTTGTCGCTTACGGTTTGTAAACACAACAGTCTCTTTTATAATGGTGGCCTATGGGGAAAATGCTTTTTGGACTGCAGGGGACTTTTTCGCTGCAATACTGTGAGTGGCCACTGGGAAAAATTGGAAGCAAGGCTGAGCGACGGCGCCCCATCCAGGTCTTATTATACATCCATGTCTGGCACCTGGTCGCTACGTTCCCGCCCACACACCCTGTTATTGGCTGGGGGCTACACACCCACTGGCCAAACGTTGACGCTCAGAAACATCCAGAACATAGCAAAATAAGAAAATACAGGCAGAGGCAGGGTCTCTGCAGATACAGGCCCCCACAGTAGAGGCCGACATTTTTTCGGGGATTACTGTGGGATTCCCGGGGGATGGGAGTCAATTTCACTATTCATCACGTGACTAGGATGAAACGGGAATCATGATAACGATAGGTCATGAATGGTGTGAATAAAAAAAACTGTGCAGTATAACACAAAATAACCTAAGAAAAGGATGGCGAGACCATCAAATCAAAATCATTGCATTGCCTTAAGATTATCCCCCCGAATAAAGACACAACATGGGAACAGGACGGGATATTTTTTTTACTCTGTCATGGGATTGGGATGGGAGAGGAGTATTTCTGTGGGAGTGGGATGGGACAGGAGTGAAAATCCACTCCTGTGTCACCCTCTACGCCACGCACTTGTAGCGGGTCATAAGTGACGATTGAGAGGGATTATTTCTGTACGAGTCTATACATTGTTTTTAAGGAAAATCCTACTCACCCTGCCTTTAAAGAGGATGATGCTTGTCATGAGATTACATAATGATATACCTCAAGCAAAAAGTCATTTTCTCATGGGATTTCAGGTTATCTACGGTGTTGGAGCTGTTTAATATGCTACAGACACTAATAAATTAACTCCCATTAGGATGGATTAAGCCAAGACTGGCTCTAAACACTGCATTTATCCTTTAGCAGTACTATAACTGGTGCTCATGCTCTGACAACTTGCCCTCTCGTGTTTACCGTTGCCAAAAAAAAAAAAAAAAAGCTCACGGGGAATCTGCACACAACTAATGAAACTGAACGGTAAAGGCTTAGGAGCAAATCCACCAACACAGAGAGGAAATGTTTAACTTCAGGAAGAGATTAGAAGCCCTTGATATTACACAAATGTTGTGATTTTATGTTTCAAATTTAACCCTTCACTAAAAAACCTGCAGTGTGTATACATCTTACCTTCTCCTTCATCCTCTCAGCTGTTCCTCCCTGGGACATGGCCATTTTTGAACGAGTGTCAAACACCACCCCAGATGTATCTGGAAAAATATAACAAAAACTAAACTCCATTGTCTGTTCAGGCCTTAAAGCGTATTTGCAAACCACAGTAGAACATCATTTGCCAAACAAAATAGCCACCAGACATCTTCACAGAGATTTCCTGGAAATAGTAGTCGGCGTCACAATGGCAGATTTGTGCTTGTGAAGCCATTTATCTTCATCTGAAGTAAAAAGCTGATACTTGAAAAGCCATGTTTGTCTACATGAAAAATTAAAGAAAACTATCAAATAAGTTTAGATTTATTTACTGTATTTGCATTAAAATCACCACAGAGTGGTCCAGCATCACTGGACATTGTCCTGTGGGGGTGGAAGTACGTGTTATTTAGGCTTTTAAGCGCAGCCACTTCAGTTACCAGCACAAGCAGCAAGCACTTGTGAAAATAAAAGGAAACAAAAACTCATCACGTCTGTGCCAGAATAGTCTGGAACATGCATCTTATTTAAATGGCTAAAAACCAACGAAGGTTTCTGAAAAGACATTCTAGCAAGAGAAACAACCTCTTCTTCTTTTTAAAATTAATCAACAAAAGCCTACAGCTGAGTATGAAGAGTCAGGGTAAAGTCCAAAGTTAATCTATGGCTATTTAAAGACAAGACAGAAAGACTCTTGTAAAAGTTGATTTCCTGTGCATGAATGTGGGTTAATGTCAATGGCAAGCAACCAAGAGGAACTATTCAGATTCACTGTCAAAGTACTGCCTTCTGTTAAGACTCCATTAGATTCCAGGTGAAAACAATTATGCACACATTTATTTGTTAAATAATTTATAACTATGATCTACCTGTAACTTAAACCTTCTGCAACTAAATGCTGTAGAAGCCATTTAAACATGCATTTTTACACTAAATACATACAATAAAATATAGATTTTTAGTTGGCTAATTTCTTTAAAATAGTTAGGAGCGCAAATACATGACAATAAAATTATAAGCTATCTGGAACTACCACAGGAAAACCGCAAAGCTTCACAATTTTATGAAACAACAACTAACTCCTTCTAATGAGTCTCGCAATGTGAAAATGGCACGGCAGAGGGACCTTGGAGAAGAAACTAAATGCGATAAAAGGTCTAAAAATCGTGGCCGGATATATGTGAAATATGTGAATGAAGTGAGGGGAAAGCGCACACAATATAAAAGATACTGCATAGATACTTTCACACAGCAGTGAGACCCCGCAGAATGAAGTTGCTGAACAATAATTTGTGTTGGAAATGTAAAATTGAAATAGGAACTTCCCTACACTGTATATGGGAATGTAGTTTGGTCAGACCAGTTTGGATCCAGGTATTAGAAATTTTAAGTAGTTGGTCGGGTTTAGAAATCCCTTTAAGACTTTAAGTTATGTTTGCTGGGGGACCGGTCCCAAATACCAAACATATCATACAATACTGAGGGCATAATAACAGTCTGTCGAGTTATTTTAAAACACTGGAAGAAAACAAAGAACTGAAAGAATGGGTTAAGTGCAATGGTGGAAATAGTAGTAAAATAGGTGGTGATCAGGAGGAAGGGGTGTCTCCCTGGGACCGGTTCTAGGCTTACATTAAAATGGAAGATAGGTCTAAATAGATATCAGTCTTCTCTGTGACTATGTGATCCTGTAGTATGACTCAAGAAATATGTGTGACATGTTTTCCCTCTGGATTTATTTATTTATTTGTTTACTTTTTCTGGATTTATGTATGGGAGTCTGCCTTTATAATATAAAAAATGTGCCACATGTATGCCATGTACCAAGCATTTCAAAAACTAATACAAATTAAAATTCTAAAAAAACAAAACAAAAAAAAAAAAAGCATACACATACATACATACATACATACTTACCCTTTTGGCTGTTTTTCTTTGCCATGTTGTCACACAGACGTAGTATCTGAGAAACGCTTGGTTGTATACTCCCTCAAGACTGAAATAAACCTTCAAGTATGTTTAAGCTGGAGTTCAAATAAGGGCTCCAAAAGTAGTAACTTTCACTTCGAGTTTTTCTTGTTAGAGAAGATGCCAACAATTCGCAGGAGGGTTGGGCGAACGAGGTTCAGGTCAGGCCTCCACCATTTAGGCAAAGATTCAGGGTTTCCTCTTGTTTCTCCACCAAGTTGATCCAAATCTGTGGGAGAAAAAACAAGCTGTTGTAGGAACCAGTGATCGAAAATGGTTTCGTGCTGTGATCTAAAACGTAGGAAAGAAAAATCTACATTCAAAGTAACTGTGGCCATGATGTATGAAGCAAAAACGCACAGATACTGAATCTCCACTTTTGTAAGATCTGAAAATATTAATGCAAATCAAATGAAATCCATTTCCCCTGGCTATAAAATATGAATGAAAAACAGATTTCAGTAAGTTATTGTCTGTCTGGCAGAGCATTCTCGAAAAAATCTGCAGTTAATATTGTCCTTGGCAGAAACGCTGCATTTAGTTTGGGGGGGAAAAAGTTAGTAGGACTGTAGAGAAACACATCTTTGAAGGGTATTTCCTTTTTCTCAGTTCTCTGCAGGAGTGGTGGGTGATAATGTTATGAGGGCTACACAGAATATTCACCATGCCTTCACGGTCTGGGCCCTCTGAATGAGCTGATGACGACTGCAAATCCAAGAATTTGACACACTGACAACTGTTTTTAATAGGCGTGATCAAGAACTCCCTCAAATATGTTTGATTTCCCTACAGCCAAACTCATAACTGATGGCACTAATGGCCTGTTGGTGATGGCAGCATTGCAACTGAAATAAAGATATTTGACTACATGCCTTTGGACACGGTTTCGCCTTGCAATGTGCTTTTAGTTTAGTTACAAATTATCGTTTCTGTAAATGAAACTGAAAAATTGGCAGCCAGGAAGCTGACTAGCAGTACTCACACTAATAGGAGCTGTTTGTTTTTGGCAAATGTTTCAGCCAAAATTTACCACAAAAATAGGTACATATTTGTAGGCATTTCTCATTCATTCTCTGTTCTCAAATTAAGTCTGCAATTTATTGTTTTTTTAAAAGCAGAGAAATACTTTTGTTCCAAAAAGCATTAATTAAAAGAAACACCACAATAAAAGAGGATTTTTGCCTTTTCAAGAATCCTTGGTTCGTCTTGGAAATGATGCCATCACCCTGCTGAACAATCAATACTCTACTGATAACCCAAGCCCTCTTACAGACTACTGCCAAATATGAGTCTACTTTAATTATGTCCCTTGTAGTCTTAAAAAAGCTTCAGCCAGACCTCCAGCAATCTGGACTCATTTTTATGGGCCAGCTGTTTTAGGTTTCTCTTTCTGACCCTGGTTTTCTAGAAAAGGAAACCTAAAAGCTATACAGAACCCACACCCTCCTGATTAGTATGTGGTATGCCACAGTCCTGGTTCCACCACACCTTTGCAGACGTCAAACTCGCATAAGCACAATCAACAAGTGACACTGCAGCGGCCAGTCACGCACACACTAGGATGCATTATGTTTATCAAGAGGGATGGTGCTTGAATCCTCAAGAGAGCCAGGTGCTGAGTGATGCAATTTAGAAGAAGTGCTAACTCAGCACTCAAATAAGACTGGTGACAAGTGAAAAGTTTGCTTGAATTGTAGAAGCTGACACATGCTTAGGTGTGACACATCAAAGCGGAAACAAAGAGGGGCTTCTGTCACAGTAACAAGCCACATACAGTGTCAGTCAATCTCAAACAAGGGTGCAGGTCAACAGTTTTTTTTTTCCATGGATGACCCATTTAAGTCTATTAGAAATACTTTTAATCACTACTGCCAAATAATTTCTTCTCCTGACAGAGAACCAATTGTCTCTGTGTAGTCTTTGCAGTTAAACATGGAGCACTTCTTAATCCAGGCTAGAAAACTAAACATCCTTAATTGAAACAGGTCGTGTTAAATTGTAGCTAGCTCATCAGATAGACATGCCTGTCATCACTTGCCGCAGTTTAGTTAGCATCTTAGATGATATACTTATTCCTGCAATTCGGCTTGCTGCAGAAGTCAAATTAGCCTCCGGATTTTACTGCAAAATAGCTGTAAAAACAAATCCAAATGGACAGGGTTTCCTACAATCTCAGAAAAAAAATAACCTTAGCTTTTGCGTCAAGAGCTTCACGACTACTGACCGTTAAATGGCCAACTTCGTGTTAATGATTCTGCTGGACGGTGTGAATTAAATTTGAAATGTTATCTTATCCAACCTGTACATATTCTGCTAACTTCGAGCTGTATTCTACTTGAACAAACATTCAGCGTTTCATTTCAAAGCAGCTCATTTCACATATTTGATTGAAATCCGGAGGTTGCGTTAACGTTAGCTTGCTAACATTACCTAACGTTATGTGATTAGCTTTGCAAGGCTCTGCGATACTGGCCGCAATAATTTGCCGTTAACGTTAAATTCTCAAACAACACTGACAACGACTTAATGCAGCATAAAGTATCAACGCCTTCTTTATGGATAGACCTTTGAATGCAGCCGTAGCTAGCGCGCAGCTAGCAGACCGCTTGGCTTTTATTATTCAAAGCTCTGTTGTAAGGCTAGCCATCCTTTAGCTACTCAACTAAACAGCTAAGCTACTATTAAAGCATTAGTTTTTACATCATTGATTAGTTCACTGCGTTTGTAGCTAAACAATATTAAATACGTACTTGGTGTTGGCAAGAAAGCTAAACAGTAGATTCTGGAAACGGGTAACCGCAGCTCCTACCGCCAGCCGTCTTTAATGCCAAGTAGTCTGCTGTGGGCAATATTTTCCTAGACCAGACTCCTTCGGGGTTGCCAGGTTAGATTCAAAGTGCCTCCCTTTTAATGCCTTTCAAGCGGTTATAAAAAAAAAGTAAAGGCTTTCCATGCGCTGCCAAAAAGGACTTCAGACCAAGGCACTTCATTTATATAAGGTACATTTATTTTCACATTAAACATGAGTCTGGGACACAAGAGCAGACTTGTCTATATATTAATATTAATCCTTAATATTAAGTTGGAATAAGTGATTTGACACCTTACAGTAAGTATTATTATTATTAATATCATTGTTTATATTATTATTGTCGTCACTGGGTATTTATACTCATATTATCATTATAATTAAATATGTTTTTTTTTCTTTATTATCTCTACCACTTTGTATGCTTACCTCCTGAATTTCCCCTCCAGGGATCAATAAAGGCTTACCTTATGTAGCTATTTGTTTTCCTTTACAAATACATCCACACATTTCCTTGGTTATTCCCCTCATGATCTCCGTTTCCTTCTTTTATATATTAGTACTAATGTAATTGTACCCTCTTTTGTGTTTATCTTTAACGCCACCTCTTGTGATAGTTTTATCAGCATTTTTATGGTAGCTGAAGAAGAAGTGCACACAGCTCTGCCTCCATAAAGTAAGAAAATGTGATTCAATGAGTAAAAGTGACATGCACACATTTAGAGTTTGATTATTATCTCTACCGGATTTAATTTTTTTTTTTTTTTGCATGGTCTTCCCTCTCTCCCTCTTTCTAAATATGGCCTTTACCTGCTAGTTCAGCCTCTGAATGCTTTCATTATTGTGCTCTTCACAAAATACGATGGGTCTATAGAAAATCAAAAAGCCACAAATTAAATACAAAAGGACCACATACAAAAAACACAAAGACAATCATTGATACAGTGTAGATAGAAGAATAATTGTCTGATGGCTTTCAAGAAGAGGCTTTGTGTAAGGGAAAATAATGTTTCTTGAGTATAAAAGAAAGTAAGAAACATTTTCATTTTTGAGACATTCTTAGGGTGACACACAACTATTTTAGTTATGTTTATTAGTGGCCTTGTTTGTCAGATCAGCAACCATGTCCCCAAGGTCTCTGACTTGATAACTGGGGCAGGGAATCTAGGTTTACAGATTTATACTTCTGTGTCTCAGGTCCCTGGACAATCATCTCAGGCGTATATGTTAAGCTGCAGACGAATATTGTAGTAATAGGAATAGTCTAAATCAATACAGCAGAGACCAATATAGTCTGACTGACTTTCAGCCCCCAGTCTGGGTCACTAGACAAAGAAAACATTATATACCTGTTTTCAGAGACTGTGTGTCATAGCCCACTTTCCATGACCGGTAAATTGACTTCAACATGTAAAATTGGTGTAGGATAAATTCTATGAAATATGTTTATTAGTACTGTTGCTGTCATGATTGCATAGTCGATCACTTTGATGGTGATGTTGCATTTTATACCAGTTACTATCTGCTTTGTTTTTATGTATAGGCATCTCAAAAGTAGCCAAATGTGCAAGCAGAAATTGATTGAAAAGACTAACTGTGTCAGTTGCTGAAATGAATAACATCCAACAAATGTGCATACTAATAAAAATGGACAATCTTAAATGATATAATATGTCAAAAGACAGGGCGATGCTGTCCACTTCAACAAGCTCATACGTCGTGTTAAAATACCCGTTGACTGTCCAAACCTGGCAACCCATGATCCACGTCGTCATTTCCGAAGTCGAAGAGGGTTCGCACAGTTTGCTGCCTTGTACCGCCCGATTACTCACACGGTTCAGCGATCGGTGTTTGGCATTAGCTGTCCCGCGCGGCAGTCTTCACTCTAATAACCGTCCGTAGATGCTGCCATGACAGCTCTCACCTCGAGGGAAGCACAAGTTGAAAAAGTTGTAGTTTGCTGCTGTGTGGGATCGAAGTGAGCCGAGGGGACGTCTGGGGACACCGACGCCGACCGACTGAGGGGAGCGGGAGCAGCACGTTAACGTTACACCAAAATGGCAACCCCTTATGTTACAGATGAATCTGGTAAGGCTGATGCATGTGCCAGACCTTTTGTCTAACTAATACAAAATCCTCTGCATTAAACACAGCAACTACAATCGAGTCCAAGTCTTTCTTTTCCATCTGCAGTATTGATTGTCAACAATAATATGTTTAACGACGTTATTGATTCAGATGTTTTGTTTTGCATCTAGCTAATGCTAGCCTTAGCTGAAATGGCTAACGTTACATTCCACTATTGCTAGTTAGCTTGTAGCTATCGCACTTCATTAGTTATTAATGTGAAATAGTGTGTGGTATATATACTGCTGCCAGGAACACATTTCCTTTGTTACTTATGTAAGTTATTATTTTAATTAGCCACATTACCCTTTTATTGTACAACGACCTGACAGTTGCTACATTAGCTAGCTAACGTTAGCTGTTTCTGCTGTAATTGTCAATGGCCAGTGTGTTAATGTTGTGATTTAAGTGGCTCTGGTGTTGTCACAGAGCAACAAACAAACAACTGTCACGATATTTTATTCACAGCACCAGTTATTGTTAACGCGACAGGATTTTGAGTGTGAAAAATGGTCTTTTAATATAACTTTTAGGGTTAATTGGTCTCTGAGAAAAGAAAGAATCACCAACACTAACTAGACTAATGTGAGTTATTATGATGGACAAGCAGGTATAGGCATTTATTGTTAATTCACAAGCTTCAACAGTAAGAAGTTCAGAAAATTGTTACACCCAACTATGACTTACTGCAGTAAAACCAAGAAAAAGGTGATAAGGATAAAAACCTGTATCATATATAAGCCTGTATATCATGGTATGGATAATAATTGTGATATACTATATTTTCAGGAAAACCAATTGAGAAACAGTTTATGGATATAATTATGCCCGTTTTATTGCTAATCCTTCAAATTAAATACCTTTTATTGGTGCAAAAAATATATATAGAAATGCAGTATTGTACCAAAGCAGTCCGGCTTATTGGTTTGCAATATTGCCTACAACTAATACAGTGGTCCCCAACCTTTTTAAATGTATCTTGTGACCCCTTGGAGGGGTTCGACCCCCAGGTTGGGAACCACTGGTCTAATATACCGAGGAATATTGAAGGGATAGCTACCACAGTATGTATAGTATGAGAATAGACATCGTCTCACGTCACGATGTATATCGTCATATTGTCCACCCCTACTATGTAAATATATCAATAATTTTAATTATATGATGCCTACTTTCAAATATTCCTCATATTACGTCCGTATATTTCCCAGCTCTAATACACAGTGCTTTGTTTGTGTGCCTAAATGTGTTATAGGTCTTTAGGCTTTGGATAAGTGTAATGATTCAGAGTGTGAGACTGTATGTGTGTGTTCACAAGGGGATAGAAGTTACCACACACACACACTCGTGAACAGCTTGTCAAATTAATGATGGGCGGATGAAGCCTAATGAAGCTTTGGGGCTTTAAACTCAATATGTGCAGTGACATCTGGTGGTTTTAAAGACTTATAGCAGCCCTTCAAGACACCGTGATGATTTTATAGTTTTATTCTCATGTGTGCAATAAAATTACCAAGAAGCCTATGTGTTATTTATTAAACCTATAATAGTCTTGTTCAGAAGTGCTGCAGTAAATGCACACATATAAATAAATAATTAAATAATAAATGCATTGTCCAATAAGCCAACATATAAAATATTTCTTTTGACATGAATTATTAATTAACCTTTATTGGTGTGGTGTCAGCCCAGTGTCCACTGTGGGCTTGTGTTTTAACTTTTGGGTCGATATTTATGTGACATTTCATTGATATCCATTAAATTTGTACTTTTATTACCTTATTAATTGGTATCAGGTGGAAGTGCTCCCACGACTTATCAGTATGTCTTTTTAGTGTACATCGCAATATCTGACAATTAATCTCCTCTCTTTATGTAGTTTAGATGCAAAACTGTAAAACTGTATAAAGCACTGAAGCACCAGTGATGCTTGAAGCTTCGGACTGCATCAGTCACGTGGTATTCTTCATTTAACACAAGCTCCGACACACTGTATTCAAACAGAGAGTCCCTTCACAGCAGTGAAACCCATATTATCCGCTCATCAAGTCAAACCGCAGAGCGTGAGTTTCAGGTTGACCAGAAATAAAATAAAGTCTTGCATACATGAACATAATGTTCAAAAAGCTCACCTCCCAGGTAGCAATAACATGTTAGAGAGCATACAGAGCAATAATACAAAGAGAAGAGAATGTTTTTAAAAACATATTAGGACATGATGATCAGAACCAGAGTATGCCACTTATGTCTCAGTTTGACAAACCTCCAAAGGAATTGTGTGGGCACTGAGATATTTTTTTTGTCCTGATAACAGTCAAAGCTGGCAGGTTTATTCATGCAAATACATCGGTACTCTCTAAAATGTTGTACCTGTTGCTCTTCAGGGAAATACATTGCTGCCACTCAGCGACCTGATGGAACATGGAGGAAGCCGAGGCGGGTGAAGGATGGTTATGTCCCCCAGGAAGAAGTACCAGTGTAAGTGCAGTTTTTCTTTCCCTACAGTTGTACACAGAATGTATAAATCATAATCTTATTGTGAAATCAGTAGGGGATTACAACAACTCAGGATGCTCTGATCGATTAGAATAGGCCGATATTGGTTAGAAATGACTGATGTGCTTTGAGCAAAGTGGAAAGTCATTTTTATCCTCTGACTCCAGTTTCATCTCGTGTTTCTGTTTCTTGCTGTTTTTAGCTATGAAAACAAGTACGTGAAGTTTTTCAAGAGCAAACCAGACCTGCCACCCGGGATGAATCCGTCCGAGTCAGCTCCGCCAAAGCAGCAGCAAAAGATCCCCGGTTGCGGGGACAGTGAGACAGCCGGTCTCTCAAAGTCTGCCAAACGCAACATGAAACGTAAAGAAAAACGAAAACAGCAGCAGCACCAGGGCCAGGATGGGGATGAGGACGCGGATGTGGACTCGGTGAGCGATGCTGTCGAGAACGTGTCCATTTCAGAGGGCAGCGAGTCTTCAAACAAGGCGGTGGCGGCGCCGCCGGTTTCTGTCTCGTCCCCCGATGATTCTTCAGCAGCAGCAGCTGAAAAGGTCAAGAAGATCAAAAACCTGAAAAAGAAGCTGCGACAAGTTGAGGATTTGCAGCAGAAAGTGGACTCAGGGGAAATAAAAGAGCCAACAAAGGATCAGTTGGAAAAGCTGGGTCGGGTACTGGCCTTACGAGATGAGTTACAGCAGCTCGAGCGTGATTCTTGAAGCAATAAAGGAAAGCAGAAGAGTCGGACAGACTAAACCTACAAACTACATACTGAAAGACAGGGAAGGGACCTTTGCAGCTTTGTGATCATGGCTTCCATTAAACATATTCAACCTATTTGATATTCATTATGAACTTCGGAAGTGAACACAGTCCCAGCACTTTTCAAGTGGAGAATGACAGGACGTCTACGCAGCAGGCACCACATCTTCAGAACTGACAAGCCTGTTTCTAGATTCAGATCTCTAGATAATATTATGAGTCCTGCTCGTACACTTGTATTGGCCAGGCCACTCATTTATAAATATCTTTTAAAGACATCTTTGTGAATTGTTTTGTGCGCATCTGTCCTTTTCCATTTTGTACCTTTTCATGGCAAGTATCACTTACACATAAAATGGAAAAAGTATTTTCTGTTTGTTGACCTGTATTCTCTCTAAGAATTAACACAACACTTTTTGTCAATGATTGGATGGCTTCTTGTAGTCACATTAAAGTTGAGGCACTGTCTATACAGTCTACATGCTGCGTAAAATGTTTTATGTCATATTGCTTTTTAGTAGTTTAAGAGTGAACAGGAACTCTGTGAGTAACCTGAATAACTGGGATATTATTTTGGAAGGCAGGATGCAAATTAAAAAAACAACTATATTTTGGTGTCACTGGATATTTTGGAAACAAGCTACACATTTAAAGGATAAGGCTGGTGATATTGTATATCTTTCTTATTGTTAACAAGTCCCATAAAAGACCAAAACCAACAATTAATTGATTGAAGTATCGTATCGTGTAGCTAAAGCCTGATATCTTATTCCTCTATAGATCTCCATTGTTGTCCATAAACCTTAAAAAATACATAAATGAGCCACACTGTTGCACTGGGTGAGATGTTACTTCATTATGATGAACATGGACACTAGTTTATTTTGAGTCAATCCTACATCGTCCTGCTTCGCTGTCCTGTTTCCGTAAAAACTCACTAGAGCACCAAATGTGTATTAATCCTCAGGTGAAAATAGTCCCCAACAAATACACTATTAACTCCTGTTTGAGTGACGTTTGCTAAAGACTACAGTGCCCTGCTGTTTCAGGGAATGACTGAGCCTTTTTTTAAAAAAATGAAACTGAACTGAACAAGATTTGCGTTTTCAGTAGGAACAAATAGACAATGAAAAGAATACAGAATAAAGCCAGACGTATCCTTTAATGACTTTAAAAATGTTCATCTTAAAATTTAATTTATCTTTTCTTCTCATTGTTCTGAAATGAAACGAGGTGATTTTTGCAGGACAGCTTGTAGAGTAAAGGGAATTTTTTTGCCCTGAGTCAAGCCTGTCAGGCACCACTTAAAGGGGCACTCTAGCAAGTTAGTCTTGCACTTTCATAAAGTTAGGCGACTCGCAAAAGACAGATTAAACAAAAAAAAAAAAGATTGGTTAAAATTGAAGCAGCAGAGACATCCTGATTTTAGTTTCTGGTTTAGCCCATGTATGTATAAAGAGAACTGGATACAGCGTCGGAGGCGGGGCCCCGTTCATTCCTATGAAAGCTGCTCAGTGGCACATGAAGCCAAAAAAGTTTGACTTCCCGGGTATAAAATTACCTGGATCTTCCACATAGCTTCCGCATTCTTGGCCCATAGAGTGAGCGCACTAGCTTTTCCTTTAGCCCCGCCTCCCAACCGCTCCGTCTCAGGCTCACTCACATGAATAGCAGTCATCTATAACTCTGGATTCGGCTTTTTATGCATTTTACAACTTTTAGGACATAATGATTTAAATAAGGGCTATTTAAGTGTTCATACTGGCTAGTTGTTGTACCTCAAAAAACATTATCCGCTGATTTACAGACGTCTCTTTCACAATGTAAGTCTATGGGAAAAAGTCTCTTGGGGCCAGTGTGCATCACGTGACAGACCCGGAAGTTGTAATTACACGGTTTGGCCACTATGTCAAATTGGCTTCAAAGCCTGGCGCTCTTCCTGGGGGCTTGGTCAAGCCCCCCAAAATACTGGATGATGACATCATCAGGGTTATTTTTTTAAGACTCCTCCAGAGCCACAGACGACATTATTTCAGCAGTTTTTAAAATAGTAAATACTGATTTCATGCTACAAACTACTTGTACACTGTATATACTATATACTTATCATAGAAGTACACAGTTTTTTGTAGTTAGTATACAAGAAATCAACATACTTGACTGTTTCATAGTAACAGGAAATGATACAATACGTGCACCGTCAGACATCAGTTAGACTGAGACTTAAGAACTGCCAATTAAACTTCACAAATAAAAGCAAAATGGTTTTCCAAATGTTTTATTTTTTGTTTTCTTAGTTCTTTCCAGAGCTGGCTCACCACCATACACAATGTATTTAAATTTAAATTTTAACCATCTCCCTTTCCTTGGTGCATTACATTTACATCAACAGCACACAACTCACAACTCAAGCGTATCTTAATATACCCTACATGCTCAGTACATAGAGTACATACTCTAAACCTGCTTATACTTAGTGTGTAAGTCTGGAATTGGGACACAGCTTAAGGTTTTGTTCTGCTCCAGCAAGTTCAATCAATCGATAACAATCAATCAATTGTTAAATTTTAAGTTGGCAAAGGAGGGATTTGTGCAACATCTTAGAGGCAGAACCCAGGGCAGGAAACCCCATCACAGATAAAAGATGCCCTCTACTGATGAGAAATCAGGGACTGTTCAGTGTTTTGGCATTAAAATTGAACTTGTGGTTAAATTTAGTAAGTAACTGTTTTAAGCGCGTGTGAGCCGAGTCTCTCTCCATCTGTCTACTCACTTTTTATGAGCTTTATTTCGCAGTGTTACAGCAGAACAGGAGGCGTTCTCTGTCTCCATTCAGAGGACGATTTGTAGCAATGGTTACACGGGGGCGTCATTGTTTTTTACTTGAATGGGCTCCTGCATTGTGCGAATAATATAATTAGCTGTTGTGGAGGAAGTGCGGTTAGTTGTTTTCTTCATAGAGCTGTAACCATGAAGTGAAAGAATGTGAAGATTTATGTGGAATATTGTTTCACAAACATAAATCATGAAGGAGCAACACCAGCAGTATTTCTGGGTCATCTGTCACACCTTAATTAATGTCGTCTGGAAAATAATTTACCTACAAAGTGTTGCAGCTTAATTAAATAACAAGAAAGTCTGGCTTTTATTCACCACAATGACATAACCGGTTATAAGTCATCACCTTTAATAGATGGTGGGCAGATAATCTCCTCTTTTAATTAGCTAATACTGAATTTATTTGCTTCCTTTGACGAAAACAAAAGTACTCTGAAGTTATTCTTAAACACATGGCTCTAAATGGTGGTGGGAGAAGGCGTGATCGAGCCGTTAGTGTCTGAAATTGTTGTCTGTCATCCACATCCACCACACATCACATTCCTTGTAAAGGTTTATTATGTGGCTTTGAGGCAGATCCTGAACAGACAACTTGGTGGTATAAAAACTGGATCCCTAAACTGAGACACCAGTTTCAGCTCTGACACCCAGAAGGACTAATGCGCAGAGGATGGATGGAGATATTGCAGTCTTCAGCGATGCTTAGACAGATCCAGAGCTTGTTTATCAGTTGAAACTTGCTGTGCTGGATTCGAGCTGGGAACATTTTTATTTCCCTACTAATGGAAAAAGAGCCAAACCTGAAAATGGAATATAAGCTGGAGTTAATGGTGCTTCTTGTTTTGCTGACAGCAGCTTCATCTGTTGCCCTGAGCAGAGAAGAATTTACGGAAGCGATGGTAAGAAAATGCAGAAAAAGAAGAGAAGCTGAAGCGTAAAGTTGTTGAGTTTATCCTAAAAAAAAACAGAAAAAAAAAACTGATAAATTCTCAAGTATTTCTTGGAAGCAGTACTTTAACAATGTCCATAATTTTGAGCCTTTATCCAGTTTTAATATTGGATTGGATTGCAACTGAATACATATATATATTTACAGTTTAAAGCTGCCCAATAACACTAATTGTGATTATGGAATATTATAATCAAATTGAGTAGTTATGGTGCATTTTGATCAATATAAAATCTAAATGAATCTGTCCATGCTGCATTAAATTATTTACAAAAAGAGGAAGGAATGTTTTCAGTTGTAAACCATTACAGATCAATGTGTTGCTGCTTGTTTCATTAGGATGGTTCAAATCAAAACTTTCTTGGGTTGATTTTTTTTAGCCAGAATTACTTATCAGGGTTGTCATGGAAAGATGTTGCTGTAGATGAGATAAAGTTGTGGTGTGGTGCAGCTGATAACGCCAACCAATCGCTCGGATAATATCAGTGCTGCCACAAATAGCCCTGTGATAGGAAAACAAAGGACGTTGTTGAGGCTGTGGTGTCTTAGAAAATTATCAAAATCTATCAATAAAGTGGCTTTCTACATTCCTCCATTCATACACTACATTTATTTGACAGACATAGTTACTTGTTACTTTGCAGATTAAGATTTTACGAACAAAACACGCAATCAGCTCATAAAATAAGTTGCATTGCTGTAGATTTAACTACGCAACATTATATAAAGTAGTTACAATAAGCTCCATCTGAACCATCTACAACATTAAAGTGCTGCTTACATGTAATCTGTAATAATGACAGGAGCCATTCTGCAAAAAAGTACTTTTTGTTGATAGTACTTTTACTTATAAGTACATTTTTGAATACAGGACTTATTTAGTATTTTTAAAATGTGGTATTGGTACTTTTACTTCACTAAATGACCCGAATTCTTCTTCCACCAGTATTACAATTAGTACTCTTTCTTTAGGTGTATTTAAGGAAGTATGGCTATCTGCACATCCCGCTGGACAGTAAAGGCGAAAACCATCCGTCTGAGGACGTAGTGGAAGCCCTAAGGTGACCATATTTCATCCATTTTAACATGTAAAAGGTTTCCCTTTGTTTTTACCTTCACCCCAAGGTTTGTTTTGTTTATCTGAATCAGTACAAGTGTCACAACGTCTTGTTTTTTCTTTGTGTGTCAGAATCTTTCAGAAAGTGACAAACCTGCAAATATCAGGAAAACTAGATTCAGCCACTCTGGCGATGATGAACAAACCTCGGTGTGGTCTGGACGACTCTTTCAATAACAAATCTCTCAAATATCGAGTCATGGGTGGGTAACTGCATTTATATTACTTGGTCAGATTGTTACTGCAGTATTGCTTGATAAATTTGTGTAAAAATATCTAATAAAAAGTCACTTAAATGATTCGTAATTGAGCAGGTTACTGGCGCAAGAAGATGCTGACCTACCGCATCTATAATTACACCCCTGACTTGGGTCAGGGGAAGACCCGTTTGGCCATCCAGAGCGCTTTTAAGTACTGGAGTGACGTGTCACCTTTAAGGTTCAAGGAGTTGCAGCGAGGAAGAGCAGACATCAAAATCTCCTTTCACAGGAAAGACAAGACGTGTCCAGTGCCCTTTGATGGGCGAGGTAGGAGCAAATCTCTTAGTTTTCTTTCACAAGTGTTGAATTATTAAACTTTTGCTGTGAGCTGACGCTTGAAACAATGGCAGGTGTAAATGAGATGTTTCTGGCTTCATCTTTAGGTCATGTTTTAGCCCACGCTGATGCCCCTGAGTCAGGCATTGTGCATTTCGACAACGATGAAGTGTGGACAGAAGGGAAGACCTACGGCTCCAACCTGAGGATTGTTGCAGCCCATGAGATTGGCCACGCTCTCGGCCTGGGCCACTCACAGTACTACAGCGCACTGATGGGACCTGTGTACAACGGATACCGCTCCGACTTCAAGCTACATCCAGATGACATACGAGGGATCCAGGCTTTATACGGTAATAGTATCACAATGCCAGAGTGTATGTGTGTGTGTGTGTGTGTGTGTGTTTATGATCTTTAAAGCACAATTTATGCAATGTGCAGTGTTGTCCCTTTTCAGGAAAGCCAGAGAGGACTCCTCCATTCAGAAATCCAAGTCACTTAGTGCCAGGAGGAGTTGTTCCAGATCCATGCAAGGCCACTCTGGATGCAGTGATGTCAGGTAAAAAGACTCAATATAGGAAAAACATAAAACATGCCTCTGTATTTTGTTTAAGAAATGGAATTTGTTCAGTATGTCCCCCCCAAACAGAGAGATATATCTAATTACAGTTATGTTTTCTCCTGCATTGTGTCCCCCTGCAGGTCCTTTGCGTAAGACATATGCTTTCAGTGGTCAGTACGTGTGGACGGTGTCCAGCTCTGGCTACAACTCTCCCATCCTGATCTCAGCGCTGTGGAAGGAGCTGCCAGGGAGCCTCAACGCAGCTGTTCACTCTCAGCGGACTGGCAAGTCCTATTTTCTGAAAGGTGGATTCATTTCATAGTTTCCAAAAAGATTCTCACGAGGGTATGATGTACAATGCTGGCAGGATTTAAACATTTTAAAAATGATCACAGCGTTTAATACCTTTCTCTCTCTCTCTCTCTCTCTCTCTCCACACATGTTCTTTCACAGAAGACAAAGTATGGAGATACACCGGCTTCAAACTGGACCACGGCTTCCCCAAACGCTTGGCCAATATCCCTGCTAATATTGACTCAGCCTTGTACTTCAATAAGAACAAAAAACTTATCTTTTTCAAAGTAAGCGCAAAAGATAATTTGCTTAGATTTATTTTGGGACATGTGCTTTTCGTTAAATATCTCTTTTATTTTCCAGTAAATAATATACTCTTTATTTCAGGGCTCTGGGTACTGGCAGTGGGATGAAATTGACCCGACAGACTTCAGTTCATATCCCAAACCTATTGGACAACTCTTCCACGGGTCACCCAGCCATACTGATGCTGCATTAACGTGGACAAACGGTCGTATATACTTGTTTAAAGGCACCCAGTACTGGCGTGTAAACCAGCACCACCAGGCAGTGGAGAAGGCCTATCCCATGAGCACCCCCACACACTGGATGCAGTGTGACGACTGAGCCACCAGAGGCCCCCAGGGATTCAACACAAACCTCACCCTGCACAATGACTCAGTGTAGCAACACAGGATGCTTATTTATTTGGACCCTGATAAAAATGTTCTCATACTGTTTAAATCCCTTGTGTAATGAATTAGAGCATTATTATTTGGACAAAAAGTCAATGACAATAAATATTTGCTTGATGTGATGTTTCTTTTTTGTGGCAATACGATAGTATTATTTAAAAAGTTGCTATTAACCTACATGCAATGGAATAAGACAAACTTTGTGGTGTGTGATTCAGTAACAGTGGATGTTGTTATCCACTGATAAGGCATCTACAGTATGTAATATTCCCGAAATAATCATAACTGCATAGATAGTGCTCTATCAACAGGATTATTTCTCATTAAACATTTTGACTTATCATTGTAGGAAAAGCTCAGGTGTTACTAATAACATTAAAGATGGCTGTTTTATCCAAGTGTCCCAGTAAGCCATGACAGTGTGACAGTGAGCCAGCGTGCACAATACCAGGACCCTGAAACTGAAGCAGCTAAATGGAATTCGGCCGTCATTCATATTATTATTTAGACCTGTGCTTCTCCTACTGTGACATGTCAACTCGTCCTCTCTGAAAAAGGCCTGTTGTGACAAATGCGTGTTTTCACGTATTTTGGGAAATTAGACCTCCTCTCAGAACTGTATTTGATTGACATCTGCCTCGTTCTCCTGTTAGGTTTGTTGCACCTGTCAGTGTGGGACGTCTCACATCTTTGTCTTTCTCAGTAGAACATACTCTTAAAACTTTCAAATCTTAAATAAACCTGAGCTGAGAAAACCTGATAAAATATGTTAATCTTTGTCTTATTCTCATATTTTTACATACTTAACAACATTATTTATACAGAGAACAACCAGTCAGGCTATCAGAGGTACCATAAGATGAGATTGTATCATTGCCATTAGAAGAAGTGACTTCAGTCTGTAATTTTTCCATCCATTCACTGCAGTATTTCACTGTGAAGCTGCGGCTCATTAATAATCAAACATGTGAATATTTGGATACTAGTTGTCTTCTCTGCTGCCGTCTTGTTGTCTGTCCTTTGTTATTCTTTTCCCTGCATGTGTTTTTTTTTACACTTATTTAATCTGGATTGTGGATAACTGTGGATAACGTGTTATTCTGTGGGGATACTTACTCGTGTGTACTGTGCTATTTTGCGCATATTTATTATGCTGTCTATATTAATTGTATAAGATATGTTTTCTCTCTGTTCTTGTTCTATTTTTGCCTTTTTACAGCATTAGCCTAACTAGGCTAACTCTGGCTAATTCACAGTTCTTTTCAAATAAACGAATCAAGCATAATAAAATAAATAAAAATGAGTGCATGCATGGACTTATGTGACCTCCGTCCAACTTCAACCTGAGCAGGCGTCTAATCAGCCAGAGCGAGTGAATAAAACCTGTGTGGGCGTGCAGGAAAGATGAAATAACAAATTCTCCCTCTTACAAATGAAAAGTTGATTTTATAAAAAATAAAACGCACCATTGATCAGTTCAGGACACTCAGTGTTTTTGCTGCTACAGCCGTGCGTAGCTTATCACAGCTAATGTTAGCAAACTGTAGATAGGTATTGCTGTGCAACTGCCAGATTATGACTCTTCTCTACTTTTGCTGCTGATGCACAATGTTTTTTCAGCATTTACATTCATCCTGAAATTGCCACTTTTGGCCACAGTGGCTGTTTTTTAAAACAGTCTTGCTTTAACGGACATTAATATAAAACAATACTCCAAAAACATTATTATCAAGCTGTTCTGTTCCTGTTAAATCAGTGGTTTATTATTATTTATTGTCCAACATTCCCCATTTTTCTGATGTATATCCTTCATTTAATTGCATATGTTGGTGTGAGTTTATTGTTTATAACTGTAATACTTGAACTTGAAAAGAATTGCAACCCAAACTAATCTAGACACGTGGTACATAGGATTTGGAGAGTAAACGTTGTGTGAACGAAAACAGCTCGACTGTGAAACACAGAGTGTCTGTGAGATAAACCCCTCAAAGGATGTGAGGATCACGAGTCTGATGACTGTGTTTGTTGTGTTGTCATCATTAACGGGATGATCTCCAAGCATCTCAAATCACACTGTGTGCATGTTGATGATTATCTGATGAAGCCGGTTAAAGTGGATTCACGCCAAGCAGCTCGAAAATGGTTGAATTGTTTCCGTGGAAGTGAACGTTTCAAAGGGATGTTTAATTATCAGTACAACAGATATTTGATGCTGTGTGTTCCTTCAGACTGCAAAGACAGGGGAGGCAGCAGTCAGAGGCACCATGGAGCCCGTCTCAAAGTCAAAGTCAATTAGGGTGTGCGTGATGGTGCTGACGGTGCTGGTGGAGGAGCCTGTTCCCATCCTGCGCTCCTGAAGGCTCTGGAGATAACTCTGAAGGCAAACAGGAGAACGACACACTGTTATTACACTGACCGTCTACTGTTAATTTACATTGATGAGGCTATCTCTCACACAATCAGGAGGAAACTGACAGTGGTGGAATGTAACTAAGTACATTTAGTCAAGTACAAATTTGAGGTATTTCATCTTATGCAACTTCATACTTCTACTCCACTACATCTCAGAGGCAAATATTGTACTTTTTACTCCACTACATTTATCTGACAACTTTAGTTACTTTTCAGATTCAAATTTCTCACACCCTTCCTGTCCAGTGAAAACCACGTATCTCCAAATTTGGTGATTTTAAATGTGAATTTTTCTGATAAACTGTAGGATGAAGTGTTTCTTTATGGGTTGAGAAATTTCTCCTAGTTCTTAAGTTAAATAAACTATTTAAAAAAACACCTTGGATCAGCTAGAAAATGCATCATCACAAAGCTGAAAACACTGACAGGGAAGATTCTTCTTCATAATGAATAATTTTACTTTTCATACTTTAAGTACATTTTGCTGATAATACTTTACTTTTACTTTTAGTGGAGTGTTTTCACAGTGTGGTATTGCTACTTCGTACGATCTGCGAGATAAAATCTGTGGTTTTATCAGTGGAGTCTGGTGTCTTCAAGGTGAACAATATAAAGGCCGTTTCTGGTTAGGGGGAGGTGTGGCCAACGTGCCAATTTGTTTTAGTCTGAGATGCTAGTGCTAGTGCGACATCTAGTGGCAGCGAATATCATCTATATAGAACCTTTAAGTAAAATATCTGAATCCTTCTACCGCCACTGGAAATTGAAAACATTTATTGTCAGGTGAATGAAAAGTTCATGCTGGATGATTAATCTCAGCCACTGACCGGCGCCAGGACGTCCCCAGCGTAGCGTTTCAGAGGTGGAGGCCTGCGCCGGCGGTGTGGTGGAGGTCTTCTCCTGGACTCTCTATATTTGTGCTTCTTGACATGTTTGTTCTGTTTTTTGTGTGCAGCTGAGAAGCATCCAAAGGGAAGGGGAAAAAATAAAGGAAATCATGAGTACATAACATCACAGAAGGAGGTTTTTGGGGACATATTTAACATGAAAAGAGCCTGAGTTTTAATGCATCAAAAGGTGCAGATTGAATTAAACTCACCTTCTGTGTGTGATACTCCTTTGGCAGTAAACCTCCATTGCACCAGCACTCCTATCAGACTCATAACAGGCCATATCCCAGTGATCGCCCAGTTAAACCAGCAGAGCGGATGTGGGGCAACTTGACAAAGCATATCATACACCTGATCTGGCAGCATGAACGTCCCCACCAGGTAATCCACACACAGCATCACAGTGGTCGCCCCAAACACAGATGTGTAGACGACGGTGAACAGTTTCTGCCACTGAAGTGTGAAAATAGCGGTGATAATACTGGCAGCCAGAACGGCCCCGAGAGGCACCCACACTGGGGTGAGGCTGTGAAACTGTCCCACAACCACCAGGAGGGCGAGGGAGAGCAGGCTCCCCAGCTGCAGGCCGCTGAGGAGGAGTCCCATAGTGGACACCAGCATGGTCATGAGCCCGCAGAGCACACCCACGCCCAGGCCGATCCCTGCCTTTGTCTCTGTGCCCAGCTGGACGTCCAACACAGGCTCCTTGTGGTACAACAGGAGCACAGCTGCAGAGCTAAACATGAAGCCAGAGAAGAACATGACCATCTTGAAGCAGCGGTATCCTGAAAAGTGGAATAAAAACAAGGTTAGACTGTACCATTGACTCATCCATGTGTGCAAATCCAAAAATGAATCACCGTATTTTACGAAAGCTCTGACTGAGAGCTCTGACTGAGAGCCAAACTGACTTACTAATTCTTGCTTTTAAACACAAAACACTGTCCTCACATACAAAGTGCAAAACACAATCATATGCTCAGCCCTCAAAATAAAGCCACTTTATAATAGCACAAGTTTCAATGCTTATTAGAAAGCGTTCAGAGCGCTGAATCAGTGCAACGTGTTGTTTGTGAGCAGCACTGATAATAATAGCAACATAATTTCTAACTACTTTGCCAGTGAAAAGAAAAAAAGGAAAAAGGAATGTAGTTTCTTTGCTTTTGATTACTGTCAAAATGTTGCAATGTATTGAGTATGTGTTGGTTTAATCTTGTATGCTTTCTAGTTTTCCATTTATTATTAAACTTATAAGTGATTGAATATCTAAGGTTTGGTGTCTTGAATTAAAAATGAAAAACGTAAACTTATGGAGGGAAGAACAATCACAATCATTATTTTGTCTTGTCTGAATGTCAGGCAGACGCAAGACTACATCATCTATATTTAAATAAAATTATGTTTTCAAAGATCATTCTTACTCTAGATCATTTAAAACACTGACTTCTGCATAAATTGCACATCTCTCTTTCATTGCTATTTGTATTATTTTGAGGAACTGAGCACGCAGACCCTCGTTTTATGAGAGGTAGTTAAAGTGGAGCCTGCTTTTAGTTTGAATAGTACATTTTGCTTACAAGCTTGCAGTATAGATTTTGAATGTCCTCACAGGCCTGAATGTTAACGCTCAAACCACTTCTCCAGTACTTTCACTGGTTTCTTGGCTTGAGCCTTTAACTGAAATCTCACTGAGCTGCCAATGTTGATGGGTTACACATTGCTGAAATACATTTGATAAGTTAATTTGTTCCAGTATTCATGTCCAGCTCCAACATCTGTCATTAACATCTTATAATTTGTACGCAGAGGTCACTCTGTCTTCATCCTTTTTGGTTACAATGGCAGATTACAACTCTGACGACACTGTCTCCGCCTGCACCACCAAAACTGCTGTTTTTCTTCAAATGATTAATTATTCACATTCACAATAGTCCTCACAGTCAACTCTAACACTGTGAGAGAGTTACTGGGAACACACAGACTTTGGCAGCATGTGTCTGTTTGCATAATGTCACATGTTTTAGGGAGCAGGTCAACAGGACACAGTGCTCCTAATCACAGTCACAGTTTGTGTTTATTGGATTTGTGTCCACATATTGTCTCAGTGAAAACAGAGACAGAAATAAGGCTATGTTTTTTTTTTTTTTGGTAAATCTCCCTCACAGCATTTCACTCAACATACAGACCTACAAACCGCTGTTACCTGGAACGTAGAAGCTGTTTGTAAAAATACAACTTCACTGTCAGCACTCACATGAGCCTTTGTCAGGTTTAACACTGTGAAACCGGTGAGATATCAGACAGTGCAACAGGTGGCACTTTATAAATGCTGCCTGTGCCAAATTCAGACGCAGGCCTTCCCATCTGCCTCCTCCAGCTTTGTGCTCATCCACCCTAAACCCCTGGCAGCTTCCAGACACCTGCCACTGCAGGTTTAAGCCGTCAGGTGAGCTAATGAAACATTTAGAGTAAGAAAACAGTGACAGCAGGGGCGTGTTGAAACAGTGGCCTGTCCTAACCTCTAGAATTTGTGTCACATTTAATATTAGCTCTGGTGTCATGAATACATACCGAAAAAGATGTAGACGAGGCCGAATGAGAGGCAAACTGAGCAGACAATAGATGGGATGACTTCATACTTGATATTAATCTCAAGCTTGCATATGTCCACCTCAGCTAAACCAGCTCCTGGCTCCTCTGTAGTGTAGAGTGAAGTGACTGCCATCTTGGAGGATTATTACTTTTATTGCTGTGCAGCTGGTCTGGATGCGAATACGCTTTGTTCATTGAAGGGGGGAAACCGCAACGTCCTGCATGCGGCATCCAGGGAAAGAGGAAGCTCCTGAACGAAGAACTTGTACCAAACTATTTCCTGTTGTGCACCTGCAAAAAGAGGAGAGTGTTTTCAGCTTCCATGGAAACATAAAGCTCTAGTTTTTTTTCCAGGCTGCTAACTTTGAGAGTTATTAATCATCAAGTTTTATAGCCATCCTGGGAAGTAATCCTTCAAAATATTACTTTTATTCCATTTGAGACATCATTACGCTTTCAGATGTTGTTATTTAAGAGGATATATGAGAGGATATGTTCAGATCCCTGTTCAGGAACCAGAGAAGGAAACTGGGGATCTGGATCTGAGTTCAATGTCTCTCTTTCCTGGTTTCTTTTGTTCAAGAACAGGATGCAGACCAGGAAATGACCTGGTGGCTCAGTGCCATGTCATACAGGCTTATTGTTCTGAGCATGTGGTTAGGTACTCTGTTTACTGAACAATGCAACAAAAACAAACAGCTCAACAACAATACAAGCTGTTCTAACACCCAGTTAAGAAAGTAAGTGGTGGAAGAAGTACTCAGACCTTTAAAGTAGTAGTAAAGTGGCAATACTACAGTGTGGAAATACTCTGCTACAAGACCTGCATTCAAAATGTTATTTAAGTCAAAACACAAAAGTATTCCCATCAAAATATAGTAAGTAAAAGTACTCATTATGCAGAATGGCCCATTTACTATTATAATTACTGATGTATCACTTTGATGCTGCAGCTGGTAAAGGTGGAGGTAATTTTAATTACTTTATATACTGCTGGGTATCTTGTGAATTCCCCCCAGGATTTAATAAAGTCTTATTTTATCATATAATACCACCATCATAATTTATTGGCTGATTTTATTTTGTATTATTATTCTGAATCTGCAAAGCAACTAGTTACTAAAATTATCAAATAAATGCTGTGGAGTAAAAAGTACAATATTTGCCTCTCAATTGTAGTGGAATAGAAGTTTAAAGTAGCACAACTGTTATGTACTTAAGTAAATGTACTTTCCATCACTGGTAACAGCTTTGCATCACTTATAAACTGATATAAATCAATAAAAAATAATTTCTTTTTTAACTCAAGGAGACTAAAAATCTAACTGTGTAAAGGCATGTTCGCCCACTCCTCTTATACTGGGTCACAGTACAGCTGTCTAACTACAGTGTGTATTAGTGAGAGGATCTTATAAGCAGTTCAGGCAGATCTCACGGTCAGCAAATGGAATTAGAGGAGCTTTGGCAGGTGAGTTATCCTCCTGTCTGTTCATGTCCTCTCGTAAAGGTGAGCGTAAAACACGAAAGCACTCACACTTTCTAACAGGTCCCTGGTAAAAACACAAATTAAAGCTCTGTGGAGGATGAAAAGCTACTGAAATAATCCCTTTTTTATTGGTTTTTGTGAAATTCCACTTTATGAAAAATTTCTGTAGCTTCATCCTGCAATAAGTGACGGTATCATCATCATCATCTACAAGATCAGAGAATTTCCTAACAAAATATGTGATATCAGCGATAAACAACAGTGATAAATCTCTGACAAATGAAAGCATGAAATGAAGAAATAATATTTCTGCGGCCTACCTGGAATGAGGCATATCTTCACAGAGGGAATGTCTCTTTAACAGAGAAACAAAAGTATCTTCAGTGGTAGTTTGTCAAATTCCAGTGAACCCAACAGGGAGCGAGCTGTCAGGAGTTTGTCAGGAGGCTGTGTGACTGTGTGCTTCCCTTTGTGAGCTGTGGGTGAGACTCAGCGTCCGACCTGCGCTCATATGAACAGCTGACGCCCGACTCTGAGAGGGATACCATCTGCTGTCCAAGTCCAAGGCCGAGCCAGCTGAGAGTTCAGCTCTCACCACCTATGATCCTACCGGAGCCTCGACTCTGTCTCTGCGTTATCTCTTCAGAGCTTTATTTCACTCAATGTGGCACTTTTTCATTAAGGTTAAAGTTGGCTCAAGTTAAAGGGATATTGCTGTGGACTCCCTAAATGTCTTTTCCTAAAGAATCTCATTTAATCCCTTTGTTATTGGACAAACTTTACTAGTAAATATTATGTATATGGTCTATGAAGAACAACTCAGATTGATTTTTTTTTCTGTCACGTTACACCCCACCATCTGCAAGCTTTCCAGATGGTTTCCTATAATATTTTGTATGGTGTCCTGACTTGTCTACAGGCCTATTGATCTGTTGTGGCTGAAGGTTTGGGCCGGATTCAGACAGCCTCTCTAGAATGAACAAAATATATTTTAAAACGCAGCTTTCAGCCAGCATTATAAAAATGTGGGTTTGTCATGAGTGCTGTCAGTGTAGTTATACTGATGACTAAAGTAGCCTACATTTCTTAAGTATATGCTTTTTCATACTGGTGCTGTCAAGATGTGATTTACAAAGAGCATTATGAAAGTCTTATGCACAAGAGTGTGATTAAGTCTAACTGTAAGACTGTGGTTTTATTGGCTAAATTACAAATGCATTGCATGAATAAATTAAGAAAGTCGCATCGCATCAAATGATATAGATATAATTATTCTCTTCATTATCTTGTATAGGGAGCATGATGCAATAGTCTCTCTCAAAATTAAATTCATTTTTTAAAATTAAAAATAAATTAAAGTCATCAATTCCTCTCTGAATTCTGCCCAACAATCTGTATATAATGGAAATATATGAAATAAAATGTAAATATTGATGACATTTCCATTATTTCTCATGATCGTTTTTAATGATTAATGAACGCTTGGGAAAAAAACAAAAATAACAACAAAACAAAGGGCCTGCCTAAGACGTTTCCTCTGGCTACGGGACTCCAGCTATTCTTCACTGTGTCATGATTTTAGCCCCCCTAACGACGTGGCTTTAGGGTTAGTAATGGTGGTCTGCTGGATGGATTGTAATGAAATGTGCCTTGCTTTACCTTTTCATGTGCAAAACTAATGACATTCCCATCGGCCTCAGCTGTACTTTTCTTTCAGAAAATGTTAGCATACTAACGCACTAAAAGGTGAACATGGTAAACATTACACCTGCTAAATATCAGCATGTTAGCATTGTCATTGTGAGCATGTTAGCATGCTAAAGTTAGCATTTTTGCTGTGCCTAAGTACAGCCTCACCATGGATGTATTAGAGCCTCACAGAGCTGCTAGCATGCCTGTAGTTGTAGCAATGGCAATAAAAATCTCGTGTGCTGCTTCATTATGTACGGAGTCCCAAAAGCGTCAAGATGAATGCGTTCCATCGCAGTTAATTTTGCGTTCTCTTGCAATACTTTTGTGTTTTAATTAATCATTTCCTATAGGAGAAGTGTAACACCAAATTAATTCCGGTGAATGCCACACTTGTTAAGTCTGATAATCCTTTATTTTTCCCTGACAATGTTGCCTAGTGTGACTTTGCTGTATTGTTTTCCCTACACATGCCTGTCCCTTTAATCACATGCACTTCATGCAAGTTGGAAGTTAACACTCAATCAATGGGGAGATGCTCTGGGAAGTCTACAGTATATTAATATCCTAAGCAGTCAAGCAAAACTCTAATTTATAGACACCACACTGATATGAAACTGTAAGTCTCCTGCCGTAGTCTGGAGTGCAACAGCTTATGAGCAGAGTTTACAGTTCATGTGTTTTCAGCAGAGCATGAAAGACCTCATATCCAGTCAACAGCTGAATTATGGCACATACACAAGAGCAAATGTCAGGGGGGAAAGAGCAGATTAATAATGACAGCAGAGATTGTCATAACTGCAGGGACACTGAGCTGCAATAAGGTTGACACAGCCGGCGAAATGGAGCTGTCTGGCTGAATTACGCTCCTGTTGTGAGAAGCGCAATAAAGACGGTAGCAGCTTGTAGGCCTTTCATCAGTCAAACATGTCTTTCTGTTGTCTGCTTCAGTATATGAAAGGAGGACATGCTTTTTAAAAGCTGAGAGATCAGATAAAAACTGACAAAAGTACTTTGTGAGAAAAGGTGGAGGTGGGTTATTTAATTTATTTTTAGCCACGCTAGCAGCTCAATGTTGGTCTGTCGGCCGGTCAGTCCACCACTTTGGTCCAGACTTGAACTATTAAATTGACTGCCATGATATTTTGTACAGATATTCATGGTCTCCAGACAATCAATCCTACTGACTTTGGTGATCCCCTGACTTTTTCTCTAGCGCCACCAGCAGGTCAAAGTTTTCACTTGTCCTGTGAAATATCTCAACATTCATCACTAGATGGATTAGCACCAAATTTAGTACAGGCATTCATGGTTCCCAGTGGATTAACTGTAATAACTTTGGTGACCCCTTAGCTTTTCGTCTAGCGCCATCATCGGGTCAAAATTTTCATTTGTCCAAAACTTTGGTTTTTGACCAAATACCTGCAAAACTACATAACAGCCTCAGCTCTACTTTGTGCTTAGTGATAATTAGCAAATGTTAGTATGCTAACACGCTAATCTAAGATGGTGAACATGGTCAACATTATACCTTCTAAACATTTTAGCATTGTCATTGTGTTTTAAGTTGTGTATTGAGTCTTAAATTAGTTTCAAAGGAAGCAATGAGTCACTTTCCTAATAAGAAAATCATTGACACAGTGGAGAATGCTTCTCTTGCTATAATTTAGGCTACTTCTCTGTATATATTATTCACATTTCTCTTATCAGAAATCACAAAATAATACACATTTAGGGGGTGAGAGTATAGAAGAGGAAAATCTGAAAATAAAATTTACAACACACTGTTGACGGCCCGTTGCTCCCTCAAATATCAAAACATACGGTTAATCGATTCATGAGACCTCTCTGTGTGCCATTCTTTATGGCATTTCTGATTGCAGAGCAGCGAGTATTGATCCTGTATATGAAATGTGTTTTTCGCCTGAATGGCTTAAAGAGCCATTGAAGTGAGGTTATATTGACTCAGTGAACTGAATGAAAAAAAAGCACCGGTCAGAGAGAATAAATGACCCAAAAGTTCTGGCATACTTAACTGTATGTGCTGAGATGACCCCCACTCTGCTTTTACAACTAATACACAGTACCTCATTTTTTATACCTGAATGTACAAAAGAAATAGAATAAATAGATCCATCAGTGATCAGGACGTTTTTTCAGTTCCAAATAAATAACGTTAAATAATGCTAAATAATGTTGTATATTCATCAGGCAACAACAACACACAGTATTGTTAATAATACTGTCCTTATGTACAATTTTGAGGTACTTTTACTTTGAGTATTTTAATTTTATCCTACTTTATACTTCTACTCCACTACATTTCAAAGGTAAATATTGTACTTTTTTACTCCACTACGTTTATCTGACAGCTGGAATTAAAGTTACTTTACAGATTAAGATTTTACAAACAAAACATGTTGATCAATTTATAAAATATGATACTGATTAAACTATCGAACAGTATATGAAGTAGTTATAACGTGCTCCACCTCCACCAGCTGTAACATTTAAATGCTGTTTGCGTGTTAAACATGAGTAATAATATTCCAATAATATGAGATAAATAATAATATAACTCTCTGAAAGGGTCCATTCTGCAGAACAAGTACTTTTACTGACTTTGTTGTTAATACTTTTGTACTTTTACTCTTGTAACAGAGTACTTTGACAGAGCAGTATTGCTACTAAAGATATGAGTACTTCTTTCACCACTGACATTCCAGTAACATGGCAAGGTGCTGCTGACCAGACGCAACATTTCCTGTTTTGGCCCCCTTTTGACATTTGTATGAAATGAATCAATATGTTGTTGCTGAGTGCCTCGGGCTTGTTTATGTCCTGAAAAAAGGTAAGAAATTAAAATGTTATTGAAAATTGTACTAACTTTAATCCAGTACTCTAAATGTTCCTTATGTTCAGTGTTTTACTTAAAATATATTTGTCATATGAATAATTTCCAAATCTGAGCAATTATCAATGTTCATACTTTTAATAGACAATGCAATACATATGTTCAATTAATATTCTTTGCAAGAATTACAACACCTGATTAATTTGACATTTTAGATGAAACTTGAACATTGATAGACACGCTATTAAATTAAATACACAGCTTTTTTCTCACTACTGACACTATCAGTGAGAGATATGAATAACCAGGCTTCTGTTTAACACAGAGGACGTATGCATGACAAGATTATCAATCTTGAACTGCTTCACATTATGCAGCAGCACGATATAAGATACTCATACATATACTGCATATATGTAAAGTCAGACAGAGTTGTAGAAACATATGTAGAACATAGAGCTCATTTTTCAGACCATCTCAGCATGTTTTAATCAATAAAGTTCTTATAAAGGTTTATTTATTTATTTATACCTTACACAGTGTTTTTTTTCTGAGTACTTGATATTTTTAATGACTGTAAATGTAACATCTCAGATAATAATATTGACTAAAAACCAAACATGCAGAGAGGCCTCGGAAAAGCTCAAAGTACACTGATAACCACTAATCAATATCAAAATGTTTGCTGTGCAGAGTAACGATGAAAGCTTTGCACATCTACTGAAGCATCCATTCACACGTGTGCTTTATCACGACCCACGTTTTTATGCTACAGCCACATTTATAAATTAATACTAATCTTCTGACATCTTTAAAACTTCACGTGCCTGGATTACACCAGTCTCCATTCAAATATGTTTGTATTTAATGTATGAAGTGGCAACAAACATTCAGCTCAGAGCAGTGGTGGAAGAAGTAATCAGATCCTTTACATAAAGGGGAACTCCTTAAATTTTACACATCAAAGTCTGTTTACTGAAGTCTGATAAATTGCCTCAAGTGATGTCATTTGAGTCAGAGTCGGTTGGACTACAAGTTTGAAAATGAAAAAAAATCTGGGGTTGTGGAGTTAGAAAGAAGTGAGTTTACCAGACCTCTGTAGCTGATCCTCATCTTCGCTTAAGGCCAGCTGCTCGAGGCTACATTAGCCACTACTAGCATAACACACCCGAATCTCTGACCGTACAGTCGGCAGTTGGAGTTACATTGTGGGTAATGTAGGCACCAAGTTTTGACAAGGAAGACGAATGTGTGGAATAAAAAAAGACGATATTTCTGGTTCTGCTGCATCAATTTTGATCCTGTTTTTTAACTGTCTAAACTGTGAGTCTGACAATGTTATAGACAACAGGTCTGTTTTCAGCTAGCTGTTTCCCCCTGTTTCCAGTCTTTGTGCTAAGCTAAGCTAACCGGCTGCTGGCTGTAGCTTCATATTTAATGGATAGATGAAAGAGTGGTATCCATCTTCTCATCTAACTCTCTGCAAGAAAGCAACTATTCCATTAAAGATATTAGTTGAGTAAATGTATTTTCCATCACTGGCTTAAAGTTTTCTTGTTTTACCAAACATCTAATAATATTTATTGTCAGATGTTTAGACAGAAGAAGCTTTAATGTTCCAATTAAAACTGTGTTATTTAAGCAATGACACAATGTCTCAATGTTTCTTGTAAACTCATGTAGTTTATTCTGAAGAGCAGAGGAGGTTCTGCACAAACAAACACATATAAAGACTCATTCAACCCCCGTAAACATGTACATACACAGCTGCACATATCTACTCCACCATCACTTTAATCTACAGCACAGGATAAAAGGCCGTCTCATAGCAACCTCTCCTTAACCTCCACATTGAAGGAGGTTTCTGATGCTAATAACCCCCTGATTCTAAATGACTGTACATAAAAGACTCAGCACAGGGTAGGAAACCTCAATACATCAGCAAATACAAACGCAATGTTGTTTCACTGTATATTTTCATACAATCTGACAGTCGTATGTGCTATTGAGATGAGGAGACTCCCTTTAGGATTTCAGCCTGGATGGGTGGATGTTTGATGGAGAGTATTAAATCATAAACACAGCACATTTTATGATGTGTACCATCGATAAATTCAGCGTAATAAATGGAGAATTTGCTATTCCAACACTTGTCAGTGAATAAACTCACATGGACACAGTGGTTGTGCCACACTGTCAGTATGTGCAGTATGAAAAAAGTTCATAGTAATGGATTTTATTAACTCCTATTATTATTCTTTGTCTTACTTTGATTTGGGGGCATAATCCTGCTCTAAGTTTTGGAACTACAACTCCCATAATTTGGAGACTTTGGCCTGTCAGTGAGTTAGCTTGAGCCCCATTATTTTTAGCCTATATTTGTTTAGCAAATTGGCACTGTTCCATTGTGGGAACTTTTGAGGGCACTATATTGTGCATATATTACACACTCAGAATTGGGACACTCAAATAAAAATGGCGGACAGTAAAGACAATGCACTATGTAGTAAATAGGGAGTGATTCCAGACACAGCAAAGCAGTGGTAGACTCACTTAGATTATGGTGTGACAGCTCCAATAACAGGACATTTAAGTTGCGTCTCTGATTTTCTGTCATTTCCTGTCAGTACAGTACAATACATTAATTTGCTGTATACCAACTGCCAAAATATTACACTATGAAGATGAGTGTTTACCTTGTAATATTAACATGGAAACTGGAGGAAAGAGTTTGTCTCTACAGTATTGTGTCCTGTGTATTTTGGTGTAATGAGGGACTTGTACCATTAGGTGGCTTCTCTGTCTCAGCCTGTCCTGTTGTGTCTGCTGCTGGCAGCTGATAGGAACAGACGATGGGACTAACTTAACACAAACTATCTTCTTAACATCAACACAACCACATAAAAGTCTCTATAACAGTGTCCTTACTTTTCTGTCATCACACAACAAGGTTTACTTGGATTAAGTCCTTTCACAGTGACTTACTGGGGAGACTGTCTGCTGTGTGGCACTGGGGATTTTGTTGCTATGGTGATAAATTGGCTCCTCAAGGAGTGCACTGCAAGAGCCTTTTATACAGCATCCTTCATGCACTAAACATAAGTGATATTTTAGTAGACAGGTAACATAAGTAGTTTTTGCAGGTTTCTAACAGAGTAGAGCCTCAAAACTGTTTGTCTTCAGTCACAATAATGCACCATTTTTTTCCATATGAATTTCACGGTCAGTCTGTATATCATTTAGAGAAATTTGTAAATAGAGCAATATATAAATTACACATTTAGTGCCTTGAATAAGTTCGTATACATGCCTGCATTAAAGACAATTAGTGAAATGGAAATGTCCCTCTAAAAAAAAGCAGATAACATACTTAAAATGATTCTCAGAGTACACTCACACATCCCAACATGTGAATCAGCGCCACAGTGGCAAACATTCAGTCCAATACGACAACGCTATTTCTGCTCTAACAGAATGTGACAACCCACCTTTATTAGCGAGAGCAGTGCTCCAGTGCACTTCAGAGATCATGGTCTGATGAAGGCAGAGTTACATCATCATCAGCACACAAATAAAGAAGTAAAATCCCAAAGCCACAATGGTGGATGTTCTTTATTACCTTGGGTGGATCTGGACAAAATGTCATGGCAATCCATCAAATAGTTGTTGAGATATTTCAGTCTGGACCAAAGTGGTGAATCACCGACCTACAGACCAACATCGCCGTCACTAGAGCCGCGCCGCTACCATGGCTAATAAAAATGATTTCTTAAAGGAACTGACTACTGTAGTCTGTCTCCTAAAGGACATTCAAGCGCTCTAAACCTTTACCTCATTTAATATATTCAGACTTTATCAGCTGCTTTTAAGCATGTCACTAAATATAGGATATAAGTAGATTTATGTCTTTAAATATTTGACTGTTTTAACTCTCATGATAATATATTACTCTGTACTGTAGCCAGGGATAACAGTTGTAACGTAAAAAGAGGTTCTGTTTATACTTCTGTCCTCCGTGTACCATGAATAAACCACACTCAGCTTCTAATACAACAAGTATTTCAACCAGAAGTAACATGTCATTGCTTTTTCTTTATGGTACAAGAGCAGTTTTCCATCAGATAAGGCTCACATTTTCACGCTTTTCACACTTTTAAAGGAATATTCAGTAAAAAAAGGCAAAAGTATTAAAAAGGCATATTCAACAGATTAACACCTACTTCTATGTTAACTTTTGCTTTTTTAGTGCTGGAATAAAGTATTAGATGTGCTGAAACACATCTCCTGCCTCCCTGCTTTGTGTCTTAACAAAGTCTGCTCTCTGCATTATGTAGTTTCAGTGAAGGGGCCTTCAAATTCATTCAAACACGGGAGGATTAATGGACAAGAAATAATAAACAGTCTCCACAGGCAGCGTAATGGGCTTACTGAAACAATGCAAAACACCCTGGCTGGCCTTTGATTATTTGTGTTGATACTACGAAGGCAAGAGCTCTTGACAGATGCAGTGGATACATTATTCATTCTCACAGAAGAGCAGCTCTTTGTGTTCCCTCTTATCACAAGGCATTAAAATATATTACACTAGCTGCTACCTACCTTACTGTACTAGCTCTTACTCATCGCATGATTTATTCATGATCTTTAAATTAGGCTCAGTGTGGCGTAGCGGCTTTTTGAGATTCATCTGTGACTAAGTCAGCAGTATTTATCAAGCAAAGATATCTAAATGATCTACGAGGCTATTCTGCCTCAGATTATGCTCCATTTGACGATAAGATTGTGTTTGAAGTTTGGGGTCATAGTTTATCGGAGATCCAAAGATGAAAATTAACATAAATATCACAACTTTGAAACAACGGTGAAAATTGTTCTTACTGATAAGGATGTGACTGCAAACCTTTATTTTAAAACTCAACTTATCAAAGAGATATACTCAACATGATGATCCATTACTCAGTAGTGGAAGAAGTAATGAGATTTTCAAAGCAAAAGTAGTAATATCACACTACAAAAACAAGTAAGAGCACTCATTAGGTGGCAGGATGGCCCCTGTCAGTGTTATATTATATTATTGGATTATTATTACTTTGCTTTACTGTGTAAGAAGCATTTTAATGTTGCTGGTTGAGGAGGAGCAACATTTTAAGTACTTTATATCCTGTTGGGTAGTTTATCTATAACAATGCATCATATTTTAAAAGCTGATATGTTTTAAAATCTAGATCTACAACATAACTAGTAATTTTACCTGCCCAATAGATGTAGTGGAGTAAAAAGTACAATGTTTCCCTCTGAAATGTAGTGGAGTAGAAGTATAAAGAAGCAGAAAATAGAGATACTCAAGTACATAGTTATATTCCACCACTGCCATTATTATCCTTTCACACGGTTTCATTTCATCAGTGTAGTACACATGTAGTAAAATGTAGTTATAGAGTTAACAGTCATTTTGTGTTAAAAAAAGTCTTTGTCCAAAAGGAAGCTTGATAATTAGAAGCTGTAATCTTTTCCACTCTGCATGTTTTCTGCCCACGGACCATAGAAATTGGAAACAGCCGTCAGCCTCATGCCTACACATCTGTGCAGCAGCTGCATCTGTTTGGTCATTAAAGCCTTGGATTTGTCCAGTGGTGATGTCCCAGCTTCAAATGCATTGCGAGTGAATGCTGAGAGGTTCACTGTGTTTAAAGTGTGCAGAAGCTATCACATTAAGACCTACACTAATATAAAAAGAACAGTGTCTCCATCAGCATCCTCACATTTACATTTTATGGTTTAGACGTCGCTGCTCTGTCTCTGATTTTTGAAACTCTGAAAATCCTTCAGTAGTGATAAAAACAAAGACATTTTAAAGCAAAAGTTCAACATTTTGGGAAAAAATTGATACCACTCTCACGTCTGTCTGTTGAACATGAAGCTACAGCTAATAGGCGACTAGCTTAGCTTGGCATAAAGACTGGAAACAGGGGGAAACAGCTAGCCCGGTTCTGTTCAAAGGTAACAAAATCCTCCTACCAGTACCTCCAAAGCTCACAAATTATATCTTGTATGTTAAATCTGTACACAAACCAAAGCTTAAAAACACGAGAGTGGTATCAATCTTCTTGTGCAACTCTCGGCAAGAAAGCAAATAAGTGTATTTCCCTAAATGTAGAACTATTACTCTAAAAAATTCACTGTATTGTGGTGTTGTTTTCTGGCTTCTGAAAGCTATGCAAACATATTAAAGTATTCTACCTCTACCTGAAGTTCACTTCATTAACATGCAAAATTGGTGTGAAATGATTTGTTTTCAGTGACATTTGTAAGTGAATAATATTGTAAAAGGTTTAGTGCAAAATGAGTGGGCACAATCAATCTCTTTTGTATGAGTGAACAGAAGAGGAATACTGAAAAACACTGCTCTCACCAGCTAATTAGCCACACTTACTCTTTGTATTGTCAAATCAAGCTTTGTGAAATAATCATAAAAAGTCCTTGACTGTCACTCTGAACTGTTTATGAACGGTCTTTCTTTGTGATATGAAGAGAAATACTTTCAGACATCACCTTGCTGGTTATTTTCTGCAGAAGACTGAATAAATGTGATCTGACAAGCCCCTGTTTTACTGCCATTACCAAGCAGAGCATGCTGTCAAACAACGCGACAAAATGGGCCAACCTGCCACTATTTGTCAAAGTTGTTTTAAAAGAAGTCGTATCACTGCGGAAAGTGGCCAGCATTCATTTGAATTATATCTTTGCTGTCTGTCTGGACATTTGAGTTCAGGTTTCCAAACCAAAGAACCACCAAGAAGAGGAAGGTGTTAAGACTTTAACTGTCTGGAAAAGTTCACTGTATTGTAGGAATTAAAAGCATCATTTTTTTTTTTGGATAGACAGTCTTGAGAAAATATATTAAATTTTGACATAGAAATCAGCAAAGAATAATAGTCAGCAAGCACAAACAGTTGGTTACAGCAAAAGGTATTTTTCTATCTGATATACATCAAAACAAAACAAGAACCCCCACCCCCAAAACACTATATTATTGATCCAAGTCGTTACATCTAAGAGCTTAGAAGAAAAAATATAAATTGCAGCTGTGGGTGCAAGAGAGCCACTAGCAGTATTTATGCTCTCTGTCTCTCTGTGTCATTGATTCTTTCCTCCAGACCCTCATGACATCTCTTTCACCATAAAAACTCCTTATATGGAATTTATCAGCACTGTACCGCCTGCACAATGTCCAGAGGGACTTAATTGCTTCATACAGTGTCCTCGACGTGACAAAGAATATGGCTCCCACGTTAGAAAACACTGACAGGGTTGATTATTGACAGTAACCTCTACCTCTCTACAGGTGCCAAACCTGGTGTGTTGGTGAAGCTGCATTTAGCTCCTACAACTGCTTCACATGTTCTTAGTGACATATGTTTTGCTAATTATTGTTATATGTTATTTGCATGCTCTTGAGTGTGGTTTTTATAGTTTAAACAAGCAAACAAAGGCACAATAAGCTCAATCAAACGTGGCAAGATATGGGCTAATTAATGCAAATCAGAACAAAAGAGAATTATAAGTGTGTCCTTGAAATAATCCATCTGTTATTCCCTGTTCAGGGCCAGTACTGATGGTGTATGCAAACATGTGTTAGAGCTACAGTTTCAGTTCTACATTAAATCTACATTTTTCTAAAGGAAATACTGGATGAATACCGTCAAGATTTATTTTAATTCAACACACAAAACTGTCATGAATAAAGAGAATGTACATACATTATTTTTTAGAGCTTTAAAAGGATTTGTTAATCCCACAGTCCACAAACTACAAAGCCTGTTTACAAAATATGTTAAAAACACAAGATCAACTTCTGGCTCAAACATGTACAATATGCAGAATAGATAAACATATTAAACAGATTGTGAAAGGGATTTATACATGGGTCTCGAGAGATGGGTATGTTGAGGTGCAGAGTAACGTAGCCGACAGCACATGACGACAGCAATAAGACGAGGGAGACAGCAAACTTGTTGGCAACAATTAACATCACAATATCTTTCCCATAATGCACTTGCTGTCAGATTTGTTGCACATCTCCAGTGGCTAAAAAAGACAACTTTATTTTCATTCTCTGACTTGGCCGATGTTTTGAATTGGAACTGATTTGTTTGCAGTGGATGGGCTGAGGGATTGTTTGTTTGTTTGTTTCTTCTTTGTTCCAGTGACCAATTCAAGGAGAACAAGAGGAGATAGTTGGTATATGAAGAAAAACATTCTTGCTACTAACTGACGCTTAAAACTGTTAATATTAAAGGCCCTGCAGAACCCACACAGGTGTTTTTAATTATTCTGGCTAATTAGACCTCTAGGCTGTCATTTCCAGTAAGCGCACAACAGCAGTATTCGATTTGAGACAACACTACCCTGTCAAAATTAACGCACTACACAAGTCAGTACATAGTGTACACAGTATACTGCATGTAAGTGTACTAACAGAAGTACGCGATTTGAGACACAGCATGAGAGTCTACAGCCATGCTAGCTGCTCTGTGAGACTAAATGCTAATGTCAGCGTGCTAATGTGCAGCTGAGGCTGATGGGAATGTCAAACATTTGCAGGTATTTGGTTATGAACCAAAGTTTTGGACAACTTAAAATTTTGGCTGATGATGGCGCTAGATCACCGAAGTTAATTCAATTCATCCTGAGGAGGACATAAATGTCGCTACAGGAAAAGTCACCACAATCGCCAAAGTCAGTAGGATTCATCATCTGGGAACCATGAATATCTATCCAACAGTTGTTGAGGTATTTTCACCAAACTGGTGGACCGACCAACCGGCAGGCCTATATTGTCATTGCCGCTAGTGTGGCTAAAAAAATCAATTTTCATTAAATAATCATTTATATTTTTATTATTTATTCATATTTTCTAACAATTAGCTTACTTTGCCTTCTGAAGAAATATGGTTATTTGGCTCCACCAATGAAATCTTTTGATTAAATACCAAAAAAGCTTGGTAGATCACAGTGGTCACAGTTTGCCGCCGCCGCCGCAGTTAAAACTCTCTCTCTGTTGTTGTTGTTGTTGTCTGCACTGTTAATATTGTCTTGTTGAAATGGGATAAATTTATAAATAAGTGTTAAAAAAAGGGAAAGAAAACTGGTCTGTGTGTTCATCAGTGCTGTTGAAGAGCGCGGTACATCTGAGGGTTCAGTACACTCCAGTTTGAGCACATGGAAAGCACAAGTGCACTTGTCATTATGCTGATAATTTGATTCGGTCATTGTGTTGCACATAACCAGTGCTAGTTCTAGACAAAACTAGTTAGCATAAAGTCTGGACATTGTCTCAAGGCAAACTTCAAAATATGCACCCACAGCACCAGTCACACAGCTCACATAAAATATCCATCTTTCCCAGTCTTCATGTTTTTTATGTGCACTAAAATTGTGAGTATAATATTTCCAAAAACATTTCGAAGAACACTAATTTTTGTGTAATGGTGACGCACATTATTATGTCCCACTAAGCAGTGTGAAGTACACTAAAGCCTGGTCTCACATAGTGTATTTACAACACAGTTACAATGCAATGCAAACTACTACACCACAAATACAACCACAGCAAACAAGAAGAATATCTACAGATCTCAGCGTCAGTACTTTTTCTTACAGGTGGAAATAACAGCAATCTTAAACATTAAAATGAAAGTCTGTTCTAAGGAACCCAACAAACTCATCAAAGCCTTTATTAAGAAATGCTTAAAGTGCTTGCATCATCATCCGTTACGTTGAACCTCTTGGAGGTTTGGCCACTCACTTCCTCCTGCTCCGTGACCAGCTCATTGCTCTCATGGGACGAATCCTTCATCACGCTGTAATACATCGGCACATTGTACTCTGCCGCCTTCTCCTTGTGTCGCCAGTTGCACTTGCAGAGCTTTTTGAACGCGACGCGAAACTTCTGAGACATGAGGTTGTAAATGATGGGGTTAATGGCACTGTTGGTGTAGATGCACATCCGGCAGAAGAGCAGGAACCAGGTGTTGTGGTAAGGCGGGTCGATAAAGGAGTTGACCACCACCAGTGTTCGGTAAGGCATCCAGAGCAAGGCGAAGAGGACGACCACCACAGCCAGCATCTTTGTTATCTGTTGATACAGAGTAAGAGACAGAGGAGCAAGGAAACAAGGAACAAGGGGTGATGTAATTATGTGACAATAATGAGGAAGAGTGCAATTAAAATTATATTAACAGGCTGTATGACATGACTCATGTCAACGTTGTAGAAGATGTCTAATAACGAGTCTACAGCTATGCTGGTGGCTCTGTGAGACTGTACCTAGCGACAGCGGTGCTAAAAGCTAATGTCAGTGTGCTAACATGCTCCCAGTGACAATGGTAAGGGCCAGATTATGCTAGAAAAGAATGAGTTTGTATGATGTACTGTACGATGTATCGTACGACTACGGCAGAAGGCAAACATGTTTCTAGCTGTCCTGAACAACCACACTCGAGGGTGGGGTGAAAAGGACGGTCTTTGTAGAGAGGAGACGAGATAATCGTTTGGGATAACGGTGCAATCGTTTGTACACATCTATAGTGAGAGAAATAGTTGCGTAAAGAATTAAAAAAAGAGAGTTTGAGATAGAAGTTCAAACCCTGGCTTTTTTTTCAACTCCACACAACTGTGGGTGTGAATGTCGGATTGTGTGTTTTTTTTCTGGAAAATTGCAGAAATTGTTGCACACAGCCCCCAAATTCTGACGTCAAAAAGTTATGGGGGATTCCAAAGCTTGTCCGACCATCCAACCAGCACTTCTGATGAAGCATACTGGCAACTTAACATGTTGGGAGGTATAATATTTACCATGTTTACAATCTTAGTTTAGTGTGTTAGCATGCTAACATTTGCTAATTAGTACTAAACACAAAGTACAGCTGAGGCTGATAGGAATGTCATTAGTCTTGCAGGTATTTGGTTATGAACCAAAGTACTGGACCTGATCATGGCGCTAGATGAAAAGTCAGAGGATCATCAAAGTGATTACAATTCATCCTGAGAGGAACATGAATGTCTGAACCGAATTTCATGGCAATCAATCTAATAGTTGTTGGGACATTTCACTCAAAATCACAAATGTCAACCTCATGGTGGCGCTACAGGAAAAGTCAGGTGATCACCAAAGTCAGTAGGATTCCTCTGAGAACCATGAACGTCTGTACAGGATCTCATGGCAAACCTACCAATAGTTGTTGAGATATTTTGGTCTGGACCAAAGTTGTGCACAGACCAACCGACACTGCCATCCCTAGAGCCACACCGCTAGCATGATGAAAGAAGAAAATCCTGACCTTAACTATTTTTTTCACCACATTTACAGTGAGGTTTGGCTAAAAAAGAGATTTCTTAATCAGAAATTATTCATAAAATTTCAATAGTTTCTCATGAAGGTGGAATATTCTCCTTCATACTAAGCTGTGTCAGTGTAGCCTTTCCAGTACCTGTTTCCTTGCAGAGACCGCACCCTTGTTAGTCTGGTTCGTGCTGTTGGAGTGACCCTGGTGAACCGACCCTCCTCCGGCTCTGTCGTTCAGATACGAGGGCAGAGGGCTCATGAACAAAATCCTCGCGATGAGCCCGTACAGCACAGTGGCCACAGTGAGGGGGATCACATAGAACAAAGTGAAGTCCAGGAAATAGATTGGCATGTAGAGGCTCCTGGAGACACGGTAGCCACAAGTGACCACCACTCCGTTGGTATAGACGGTTTCATCTGTGTCCACTAAGAAGAACCACATAATGCAGTAGAGGGAGGTAAAGACCCAGACTCCAGCTATGATCCTCTTGGCCCGGGAAACGGTGCAGATGAATTGTGCCTTTATGGAGTGACAAATAGCAATGTATCGTTCGATGGTAAAGGCTGTGATGGAGCAGGACGACACGTTGATGCCCAGGTACTGAAGATAAGTTATACACAAGCATCCTGTGTATCCGTATATCCAGAAGGCTACAACATCAGAGATGTTAGGCAGCCCTGCAGCCAGGAGCACGATGAGGTCTGCCACAGCCAGACTGACGAGGTAACAGTTAGTCGGGGTCACCATGTGTTTAGTGCGCAGCACAACCAGCACCACCATGATATTCCCAGCAATCCCAACTACACAGATGAGCATTGTCAAAAATATTGTTATGACCTGCTCTTCAACAGGGTTCAGAGGCATTTCTGTCAGATTTACAACCTGAGTGACATCCTGAAAGATGGTTGTGTTGTTCTCCATTGTGTTTAAGTCCTGTGGCCACAATTCAGTTGATCTCCAGGGGCACAAAACCAGAATCCTAAACAGAAACAGAGAGGAAAGATAGATAGGGACTGTATGAAAATTATTTAGTATGTACATTTTCTTTAGACTCTCCAGCAGGCAGCTGTTTTCAGCAAAAAAAAAACAAAGCTCTGAAAACCAACTGTACGCTACCTGCTCAGCACCAAACAGCAGACGGATACAATCAGTGACATGGTGGAGCATTTAAGCAGTTAAAGAGCCAGACATTTCCCTCAGGAGTTGGTAGAGACCAAAAACAGAGCTAAAAAGGAGTGAATATTGGCCTTAGATTCACCAGGTGGACACGAACATGAGTCCAAATGAATGATAATGTTGCTCAGTAAATGCTGGATGTGTAAATAAGCAACTGTTTGCTAACATCTACTCCATATCAACTCCAAAGGTGATAATAAGTCAGTGTTGTGTTCATAACTTGTTTCTGCTGCCGCCAAATGGCCAAAAAAAATTACAGCAGGTTTCATACATTAATGAGATAATAGTTTTCACAACCGAAGTGGAATCAACAATTTCCAACTTTATGACAAAACTGTGAATATTCCATCTACTCTCTACTTTATAATAAAGATATACTAAATAAAAGGCTAGACTTGAATCTTAATATAGACCAACTTTATATGACACATTTAAACCTTTTTATTTTAACTTGTGGTTATGATGCAGAGTAAAGTGAAGGGAGGAATGACCGCTGGTAGAGATGACATTCAATCACTAACATCCATGTGTGTTCTGTGTTTCTCATAACTGACGTACTGCTCCTATTAGCTGGTTGACTCTGAAGGGAAAAGTTAAACAAAAACTGTGACAGGATTATTGTCCTAGGCAAATGATTAAGTGCACCTTAGTGACCCACTGCGCACACTAAAGCCATCATTTGCAACTATTTGATCCTTTTTTTAAATTATTTAATCTCACAAGGGAAGGCTGAAGTGTAAATTTGGGGCGAATAATTAAAAAAAAGACCCTCCCCTGCTCTCCCAGAAAAGTCAGACAACCCTCCCTACAGCAAATAATTTTTGTACAGCCCCTTAACCAAAGAAATAAAGTAGAAATAAATTGCTAAATCATTCACAGTTGACTCAGGTTAAGAAAATAAACGTGTGGGTAAATGAGTAAAAATGAGTGAGTAAATAAATATGTAACAAATGTTTTTAAGAGAAGAAAATGAGCTGCTTACCATCACTTGCAGAAGGCAGCGTTCACTCTGGCATTGTTGCAGCGCTCAGGTGCAATCAACCAAGAAACACAGATGACTGCTTAGTCCTTCTCCAGAGCCGCTCTGGTCGTCCACATATGTCTCTCTCTCTCTCTCTCTCTCTCTTGCTCTCCCTCGCTATGTTCCCAGTGCATCCCTCCCTCTCTTCCACATCACACACCATTATGTCCACACTGCAACACACTGCCTTATACAGCCACCAACTTAAAAATCAATTCCACCTCCCCATCCAAGCCCAGAATGTCATGTCAACCACTGTGGCCATGACTGTAGCCATAAACCCTGTAATTATTCAAAGAACAGAGGAGATAGCCTGCAATTCAACACATCATCCACTGCAGTGATTGGTCATTGAACTGAAATGGCACTAATTAAGAAGTAGACCTGGTTTTGTTTTGCCACTCGCAGACATAATTTAGTGAACGCTTGAGCTTGCGTGAAAGGGCAAATTACCAGCTTTGGATTCTCTGGTTTTGCACAGACTCAGGAGTGTAAAATTGGAAAATTTCTTGTCTCTTGAGGGACAAACAGGAGCACACTTCATAAGATTAAGATTCTCACTATTCCTGTGACATTTGGGAAAGCGTTCACAGCTCCTGGCACTCTGACTGTGTGGTAGATGCTGATACTGTTAAAACCTACTCCCAATAGCATAACAGATTCAAACAAACCACTTAGAGCTTGGACAGCTCTTTAAAGCTCAATCTGTGGACAAGACTGTCAGTATGAATGCTAATGCATGTAAGATGCTTGCATTTTCATAGAATAGTTTTCAGTTGCAGAACATTCAGTCCACCCGGCTTCCTCTAATGAATAGATAACAGCTTCACAGAAGAGAGAATAATCCTGCAGAACAGGTTTTGTCCAGGTAATTGACTGACTGAATTGCTGCATGCTAAGAAGTCTGTCTTCTACTGTGTCTGAACAAATACAATGATTAGTGCGCTCGTCTTCAGCGATGCACACACTTCCTACCTGCTGGTGGGCCACTTGTTACCATCTGCATCCAAAATTTGTTCAATCCCACAGACATTTATTTTACGTTCTAATAGAGATCCCAAAGTTTCCAAAGGTACCAAACATGCCAGGCTGAATTTTAGAGGAAATGTAAATAAAATGAAATATATGTAGAATATTTCTAAACATCATATACCTTCAATGACGAGCTGGAACAAGCTGATACAGAATATATATAGTATGATAGTGTCAGAATTTTCCAACCTTAAAGCTACTAAAAGAGAAATAAAATTGGATGTTCAGAGGTACATTTTTATTATTATTCCAACAAGAATAAGCCCAGAGCTGTCACACACACACACACACACACACACATAGTGAGCAACACACTGTGGTGAGAATTCATAGTAACAGAAAAAAAACATGAATAATTTATCATTTCTGGACCAACAACAGTGTATCATCTTCAGGCTGCTGAATTTTGAGACAATCGTGAAGTGGACAAAAAGTCAGGATTAAAAATAGATAAAGAGGTATTCTATTATTATTCTGGGATGAAGTCTTAAAATAAACTCCCAAAGCCTCCTGGGAGTTTTAGGCAGGAGCTGTACTGATGAAATGCAAAGGACTTTTTCAGAGAAAGGAAGTGATTTCTTTTTTTTTTTTTTTGTAAGGGCACACTGATTAAAATAGGCTTGTGAATTACTGGATGTCGGCATGAAACAGATTCATTTAATCTATTAAAATGGTCTAGGCCAATATAATATTCAAAAAATTGTAAGATCCAATCTACTGCTGCTCATTTCCTGACTGAAGGTATTATTCTCTGTCCTCTTCTGTCCAAAGCACCATAGTGGCATCTAGTGGGGGTGAGGGGTAAAAAACACATGAAATAACATCTTTATACTGAACCACACACAAGTGGAAAAACAACACTGCACACACAGTGCAGAAACAAAACTTGTGCTTTGTGACCTTTGTGTGAAAAAAACATACTGTTACCAGGTGTGTTTCTGTCAAACACACAAGGTGCATACAAATTGAGCAGATGTGGTGGTACATCTATAAAAACCACAAGAGCTTTAACTGTGAGCGGATGCTGTCTAGAGGTGACACGCTTGTAGAGGAAAAGGTCTTGCAACTGTAACTCATGCACAGGATGCTCTATCTTCAGTTTATGTTTTACTACAACAGAAAAGTCAGCATAACAACACTGACTGCTGTGATACAAAGAGTTTACAGCCATGCCAGCAGCTCTGTGAGGCTGTAGTTAGGCACAGAGGAGCTGTGAGCTAAATGCTAACACCAGCATGCTAACATGCTCAGAAACTTGACCATGTTCACCATCTTAGTTTAGCGTGTTAGCATGGTAACATTTACTGATAGATTAAAAGTTAAGATCGCCAAAGTTTGTACAATTCATCCTGAGGGGAACATGAATGTTTGTACAAAATGTCATGGCAGTTCATCTGATATTTGTTGAGACATTTCACTCAAAATGACAAACGTCAACATCATGATGGCACTAGAGTAAAAGACAGGGGGTCACCAAAGTCAGTAGAGTTCATCCTCAAAGCACCATGAATGTCTGTAAAACATTTCATAGCAATTCATGTAATAATTGTTGAAATATATCTGTCTCTCGGGACAAAACAACACAGGCATCAGTAGAGCCACACTGCTAGCATGGCTAAAAACATCAACAGAAAATTAGACAAGCATTGTACAGTGAAAGTTCACCCATGGGCAACCTCAACAGAAATGGCCTCTTTTTGATCTTTTTTGTTCTGCTTCACTTGTATTTTCTTTATCAAGTAAGCCATCCTCCTCTCCTCCTGCTTTCTGAAAAAGGATGCAGAGATTTTCCTGCGCAGCCGTCTGGCGTAAACCTCGAGGAACACCAGAGAGTAGCTCATCAGCAAGAGACATCCCAGCAGGAGTGTGACTCCCAGGTTCGGGGCTGAAGTTGTCACCTCACAGAGCGATGGCTCGGGGTTGAAGGTCCACTTGTAATCCCTGTGGAAGTTTGTGAGCTCCCGTGTGACACAGGATTGCGGGATAATACAAAAAGCAGGGGGGAACCACTGAACCTATCAGGAGAAAAAAGAGCAAATACATGAAAAAGTGAGGAAGAAAATGCTGCAGGTAGAATAAAAGGAGCTGCAGTGGTGAAACAGTTTGGGTGCTGTCTTACCTTATAATTGACACTTATGCTGGCAGATGTCGGTGGAAAATCCAGTAACCACGGCACAATCACCTGAACTATATGATACACAACATGATCCAAAGCTACTATTAAAGTTATTGCAATGAAGTATAATGTTACCACAACCAGTGCTATGAAACAAGAGGTGCATTCCTGACTTGTTATTTTGCAGCTTGTGGGATAAGTTTTATTTTTAGCTGGACTTTTGTTACCAGCATGAGTCGCTTTCTGCAGGAGCTCTTTGGAGATGTAGCCATTATCAAACTGAACTGATGTCAGATAAGATTTCAAGTAGCGCGCAGATTCAACGATTAGTAAAGCCACAAAAATGGCAGCAAGGATTCGGTTTGACAGCAGTTTGTATTCTTTTATCAGGTTCCTGGCATGTGAGAAGTTGACCTCTATCTGCCCAATCATCTGAGTAAACCTGCTTTTGACTTCTGACACATCAACATGTGTAAAATGATCTAACTTCCTCAAGTTAGTGACAATGCTCAAGTCTTCCCTCTTCATTTTGATGGTTTCCTCAACAAGGTCTCGCTTTGCTTCGTTCAAAGGTTCAGATGAGTTTAATAACGTCTTTGTGAAACCCTCAGCTGTGCACTTCAGGATGCGTGCGACCGCCCCTACGTTCACTGTAATATTAGGGACGACGTTGAAAACTAAAATCATGACAGAGGCTGAGATGAGGAGTTTACGTCCCTGTTTGGTGCAGACAGTTGGCAGAATCATGGTCAGCACACAGCGCACAGGGTGACACAGGAACGAGACCAGAAACATGGCCACGCTGTAGATGCAGGCAGTCTGAATGGACGCTTCACGGTTGTATTTCAGAGTCTTTGACAGCCAGTGATGAAGCAGGCCGCCGGTGACGATGGCGAGTGTGAAACAGAGAGACAGCAGAGTCAGGACGTCTCTGCCAGCAGGCGTAGGTGCAGAGTAAACATCCCAGAGATAAAGCAGGACAGATTTTAGAGCCTGTCTGCAAGATCCCGTTCTGTTCCTGAGGAAAAAAAACACAACCTGAACAAAGCTAAGTAATAATTTGACATTTTGGGAAATACGCTTATTTGCATTCTTGCCAAGAGTTAGATGAGGAAATGAAAACCTTTCTCATATCAGTCCATTAAATATGAAGCTACATTAGCCAACAGGCTGCTAGCTTAGCTTAGCATAAAGACTGGAAACAGGGGAAACAGTTAGCCTGGCTCTGTCCAAAGGTAAAAAAAAAAAGCCTACCAGCACCTCTAAAGTCTCTGCTGGTTGCCTGGCAACTTCACAGTGACAACAAAGTCCAGAAAGTCATTACGCCCAGCCAATAAATAGTCCTACACATAACCCTCCATAAAACCACAACTTTTTACAATTCGTTTTTTTGTACAGATTAAACAAACGAAATATGATGTGTTACTTAGTAAGCTTTAGAGGTGCTGGTAGGTGGATTTTCTTACCTTTGGACAGAGCCAGGCTAGCTGTTTCCCCCTGTTTTCAGTCTTTATGCTAAGCTAAGCTAACTGGCTTCAGCTTCGAGAGTGGTATTGATCTTCTCATCTAACTCTCGGCGAGACAACAAATGAGCAAAATTCCCAAAATGTTGCACTATTACCTTAAGTATGAAGCTACAGTAGAGCAAAGAGGCGGGGGGCTAGCCTGACTCTCTCAATGGTTCAAAAACACGGTTACCAACACGGTTTAATCTGTCCATGTGTTGTAACTATTTCTTGACAAACAGCAGTTTATCCCTCTGCCCAGCACTTCTGTGCAGCGCCAAGTAGTTATAGTTTGTAACTCCCTGTAAAACCACACATCTCATATAACTCTCCTCAAGAAAGCAAATAAACTTACACCGATCAGCCATAACATTATGACCACTGACTGGTCATAATGGAGGAACATTCATTATTTTGTTACAATGGCACCTGTCAGATACATATACATACTGTGTTTATATGTATACATATATATGTATATACTGTATATATATATATACTGTATATACATATACATACATACATACTGTACATACATATATACTTATATATGTATATATAGATACACACATACACACACACATATACGATCAGCCACAACTTTATGACCACTGACAGGTGAAGTGAAGGAGCACTGATTACCTTGTTACAATGGCACCTGTCAGATATACATATATATACATATATAGATACACACACATACAGTATATATATATACAGTGTACAGTATATGTATATAGTATATGTACAGTATATATAGTATATATGTATACACACATATATAGTATATATATGCGTGTGTATATGTGTGTGTGAGTGTATACACATATACAGTATATATATATGTATATACATATACATATAAACACAGTATATGTATATATATATGTGCGTATATATATACACACACACATATGTATATACAGTATATATATACTGTATATGTATCTGACAGGTGCCATTGTAACAAAATAATGAATGTTCCTCCATTATGACCAGTCAGTGGTCATAATGTTATGGCTGATCGGTGTATTTACCAAAATGTCAAACTCCACAAAATGAAAACTCAGAGGAGGATTAATTCTGCAAAAGATTATTTTTTCACAACACATTACTGAAACTATGTAGATAGATAGATAGATAGATAGATAGATAGATAGATAGATAGATAGATAGATAGATAGATAGATAGATAGATAGATAGATAGATAGATAGATAGATCCTTTAAATTTGTATCCTATCATCCTTTAAGGCTCAATTAAACAATACAAACAAACAAATAAATAACAGTTCTTACCTGACAGGCGTAATAATATTCTCTGTGATGAACTTCATCCTCTTTATGAAATTATGAGTTTAAGGAAAAACAGGCTTGGGAAGTGTTGGAGGACTGTGAAGGTGAAAAGGGGAACTTCTCTGAACAGTCACTGTCATGTTGTTGGCCACGTGGGAAATGAAAAAACACCTCTGCCCTATGCAAACCATACATGACACAAAATCATTTGGAGAGGCATGATGAAATCACACACACGCAATGTGACTCTGGTCACACTAACCCGAGTGCAGTTTCAGCGCATCAATGTGTAAGCATCGCTAATGTTGCAGCTGGTAAAGGTGGAGCTAATTTTAGTTACTAATATACTGCTGGGTAGCTTAAGCCATAATAATAGAATTCATTAGTTGATTTATATTTTGTATTAATAATCTGAATCTGCAAAATAAGCCTTTTGCGGTTTTTTCCTCTACAAGGTTTTTTTTGCCAGCTGTCCTTCCTGCCTTTGGCAGCTGCAGTTGTGTTGCTTTTAGCCTGGATGATGTGTTTAACTTCTTCGTATTTCTCTAATATTATAGTTTGCTCTTCGTTGGTAAAGTATGCCGCTCTGCTGCCAGTACACTTGTCATGTTTGCGATTGGTCATATGCTGCAAACACTGCCCCTTTTATGTGAACACGCTCATGGCTAGATTAGGAAACCCTGGGTTGACTTACCGAGTTGATAACCACCGCTGTGTGACCGCTTAGTGCTTAGTTTGATTGCGGTTGTTAGGCTCAGTGAAGCCAGATAACGAAAAGATATCCTGGGTATGTTGAACTTGCTTCGTAGTACAGGCCTCTGGAGTACTCCAATAGAAACCAGGATACTGTGGCATGTAAATGCCTTATCCAGGTTTATGAAGATTCTCTGTATAGGTAGGCTACAGAACATATTGGCTGAGATGGTGAGAAATCAAGACACAACTGCACAGAGATAATCAGAAACCTGGATACTGTTAGTCATGTAAACAGTGATATGAATAACCAGCTTTCTGATGGATGCATGTAAACATTATATCCCAAATATGATCAAAACCAGGATACTAGTGCGCATGGAAATGCAACTTTTGTGAATTTGATTTCCTTGTTGCTGTTCTAATTCATTTTACCTATTTCTAATCTGTCTTTGGATCCTGAAAAAAGAAAAGACATAAATTAGCTTTGGTTCAAATCTGTGTTGTCAAAGGTTGTTTGGGTACATCCTGTCCTTGTCCGTGGGTTTTGGTATTTTATAGTTTTGCGACAGACAAGACAGGACCTTTTGCACTGACCCTGCTGACACTCAGTAACCGCCACAACCATGCACAAGTTAACCATTGTTATTGGGCCTTGTTACTTCAGTTTACTACACTAAACAAACATTGCAAGGAATTTACAACTGCGCGCTCTCTCTGGTTCTGTTTGTATGTGCAGAGGCCAAAATGTGTTACAGCCAATCAAAACCTGAGGACTGAGGTTTACATTTTGTTGTTGGTTTCTATTAAAAACTAAAACACAATTTAGCTGTTGCAAATACTCTGATACCAAGGTCCTTCTCTTAACAATAAACCTGCTATGTGCGCTCATTACAGGGGAATACAGAAACCACATGCAACTAAATTATCATAATACAAACTCAATTTATTTGTAACAGCAGTTATATGAACACAAATCACTTTGTAACAAAATTTACACATTCATTAGTCAGGATTCACAATCTAATGTAGAAAAGATTTAAAATAAATGTTTATGTGCTATGGGTTTGGCAACCAAACATGCACCATATAATACATAAACAAGTAACATGATCTCTTAATGATTTTAACCAAAAATATATATATTAATATCTCATTCTTCTTCCCGCAGAGGTCAGTCTAATAGCATCTATACAAACAGCACACTCTGCAGTCTTAAAAAAATAAAAAACTCCTCAGAGCTCTGGCTGCTGTTGTTGTTATTGAGGTTAAATGTCTCTCATGTCCAGTTTTAAGAAGGCAGAGATGAAATAATGCAGCTTGTTTTGAACTTACAACTTGGAGTGTGCCAAAACTAACGGTTCACAGCATGAAATCTTGACCCTTGAGAGCCTAAAAAAGACACTTGAGTGTAATAAACGTATTAAATTCATCATACCAGGTAACAGTTGAAGCTCCCAGAACATTTTAGTGACACAGAGTAGACATCTACAGACAGACATTTGTCCCTGTTTAGTGTTAAATCTTTATACAATCTTCTGATGCTTCCTCTACGCTCATGCTGAGATTGGATGAGCGATCAGAGAGTAGCATTGAGTGACTGGACAGATGAGAAGTGCACATCAGTAATAACAGCAGACTTGTTGATGGGGTGAGCCCATTCTGGGTACGTGTTCAAGTTAAACATGGCAACACCCCACGTGTTCATGGCCAGAGAGACTGAGAGGATACCCAGGATGTTCATGACAAAGCCAGTTTTCACCTGAGAAGACAGGGAGCAGAAAACTTGAGGATAGGGGATGAAAGATAACAAGATGTTTTAGTGCCAAGTGCTGATGTGAGGGTCTTACCATGTCTTTGACCATGAGATGTCCTGACGCAAAGGCGATGGAGTTGGGTGGCGTGGATACTGGCAGCATGAAGGCATATGAACATCCTACTGTTGCAGGTATCATGAAGTACAGAGGGTTCACCGAGACACGAATAGCCTATAGAGACAAAGACAAAACAAAGACCAGCACATTTTTAGGATAGGAAGTAAATAATTTCATACGCTCTGTGCTGGACAGCTTTATTCCACAGTTTTCCACCAACAAGCATTGTTTAAACCCACAAAACTTTATATTCTAGCCAAGATCTAAAGGTGTCAGAAAATACCAAATATGTCGGGCTCAGCTGCAGGGAAAATGACGCACATGACGTCTAGAATAATAAATGAACTGCCTTGTGTTTGATAGTTTCTCTTAAAAAATATGATGTTACTTTTTGACGTCAAATAGGCTGCATAAGCTAAGTCTACAGCCATGCTAGCGGCTCTGTGAGGCTTTTCTTAGGCACAGTGATGCTTTGAGCTAAATGCTCACATCAGCATGCTAACATGGTCACAATGACAATGCTAAAATGGTGACATTTAGCCTGTATAATGTTTAACAGCCTAGTTTAGTCTTAAGTTTATCTTTTTTAAGGTCTTAATCTAAGTTTAAAGCTAAAAGGGGGATTTAAATAGTCAGTTCACCCAAATTACACACACACAAAAAGAGCTCAATTACCTTTAGGGGTATGCAACCATGCAGGTAATTTTGGTTTAGTTTGTTGAGGTTTATCCATGAGATTTCTGCCTCCCCCCCAATAGAACAGAGGTGAATTGTATTTAATTTACAATATATGCTCACCAGATTTAAAAATGACATTTAGTTCCAATGAAAACTGTTCAAATATGATCATCTGAAAACCTGGGCAAATAAAATTGAAAGGATGTGCATGGATATACATCACTAGAGGTAAGTGAGAAAATATGTATTTTTTGTAATATGGGTGAACTGACAGAACTGAAAATTCTGGGTGGTTGTGGTTCAAAGTTTTAGTATAAAACTCAGGACATAGTCACTAAACCTTCTATACATCCTGTAAATGATTCTTTGAGTTTGCAGTATAGGCACCACCAAGTACAAAAGCGCCAGATAATGATTACTGACATCAGCAGTTAATGTCCAACAGGCTACAAACATAAGAACATCTATTTCAAGAGTTTAACAAGCCTACTAAGCCTTTGACTAACATAAAGGACGAGGTCAGGAACAAACCGTGTTCCCTGTCCAGCTTTGTCTCGTTACTGACTGTCATCTTCATCAGTGCGTTACACTGTACTAACTGATATGAAACCTCAAGTGTACTATCAGGCTTTTGAAGTTCATTACTGCAGGAAAATCCATGATGCATTTCAGTTAGCATGTGTTTGTAATATTTACCTCACACAAACAAATAAATATTTGAAAGTTCATCCTTTACCCAAAATATGCAACAATGGAAACAGGATGTTTCTCGCTTAACTTCACAGGACTTTAAACCTCTTTGTGAAACATTTCATCAACAATTGTCTAACCCACTATATCTGACCAGTCTTACCAGTTCAGCAATGACAGGTAAAAATATGATAATTGTGGCAGTGTTGCTGGCGAACTCAGTGAAACAGGCCAGGAAAGCAGTGATCAACATCACAGCTGCAGCAGGAGGGACCTCGGCCAAAGGCTGGAGGTGGCCTCCGATCCAGGAGGCGAGTCCAGACTCCTGCCAAACACCACAAGATCGGGGTTAAGGGTCAAAGGTCAAATCACAACATAATAAAGCAAAGTGGAGAACAGAACCAAACACAGCAGAGCAAACAGGAGAGAGGAGAGACACATTTATTACACAGAGTTATGATGTACACTTTACCAATATAGAGTCACTAATCCTGCATTCAGCTGGAAGGAAAGTTTAGCAAACAAACAAAATCTTAAAGGAATAGTTTGACTTTTTGGGATGCCTATTCACTTTTTCACCTAGACAGTAGGTAGTAGTAGTAACGCTGCAGCCAGCAAGCTGTTAGCTTAGCCTGGCTCTGTCCAATGGTAGCAAAATCCACCTACGAGCACCTTTAAAGTTCACTAATTGACAAGTTATACCTCGTTTGCTTAATCTGAACAAAATCCAAAGTGTAAAAAATGACAAGTTGTGGTTTTTACGGGAGTTATGGAGTCCTGTCTTTGCTATGAGGTTTCCAGGCTACCAGCGGAAACTCACGACTCAGGAAGTCACTGCTCCCAGCCAAGAAATAGACCGGCACATGACTCCCCGTAAAACCACAACACTTTGTTTTTTTACAGTTGTACAGATTTAAAAAATAGACATAATGTGGTAATTACTGTAAATGGATTTTGTTACATTTGGACAGAGCCAGGCTAGCTGTTTATCCCTGTTTCCAGTCTTTATGCTAAGCTAAGCTAATCGGCTGCTGACTTCATATTTATCCTACAGACATGAGAGTGGTATCGATCTTCTCATCTAACTCTCGGCAAGAAAGCAAATAAGTGTATTTCCCACAATGTCAAACCATTGCTCTAAGAGACATGAGAACTCATCCTTACTTCATTAGATAAGTTCATGGCTGCAGTTACAGTGCACGGTATATACCAACATGTTTACCTCACAAGCTTTAGCCATAGCGAAGCCGCCTCCGAGCAACAGAATGATATTCCAGGGAACAGAGTCCTGGGCTTTCTTCCATGATAAGAGAGGGACATAAGGAGTATTTGAAGCTGAGGAAAAATGTGGAGGGAAACACTCAATAAAGAACTTCAATTCAAAATTTTGATATTATATGTAAACATTTATTAATCTTAGGAAATATTTAGGATATGTCATGTTTTATAAGCACAATGTTTTCTGCAACATCACTGGTGTCTGCTGACACAGTATGAGATTAATGTAGTTCAATTAAACTACATTTGTAGTTCGTTTACTTCCTGCACATACAGTGGGTGCGTTTCACAGCTCCAAAATCTTTGATAGCCTTTGGCAACTAAAAATATTTGAACAGTATTTTTGTCCAAGTGCAATCAGTGTTTTATTGCATGTTTTCATGTTTTATGCTTTTTATTTGTATTTTTTTACTTGTGTACTGTGTTTTATACATTGATGATTTTCTGTTACCATATGTGTACTTTAATGTTTTGGTAAGATAAAGGCACTTTTTCCACTCTGGCAGACAATAAAGTTGCATTTTCTTCTATTCTAAAATTTGACCTACATTGAGAGGGACAAATGAACCCCATGATTTGCTTGTTTTCCCCCCGTGTCCAGTGGTTTATTTGACCAGCTGAACATAATATACACAGTCGCACACACACACACACACACACACACACGTGTCTTCAACACACACAAAACACGTGCGTACAGTTTGTGCGCATGTTTACACAAACACAAACTTACACACACAAAACCCCAAAGTGTGACAACATAGCTTTGAGAGCTTATTCTAATCACAGAAACAGAGAAACTGTAGTTTCAGCTCCAGACAGGAAATTTAATCAGACTCTCTAATCTACATTATTAACATTCCTGAGCTTATTTTCAGCTTTTTGCAATAGCTGTGCTAGAGACACAGACTTAATGTCTTTGAATCTTTCTGAAATATTTCATCATCAGTATTAACTACTGACTTGTCCTGATGCAACCCCACCAGCTGCTAACTGGCTGCTTCTATTTGTTATATCTGTTTGATGGATGATACGCTCACTTTGTTCCTTTTTACAGAACTTTGTTTGGCACAAATTTAATCAAACTTAAATTATAACTTAACCATAACTTAAATTATATTCATCACAGTCATTAAAATAATAGATTAGATTAGACATTAATCAGAACTTAAATCAGAGTAGTAAATTAAACGTTAAGCGGCGTGTTGTTCAGGAGCTCACTGACCTTGAGGGTCGAACCACCAGCTCAGAGAAGGTTTCTGCGAGGGGAAGAAGAACAATATGGACACAATGATCACACCAGTGACTGCGTCTGAGACGTACCTGCAGGACAACAAGAGGAGGGAATAATTAACTGAGATAGATAACTGACAGGCATCTCAACATATAGATTCTGTGATCATTTCCAAACAGGAAGACATATTACAACAAGAAAACTACTTGTGTGCCTTTCTTACCCTTTTTTAAAAAACACAGACCAGCCAGTGACAAATTTGGGATCTCTTGTGAACAGGAGAACAGCAAACAGTATAAAAAAGAAAGAGATCGCTCCCTCTGCAAATCTGAAATTGAGCACGTAAAGTAAAAGTCAGTTCAAGGCTCTGTGATAAAAATGTACTCATTCACCCTGTATAGCATGAGATCTGAAGACATACACGAGTCCTCACTTTATGGGCCCTAGTTTTCTGTAATCTTCCTCTATTAGAGCCTTTGCTCTGGCCTCTGCCTGGGCTCTTTGGTCGTGTTTCTTGAAGCACAATCTGCATAAAATAAAAACACATATTTCAAGAAAAGGAAATGACAGAAGAACATAACTCCATATTTACAAAGAGAAACAAAAAATGGTAATTCTGACTGCACGATATGAAAATAAAAACATCATGACATTTGGCGTTTATTGTCTTTGCAGGGTGGTGCAGCTAGAAATGGAAAGGATATCAGTACAAATATCCTTTTAACATGATTGTATAAGCAAATGTCTGACACTGCATTACCGTGTATTCAATCCCCCGTAGAGAAACGCGATCCAAATCCATCCCAAAAACAGGAAGAGAAGCATGAGCGGGAAAGAGAACGCAAACCAAGAGCCAAAATTGATAAGGTCGCAGTCTGGAAAGTAGCTGTAAAGCAGAGAAATTGTTGTTAAACTGCTGGGAAAAGGACTGTTGTGATGCAAAGTTTTCACTGTTGCACAAAATAAAAAGTTACCTTTTCAGTTGTCCAATCAGGATGAGGTTGGGCGCGGTGCCTGTCAGCGTGGCAGTCCCTCCGATGCTGGCTGCGTAAGGAATACAGATCAAGAATCCTTTCCACACCTTCATCTGATACTGCGACTCCACTCGGATCTCCTCAGATGACCTCATGTCACTCTGCTCCATCCCATCCGTCCTTTTGAAGTTTTAAGAGACATTATTACCTTAAATGGACAGTGGATAAGTACATGAACCCCACCAGAGTTTGTAGAAGATTTGTTTCATTAAAAGAGTTTAACATGAGATTGTGTTAACCAGAAAAACACTTCGACATTTTGGGAAATACGCATATTCGCTTTCTTGCTGAGTGTTAGATGAGAGGATTGATACCACTCTCATGCCTGTACAGTAAATATGAAGTTACAGCCAGCAGCCAGTTAGCTTAGCTTAGCATAAAGACTGAAAACAGGGGGAAACAGCTAGCCTGGCTCTGTACAAAGCTAACAAAATTAGCTAGCTTTGGATAGTTTAGGTTAGCACCTACTGTCTCATAGCACCCAACACCCATCCTTCACTACTGACTACTGACTTTACACCTCCTTGTTAGCTTATGTTGAGTTCTTCTTAATAAATTATTCGTTTACTTGAGCTGTTACTGTGTGGACCTCCCTTTTTTGTTACGCTCCTTAACGAGCCGGGCATAACAGGACGGACATGAGAGGGGTATCGAACTCATCATCTAACTCTTGGTAGCAAAGCAAACAAGCATGTTTCCCAAAATGTCGAACTTCCTTTCAACAACACCATCAAAACACCATTTGAGTTAGATTGTTGATCAAATTATCTCAGTGTTTTTCTTACCCGTCTATTGACAGTATTTGTTTTTCCGAGGGCGCTGAGGGCAGTGAATGCAGCTTTACAGGAGACTGACCTGAAAGAGAGTGAAGCGAAGAGTTTGTGTCATTTTCACATGCAACCACGAAATTTAAAAAAAAACTGGGTGTAGTATAAACACAAGTCAGATCATGAGTTGATGTATTTAATATATGACTTCAAGTCCATCCAGCATCATTAATCACTTACCACTTGAATATTGACTAACTTTGTATCCGGAGACTCGGTGTATTGGAAAAACTGTACAAAGTTCACACTTTAGATTACATATTAAAGGCTCACGCAGACAAGGGTAAAACAATACAACATAAATCTTCACTGTGTGTGTGCACATTTTCATTAGATTACACCTTCTGACAACAAACTTAAACTGGCATTAATTGATTTTTTTGCAAAACTTCAAGCAAACAGTTGCTTATTTACACATCCAGCAGATACGGAGCAACATTATCATTCATTTGGAGTCGTGTTTCTAGCCACCTGATGAATGTGAGTCCAATATTCACTCTCTTTTAGCTCTGTCTTAGGTCTCTACCAACTCCTGAGAAAAATATCTGGCTCTTTAGCTGCTAAATGTTCCACTATGTTCACCAGCTAGTCTCAAACTGTGTCTGTTTGGTGCTGGGCAGGTAGTGTACAGTGGGTTTATCAGAGATTTCTTGCTGAAAACGGCTGCCTGCTGCTGCCGAAAGGTTGAAGAGAGTGAGAGCGGTGAGAGTGAACCAAAACAGTAAAGTTGTGGGCTGTAAAACTAATACAATAAGCCAAAGGATGCTAAAATGCTCTGTAGCATTAGGAACTACAGAGTTGGTGATAGTTCTCTGTCAGATCATCACTACACCTTTCACATTATATATAGCCATTTCAACCATTGTTAAAATAAAAAGAGCACCTTTAAGTAATTACACAGTGCAAGAGGTCATCCTCCATGTCGGGTATACACCGTACCATTTATTATGTCACCCTCAGGATCGTCTGTGGTCTTGCACTTCTCTTTCAGGGTCTCCAGGTCCCCAAACAGACTCTCCAGGATGGCATTAGCAATAGGGAGCATCATGGCTGTTGTGGCGGTGTTGCTGAGCCACATGGACAGGAAGGACGACGTCATCATCATTCCCAGAATGAGCCTAGGAAAATAATTAAATCCGCAATCTCAAATGAGTAACATAACATTGTTATCATGGCTGCTGACTTGGAAGGTGTTCTTTTTGGAATAAGGAGCACTCTCACTTACAGGATAAGGTTGGTGAAAAGTCCAAAACCAACAATCTGTTTCTCAACACTGGCTCTCTGCCCCAACCACATGAAGACTGAAGACGTAAATCTTTAAAATGGGTCACAAAGATATACTTTTCTTTTTTTTTTAAAAAGGCTGTATAATTTTCTAAAACAGCTGGATGCTGTAGTTTTTAACAAATGTTACTCAAACAGGAGTAAATTGTGTATTTGTTGGGGACTATTTTCAGCCACGGATTAATATACATGGGTGCTGTAGTTTGTATTATCAGCAGCAGGACGGTGTATATGAGGTCGGCTCAAAATAAACTTCCGTGGCCATGTTCATCATAATGAAAGAACACGTCGCCCAGTGAAACAGTGTGGCTCACAAGTGTTTTAATAGCTTTTGGACAACACAGAGGAATAAGCTACATCAGGCTTTGGCTACACAGACAATACTTGTTAGTGCGATCAATCCTTTGTAGGTTTTGGTCTTTTCATGGGATTTGTTGAAAATAAGAAAAATATAGAATATCACCAGACTCATGCTTTAAATGGCTTTCCTGTAAAGTTTTCTCACCATGCTGGTTTTACTCCGACAATAGTAAGGACCTTCAGGGCTATTCTGCGGTGCAGGCCCCACTCCTCGATGGACGAGGCCATCACAAGGCCGCTGAGGAAGAGAAAATTGGTTTCAAGGAAGTACTGAGGGCAGACTTTCTTGGATGGAAGAATTCCCAGTGTTGGGAAGAGGCAGACTGGAAGCATCGCAGTGACGGCCAGAGGAAGCGCCTCTGTGCACCAAAACATGGCCATCAGCAGCACCACGTAAAGACATTTTCCCTCCTAAAAGATGAACAACATGTGGTCGTTAGTATTTAGCCAACTTCAAGAACAAGGGAAAAGATGTTACAGGGAAAAAAGGAAGCAAATTAACTACACAATTGTGTTTTACAGGTGATGGATTATACAGTATGTTTTTGGGAACGTCAGAGATACAGCATCACTTTTTAAAAAAAATGACTGTGTGTGTCAGAGAGAGATGTGTCCATCTTAATATAATAAAAAATAATATAATAAATATTTTAGATTTAGGTTGTTTTCATTGAGACTAGGGCTGCAGCTAATGATTATTTACATTAGCAATTAATCTGCCAATTATACTTTCGATTAATTAATTAATCGTTAAGCCTATGAAATGTCAAAAAAAATAAAGAGAATATACCCATCACAACTTCCTAGAGCCCAAAGTGACGTCTTCAAATGTCTTTATCCAAAATGATATATGAAGAAAAACAGCAAATCCTCTGTTTGGCATTTTTTTCATTATTTGTAATTGAACGATGACTGAAATGACTGAAACGATTAATCAACTATCTAAATAGTTGCAGATTATTTTACTGTCGATTGACTGACTGATTAATCAACTAATTATTTCAGACCTAATTGAGACATTTCTTGAAGTTGCTTAGTCTAATGGTTCATTGTAATAAAACAATGAGCTTTTGATTTTAATTTGTCAATCTCGGAAAACTCTGGCACTTTAATATTTGAAATAAATGATTAGTGATTAATGAAAACAAATACTGTCGTGATTGAACAAACTGAGAATTTAGTCTAGGATTTTAGACTCTTTTCATACATTCACAGGGCAGTCGTGTTTAGCCTCTGATGTGATTCATTCATACATCACGCAAAATGCTGGAAAGACAATTAAATAGTGTAAAATCACTCACCTTTTCCGGTAGAGTAAAAAGTAAAGGCAGAAACACAAGTGGAGTGAGCAGGAGGACCAGCTGTTTGTGAACGCTCCACAGCTTCTTGGACACAACAGATATTTTCATCTCCAGAGTGAAGTTTTGCTCCGTTCAGGGAAAAGGAGCTCCAGACTGGCTGAGAGGAATCAGTTAGGCAGCACTTTGAAGCCTCTGGCTGAGCACAGAGAAGATTAACTACAGGCTTTGACACAGTTTAACTCCTCGTAGGGTGGTGACAAATGGTTAAGAGCAATAGTCAGTTTTCCACCAGCAGGCCTCTCCCACATTGACGAGAGGAGTCATGCATCTTTAGAGAAGTGAGAACGGCATCTGCACAACTCACGTGTTGATTCATGTTCACTGGGTCACTGTTATCTGTCCTATGGTTCTCCAAACTTTTTTGCTCCCTTGATTTTTCATTGGTCAACAAAAGTGTAGCTTAACCCTTTAATGGTTCCGCTAAAACCAAACGGTTGAGATGTCCATTAAGTGAACTTTCAATAATTTGCAGGTCTTTTTCCATTAAAGTGAAATTAAAGGGGATTTATTAAACACTCCTCTTTTTATTGACAAGAGCAGTGTGTAAAACCTGAGGATTAAAACACGTTGCATAACATAAACATGAAACCTGTTTTAAAAGATCAACAAATAAAATCAAACATTTACTATGGGTGATATAACAGGACTAAAGTCTACGGCTATGCTAGCAGCTCTGTGAGGTACAGGCAGAGCTGTGGAACTGAGTCACATGACATGGACTGGAGTCAGACTCAAGTCACAAATTAGATTACTTTAGACAAAATCAAAGAACACTTGCAACTCGACTTGGACTTTAACGCCAGTGACTCGTGACTTCACTTGGACTTGAGCCTTTTGACTAGAAAATACTTGATACCTTCCCCCCAAGCCCAAAGATTAAAATATGAAAAGTATGTTATTTAAATACAAGACAGGACAGAAACATACATAATTCATTCTGTTGTGGTCCTGGTTAACAGTGAGATATGCTATGAAAGTGCAATGTCAGCACTACTGTATGATTAAGTTCAGTTGCACTTTTAACAAATAAATGCAAATTTTAAAAAGCATTCATGATTTGTTTAAATGTATTATTACTCAGTTGTTGAAATGAGGTGAAGAGCACATTATGACTTGTTTAGGACTTGAAACTCAAAGTTTAGGACTTGGGACTTGACTCAGGACATGCCTGTCTTGACTTGAGTGCAAAGACTTGAGACTTACTTGTGACTTGCAAAACAATGACTTGGTCCCACCTCTGGTTACAGGCACAGTGGTGCTTTGAGCCAAATGCTAACACCAGCATCCTAACATGCTCACAGTGACAATGCTAACATATTGGGTAATGTTTACCATGTTCACCTTCTTAGTTTAGCTTGCTAGCATGCTAAGATTTGGTAATTAGAACTAAACACAAAGTACAGCTGAGGCGGATGGGACTGTTATTAGTTTTGCAGTTATTTGGTCATGAACCAAGTATTGGACAAATCAAAATTTTGACCTGATGATGGCACTAGATGAAATTTGATGATATTTCACAGGACAAGTGAAAACTGTGACCTGCTGGTGGCGCTAGAGGAAAAGTCAGGGGATCACCAGAGTCATTAGGATTCATCCTCTGGGAACCATGAATGTCTGTACAAAATTTCATGACAATCCATTCGATGGTTGTTGCAGACTTGAACAAACAAGAAAGTATTTCCTATACACTTAGATCTGGACACAGCCTTTGGCCAGAGGTTATCTGGTTAAGTGATTAAATGTGGCTTTGCTGAATCATTATTACTCATATCACCCTTCCAAGTGTCATACATACATGCATACATGACTAGTTTTAAAAAAAATGGAAATTGGAAATTTAAAGAGTGCTTTTTAATAAAACATTTGAATGTATAAAAACACGCATAAATACTATCTCAAATTCATTCACATGTAAATAGTTTCCACAAAAGAGATAGAAAGAGAGAGACAGAGCTCATCCTGGAAACCTTTAGAGCTTATTATTCCTGGGAAATGTTAGCTGTATTTATAATATATGTATATAATGTATAAGCTTTCAGGAATCCCACCACAGGATACAAATGAGGAATCATGAAAGCCACAGACGCTTTCCACTGTTGGAAAAAGAGACATTGTTTTGAGCTAAAGATCTTAACCTTTGAAGATCTGTGGGTTCTCTGTACGTCAACACCCTAATGACAATGAGAATCTGTAAAGGTCGGGACTAGTTGAAAACAGCAGTGCTTGTAAAAGCTCAAGGATTCTTAAAGCCTCTAAAGTGATTGAGACACTATTAACTGCCCAGCCTTTTCCTTCCTATCTTTGAGGTCACAGACTTGCCAAGCTGTACCTTGGCCAACTCCGTTCCATATGTTTTGGTCATGCCTGGCACTGGCATCATTGTGGTCCTCCATTTTTAGGGCATTCACTCACATGTGTGGAAAAGACACCACTCCAGACCCTATTAGGGGCATTTTCGGAACTGCCCCGGAAGGTGTATCGTTGCCTAACTTCCAGTCAGAGGCTATAGCCTTCACATCTCTTCTAGCCCGACGCCTCATCCTCCTTAAATGGAAATCTACAGCACCCCCATCTCACGCGCGATGGGTTAGGGATGTCATGTCTCACCTCAAGCTGGAGAAGCTAGCTAGAAGTGTGGCTCCACACAGAAATTCTACAAGATCTGGCAAGTTTTTACAAAGTTACTTTGACAAAGAATTTGCCTCTAGCAACCTAGAGTAGCTCGTCCACACCTTCAACACACCCACCCCCCACCCCGGGACCTCTAATTTAAAAGTTACTTATTATTGCCTGTTATTTGTTACTAATTATTTGTTTTGTCGATGGAGTATGTTTTGGTTATATGGTCATACGTGAAGGTCATGCCACTACGTCTATAAAGTGTATATTGTGACTACCATCCTTTGTTATTGAAAATCCAAATAAAAACAGTTCAAATAAGAATGAATATTTTAGCTGCACACATGATGGTTCTGATACCTCAGGATGCACTAAAGAAAATAGTAAGATTTGGGTCAGATAAGGCGTTTGTTCTTTGGTAAACTCATGAAACAACAGGAGGATTATGAGCTTTAATTCAAGGCATCACTTTTATGAGAACTGAGCAAACACTGTAAAGCTGCCTATAGTGCACAGTTTCATACTGTCGGTCAGTATTCAGCTCCAGTGGAGGAACTGGAAGGACAAACAAGTTGATTTATACAGCACCATTCAGACACAAGGTAACTCAAAGTGCTTTACATGGACATAGAAATACATTAAACATAAGATGTTTTTTAAAAAACTCATTAAAATTGCATTTAAAAGACAATAAAGACAAAAAGTGAGTTCTCCAGTATCATTACCATTTTCCATAAAGACATTTTCCATGAAGTATGGACAGAGCCAAAGGAAGACTTTTACAGTTATTATTAATCAATTAAGACATTTACACATTTTAAAAAGCAAATGCAAATAGTCCAACCCACAGACCAGCAACAAGCACTCTGATTGGCCAGCGTGTGTGGGGTCATGGCCAATCAGAGCTTTAAAGCAGCAGACAAATTAATTGTGAAAACTGTCTTCAAACAATAAGGGGCTGTTAAATCAATTGATATGCTGTTGCTGTTTTAATTTAAAAGTTTTTTTCTCTCAATGTTTCATGTTTCTCTAAATGAGGTTGGACAACAATGATTACTAAAATGGAATATGATAGGCACACATAAGTAAATCGAATAAAAAAGTAAAATTTAAAAGCCTTTCACTATTGAAATTTAAATGATTAATTCATTATATAAAGACATAGACAGACGATGATTGAGTTCAGATTCTGTCGGTGGTGTTGTTGAGGATGTGCCAGTAGGTGGTGATCTGTGCTCATGTCTGCTCTGCTCGCAGTGAGACGCCTCGCCTCTTGTATGATCTCAAATTAATATTTCCAAAAGGCAGCGATCTGCGTGATGCACTTCCTGTATTATTCTGACTTTGGAGGAGAACTCAGCGGTAGATGTTCACTCCTCTGTGAGGATTGGAGGGTTTTACTTTTACTTTGCTGGATTTCTTTACACTCCCAACAGGGAACGTCAATACAGACTGGAGAGCGGAGAGGGCTCCACTTTCACTTTCACTGTATACAGGAACCAAAACCTGTTCAAGAGGGCTTCAGACGTCACACAAAAAGTTTGAATGAGTCCTAAGATGGTGTAATGATAACATTACACCATCAATATAAATCTGATAAAAGTATATTAATATTTACTGCTGTCTGTGGTGCCACTCTGGCATCATTTTCTCCACGCAGTTGACAGAAACTAAAAGTGGTGGGTGAAAACCACAAGCTGAGTGAAAATTTTGCTTTACAGAGTTCTTATCTTAAAAAGTCAAAATAAATGCATTATTTTACATTTATCAACAGCACAATTAAAAACATGAATAATTTGCGGAAATATGTAATTTAAACTGTTGGTAAATGCCGTTAACATATCAGAAGATTATTTAAATCCGTCAACATACATTTGATGTTACAATATATCAGTTTTCACAATTCAGCTATTATATACTACAGAATATATGCTGTTTAAACCTGTAGCAGTGTGTGCATGTTTTTTTTTTTTTGTTCTTCTTAAGAAGCCTACATCCTCTCATTTTTGTTCCTGTTTTGTTCTGACAAACTTTCCTTTTTGAGTTGACCTCATACCAGTGGTTCAGCACAGTGACACAGTTACTTCAACTGAGGTCACTTTACTGGAACTGAAATATCTCTGAAAACAAGTAACAAGACCAATAAATAAGAAATACAAAAATAAAATCACTTTTAACTGCTGTTTTAGAGAATTTGTCTGTCTATTTACGTGATCTCACTGAAGTCTGCAAACCACTTATGCTGCCATCATTTTGAAGACAGCTTCGAACAGCTCGGATAACCTGAATGACCACAGAAAGAGACAAAACAGCACAGAACGAAACAGTGAGTTATTCAACTGGAAAGAAGCCCACCCGCTAAATATGTAAAAAAAAAGTCTGCTTTTAGAGGAAGTGAGCTCGCCTACAGTCTGCCTAAAAGACCCGACTAAATCAACAGGATGAGGGTTTTTCACACTAAATGTAAAACCACAAAAACAAAACAAAAGCGCCATTAATGTTGTATAATTTTCAGTGTCAGGTGGAATAATCCAAAGTTTTATGATAACACATCTGATCATGTGCATTTCCTTTTAAAAAGAAATACACTCCATGGCCACTTTATTACGTACACCTATACAATCTAATGCAATCCAATTCAACAGCTCAGCCATAAAGATAATAATGTTCTGTTTTTGTTGACACTGTCGGAGAGGTTTTAATTTAAAGATCCCCCCCAGACATGTATTAAAACATATATACTAATAGTCTGCTTGGAACAATAATGTGTGTCTGTGTCACAGTCTGTGCCTCCTCAACAGCCACGTTATGTTTTCCCAGTGCTATTCTTTACTAGATTTACTAGATACTAGATTCACCAGATGCCCTCGGATTGCCCTCCTTTCTCCATCACCTGACTACCCCACCCATCCACACACCTGTTCCCAGTTCTCATCAGCCCTGCAGTCACCTGAGCTTCCCCACCTGTACTTTCAACCTTATCTAAGTTCACTTCCTTTGCTGCCTGTAGTGATTCATTTTAGTGACTTAGTTCCTTAAATCTTTTTTTTGAGTCATTCGTTCATTTCTTTCAGTTCAGTTTCTGTCCATATTTAATTTTATGCTTCTGTGGAAGTGTAAGAGCCACAATGTGATGTAATGTGTTGCTGATTAGTTTGATTAGCTGTGTTTTGGTGCAGAGAGCTGCGTCAGGCACGGGAGCATATAGTTTTTCTACCGTGCGACTATGTAATTTAAAACTTTTCAGTAACTGAATTACATCTCCTGTCGTACGCGTCAGACTTAAGTTACTGTGTCTACAGCTCGTAGGAGACTTACTTTGACATTTGGACGGAAAGCCGCTACAGGAAGCATATATAATTAATAATTGTTTAACATGTTTTTATCTCCTTGGGACTTGATTACTGTACTGTCTTTGCTGAGGAGTCAGTCAGTCATGTTTGTCTCACCTGCAGCTCATCAAAACGCAGCGGCAAAGTCCTCCCCGATGCTGGCTTCCCGTCACTGGTTACCAGTGAAATATAGACTTGATTTTAAGATTCATATATATGTTTTTAAAGCACTGCATGCATTGGCACCAGCACCTACCCTATTCCACCTCCAGACCTCTTAAATCTTTTGATCAATTCCTCCTCTCCATTTCCACGTTCCCATTTATTTTCATTTTAATCATCTATCTATAAAGCACTTCAGTCGCATGCTTGGATAAATAAATTGACTTGACCATGTTTGCTTCATGACCTCTTAACAAATCCATACAGTGCGTGCAGATAAATAGAGTTTATTTACCCAAATGCTGATTAGGGATAAAATGATTTTGGTGAGCCCCACTGCCACATAGCCTATAATGCTCCACATGACCGGCAGTTCCTCAGCTTGGACATGGCAGAGCTGGCTGGAGTGAGTCGTGTTCAACACATTTGCCATTGTTGTCAGGTCAGCCTGGGTCACACACTCTGTATTTAGATAAAATAAAACACAAAAAATAGAAGAAATCAGTGCATAAATGAGATACTTCAGTCCAGCCTGGTAGAACAAATCACGGCAATAACTGCTGTTTGATCCTTGTAACTCATCAATGATTAAACATTATTTCTTCAAGAAGTTTAACAGACAATTTCACAAAATGTCTATACTAAAATTCTCTGTTTTTACCTGAAATATTATCAAGCAGAGGTAACAATTGTTCATTGGAAGACTTGTGTAGTGTGGAAAATGCTTAAACACAAGAGTGGAAAGGAAAATATTGTGTGTGTTTGAGGTGATGGATAAACTGAAAATGTGTTTCCTGTGGTTTGATGTGGCTCCACGTGTAAGGTTAAAGTTGGGCTCATAAACTTCTTTTTGTCAGATGAACTTAAAACATAATGTTGCTTTGTCTGTCAAACTATCTGGATAAATACAGAATATATTGGTGAGGTTCTCAACTTTGGTGCATCTTCAAAAGCTGTAACCTAAAATTCCAAACACACTTTTTGAGCATTAGTCGTGTATTTAAGCCTCTATTCATATCATATTGGAATATATATGGTTTAAACTGTTCAACAGGATTAAATTAATTAATTAATTGATTGATTTACAGTTCCTGAAGCACGAAACTGGGAAATCTTTTGATGACATACATGTACCAACAATACAATACTTTGTAGACTTTAAATACTTTTGCAACTCGCATACTGTATCCTGCAACTTTAACTATCTAATATGAAGGAAAATAACCTGTTTCACTTGTAGCTGCCGTAAACATCTTGTCACTGCATTAGAAATCCAAAATTTTGAGATAATATGTAAAAATACTATCCAGATATTTGTGCAGCTCAGTTTAGATGCTCTAATTGAGTCAGTGAGGCATCATATATTCTGCCAAGCATGGTGGAAATTAAATTCAAAGCTTACCATTAACCATTAGAACGACTTTGCAGTTCTTATTTTGACCCCCTACATTTGCACTGATCGCACACTCGTAGGTGCTTGAATCTTCAGGCGTCACTCTGGGGAGCAACAGACTGTGTTTCTCTCCAAAGCTGGCATTACGAGAGAAGTTGTAGTTCTGCGTGGCCTGGTCACGTTTCCCTCTCCTGATAATGCCAGATTTTTTCTGGTTGCTGAGCTGTTCAATAAACAATAAACAGTATTTTTAAGTTTTGTTTTTATACATCCATATAAAGTGAAATGAAACGACACACACAAGATGAAACAAAGTATTGTAGCTTGAATTTAGCAACATTTACGTCTGAAGGCCTGAATTGGGTGAATTACCTTGTACCATGCCACTGAGAGGAAATCCATGCTGTCAATGTCAAAATCACATTTCAGTTGGACATCTTCATTGCAGTTTGCATGAACTTCTATCTGACTCTGGGTTGCGTAATGCACCAACAGCAGCTGTGATAATCAAACCCCAGTGTTAAGAGAAGTATTTTAAATTAGTGTACACTGCATCAATTAACGTTGCTGTTGTTTAACTTAACAGAATTGTTCGTCTAGTGGATGAAATTATCAATAAAATATTAATAAAATGTTAGAAGCTTGAATTTTAATGATTATATAAAAGTCAGACTTAACTCACCTTAATGAACAATACCGTCTGAAACATCTTTTACACTTCTTCTGTCACCTGAGTTAGCTGTAACAAGTGAAGTTTTTGGTTTTCTCATTTCTCTTTAAGTCTCAGTCTGTTTCCTGTAAAAGGAAGCTATTCATTTCAGTCAAGTGTGCCACCATGTGGTGCTACCGTGTTATTACTCTAAGTTATATTCATATAGTTTGTTAAAGGACAACATAACATTTAGGTTTTGGGTCACTTCCTCAACAACAGTTCTGCTTTCAGATCTTACAAAAGGAATTGTTTTTTCAGCAAGGCAGCTTAAAGAGTAACTTAAAGGGGCCCTCCACCAATTTTACACAGGAAGTTCAGCGTACTCGTCACAGAGAGTAATCATCAGCAAACAGTTGTATAAAGTCTTCTGTTGTCTGGAGGGAGAAAATAACCCTGATGATGTCATCGGGTTTATCTTGTTATACTTTTCATAAACTTATAACAGAAGTGTTGGGTTTAAAAGAGGGTCGAATGAAAGACACCAAGATGAGTTGTATGAATTTGTAGGATCCATAACAGACTAAAAGTCAGGGTACGATTTTGACCGTTCTTTTTCAAATCTGTCTCTTGTGAGTCGCCCAACGTTATGGAAGAGCAATGCTAAATTGTTGGATTGCTCCTTTAACACCTCATCAAAATCTTGTTTTTGCTGACCTCCAATGGTTTACGGCCGCTTTCAGACAGATTCAGGCATTGTGGAGAATCAACACAGGGTTGTGCAGCGGTGTGGGAGTGTCTGATACTAACCAGCAATCCCAGCTTGAAGACCGATACAAGCCAAGCCACTGCACGGCGATTAACGTCTTTGTACTCCCTCGTGGCAGGGTTGAACAGCTGATGTACAGTAATCACGGAGCCGATCGATCAGTCTCTCTTCCATCTTCACAGTTGCTCAGTAAACAGCGGAATATTACGGTAAACAGCTAATGCTACAGTGCTACAGGTAAACAAAGTTCTTCTTCACCTGGGTGCCTGCTGGTCTGATCGCCGGTGTGATTGGCTGCCGCAGCGTGACGTTGGGTTGCGTTTCTCCAAAAGCTGATTCTGTTTTAACTTTTCGCCGCAGGCTGCTGCGGCGGTTTTTTGCAGCAACCCCTGTGGCCCCCACCACCACAGCCTGAACGCAGTATCCCGGTTCAAATGAATGGGAAAATCTGCGTTTTCGCCGCAGGACATGATTCTGTCTGAATACGGCCTAAGGGTCAGGTTATGCTTGAAAATAACTGGTTTGTACGACTGGAAGGCGGAGTGAAAAAGATTTGTCGAGACGCAATATTGTTTAAATTTGGGGATAACGATGCATGTTTTCAGACAGTCTCTCCTAGAAGACATTAATAGTGTTGCACTTGGTTGCTCAGATGAAAAGTGACAGAAATAGTTGTGTCAAGAACAAAAAAAAGAGAGCCAGAGAGAGTTTCAAACCCTTGCTCTTTTTTCACCTCCACACAGGTGACCAATCAAGGTGTGAAGTGGGTGTTAATGTCAGATTGCAAGCTTTGGAGGGTTACTGAAATGGTGGGACACAGCTCCACCCCCAATCGCCCGCTGGAAAGTTGTGGGTGGAGGCGGTTTCCGAAGCTATTTCAACATCCGATAAGCAGCTCTGATGAAGCATACTGACAGCTTAACTTCTCCAGAGGGCCATAAACAAACAAACAAACAATAAGGCAACAGAAGACAGTGGACATGTGTGAATACTATGCATGTAATACACAACACACTAAAAAGAGTGCAGCAAGTAAGAATAAAGATAAGTTAAAGTACAGGATAATATAAAGTGTTAGGCTGTATGTGGGTATCCAGGCAGTTTATGGTGTATTTGAATAAAATAGAGTTATTGCACAAAACATACATGAAAATATTTTAATGTTCAATATTCGGGAATATTTTACTTCTTAGTTGGTCAGTGAGATGTTTCTCCAAGAGACTGACATACATTACATACTGGAGGCTCACATCAATCACACACACACACACTGTTATGAGGCTAGCTCATCCTGTTGTTTCCATCTCAGGGAACTCCCCATTGTCTCCCTTCAAGCATATTATTTGTATGTGTCGCTCTTGTTGACAAAGGAGGTCAATATATGGTTATTAATAGCAGACTGGCTTTATGGAAAAGGGAAGAGTGAGGTCTTTGGATTCCACCATCTGCATTAAACAATGCCTCGTTCAGCAGCAGCTGGCACAGCGAGCGCAGGGATGTAGAAATTTACTGATGTTACTACAGAACATCAGTGGAAATGAGGATTTTTGTTTTTGTCCGCTTCCTATTGGACACCGGTAGCTGCAGCTGTGAGCGGTTTTAGATTTATGACAGCGGGTTAATCTAAGCATGAGAAATTAACAGCAAAGACAAAAGCATGATACTCCACATTTTTTAAATACCTCTCACTTGTTGGCCACTGCAGGTGTTCTGATATTCCAGTGCTGCGTTTAGTACAACATCTTAATGAAGCACAAGGGGATTTCACAGTTATACAAACTATGTGTTATAAGGAAATAGTGAGGTTTTTAACTTCAGTGACAAAAACTGCTGAAGCTTGTAAGAGTCATCAAAGTTGTAATTCTCCGAAGGTTTAACTGTTGGTGTAAATGTGAGCGAGTGCACGTGTGATGGGTGTATGTATGTGTTTGATTCTGGCTCTCCGTGTTGTAGTTAAAGGGTGTTGCACGCCACAGTAAATCCCAGAGGTTGTTAGCACGCCCAGCTGCTGGTGTAGGTCTCCATGTTTCTGTCAGCGAGGTTGTTCACTGCACACTCTTTAGCCTCTGATTGAGGAAATCCTCTGACTGTTTGCTCTGTTTGCTGAAATGAAACGTCCCAATGGTTCCGCCATCTCTCCCACAGGTCCTGTACACGGAGACTTTCCCATGAAGGCCGTGCATGTTTACTGGGGTTTGACAGATATATGGCTCTTTGATGGACCGTAACAGCACCAATGTTTCAGTGCTGGAGAGGCTGATAGATGATATTTTTAGATAATTCTAGCTATTTTTTAATTCAACCCAGAATTTTACTGTTAAAATGCTAAAATTCGTAATTTAAAAAATCCAGTAACAACAAAACTCTAAACTGAAACCAAAATAAATCAAATCCTTTTTAGTTCAGTTCAGTTCAGTTCAGTTCATATAAGATCTTTATTGTCCCACAAGAGGAAACTCTTTTTGCAGCAAGGACGCATAAAAACATAAAACGTAAACACAATAAAAACTCAGTAAGACAATAAAAAGTGCTGGTACTATACAAACAACTGCAACAATAAGAATAGGGACGAGTTAAAGGGGAAACAAGAGGCAGTTTATGGTATATTAGAATTAAGAGCATTTAAAACACAGGGGATAAATGAAATTTTTAACCTGTTACACCTCATTTAGAGACCCTGACTAGGAGAGGGTGTCAGATTCTCTAAAGAGAGGATGGTTCAGATTTATTATGATGGCTTTCCGTGTGATTTGTCAACTAAAAATGTCTGACAAAGAAGGCTGCAGCTCACCAGTGATTTTAATCATTAACCTATAATAAATATATGTAGTTACACATGCTCGAGAGGATGAGCTGTTTTATATTAGCTAAGAATATATGATTTTTTTCTCCCGTTAGATCTGAATAATACATTTGTTCTGTACTATTGAACACGACTGTAATCACCTGAAATGATTAATATCTTTGTGAGAGAACTGAGGCTGCAGCGATGCATCACGCTGCCTGTTCAATTGTTTGTTTAAGGAAGCAAAAACCCCTTTCAGTCTGTGTTGCTGGATTCTCACCTCTGCCTCTGGGCTTTGGCAGGCTGCTGAGTGCTGGGGGTTGATTGTCTGAGCCTGCAGCAGAACAGGGCTGTGTCACGACGATCTGTATTGTTCCCTAATTTCTTCTCTGGGATTTCCTCTTGCCAGCTCCCCACACCCACCCATCCTATTCACTGTACAGCCCTCCATCATCCTCCCTCTGTCTGAAGGCCCTGCCAAACTCTCTGGCACATGAAAACAATTGTCGTTGTATGTTTGAGGAGACACAACCAGCTCCTCAGACGGGCTTTTCTCCCCCACAGAAGCTCAGCTGATGGCCGGGCAGACAGACTTCCTCCTCCTCCTCCTCCTCCTCCTCCTCCACCTCCTGGAAAAGTGGTCCTGTTCAGTAAAATCGGAAGCGAGGTATCTGAGTCCCGAGCCACAAAGTGACTCAGAACCATTAATATCTTTGACATGCAGGTGGAGCGGGGGGGCCACATCCCCAGCCAGTGAGTGTTTGAAACATGCTGGAACAGACTGTGAGAGCAAAAAGCTATTAAAATATTACCATGTGCAGGTTAGTCTCTAACAAGAGCTCTCTGGCAAGACTACAAAATGCTGAAGGTAAGCACCCATCTGGGAATTAGGACTGCGCTCCCAGATGAGGTTGAAAAAAAACGAAAAAAACCAAAAAAAAAACCGCTTTACATCCTTCCCGTTCCTGGATCATCTATTTTAACTTTTTTTTTTTTCTTCTGTTGATGAGGCAAGAACAGGAACACATTTGAGCCGTCAGAGCAGTGATTTATGTTTAATCTGTAAACAATGTTTTCGTGCTTCTGAAATGTGACTGTTTCCTCTTCTGTTTGTTTTGATCAATAACTGTTAGTCAGTCGACATGAACAAGGCTGAGATGTTACATTATGCACGAATAACTCTCTCCAAAGGTAGAAACAAGAGCATTAATCTGCAATCTGTAATGTACAATAAAGCACTGAGCTTCTCAATGGGCACCATAAAGAAGACACATTTTACACTCAATATTGTGTAAAGGTTTACTCTGAAGTGAACTTTATTGTACAATGTGCATCCAGCTGGCATCCAAATCCTGTACACACATATTCTGGAAATCATCATAAAATGTGTTGCTGCCATTTTATTTGGTTTATCTTCAGCGTTAAATCCCACACACTGAAAGTCAATATAGCACCTACACCCACAGGTAAAAAACCACAGAAGACAATGGGTTGTTTTGACCCGGTGTTAGTGTTATATTTTATATTGCTGTTATTTTCCTAAACTGAAATATGGTATGGTTGCAAACTGTTATAATCTGCTCTAGCTATTTTTAAACTTCCATGTCACTATTTGTTGCAGGTTGTTACTAACATGTGAATCCCTTGCAGTTTTTAATGACACATGCACATCATTTTGTACAACCAACAGTACATTTGTGACACTTTTAAGGTAAAACTTGAGCTTTTTATAAAAAATAGCAGTGGGTCAAAACAGCCAATTGATACTGGGCAAAGTGAACTCAGTATTGCCTCGATGCTATAATGACCCATTGATTTTTAGTGTGCAGGACAGAAGAAAGGATGGCTGATTAGCTTTATGTTTATTTAAATAAAGTTACAAGGGTGAGTTCAGGCAGATGATAATAATATAGCATATAGCTATATATAGCATAATATAGCAGAAAAAAAGATTATTAAAGAGAAGTAACAAGTGTTTTGTTCTTGTTGTTTTCTTTTTCTATCTAACACAAAACATCACAGACTAAATCAGAGTCATTTTTCATCTCAGGTCACAAAACTGGCAGGAGGAGGTGGAACTGGCATCTGGCTTCATTTCATCTCCGCTGAAATTCTTCCTGCACAAAATCTCTGTTGGGATTAAGAGATGCAAGCGTCCGAGGAAGAGGAAAAAACTCACCAAAGTAAAGCAGTAAACCTTCGCAGTGGTCCCCAGGTGGATCCTCTCCTGTCAGACATGTTAAACAGATCCACACTGACCTTATTTTCTGCCTTCGCTTTGCTTCCCCTCCGATCTCTTCCGATCTCTGCCATCAATTTGTTACCTGTCATCTTGAAAACAAAAAAAAAAGCCTCCTTCCGAAATTTGTTTAAAACTCACTATTTGGTTCGCTTGAGCTCAAAAGCACCACCCGAGAGCTGTACATCTGGGTCCCAGCGCCGGATGATGTCAAGACTGGCGCTGACCCAGAGCCCGTCGCACAGAGAGTTCCTCGGAGAGGTCGGCTGCGTGTTGTTTTCCCTTCCTGTGCCTCCGTGACATCTTCCTGCCGGGGGGAGCCTCGGGGAGCCATTTGAGGAGGCCCGGGCCCAGAGCATGGAGGACTTAGCACAGCAAATTCCAATTAGCTTGACAGGGCTAGAGGGGAGGGGTGGGGGATGGAGGGCGGTGAGGGGAGCTCGGACCCCCAGCATGCACCTTTAACTGCCTCAAAATTCACTTTCCATGCAGCCTCCTGAGTCACCGGGGAGCCCGTCCCCCCCCTCTGTAATTTTGAGGACTAAGTTTGCAGTCTGATTCAAAGCGATGCCAGACAGGAACTTGGGGCTCAGCTGTCTGTGTGTCTGAGCTGCAATCTGCCTGTTAAAGCGATCACAGAGTGTCTTTTTAAGAGTGGAGAAGACAGAGAGAGGCCCGCAGAGACTGGGCTGCGTTCGCTCAGCAGCCTGATTTCTCAGCAGTTATGAAATGTTTCCCAGTGAACGTGGTCTGAATTGGCTCTGTGCTATGGAGGCCATTTTGCAAGAGAATATAAAAGCAGACAATTAACTAACTTTTGCAGTTGATTGTAAGAAAATAAACAAAATCGTAATTATGTGTAAGAGCCTGAGTGTCAAATTCAACCTCTGCTGACACGTGAACTAATCCACTAATAAGAAATAAAATCACAGAAAGACAATTTACCTTCAGGATCAACACCAGTGTTATATTTGCATCATTCGCCTTGATTGCACGTCAGCGGGGTTTCACGTCTGTGCTCCACCGTGACCTTCGACCTCTCACCCCATCTCTCCCTGTCCATCGGGCCCACAGCAGTGATTTATCCCTCTGACATACCAACAGCTGTGTTGGGGGCTCCGAGCAGAGTGTGGGCTACTATTTGCCGTGACTAATCGATAGCAGACTTAAAAAAAAACACCAACCGTGAGAGTTGGAAAAAAATACACACCAGTGGTTGACACCAGAAACCCTGAACCTTTGCTGTGGCTCTGAGGGCTTCATAAACAACGTCTAGGCAACATAACTGGAAACAGTGGAAATGTGTGCGTGTGTGTGTGTGTGTGTGTGTGTGTGTGTGTGTGAGACATCTTTCCATAAAGACATAAAAGACATTTTATACCACTAAGTTGGTCGTTAAGAAAATAGGTATTTGTAAATGGAGCTAAAGATAAATACAGTTTGTTAATTGGGCATTTATGTGTCAAACAAAGACATTTAAGTTTCTTATAGAAATTTAAGTTGTCAGGTGTTGAGAGGAGTTTAGTTAAGAACAGCAATTTTCCAAACTGTAGCTGAGCTTCTTGTTATATAATAAGAGCACCTTTTCTTTTCTAAAAATGCCCCCTAGCTTCAAACAGAGAAGCTCTCAAAAGATTGTTGGTCCCAGAAATAAACATTTTCTATTTTTTCTTTTGTCCATTTCATCAATATACTCTGCATGTTTTTAGTTGTACATCAGTGTCTCAGTCATTACCACAGTCTGAAGCATATGTTGACATGACTAACTTCATTTTGTTTGACAGCTTTCATGTGTTTCTCAATCAAAATCGGGAATCAGGAAAATAATCGCTTTTATTTTGATAAAATATATTTTATTTAAAACTTTTGGGCAAAAAAAAAAAAAAAGGACAAAAACTCATAAGTTTCAAAACAAATGCACTGCATCTTTGAAAGGCTTATGCTTAAATTTCTCAGTCAAGTATAAATAGTCTCTTCTTTGCTTCCATCATTTGATCCAGCGTGTGTGTGTGTGTGTGTGTGTGTGTGTGTGTGTGTGTGTGTGTGTGTGTGTGTGTGTGTGTATGTGTGTGTAACACCAGCTTTGACTCTTCCCTGAGAAAGTCTTTGAGGATTTTCAGGTTGCTAATCATTCACTGGTCTTCAGTCAGCGTCTCATTCGCAGCGGACCCAGCCCTCGCATTTTAAAACAGTCTTTGCCATCCTTTATCTGGGAAAGAAAAGAAATGTCTCAGTCATATAAACATTCAACAATATTTGATTTAACTGCACCAGGAGTCATTGCATTTCTTCAAGGGAAATAAAGACATAATAATTTCTACAAATCAACAGCTATTTTTCAGCATCACTGTATGATGTCAAATGCAAGAGGAAGCTACTAATTATGTCGTATATTGTGTATTGTTGTGTTTTGCACTACATTGAAGTTCTTACATAAGTTGAAAAAATAAGAAGAAAACAACATCTGTGTTTGACTGTGTGAGGAATTTACAGCGAGCGCCAAAAATTATTTTGTCTTGCGCAGCACTTTTACGCACTGCACAAGACAAAATAATGGAGTTACACAGACGTGTTCACGACTGAAAGATAAACAGATGCTGCATTAGACGCAACCTTCTCAAAAAGCATGAAAGACAAGACTCAGAGCTGATGAGCATGTTTCATGTTATCCTGCCACTTTGATATATTTAGCACGTTTAACACATCAGCTGCACTGGATTTTAAACTGGTTTGACTATGGATATACAGTAAAACAGCCAATTTACCCCTTTTCTCTGGTTGCTCAAACAGAAGGTGCAGATGGTCCGCGGCTGCTGCGCCCCGCTCTCTCCTTGCGCACGAACCGGGCCGAGGCAGGGCTGTCCATCAGCAACGTCGTCCCCGAGAAGAAGCACGTTGGCCAGATGGGAAATGTAGCTGGATGCCAGTCGAAGAGTTTCAATTTTGGAGAGCTTTCTGTCCACCGGCTCGGTGGGTATGAGAGTCCGAAGAGCTGTGAACGCGGTGTTGACACTCTGGGTCCTGCCTCTTTCCCTGGCGTTTGCTGCGCTCCTCTGTTTCACGACCACCGCGGAGTCTCCTTCCAGTTTGCGTGAAATCCTTCTTCGTTTTTTGCTGGAGCCACAGTAACTTTGCTCCGAGCTGCCGTCGCTTTCGCTGCGGTTTTCGTCGTCCTCGGACGTGACGGTGAAGTCTGAATAGATCAAGTGTGTCGCCACAGGCCGCAGCATGGCGAAAGTCATCATTAAAAGTTACAGCCCAGCTCCAAATCCTCTGTTAGATCAGTCCGAAAGCCAACTCAGGGACTATCCCTACATCTCAACATGGCACAAAGGTTGCATATAACCACTAATGAAAAAAATACGTTTTTAATAAAGCTGACCTACTTTTCATAAGTCACTCTGCAGTGGCCTATTTCAAGGATGGACGCTGACTACCTGGTCAGCTGGGCTCTTATAGCTGCATGGGAGGAGCTGCCAGCAGCACACAGTGTTACAGTGACCTCTCAAGTGAAAAGACACAAACAATAACTCATCATAAATATGCCACGTTGTTATACATCACAAATGCACAATAATTTTACATGTGTGAACATTAAAGGATAAAGTTAGAGTAATACTTTTATAACTGGAACCCACAGACACAGTGTCTACTTGCAGAATATTAAAGAAACATGGGCCGTGTGTGCGTTTTTGGCAGTTTTGTTGTCATCATTTGCCACATTTCTGTTTTAAAATTAAAAATATTGTCACTATTGCAGACTATAGTATTGCAAGACAAAGTATAGCAGTAAGTTATACCCGTATTTAGTGGTGGAACAAATATTCAGATCCTCTAAGTAAAGGAAGCAATACGACAGTAAAAATACTCCTTTACAAGTAAAAGTCCTGCGTTTACTGTGTTAGCAGTAAAAGTACTCATTACGCAGAAGACCTCAATTGAGTGGAATATTATTGAATATTATATTATCATTACTTATGCATTGATGAGTAAGTAGAATGTTAATGTTGTTGCAAAGTGGACTGAATTTTTTAACTACTTTATATAATTCTGGCTAGTTTAGTCTATAAAAATGCGTCTTTTTTTATAAACTGATAAACTGTTTTGTATGTCAACATTTTAACTTGTACCTATAGCTGTCAAATAAAGGTAGTGGAGTAAAAAGTACTATATATACACACACACACACACACACACACACACACACACACACACACACATATATATATATATATATATAGACACATTTGCCAGAGAAATGTGGTATAAGTAGCTGCATAAAATGAAAATACTCAAACCTCAAACTTGTACTTAAGTACAGTATTTGAGTAAATGTACTTAGTTACATTGCACCACTGCCTGTATGTATAGGATGTAGGGAACTCTCGTCTCGTATAAAATGAATGTTTCTGGTCCCGGAGCATTATTATAAAACTTGCAGAACTCAAATGTATACGCTATAGAGTCTTTTAATGGCATTTGGGGACTAAAGTTTGCTTTTCAGTTATTTTACAGTTTACCATCTTGTGTTAGTCTGACATGTTTATGGTGCTGCCACCCACTGAGGTTTGTTCTTGTTGGCTGGTAAAACACGAAAACAGTCAAGACCAAAAAGAACTTCAGCTGCCTCAACATCTAAATATAATTGTGCAGGTGTTTGGAGAACTTGTGCAGTGGATGTGCATGCAAATTCGTTTTGTTTGTTTTTCCAACTCTCAAATTTCCAATGGAAATTGTCAAGTCAAATGTAAGACGTTCTTTAATTTGAATATCTTTTTCAGGAAGTCTGGCTTAATGTTCAACCTTGTATGGCTATTGCTAAGCAACAAACAGGCTCAGACTAGCTAGAGTAAATAATCCTACTGTTATGTCACCATATTAAAGGCCATTGATAAATATTAAAAAAAATGGAAATACTGGACCTTTAAATCTTGTATGCCATACTGTATATTTCAGCTAATAAAATATGTTTAAAAGAAGCTGCCATTGGCCTACACACTGAGGAGCACAGGTCAGGCAGCAGGAGAAAGTTAAGTGTGAGTAAATAAACACTGAACAGATGATCCTGGAATGGCAAGGATTTATTTGCTTGCTGCCCAGAGTTTAAAAAAACAAAGCTGTGGCAAATGGATGGTTAAGTCCCTCCAAGCCACATCAGCAGACACCAGCCGCAGCCGGCAACACATTCAACCACTTCAATGTGCCTCAGCTGCATCAACAGACAGACATCAGACACCCAGACCGTCTGCTGAAGGACAGGACTCTGCAGCAGCAAAGGCTGTGTGAATATTTCAATTAACAAAAATAAGTTTTGTCTCTCCAGAGATTTAACTTCATACACATTCATTTTTTAAAAAACCACGAGCTGTGAAAGATACACAAGCTGATTTTAATTTGTTGTGATATGTGATGATCCAGTAATAACACATTAAAAGGTCAACAAATCCCCTCAACTACCAGAAAACAAATTACGTTGCGAGTCTCAGACACTCTCTGCTGCTGTTGCTGTATGGTTAATTACATTAACCAGGAGCCGTGAAGACTCACTGTGAATTTACTGTGTGTCTTTGTGGGGCGTGTGAACCAGCGTACCCTTTACGCAGTACAAGTGTGCGTGTGTGTGTGTTGACTTGGGAGTAAAGACAGAAGTTGAAGCGTTCTCAGAACAACTCTCTTATTTCATGGAACTGTGAAACGCTCTTTTGCTCGTCCGGAAGAAGTAGATCCATTTATCCATACTGATGAGGCGACAGCATGTTGAGTTTGCCACCCACTGAGTCCTGTGTTGCTGTGCTTCAGAGACCTCGGAGAACAGCAGCTCTGTCTGAGCCGCCGAGCACAGACAGGAAGGTTTTCTATCTCTGCGCTGGTGCATGTTTTGCCATTCTACGGATGGCAATGTTGGCCCATCACTGCCATGAAATTTTGTACAGACATTCATGGTCCCCAGAGGATGAATCCTAATGACATTGGCGATCCTTGACTTTTCCTCTAGCACCACTATGAGGTTGACATTTTTGGCTTTTAGTGAAATGTCTCAACATCTATGGGACTGATTGCCATGAAATTTGGTGAAGATATTTATGGTCCCCAGAGGATGAATCCATCTAAATTTGGTGATCATCTGAATGTTTCTCTAGCGCCACCAGGAGGTCAAAGTTTTCACTTATCTTGTGAAATATCTCAACTTCTAGTGGATGCTCTGACTTTTGAGTTCACTGTCTCAACAACTGTTGGATGAATTGCCATGAAATCTGGTACAGACATTCATGTCCCCCTCAGGATGAATTGTAATCACTTTGGTGATCCCCTGAATTTTAATCTAGCGCCATCATCAGGTCAAAATTGTAATTTTTCCAATATTACTTGCAAAACAAACAACTTTCCAAACAGCCTCAACTGTACTTTGTGTTTAGTGCCAATTAGCAAATGTTAACATGCTAGCAGAGTAAACAAACATGCTAAACATCAGCATGTTAGTATTGTCATTGTGAGCATGTAATTCACTACATTAATGAAAAAAAAAGACAAAAAAGACCATGTAAAATACATGAATATGACATAACAGCAATTCAGGTGTGTCTGAGGTACAGTATTAGGTAGTTTCCTTACTGCATTAATTTATTTGCATCTAAGTGCACAGCCAATCAGAGTGAGCCTATTTTAATGCTGCTGGGCAGCAGTCACACTGCTCCTCATCCACTTTTCGTCAGCACGGCTGAGGAGCGGTGGACCAGCCACTGTTTCACACACTAACGGGTGTTGTCTTGGTTGAGTCACCAAGATAGAGAGCAGTGGCGACTCTCTCCAGCATCGCCCTTTTATCCAGGTTTCCTCTGCTGCTCACACAAGACAAGTCTGGTGATATTCCAGATTTTTCTTACTGTCGAACAATCCTATTAAAAGCTGAAAACCAACAAATTGATCCTAACAAGTATATCTGTGTAGCCAAAGGCAGATATAGTTTATTCCTCTGTGCTTTAGAGCTGCATTGTTGTCCAAAAACCATTAAAAACACATCAGTGAGCCTCAGCGTTGCACTGGGTGACATGTTCCTTCATTACAATGAACACTGCTGCTCCTACATTCACAGTCCTGCTGCTGTAAATACTCACTAGAGAATTAAATCTGCGACTGAAAATGGTTCCCAACAAATGCACAATTTACTCCTGTTTGAGTAACATTTGCCAGAAACTACAAGTGCCCAGCTGTGTTAGGAACTTATGAAGGCTTTTTTAAAAAATTGAAATGATAAAATCAGGACCCTGTTTAAAAGGTTTATATCTTCAGTCAATTAAATGGGCTTGAGAGCAACAAACGGGCTGGGGAACCCGGAAGGTATTGACGGACAGGACTAACTCACTGTTGGTTTTGGTCTTTTCATGGGATTTGGGAGGTCTGTTTCCTCTGTCCCCCAGTGTTTCTGGCAGCACTTGGGGTAGGTTATGGTCAGGCGTTGCAGAGAAAAATGGTTGGGGTTAGCATAAAGGTTGTGCTGAGGTAAAGCTAAGGAGACACATAAATCAATGGGGGAAAAGGCTTAAACACAACGGCATATCACATATTTCCCCTTGCCCTTGTTCAGCAAAACATTTGTAGAGGGGATCTGTACTGTGGCATCGTGGTTTAGGCGCTGTTTGATAATCAGGCTTTATCTGCTGAATCTGGAACATGTACCTGTTTTTCTTCCCTATTGATGAACATTGCAAATAGACGCACATATTAACATGTAGGCGCATCACCTACCTCCCTTGCTGAGCAGGTTAGTCTAACTGTTCTGTTGCATGTGCGCTCAGATGTTTGTACATTCACCTACAGCTGAAGTCAACGGACTGCTGTTAGAGGACAAAGCATGATAACATATATTCGACCACAGACAATGCCTTAATGAGTCAATCAGTCCTTTTATAGTGGAGTCATGTCAAGTTAAATAACTCTGATTGGCAAGGCCAAACAAATATAGCCACATTACAAGTTTGAAGCATGTGTGAAATACAAACTATTGCCATCATACCACATGTATACTTTTAACAAAGCTACACAGAGACGAAGGTTCATGCACAATGTGTCACAGAGCGCACAGTGGTGAGGTCAGATGGTGGATACGGCATTGCAAATCTGGCATAAATTACACGCCTGCAGCCACCAGTAGTCTGAGGGAATTCCGGATAGGAAGCTGTGAGAAGTCGTCAGCGACTCAAACACCTAAAACTCTTTCAAGGGGATTTGGTTGTAATGCCTCCCAAAGTGGAACAAATGGGTGAGCTGGCTAACCAGAGACCTGTTTTTTTTTAGCTGTATTTTAAATGTAGACAGACTCTGCAGGAGAGCCGGAATCTAATTTGTTAAGTCTTGTAAGGCAGTTTTATTCTGCCACTGGATCACTTCATAAACTCAGCAGTGATGTAATGTATAATAAATATAATATATAATATATATATAATATATAATATAATAAATATAATAAAGTGAGTAATGCACCGTTAAAACAATTATACATCCCAAGAGAAATATGCCATTATAAAAACAGAAGAATGCAAAAGCAGGCTTGTAAAAGTTTTAAACAGATTTTAAACAACCCCTTTATTTCAACCAGGTTACAGTAAAAACTAATAGAGCAATTCATCTTTTTTAGTTTGTACGATACTATATGGTTCAGACGCATACAAGCCCAAGCAACACCTTGTAGGTAATAGTTTGGTGGGATGACAAAAATGGAGAAATCTGTGTGTGTTCTGATAAACGTCACTGCAGACGGTGTAGTGAGTGCTTGTGGAGAAATGAGTGATCCTCTCTCTATCACCAAATGATAATAAATAAGAAATTTTCACTCTTGTTCTAATCAGAAACAGACTGAAGGCCGTTCATTAGAATATCAGGATTTAACTGAAGGAAAATATGTTGAATTCATTATTTGACGTCACCCCCAACAGTCACATACAAGCAATACGACACAACTCCAAGTTCCAGCCTCATCTTATCTTCACTCATTTTAAATTAAAGTTTAGCCATGTCTGTTATTTCTAATTATAAAAATCTACATATAATATCTTGTTCACATCATGCAGAAACTAAGATGCTGGTTAGAGTCCCACAGCCACCAGAGGGCCCTCAAAATAACATGACAAAGGACAAACAAAATGTTAGAATCATTTTAACTTTTTGCACATAAAGAATTCTATTTCAATATCAGTCAGCTTTGTTTTATATTCTTCCATCATTAGTCATATTGTTCTTGGTCTCCTTAGATTCATGGCCCCAATCCATTTGTGAAAACGGCCACAAACACTTCCTCTTCTTAGCCCCCTAAATCCCCTTGATCTGTTAAAATCCTCAAAGATAAAGCGTACAGAACCACCCATGGAAAACGCTCCCCGAAGCAACAGGTGCAATATATTTTTTTTTTCATACCGGTGTTGCGTGTCAAAAACCCTTTGAGGATATGGTTACTTCCAGACAGTGAGTGAGCCACAGGAAGTCTTCTCACACGCGACGATTCAGGGGAGAAATTTAGAGTCCTTTAGGGCCGGTTGGTAAAAGCTGCCCCAGGTCTCCCTTCATTTCCTCAATGGCCACAAAGGGAGACCATCAAGCAGCTCTGAGCTCGCATTGTGAAGGCGCTGATGCAATGACCTGCGATGTATAGTTTACCTATGTTATCCTGCAAACCTACAGTTCCTTCCTCCAAAACAGAGGGGCAAGGAAACTGACTTAAAATAATAAGCAGGGCCAGTCTCAGGGTCAGTACCAACAACATTATTATTATTATTATTATTATTATTATGTAATACATTTACACAAGATTATTCATCACAGCAGAACAAACCGTTATTATCGTTTTGCATGTTTAAGGCAAAAGGCTGCTCTTAAATGGCATCAGGGACTTTATTACGAAGAGTCAGCCATCAGTCAGGTTGTTTTTACACAAATTGTAAAATGATTTTATCTGAAGGCTTTGGTTTAGGAGGGTTTTTTTTTTATATGAACTGACCTGGACTGTGCTTCTCATTCTTCGTCTTTATTTGGCAAAACACAATCTGGAAGGTTACAAGAGAGATCCTTCTCAAAGATGACGAGCAAGAAAGACTGAAGCCGAGAAGAAGGGGCAGACTCAGCAAGACTCAGCAACATCCTGCATTTTGACACAAGACGTTGTCAGCCTGATGTTCTCATAACACCTGACTCCTACAAACCATCTGGTCTATAGGCTCCTTTCTATTACATCGTCTTCTTGTGCTGTCTGAAACATCACAATCAAAGTTGACTGTGCATGAGACTTCATAAAGTTTGGATAAAGAATAAAATACTGTACTTTGTTGCTACCATAGTACTTCATTATTAGTAATGTTACAGGCATGTAGTTATTGAAATGATGCACATTTTCTCCTCATATTCTGCTGCTGCACACAAAGCATTTGATTTCTAAAATTAACACTAGTGCCACAAAAAAAAAGACTGACTACAGGGACCTTTTGATATAATTTCAGACTAAAATAACTTGAATGTGAGACAACTTGTGTTTAAATCTTCCTCAGTACTCAGTAGGAGGAACTCAAAAAGGTGCACTTCAAGGAAAAGCACAGGTGAAAATAGTAAAATTAATGACGGCTGAATTCCTTTTAGCTGCTTCAGTTCCAGGGTCCTGGGCTGTGTCTGAAATCACTCCCTATTTACTACATAATGCACTATATTTACTGCCATTTTATTTGAGTGTCCGAATTCTGAGTTTGTAAATGTACACACCACATAGTGCCCAAAAGTAGTGTCCATGGGATGTACACTACTTTCTGCTAACAATCCCATAGTACAATCGCATTGGGAGTGGTGAAGGAGTGAACGAGGGAGTGACTTTGGACAGAGCCACATTCACATCATATCAGTCGGGACTGTAATAATAAACAGCCAAGTTGGACAAACTCCTCACATCAGTATCTGTAACTCTAATTATCAAGAAATCCTGACAGCAGTGATATCTTCCACTTAGTGAAAAGAGCTACGGAAAATTTCAACAAACGGCTACAAAATCTGCAGTTACATCTAAATAAAATCTAACAGTGACAGTCAATTTATCTCATTTAAACGGGCCTATACTACTAACAAAATAGGTAACACAGAAATTATATGGTGCGACAGCAAGGCTACCATCTTAGAATAATGTGTGAACAATCCCAAGTCGGAATAATGGGACTTTTTCCTGTTTTTCCCATTCTGCCGACATGGCGTTAATGCAACAACATATTGTGCATGCTGGCTCACTGTCAAACTGTCACGGCTTACTGGGACACTTGAATACAACAGAGCCATGTTTTTGCAACCATCCTTGCTGTGTAGTGTCACTCAGCTATATCCCCTTTCACATTTTCTAATGTACCAGTAAATAACTGCAGGAAAACAATCATTTAAATTACTTTTAATGTGCAAGCACAATCTGTGTTTTAAGGTTAAAGCTATGAAATGACAGATACTCACTTGGTAAAAATGTGTAACTTACAAAAACACAAATTTACACACACCCTTCAAATTACATTTCAGTGAAGTCAACGGACTGCTGTTAGAGGACAAAGCATGATAACATATATTCGACCACAGACAATGCCTTAATGAGTCAATCAGTCCTTTTATAGTGGAGTCATGTCAAGTTAAATAACTCTGATTGGCAAGGCCAAGCAAATATAGCCACATTAAATGAAAAGTGTCCTGTGTTTGACTAAAGAGTTACATTTCCCCCTGCTGGTAAATCCTTCGCTCTGCAGTCACCAGCTGCAACAGAAGAGTCAAAACTCTGTGTGTGTGAGTCACCTGAGCCAAGCCTCTCAAAAAACTCCCAAGCTGCTCCAGCCTCACCGCAGATCAGGCGTCGAAGCCCCCAGGTAAGTGCTAAGGTCTGAGACGTTAGATTTGATGAGCTTGGCCGGGATGGTTGGCATGTTCAACCTCTGATACGCAGCAAACCTGTGACAGCCTCCAAAAGAGTAGTAGTAATTTCCCCCCTCTCTGCCTTTGATCCAGAGCACATCAATGGGAGGAACAACACTGATGTCTGCTGTCTCCTGGAAGGAAAAACAAGCTGACAATTAATTCATACAGCAGGTGTGGAGAAGAAATTATGCATGTATTGCAAAAAAAAAAAAATACAGTTATTATCAGCAAGTATCAAAAGTAAAAGTACTCATTATGCAGAATATTCCCTTTCAGTCCTTTATTAGACGTTGTTGTATTATTATCACAATGTTGTAGCTAGCGGTGGAGCAAATTTGAACTACTTCAAATAACATTGGGTAGTTCAGTGTATAACAATGCATCCAGGGCCGAAGTCAAGACTTTAGAAATACTGAGGCCGGACCCCAAACCACCAACCAAACTCAAGTCAAATATATATTCATTTTAATGTTCATATATATATTTTTATCTCCTCACATATCATGGTCTGGTGCCATGTAAAAACCAACACATGTAATATGTGTGAAATCATTGAATGTTAACTCCTCTTTATGTCAATATAAAACCTCTATATTTCCATAACTATTACAATGGTAGCTCGGCCCTGAATGCATCATATTTCATAAGCTGATTGTACGTTTAGTATGTAACATCATAATCTGCAAAGTAGCAAATCCAATCAAGTCTCAAGTCTTCAAAAGCAACTTGCAAGTCAAGCTGCAAGTCTTTCAGGTCTCTGAATGCTGACCAGTTGTGTTAACAGCCTAAATCCCATCAATGTATAGGTCTTATAATTAAATAATCAAGGTGTGACGCCATGCAGGACCTACCTGTCCCAGCATCCTACTTATTTCTTTACTATTCTGAGATTTTACTGTGTCAAAACCTGATACTCAAGTTTTTTACAAAGTCAGGTCTAAAGCACAGAGGTCAAGTCTTCAGTCTCAAGTCTACAGTTCTGGTAGCTTGTAACTACAACTGTCAGATAAATGGAGTTAAAAAGCACAGTTTTCTCTCTGAAATGCACAGTATAAGTACACAGTAACCCAAAAAGGAAATACTCAAGTACAACTACTTTAAACTTGTACTTGCAAGAACAGTACTTGAGTAAACACACCACTGTACATCTTCCTGTTGTAATATATGAGGAATTAAGGAGAAAATATTTATGTAGGCTATGCACATGAACCTGAAATGAATGTAACAGTAGTATTTTAGATTGGGGTAGCTAATTCACAATCACAGCAGTGTTGTAGAACCCACTTTTTATGGCCTATCCTTAAAATTCATACATCTCCATAATAAATAAAACAATAACTGTGTTACCTTTATTGAGTTCATCAGACTCTGAACTTTCAGCTCGTCCAGTACCGGAGGAATCGGTCTGATGATGATGTTCATCGGGACGTTATGGACCTCCTCGACGGTGTCCGAGTGAATCGACCTGTTGACGCTGTTTTTAACGTCTGCCGCGCCGGATTGAGACGACACTATGGACATGTTTCTACGGGGTAAAACCAACAGCCTCACCCGGGTATTAGTGGCGTGCCACAACCTAAACATTTACCTACCGACTGTAGTGCTCTGTGAGTGTTTCTTCACTTCCTTGTTGCTTGTTTGTTTGCGTAGTTTCTTTAACGGAAGGTTTTCATTGGTCGCCCGCGCTGTCAATCACAAATGTAGCCCGCCCTCTCTGGTCCGTTGGAGCTACATTAGGCATTCAAAGAGCCAAATTACTTGTTTTATCTAAAGTAAAAACCTGTAGCATTTAGCATAAATGTTGTTATACTGGCCTTCGCTGTCAAGACAGAGGGATAATGCCTGAATTAGCTAACTAGCTAATTAGCATACATCAATTCAGGTGTTCTTGCCACTTAAGTTAGACCTGCAGTAACTGTTTTTGTTTTTGGCAAACAGTTGCTTATTTACACATCCAGCAGTTATGGAGCAACATTAATCATTTAGAGTCATGTTTGGGGCCACCTGATGAATGTAAGTCCAATATTCACTCCATTTTAGCTCTGTTTTTGGTCTCTACCACGTCCTGAGGGAAATATCTGGGTCTTTAGCTGCTAAATGCTCCGCTATGTTCACCAGCTAGTTGCTAACTGTGTCTGACTGCTGGTTGGCGCTGAGCAGGTAGTGTACACTTGGTTTTTAGAGCTTTTTAGTTGAAAACAGCGGCCTGCCAATTGAAAACGACGCTATGAGAGTGGTGAGAGTGAACCAAAACAGTAAAGTTATGGGTCTGACAGCTATACAATGAGCTGTAACGTGCTATAACGCTCTGTAAAGCCGAGGGGAGCTGCAGATTGACATAATAATTCACTGTATGTTCATCACTTTTAACCCCCCCTCTTTCACATTGTTTTCACATTGTCATTTGATACAGTTGTTAGCATAAAAACATTGATTATAGCCGCTTTAAATATTCTTTATTCTATTTATTTTGTATTCCCACAGGAATAGTAGTTAACTCCAACTGTACTGTCACCAATAGACCCTTTTCACAGCAGACTTGTCAAAGCAGCAAAATCACATTAATGATGGATGCATTCCATTAAGGAGAGCCAGGTCCAGGGCTCTGGTATTGTGTAGCCTATTCTCACTCACTGTCTGTTTTAGTCAAGTACAGTACTTGAAAAGACTTAACCCTTACCTGTTGCTGGCATTGGCTTTACTCCCTCATGGTTTGGGATCCCACAGACCCCACTGCTGTTTGTGTTAAAATAATGATAGTAATCGCAAGATTAATGACGTCTTCCTCTTAATATGTTGTTTTATTTTCTTCTTACCTTATTAAAAGTCATTAAAGGTTTTGATGTGGTAACCCTTCCCTTTGCCACAAACTGGGCTTGTACATTTGACGAAGGTGACAGAATATGGACATAAAGCATTGTTATTACACCAAATAGGGAAATATTTAATGTGATTATGTTATATGGGCTAAGCATGAACAAATATATATTCATTTTGTAAATTAAACGTACAGTATGATATCTTACATGGTTGTATGTTTGAGGTTTATTAGACCCTAGTTAGACCATTGATGCTCAAACTGTTATAAAACTCCAATGATAGAAATCCTAATAGACTTATTTGGGATTTGGGAAGGATAGTGCTGCGTAAAAATACTGTTAACACCAGTTACAGATATGAAGCATGTGAAAATCCCCTGTATTTAACTATGTTCTACAGCTGGGGTTTCTGAGACCCCAGCAGAAGTAATGTGTCATTTTCTGTGGCGAGCTTCTGAAACATGTCTTCAAAATCATGTTAATAAGCAACTCTCATAAGATGAGGAAGAAGTCATGAAGTACCAAGCTGATTAAACAATGTTAAGTGTGTGTTTTGAACTGTCAAACAGAACATTAAGGTTAACAAGTCTGCCTCTTAGCATGTAAACAGGCCCGTGTTGGAGGTGGCTGTGGAGTATTTCATGGCATGTACATGTAATACCAAACACAAACTTTACCCCTTTTGTAAGATAACTTATTCATTTTATGGCCAAAACGGTTTCTCATTAAAATTCACTCCAGCAATTAGTCATGCAGTTGAAAAGAGCCGCTACAAGCCCAGAATCCTTTGGTGACAATAGTTTTTAATGAGGTCAGTGTTTTGTATTGTCGACTGTTGCATGATATAGGCTTCCTCCTTCAAAGTGCGCTACTTGGTGATATTCTATTTTTGCAGGGATTTCAAAGAGCCAGCCAGGTTGCTGTGGTTACAAAAAAAAAAGGACGTCTGGGCCCGCAGCATTGCACAGGTAAGTGGAAAGCTTCAAAGATCTGTGGCAGTGGAGCGGAAACAGAACTATTGTTGTTTTCTCCAAACCACAGCTACAGCATCTTCTAATGAGACAATTAAAAATGATTTCTTGGACAGGAGAGGCAGGCCATTATATTGAGTTATTACAAATACTTTGAACTACAATGGCGGCGTCTTTTATGTTGATTAATTGGTCACACGGGGATCAGTTACAACATGAAGGAGGTCTATATATAGTATGTAATCATTAACAGTGGTATTGGTACATTATATATCCTTGTAGAATAAAACCAAAACAAAATACACCCTGTAATTTAGGTGCTGCAGTGAATGTAATCAACTTTTTCACCTCATTGTCAAGTGATAGTTTTGCACTTACAGCAACAATCTGTTTATAATTTCCACAAAAACAGCTTAGCTTTGAAAGCCACCTTACATTTTCTACTTTTTTTTCCCTTAAGTGCAATTTAGCTGACACCACTATAGTGTGAAAACAGCTGAAAAACTCCAATTAGACTGTAATATGCTGACATGGATCGTGCAGCTGGCTGCATGACTTGGTGTTTCTGTATGAATAACTACAGTATAGTAAATGTGTATTGTGACATATCCCCCCCGGGCATTCACCACTTTATACAATGTCAAAATTCAAGTCGCTTCTTTGCTGTCAATCAAAAGCCACTTCATCACAAAAAGAAACCAGCATCGCACGAAGAGAAGAGACCCTGTCAGTCAAAGCATATAGACATGTAAATCATCTCCAGTGCTGAGGTGTGTTTGGAGTCCCACTACTCTCTGCGTGACCCTCTGCTGTCACAGCAGGACTGTATTCTAGTCGCTAACATATCTCAATTACTTAGATTGAGTTAGTCACACAGGTACAGCGGCAGGTCACGGAAGAACAGTTCCCACATAATGATTTGCTGTTAATATTAGATTTCAGTCCCCGTGGGATTGTCACACTTAGAGCAGCTGGAGAAAATTACCTGCCAGCTTTCCGACAGGGAAGTGAGCTATATTTATTTATACCTTCTCCTTTTTTTTTTACACGTTGACATGCTTTTAAAGTGATAATTATTCTGACGGCAATTTTCAGTCTTCAAACTATAGCTTTGTGATAGATGAATGTGTCTGAAATCATGACACGGTTTAGCGGCAGTGGATGTTGCCGTGTTTGCGGCTGAATGTGTGACTGATTTGTTCAGTGATGTTGATTATTCACTGGTGTCTCGTTGCCTAAACCTATGAAATTATTTTCTGCGCTGTCTCCTTCTAGTTCAGCTGCCCACAACGGGATTTCTGTTTAATGATCTTCCTTGCCTTGAAATAAATTTGCTCTCCCAACCTCACCCAGAGAGAGAAAATAAGTGGTGCTTTGGAGTGAGATAATTTAGATATGAATTAAGTTGTAGTCTTTCTTTCCATTTACACTTCAGTTCATTAGCTTTACCCTAAAAACAGAAGCAGAATAACATTTTTTCAGCTGTTCAATCTTAAATATCAACATAGGAAGCCACAAAAGCATTCTTAAAATGATCTTTTTTTATCTCTAAAACAAATAAAAACCTCCCATCTGTAATTCCTTTGCTATCCTTGTTTCTGCATGTATTGTATATGAAGTGAAAATTAGGAGCTATTTAAGGAGTGCCCTCCTTGACTTTTTGCTTGAGTGCTGATGACAAGTTGGATATCTTAGATGCATAAAAATGCGATTTTGACATGACTTCAAAAAGAGAAGCATACGGATGAGGTGGACCCTCTGCCAACAGAGAGACGAGGAAACAGATGGGTTTTACACAAACAGCACAAACATCAAGAACACTGAGTTAAAGAGCTTGGCAGTCTCACTTGATGAAACAGTGAGGAATGGAGGCGCTTTTAATGAGCATCTCTCCTGTGATGCAGAATGTGAAAAGACAAACTGTTAGCTCTTAAAGAGGCAGTTACAGTTGGTTGGCCCTGACTGGCTGAACCGAGTGGTTTTACCAACCTCTTGTTGAGGGACTTTGGTCAGTATGCATGCAGATTGGTTGTAACATGGAGATTGTTTAAATGGAGGTTCATGTTTTCATTTTGAAAATAAAATAATAGCCTGGAGGAGAATATCTCTACAGTTGAATTATCCAGTTGAACTGATGGCATGATCATCAGCAAACAAAGCGTGTTGTTGTTGAATTGTTAACGCTGACAGTTGGTGATCAGCCAACAGATGGCGCCAGATGTATGGGAAGGGTCAGAGGGAAGGCCGGCACCAGTTGAAGGAGTGTTGAATTAAGTAATGATAGTTTTTCTAATTACAAAAATGACACGTTCTTTGCTACATCACCTGTGAGCAACTGAGAGACACCAGTTGCAACTAAAATACTTTTTTCAATTGTGAATTTCACAAGTTGAGAGAGCCCAATGTGACGTCTTCTAGTTTTGTCTGATCAACAGTCCAAATCCCCATTATATTCAAGCTAAAATGATATAAAACTGAGAAAAGCAGCAAATACTCACATTTGAGAAGCTAGAACCAGGAAATACTTTGAATAATTGCTTGATTAAACAACTGAAATGATTAATCAATCATCAAATCTATTGCAGATTAATTATCTGTTGATTGGCTAATCGATTCTTCAACTAATTGTTTCAGCTCTATTTAGCAATAGAGATCATTTCTCTGTGCAGGGTAGCAGATCAGAATTTGAATAAACACTGTGGGGCTGCAACTAACAAATATTTTCATCATCGACAATTGCCCTGCAGGCTATTTTCTCGATTAATTGATTGATCTTTAAAATGTCAGTTAATGCTCGTTTCAGATTCCTTAACCTCGAGGTAATATCTTCAAATCCTTCAGTCCAAATCCCCGAAGATATTCAGTTTACTTTCACATAAGAAACATTTCACATTTTAGAAGCTGGAACCAGAGAAATTTTGTCATTTTTGCCTAACAAACGATTACTCGATTATCAAAATTGTCAAATTTGTCAGCTCTAAAATGACATGTTGTTTGTTGTGTCGTGTGTGAGCAACCGAAAGACACCAGTTGCAACTAAAATACTTTTCCATCAATACTCTTGAAATGGACAACACCCATTATGAATATAGTTTTTATCTCCATATTCCTTTTTTGCCTGTCATCTTAGCAGTAGAGATGATTTGTGTGTGCAGGGTAGCAGATCAGAATTTGAATAAATACAGTTTTCCTATAAATAGCATGATAATCCAGTGTATGGTGTTTAATAGCCCTGACTTTGCTGCTATAGGTAGATATGTGCAGTAACCTTGTGGTAACCCCTCACCCCATAAGAAGGCAGTTATATTTCCTCTCAGACAGTCACTGGGAAGATGATGGCGTTCACAGGTCAATATCTTTGAAGTGCAAGTGCAGCTCGCTCTATTTTGCAGGTTGTTTTCAATAATTTAGATACGCTCTGAGTGTGTGTGGCGGTCTGTAGAGTGTTGCAGGGACATGTATGCAGGGCCACGTCCTCCCTACCTGCCTCCCTTTGCTGATCACATTGCCGCTGTTGTTACACACACAGCTCACCCATGGGTGATGTAATTGGATTGCATGGGTCCCCATTTTATAGTCCATTGGCATGTAATGAAATCAGTTATTTACTTTCATCATAAAATCGGATAAGGGACAACATCTGCCAGGGTAAAGTTTGTGTGAGTGTCGCACATGAATATTGATGTCTGCGGCATCCTGATCTGCAGCACTGTGAGCTGTTGCTGCGTGCACAGGAATCAACACATGGTTGTAAACTTGTCATTTGACAATTTATTTAGTTATTTGTTTACCTCCAGCGGCATAACTAGCATAGAAGCATGTAACAACAGCGATGGCAATCACTGCTTTTCCCACACTGAAGAGAGGAGAGTGCAGCAAAGTGTCCTGTTTCCCTGCTCTGCTCTGCCTGCTGTCTCATTATACTGCTACTGTGCTGCTGGAGGACACTGAAGGACACAAGCGATTGAATTCAAGTGTTGTATATTCCCTGGAAACCAATCAAGAAAAGCCCCAGAATAATAATCCCTGTCCGCTGTCATGATTCATTTTTATTTTGTTCCATATTTTTCTCTGGCTTTTGAGTCACTCAGAAAGAGTAGTTCCAGCATAAAATCAATGTTCCATTAAAATTTAATGACCAGGAAGGGCTTAATAGTGGTGGAACAGATGCCTCTGCTTTTGATAACGCCGACATCCCAGGAACTCTTATTCAAAGCTATATTGGTGTTGTCAGGTCCTCTGACCGTTCCTGTTTTTCTCAGCCGCCGCGGAAAAGCAAAGGATATTGGCATTTTTGTGCCTTGTAGCGGTGAAATTAAAAGTTAGTAAATTGACAGTAAAGCCCATAAGATTCATCAAACATTGACAGCGGAGGCTACAGCTGATGGCACATTATAGTCATAACTATAATTACTCACTGTGTTAATGTTGACTGAAGGCTATTCCTAACAGATTGCACATTCACCATTTTTCTCAGTGTAATTCATATTATACAGATACATATATTTTGAGGAAAAAGGTGTAAGAAGATATAAAAACTGAAATGAATGAGCAGGTTGGCCTGTCACTGAACATCTGCAGGGTGTGTGTGTGCATGTGTTTGTTTTCTCAGTGATAAAAAAAAAAAATTCTCCTTTAATAGAATCAATTTTTACCATTTCAAAAGAAATAAGAGTGGACTTGTGGGTTCCTTGTGCTATTGTTTTTATTAACGTTATCATTGCTATTGTTGTCATCATTATTAACTGTAGCAGAACAAGATAAATCAAAACACCCCTCAGCAATCATGGCTTTAGTTTCTTCATACTCAGCTGGAACAGAGAGATAGAAAGATAAAGAGAGAAGGAGAGAGAGAGAGTGAAGAAAGAAAGTGGAAAATCTTAATCAGTTTTTTTTTTCTTTGAGGACCATATGGAAGGTTTTAAGCAGCCAACCATATGTTGAAGGCTTTTGTCATGGAAATCATACTTTTTGGCACTTTTTCATTGCGCAGCCAAGCCGGGCACATAAATAAAAGAAAACGAGAACAGAAAAAAAAATCATACAGAACATGATCAAATCTTTGAGAATACACAGAGTTTGAAGTTTTTGTTTGTAACTTACAACAGATAGCTTTTTAATCAACACACTCCCTGATTCACATGGCCACCCAGACTGCAATTGGTACCTGTATTTGTCAATTCTTTTTTTTTTTAATAAAAAAAAAAAAGACAACATGAATAGAAAAAGAGCAATTAAATGTCTACATGCATTGTCATATTATTGCTGTGATATATTTACAGATATATTTACAAAATCATCAAAGAGGAACAATGTTTCCCTACATCGAAATGCAGACGTTTAGAATCAAACTGAGCCTCCTTTTCTGTCATTAATATTTTCTCTGAGGACGATCTGTAATACTGCCAGGTTTACAAGCCTACACTACATTTCCAATTCATGTTTTTAATGATCTCATTGCTTTTATCTGCCTTATTAAAACACAGGTTTTGGAGATGCATGATATCTTTTTATCTCTGTCCCACGGTAAAATAGGAAACATATAGAATCTATACGAAGAAACGGTTTCTCCATTAGTTCAATAATACAGCGACGTGCCTAACTGTGTGTTCTGCAAGTTAATCAGGAGACAGGTGGTTTGGATGCTCTCATGCAGTGATTCAGCTGTAGCACTTAGACGACCATTGACAGGATGATGGTGAAACAGGGAGGAGAGGACGGATAAACAGAGCAGATAAACTCCTCTTTTTCTCTTTTTTTTTTGTTTTGTTTTGTTTTTTTTTAGGGCAGGCTCAGCATTACCGCGATCGTGTCATCCATTTGGAATATGCAAATAGCTGACAGTGCATTTGCCTGCTGGTGCTTGACCTTCCCCTTGGAGGTCGCTCACCGACTCAATTACGCTCCCTATCTGCAGTCTGTCTGCAAACACCTGTTATCCTCCCACACTCCGCCACCCTCCGCCAATCCCACTTCAGCACATCTCGTCCTCGGTGCGTCTGTTTAGAGGCAGTTGGGATGGGATGAGGACGGCTGGCAGGGGAGGGGAGGGACGTGAGGCAGGGACAAATGATGGGGGAGTTGGAAGTGCATTACAGCGCGTCGTTTAATTACAACAATCTTAAAAAACTTTCTCTACCAAGACGTCAAGATCATTTCCATTAGTGCTGGTTAAGACGTATATACCTCCATCCTTATGTTGTCTCAGCAGGATCCTCTCCTTTGACACCTCAGAGATTTGCTTAGCTGCTTTAAACTGCACAGAATAACTTGGGAGCAGTAGTGACTTTGAATTTAACTATACTTAAATGCTTTATTTTGTCAGTGACCTAAATGAGAATTATTGTAGTCCTGTTGTGTAATACGTAACCTTTTAGCAATTCAGTCACATCATACCTGCCATTCAGCTGCCAGAAGAGATTTTATGTTACCTGGTTGCTTTTTAAAACAAAAGAAAAAAAGTAAAATAATGATAATATTATAGATGAACAGCCTTTTCCAGTTGAATTAACACTTGTAGCAGTTTTGGACTTGCTGTATAAAGGATTGAGTGTTGCTCATAGCATCACTATCATTATTGCTTTTGCACCTTTTGAACCCTTGGTGTAGCTAGATTACACCTACGTTATTTGGCTCTCTGATTTTAACAAACGGAGAGTGTTTTATTTTTCATGGCGATATGTACATGCACATCAACGCCGGGCCATTTCTGGGAATTACTTATTGCCTGAGATTTAAAGACAAAAAGGGTCAAAACTCTCCAGTCACGAGGAGGCGGTGGACTTTTGGAAAACAGCAAGATGGAGAATATTTTTGTGTTTCGTTTTCTTTTTATTGCCCTAAATCGACTGAAAACAGGACAGCTGTGATTGTTATACATGTCAATCGCTGTGTCAGTAAAGTTATTGCCACGAAAACAAAAGTAATTCTGCATTCCTTCGTTTGAAGTCTCCTAGCACTGGTACTGTACATTGTTCCTCTTTAAAAAACTAAGTCCCATGGACTCTCTACAGTTTTCATGCATATAAACATTTTCTTTGAAGATCAGCAGCATCTTACAAGGTCAATGGATGTTCATTTTTTAAATTATAAACAATAAATAAATACATGATAATTAACAAATAAGCAAGTCTTCAATAAATACACAAAAATAAGGTCAATAAATAAATAGATAAATAGGTAGATAAATAAAGTATTTACATGATAAATAGATGGGATGCATCTAAACCGTGGGCGGAGCTTTGAGCGACATATAAAACAGACAAACAGAATAATTTGACTGTCACTTTGTAACTGAGGGTGTGTGAGTCCATACCTTCACTCTGAGGTAACACTGGCGGAGGGGGAGCACCTCAAACACTGGGTGAAGATTGCTCTTTAAGACGGGACGATGCACCATAAAGGCAGCAGAGTTTATGCAAGCCACCATGGTGGAGGAAGAACAACGAGAGTTTTCATTGCTATAGACAAGTCAACCGCACATGGCACTTATAACAATAGATCATTTGGTCTGGCTCCCAGTGTTTTTTTGTCCAAGTCTGTACATCAGGGTGAGACTATGAATTTGATCAGACGGAGTGTGTGAAAACCTGTTCAACAGGCCTGTTAAACGTTTTAAAATCACTGCTCTTGCAGAATTGAATTGAATGACCTATGGCCTATGATCTTGTATAGCTTATTTAAATTTTGAATACCCACAGTTACAAAGATGCTTTTGATCAACAAGGGATAATAAGCACAAAAAAATAAATTTAGAAAAATCAAATAGAAAAATAACATCCGTTGAATTGAAACATTGGTGTGGAAAAAGGGGTTTGTCTTTTTACCTTTTAAAATGATCTCCCTTTTTTGCAAATACTGTCATAGTTCACATTTTCATAAAAAGTTCATGTTGGCAGTTGCAAAAGAATTCAATTCTTAGCAAATAAAAAGCAGCATAAAAATACAAGAGGTCATTTTGTCTCTAAAAAACAAAAGAACACTGTTAGTCCTTTTTTATGTTTTTTTTTTCATTTTCTCATTACTATTTGCTATAAAATATCAGGAATCTAAATATTATTACTATTGATATCAATATCATTATAGTCATTGATAAAAATTCACATGCCAGGCCTCATATATAATTGTGTGTGTAAGTGTGTGTATGTGTGTGTGTGTGTGTGTGTGTGCACACGTGCGTACATTAATGTGTGTGTGTGTGTGTGTGTGTGTGTGTGTGTGTGTTTGTGTTTACATGCACCCACATCCGTGCGAGCACATGTTGCTTAATTGTGTACAACTATCATCTACAGTCTCTATTTGGGGGAAGGTTGTTTGATTGTATGTTTCTGTGGACGATTAGCTACTGTGCAGGGAAAAAATCCAGCATCTTTTGAAATTGTCTTTGCCATAATCATTAGAGTTTCTTCACGTAATCTCAGTGAAAATATTGCTTTCTAAAAAAAGGGAAGAAAAAAGGCATGGAGGGCAGAGTGAACAGGGTTATTGGTTGTGAACCTACAACAGGGGTTCAAAATTTTGCTTCTTCCGCGTGGTTAGTTTTCTGATCCAGAGTCGTCCTCGTCTGCAGAGCCCTTGAAGCAAGCTGACTCATAGTGCTTGTTCAGGTAGGACTTGAGAGCGAAGGTCTTATTGCAGCGCTTGCATCTGTAGTGCTTGAAGGCAGAGTGTGTTTGCATGTGGGCGCGGAGGTTTGAACGGTCAGCAAAGGCTTTGCCACAGTGTGCGCAGGCAAAGGGCTTCTCCCCCGTGTGTGAGCGCATGTGACCTTGAAGGAGCCACGGCCGGCTGAAGGCCTTGCTGCACACGTCGCACTTGTGCTTGAGGTCGTGGGTGAGGATGTGCATGGCCAACGCCGGCATGGACACGTACACTTTATTACAGGTGGGACACTTGCGGGCCATCTTGCTGTCCAGGCTGCGGTGCGTCTGCTTGTGTCTGCTGAGGTTGGAGGACGTGGCGTACGTCTTGCCGCACTCGTTGCAGGTGTGGCGAGGCGTGCCGGCTCCCCTCTCCTGAGCCCCAGCGTTGGCACTGCTGCTTCTTGAGCCCCCTCCATGACTCTCGGTGTCTCCCTTCCGCCTTGAGCGCCCGTCAGAGATGAAGAAGGCATCCATGGTGTAACCCTCGTCCAGGGCCTCCGATTCACCACTGTAGAAGCCGCTGGCTGTCATGCCAGACTGGGGGCTGTCGGGGTGCTTCAGGTCGGGGTCACAGTACTCCCCTCCGCTGCTCACCTGGGTGTAGAGGGGATCTGACACCGGCGAAGCCAGCTTGTGCTCCATCTTCTTCTCCTCCTGGTATACAGATGGCGTGATGTAATCCTGGATGTAGCCTGGGTAAGAGACACACGCAGACACAGTTGGCCAGAGGTTGTGATGGATAAGGACACAGTGACATGCTGGTGATTACATGATTATCATCTTGGATGATTGCCCTTCGTAAAATGGTGAAAGACTGAGTGGTAGCACTGAGCTAATTGCATTTTTTTTTCCAGAACTCACAATAGTGCAGTGATGCAGGAAAACATGACGTGCTCAGCTGCGTTTAGGGAAGGTTGCAATTTTACAGTAAAGATGAGCGCTGGATAATAGCTCATCAAAGAAGTACTACACATACTACATACTAAAGCCCCTCTTAAATAAAGTAGTCTCATTGACTAGACCTCCTTTTCCTCATCTATGGTATGTGAGCCGTCTGTGGCTGGGGCCTGTCTCCATGTTTGCTTAATGACTGCTCTGTGAGTGCTGGCATTACCAATCAGACAGACATGTTTCAACTCTAAACCTTAACAAATATTGAATTTCTCCCGAATTTTTATTATAGCAAAGGTTTTCTGTTTTTTTTTATGTGTTCTAAAAAAAAACACACCAAAACAGGTTGCTTCTCTAATTTGAGAGTGCTTTCTGTATTAATTACTGTTTGTGTTTTTGCTGCAAACAAACACATTTTTGGGTTTCGTACCAGATGAACTTGTTACATAGCTGCTTACATCCTGTAGGATTTCATGCTACTTCTTCAAGCAGGTTTAAGCATGATGCAGCAAAGCACAAAAGCACCACGAGTGATTTAAATGTCCCCAACTGTTCAGAGCATGATTTCAGAGAGATATATCTTCGTTGGCATCATTCATGTCTTTCCTTTCCCTCCCAAGCAGCCCAGTGCCAGAGGAGCTAAAAGGCTTGCTGGCAGCTAAATGCATCCAAACAGAACTCAATATATTCTTATGCTGCGAATCTCGGGAGCTTAATAAATACTAAATGCATTTTACCTCCAGGGTTGATATTCTATAGGTTGAACATGTGAGTGCAAATATAAAATGTGGTGAAATTCCCTTCCCTGAGATAAATAGTGCATAACTGCAGAAAAAAAGCCATTCCTAAGCACTGTGTGCAGCAAACGGTGGAAATTAGTTATTGACTGCTTTTTAATGAAATTCAAAGTTTAGAACTGATCAATAGGCTATCATATGTAAAATAGTGCAGCTGTTAGAAGAGTCGAGTGCTGGAGAAGATAGAAATAGTGCGAGGAACAGATCAAGTATCTGCGACACACAATAATAGTTTATTGAGCACAGTGTGCTTGAGGCCCGATAATGTGAGACATGGCATAGCACGCATTGTTTGTGAAGAGGGTCACCTGTCTACAGCAGCCAGCACGCTGAAGTGCCTTGAAGAAACAGGCCATTAAGAAATCAGTTGAAGTGCTCTCTTACTACAGCGTCTCCATTCCCAAGGGTTTCTGTTCTCTGTTCTGTTCATGACCATGACACCGACAGGGACAGGGAAACACCAGGCCTGTGCACACATTATTATGCTGCACTGCGTGGGTTCACTGTTGGTGTTTGTCCGAGAGAGAGCAAAAACAACATTTAAAAAAGAAGAAATGTTACCTTACCTTTTTAAAAACTAAATTCTTAACAATTACAAATGCTGCAGCTTCAACAATAGCTACATCCACCTGTTTTACAGTCACACTATGGACTGTCATGAATATAGCAGAAGGGCCTCTGCACAACATGCAACAACATGGCCTTTATATTACTGAGATTTTATTTTAGCAAAACAAACAGTATCAATGTAAGCAGAGTTGTTTACTATGTTTCAATTACCCAAGGTCAGACATGGAGCTCATCATTTAGGAGTCGTGCTGTATCAGCCTTTACAGCTCATAGACTCATTCCTCTAATGCAAAGTAAGCATGTAATTAATGGACCCTCTCAGCCACCCCTCTTTGTTGTTCGACAGACACTCAAGTCAAATGTCTCCACAATGGGGGGAAAAGAAAATCTGCTGGCGCGGCAGAAGTGCTGATGTTAGGTATTTCAACCTCGCTCAGAATTCTTTTATTTTGCTTCTCTTTTTTTTTTGACTCAGCATGAAAAGGACGATTCTTTTGTTCAAATTAAATGCCTTTCGTCAACACCAGTGTAGTGCCTTATCGTTCTTTTCTTCTTTTTAATATAATGCTTATTTTTCATGGTGTTGAACAATAGATTCAGGAACAATAGAGAGTGACAGTAATTATACAAATGGATCATTTAAGGATAATATAAAATCCTGCAGCAGGAAATCTAAATAACATTACAAGCAAAAAACAAAAATGCATTGTAAATATATAGAAAATGCATGTTTTTATTTCCTGTCATAATTCTTTAGTCTTTACCCAGTTAGTTGTTTTTAATTTAGCAAACTATTAGGGTTTACAAACCAATCCAGACATTTTTGTTAATCCCACTAATCCTGATCCATCTAAAATTCACTGAGCCCTTGTTATTGACACGGTTGAATAACAGGTGGGCATCATCACAACATTTAGCTGTGGACTGTGAGGCCTCTCTCACTGCGAAAATATCCCAACAAATCATAACAAAAGACACACATATGGCCCTTTAAACGGGGCCACAAAATGGAAGCAGCGAGCTTAAAGTAGCCCGTGAAAGTGAAGGTCGCCCCTCCGCGCTGACTGGAGCTTACTGTTGCCGGTCCGTGTGTTGACCACAGTGCAGCTATGTGCCTTTCCTCATGTTTACTGTACAACCTCTGTCACGTGATCAGCCTCATTGCTGCCCCAAGCATTTTTGTCTCCTTTTTCTCCTTCCCTTTGCTATCCCTTCAGCCCAGCTCCCCACCTCCCTCCTGGCGGTACTGTACAGTGCGTTGATGTCTCTTGTGGCGACGAAAGGCCTGCACGGCTGAAACTCTAACCCCTGCTAGTTTTCAAATGCCCGGAAGGAAGAGAAAGATGTAGTGGAGCGATGGGGGTGGGGAGACTGTGCATGCTCCATTTGGATGGGAAGAGGGGGGCAAGGGAGGATCGGACCATGATGGGAACTCAAGGACAATAACAGCTAAGGACAAATGTATCATCCGATACTCATCTCTCATATTCATGAATTTTTTAGTCCACATGATGACCAGATATAGTCAGCCTATGTGTGATCAGCCAACACAGGCTTGGTACAGTCATACAAATACGTAACGGGAGCTTCTCCTGATTATACACACGTTTTGTTCCCTATTTACATAAGCTAATCCGTGGCTGTGACCTGAATTGTGTCTGTCCTTCACTAGAGTCAAAAAACAAAAGTCTGGGAGCAGGGTGATGGGGGTGGGGTGCCTCTGAAGAGGATTATTTAGGATATTGATGCAAAAATCAGCTGGCTACATGTAACATCTCACACTAATTTACACACTACGAGCATGATATTGGCTGAAGTAAAAGAAAATCTCACCCGACACAAAAACAAAAGAGGATGCCATCTGTGCTAAGTGTGGAAATGTCAGGCATGCTGAAATCAGCACCGGAGCTGTCTACAGGCAGGAGCGCTAGCACATCTTTAACTGGAGGCATGTTAACTCACCATTCTCGCTGAGACGAACCCCAAGGCTGGTCACAGAGTCTGTGATGGAGCGTGCAAAAGTGAACGAGTCGTCCAGGTGGTGATGGTGATTGGAGGTGGCCACATTGGATGAAGAGAAATCATCAAGCTTGATCTTCTTCACCAAAAATGAGCGGGGCATGTTTCAATGGATAAAAACACAGAGCTGAGAAAAACGCATGAGAGAAAATAAAAGACCCTCTGAGGAAGCACACGAGCAGGGCTGGCTTGACGGTAATCCTTGCGGTTAATGTGAAGACAACGGCCAAAAACATAAGATAAGAAAGAAAATGGAAACCAGTGGAGAACAAGGCTGACGGCAATGCTGTGTGATACTCTCTGGCTCCCCCAGCTTCCCCCAGAAAAATAAAAAAATAAAAAATAAAAGCGATCCTGTTCAGCACTGGATAGCTCCTGTGATGCAGCAGGCTTAAGGGACCAGTGAGGAAGAGAAGAGATGGAGACAGACAGAGAGAGGAGGGAGAGAGAGACTGTCAGACTAGCTGAGATCAGCAATCACGCCAGCCTTTATATGGGGCACAGGCAGTGGAAGATCAGGTGGTGCTGCGAAATGGAGCTGCTTAGCTTTAATCCATCAAATGTCCCCAGGGACACACATCAAATTACTACTGAACCGTCTGTGCATTCGCACACAGACAGAGGAGAAAGAACACAGCCAGACCCCCACTGCCCCCACTGCTGCTCCCCCTTCTCCTGCCCTCCCCTCCCCTCCCCTCCCCTCTTTCACCCCGCTTATGCTCCATGCTCGGAGGAGGAGTAAAAGAGGAGGGCAGACAATGGAGATGTGGATGAGAGCACACTCAGTGTCCTGTCCCCCATTGTTTTCAGATGAAGTGGCACAGTTTATGTTTGCCTTGTACAGGCGCTGCCTCCCTCATGTCATCTCTGTTACCTCAAACAGCCTCAGATCTTTCCGTCCCTTCGACACACTGCACTGTACTCGCATGCTGAGAGCACACGTACAGTACAGGAGAGGTTATCTGAGCGTCTGGGAGTGCTGGACCCTTTTTCTTTTTTTTAAAGCTGCACCGGATTCCAGCACTGTTGATGAGCGGGCTACGGGGAAGTGCTAGTGCTGCACTGCTCAGCTTGTCTCTCTCCCTCCCCATTACCGCTGCACAGATGTGTGTCCCGCCATGCGTGGCAGTGAATTATCTGATTAATTAATTACATTTTTTTTTGATTAGGGTGAAATCTAGAATTAGATCCGTGCTTGCTAAATTGGCCAGATATCTCTGGGTTGGTTTGTGTTTGTGTGGACTCATTAGCTCACTCTATGAATTTTATGCTACATTATACATTGTATTTTTCACTGGAGTCTTTTCTTGTTAGAATAAATGAAAGTGAAATATTTATACAGAAAAATGAAATCTGGTGGTAGTCTCTGAAAGCAGCAGTGGCACAGAAATTATGCACCTGTTTGATTCACCATCAACAGGAAACACTTGTGTCACATCATTAATTAATGTCTTACAGCACTAAATCAACAAAATGAATGACTATTAAAGGAAAACTAGCGCTTCTATTTCTGTTATATCACACATAATATAAGCAGAGGAAGTGCCAGCATCAGAAAACAGTGCAGATCTGTGTGTTTATTCTATTCTCTTCTATTTTGTGGCTGTTCTGTTTCTGTGTTTGAGCAGTAATGGTGGTGGTAAAGTCATCATGATAGGAAATTCTCCGTTCTAGTAATTGTTTTCAAATAATCATCTTTGTAATATGGGGTAATGCTTACAGTTAGTTTGCCAATTATTTCTTTTACTAATCATTTAGTCTATAAAATGTAAAGAAAATAGCAAAAATGCCCATTATAATTTCTCGAAGGTGACGTCTTCAGATTGCTTGTTTCGGGTATCCAGCAGTTCAAAACCCAAAGATATTTAATTTACGGTCAAATAAAACAAACAAAAACAGCTAATGCAAAATGACTGGCCATTTAGTTTTCTGGCGATCATCAAATCAATTAATAGACTCATTGTTTCAGCTCTAGTTCTATTAGCTTTATTAATTTTACATAATCTTTTAACATTTCAACTGTCAAAATACCTTTCTGTTCTGTACAATAAGTAAGTAGCGCTGTTGGATAGATGGATCTTGGATACAGCGTTGAAATCATGTGTTCCCATTGTCTCCAAAACAAAAGATTTTAAGACCACTTGTAGATTCCCCTGGAAAAATTCAAAAAAGGTCCCACATCACTAAAGGTAAAAGGTTCATCTTATATCTGATTTTTACATGTTGGTCCTAAAACTGTGCTTGAAGGTGGTTAAAGGTGCTATAGATTTATCCAGACGTTTAGGGGTGAACCCCGTCGCCTGGGTCGCTCTAAATCATCCCCGCCACTAACAGTGACCCTGCAGCTCGGACGTGGCAGGTTTCAGGAGGGGAAGGTGTTAAATCAGTGAGGTTTGTACATTATAGCACAGGTTCACGTTGCTGTCACCAAGCCAAGCTTATAGTGCTGAGGCAAGGACGAGAAAGGTCAGGGGGAGAATCATTGTCTAAAATGATGAGCTGCGGGGAGGGTTTTTTTGTTTTTGTGGTGAAATATCTTTTTTAATAAACACTCTTTTGTATGAGTCATCCTGTGAAGCAATATTTTACACAAAGTAATCAATTCCAACTCTTTAATTATCTAATTGCACCCGTTTTCTTTAAGATACTTATCCAGCCTCCAACATTAGCTTCTTGTGTTGATGTGTTTGGGTTTGGGTTCATGATTTGCTCATGAGAAAAATAAATCTTTGTTTCTGCTGAATTATTCTTCAGACTTTATTCCATGGAGCCGGGAGGTTAAATGAACAATTTGAACCTTCCTTGACTCATATTGAGCTTTTCCAGCAGCTTCCCAAAACCTGACACTTCCTGAACTACAGCTCACCTCTGGCAGAAGCTCTCATTATTCTGCTCTTTGTACGGTGCAGCGGAGCACAGCCAGTTTACTTCTTATAAGTATAAACATGGCACACTTAAACTGGCAAGTTATTTAGTGGTGGTGGTGGTAGGGCAATAATTCAATTACAGGCTGCAACTAACGGTTATTTCATTATTTTTTCGATTAAGCGATTAATTGTTTAGTCTATGAAATGTCAGAAAATTGGGAAAAAGCACCCATCTCACTTCGCAGAGCCCAAAGTGATGTCTTAAAAATGTCTTGTTTTATTCAACCGAAAGTCCAAAACCCAAAAGTATTCAGCTGACAATGATGACAAAGAAAAATAACAAAGAAAAAGCAGATAATTCTCTCATTTGAGAGGCTGGAACCAGAAAATGTTTAGCACTTTTTCAACATTTGTGCTTGAAAAAATGATCAAAATAGTTTTTTTCAGTCGATCAGCTAATTGATTGACTAATGGTTTCAGCTCTAAATCTGACAGCATGCTCATATTGTGTTATTGTTTTCCAAAACTATTGATTCTAACCAAATTATAATTAAAATTAGTCATTAAGGTTTTTGTTTTCTGATGTAAAGCTCAACAGTGGAGCACAGCTCATTGTACTGAACATTTAGTTAATGATTTTATATTAATTTCTCATATATATCTGCCATATCATAATATGTATTAATATTGGAAAATCCACTCTTATATTGATGTCATATCACCCAGGCCAAGCTGATAAAGGAGGACACCACCTGTAACTGGTAAAGACACCTCAGCATGTTTACAGCAGTGTTAGATTACATTTTCTGTGCTCAGGCTGTTTTCTGCTGATCATGAACATGATCTGATAATTAATTATTGCACCGTTCCATCCATCATGTGAGTTTTACTGATAAACTGAAGACTGAGTGCAACAAGTTAGCTACAGGTTAGAGGTGAATTGTGACAAACAAAAGGAAACACGCTGTGATTGAAACATCTCTCAAGTTACTTGTATCCAGCAGCAGGCAACTCATTGCCAATTGTTTCCTCCTCCTCCTCCTCCTCCTCCTCATGCCGGAGCTCCGGTCCACTTATGGCCCCCAGACTGCCTCTGACATGTGGTCACTGCCTCAGGATGTTACCATAGCGACAGACCCCCTCGGGCTGGAGGAATGGTTTTTACTCTGCGGTGCTGGAGCGGGGGCTCGGCTCTGGTCAGATGGGAGGAGTGGGGGGTACAGGCTGTGATACAATCAGCCTCATTAACATCCTGTATGGCCCTCCAGGGTTATGGAGATGACCTGGCTGGCCGAATGAATGAAGTCAATCTAGTTGATTTGTTTCTTCGCACTGTTCCACAAGAGACGCCACCGACAATTACCCCATCTACAGGAACATTTATTAACTCTATTTACAGACACGTGGTGTTTAATCATTTAACTTCCGGCTAATTCAGACATTAAAAAAAAGTGTTACTAAACAGAAAATATGAGTTTTGCTTGCGTTGTGATGCATGAAACCTGAAACTTAATTGTCTCTTACTTGGCACTGCTTATATAACATCACTCTGAGCTTGTTGGGCTAGGTGAAGAGAAGCTAAGAGTCCATTAAGCATAGCCATCTATAATTCACCTCGCTCTTGCTTACTGGGTCACTTCAATGGGGGCTTTTTTTGAGCTGCTACAGCAGGAGACTGTTGTGCTCTTTAGAAAGACAGGAACTGCTGATGATTAAAAGGTTTAAAATAGAATATGAGCACATGTTAGATTCAACAAGTATTTATTTTAAAAGTATTTTATTTTAAAAAACATTTTGCGGCAACCATCATGCATGCATTTGGCACAAAAATCCTTTTAAAAACCTTTTTACACAGACACTGATCAGGCATGGCTCAGTGAAGAAGGTCATGAAACCAACATTTAACATTTTACTGTGGATTCCCAGTCCAGCATGAAGTCTGAATGGACCTTAACTGCCTCCCCAGCCGTACTGTATCTAATGCTGTTTGGCAGATAGTTCAGTGTATCACTCATGCCCTATTTGGCTTGTGTCTGCCTGTTGTCCTGTATGCATCTCGGAGCGTGTGTGCATTTGTTGTCCATGGGCAACTGTTCAGTAAATAGGGCAATTAAGTGTGAAAAGCAGAAAGGAGCTAGCATGTTCCTATCTCTTTGGTGGGGGAGATAATTTATGCTAATAACATCTCTACCGCTCAAGCTGCCCAAAAATGATAGCAGACCCTTTTGGCTTCAGAAGAATCTTTTCATCCTCTTGGAGAGAAAAAAAAAAGTGGTTTCTCAACACCTTGCAAATAAGACAGCTGTGTGGCAGTGAATGAATCTCTCTCCCTCTCTCTCTCTGCCTTTCATCTCCAGATGATAATCTTTTCTCCTTCACTGTCTTGTATGGTGCATGTTTGTTCTTCATTTAGCCTGTGGAATACTTGAAACCTAGTTTCCCCTCCGTCTCCCCCCTTGCTCTCTCTCACAGCCTCACACCATCACACACAATCTATCATCATTTTTCCTTCAAGAGCCGTCATAGGAAGTCGCAGCATGTGTGAATGTATTACTGTAAATAGTATCCTATGCATGAGTGATGCTTCTTAATAACACTTAAACTCAAGCTCAGTATGCTGTTCATGTGGCATAAATTCCTCTATCATACTGAGGGGCACAGAGGCATTGAGTGGCTGTGGGGAGCAGGGGCCATGATGGCAGTTCAATAAATAACCTCAGTGAAAGTGGGAGCAATAAACCATATGAAATCTCTACCAGCTACCCACTATCATGCTCAACGAGGAGCTCTCATGTCAGCCACTAAGAACAAATGTGTTAGCTTCCAAGGCTAAGAAAATTTCGTTTGTGCACCGGCGAAAAGAAAGCCTGATCAAAATGTGGGTTACAGTCTCAAACATTTGGTCTTAAAGGTATAGTTCAATATTCTGGGAAATACGCTTATTCGCTTTCTTTCCGAGAGTTAGATGAGAAGATTGATAATAACTCTCATGTCTTTATGGTAAATATGAAGCTACCACCAGCAGCCGGTTAGCTTAGCTTAGCACAAAGACTGGAAACGGGGAAACAGCTAGCTATACTCTTACCAACACCTCTAAAGCTCACTGATTAAGACGTTATATCTCGTTTGTTTAATCTGTACAAAAGTGTAAAAATGACAATTTGCCGATTTAAATCCCTCTTGTAACTAAACTTGGCCAATATATTTTGTCACTTTAAACCTGCAATAACGTAACGTGAGTGGTATTGATCTTCTCATCTAACGCTCCACAACAAAGTGAATAAGCGTATTTCCCAAACTGTTGCACTTTTCCTTTAACTTGGAATAAGTTTGCTGTGGAAGAGGATTTCTTCTTCATGGTTCTGTTGTCTCCCAAATGTTATTTTCTCTTTCAAAAGGAAGCCCTAATCATTTCATTCACAGCCAAAGACGTTCATAAGCGTTCTAGTGTGTTCCTTGTAATGCACTTTCATTTTCTAATGCTGTAATTAAACCTTAACTATAATAGTCATCGTCACACCTTGCTCTGATTTATCGAGAAATAATTGTTCAGATAATCTTAGTCTAAATTAATTGGGTTAATTAATCACCAGTGTATCCTCGCCCTCCCTCCCTCATAAAGGCATCGTAGGTCTTTTCACATTATGTTCCATCACGAAGGTCAGAGCAGTGGGTAATAGACTGTCGTTTCCAATTTGTACTTCCACGCAAAGGAAGAGCAAATGCATTACTGAGATGGTATCAGTCCGTTTAAAATTAGACAACAAACAGACAGATTTGCATGCATGCAGCAGCCCAGCAGAAAGATTACTCTGCACTGTTGTGTGCAGCAGCAGCATCAAGTCTGCAAAACAATTACACACCAGCTACTAATTTTCTTTTTGAGGATTCACTACACCTGTTTGCAGCCAAGGGGGCAAACAAAGAGACCGGTTCCTGACAGCACAGGACAGTGTGGTTTTACGAAAAAAATAAATAAAAGAAATTTGCAACCAAGCAAATTTTCCACCAGGCAACATTGAAACAGGCATTTTCCTCTTATGTGTTTTTCCTAGCAGTGCATGTCAGGGAGTGAGGTGAGATCAATTTCCACAGGATTAGTCTGCCTGGGGAAAATGATTGCTTTTTCTAATACTTAGTAACAATTTTTCAATTTCCTGTGGTCTTTGTTACTCTCAACATTTTTGCAAATGAGCAAAACAGAGGCAAGCGGCGTTGCTGCTCTGCGAACTTCACCTTGGGACCAAGCATCATTTGCATATATATTGAGAGCATACGTTTTTGGTTTATAATAGTCACCATTCTGGGGTGGGGGCGGGGAACTGGGGGCGGCTGGCAGGCATTCTGTCACCTGTTATGAGGCCCTTGTCCATGAACATCCCTGGGAGACGAAAGCAGGCGATAATTACGGTGCTGGGACTAAACTGGTGTTGCTCTCTCCCTTCACACATTGTTTTAAATCTGAAGAGAAAAAGTAAAACAAAGATGGCTGCAGGGCACGTCTTTGTTTCCAAGCTCCCCGAGATTTTCAGGAGGCTACAAAATTCACAGAAAACGAAATTAATCTATCGGCTGATCCTGTGGTGATTACAGTTTGAGCCTGACACTAATAAATCCACACGTTCCACTCTTTGCACTTTCACAGTGTGCAGGGGCTAACTACATTCAGGCAGAATCAGAGGAGATGCACTGCAGATGGTCACATGACAAATGGCTTTATTGCCCCGTTATGGAGATTTGAATCATAATTGAGTGTCTCTACAGTGATGCGTGCACTTGGTATGACTCACAGTGAGTCTCTTGCCAGAGGACGGATGAGCTCTGTTGCTTCTACTCCAATCTGCCACCGCGTATTTAGATTTCACCTAAAATCTTTTTAAACCAGCCTCAGTATTTCCGTTCTTTTTTGAATATTTGTGCAAGATTTCCATCTAAATAAAGAAAAGACTGGTAACAGAATGGCAAATTCCACTCAAGAGAGACGAAATTAAATTTACCAATTGTGAAATGTATCAGTTATCAGTTTCATTGGGCGTCTTAAGTTGAATAAAGAGTAATGTGAGCATGCACGTTTGCACACTGATGCATGTGCAACACGCATCACTGCTTTTGTGTGTGTTGAGCGCTTTTCAAAGGGCATGCTTTTGTGCAGGCACAGATGATGCAGCTGGCAGAAGCATGACTATTGCTGGAAGCACGTCCATGTTGGCACACTTACAGAAAGCCCTGGCTCCTGGGTCACACTTTATATAGGCTACATAAAGGCGGCCTGCCCGTCTGCTGTCTGGCCCATCGATAACGGCTGTGATGCACAGACTGTAAAGTGCGGGATTTTCAGTTTTGTCAAAACTGAAATGCCAAAAATTCCCTGTTTCCAGCATTTCAGGTGTGAGGATCTGTTGCTTTTCTTTATCTTATGTGATAGTAAACTGAAGAACTTTAGATTTTGGACTGTTGGTCAGAAAAATCAAGACATTTAAGGTGTCAACTTGGGCGTTAAGAAATTGTGATTATGAACAGTTATCTTCTTCCTTTTTTCTTTTTGACAGTCAGTCGATTCATTGAGAAAATATTCATCAGATTAATCAATAATGACACTAATCGTTAGTTGCAGCCCAACTTAAGTCATTATCAATTATTTCTCATATACTGTAGTAGGTTTATCTTTTCTCCTGTGCTGCTAATCTCCTGTATGAGGTGTGAAAGTGTTTTTGGTTAAAAGTTACACGATCCAGTTTATAAGCCAAGCAACCTCAGAAATAAATAAAACATATTCTGCAAGATAAAATCATCAAGCACTTATCATTTACATACTTCAGAAGTTCAGTTAAGTTGCCTTATTTTGTGATTCTGAGCTTCTTTTCAATACTCAACCCAATACTCAGAATTAAGCACTATAACATTGTAACAGGATCAATCATGTTTCCCATGTAAAGATAGCTCCATTTATTCTGTAATTGCCTGATAAATTAACCAGCACAGACACCTGTCAAAACAGCAGACAATCTCTGTGAATCCACCTCCCAACAGGCTCATCTTGGTGGGCTAAGTTGGTAATGACAACTCCCCAAGTCTGTCCCCTCAGGCTGAAGGATGAGAGCACCATAGAGTTCTCTTTTCCCATCCGTCCCTATTAGGATAATGCATCAAATAGACATTTTAATTTGAAGTTCATTTTCTCCTCAAGGCTCTGTAAATGTCTACAAGCGCGCATGCTGGAAGAGATAACCTTTCTTTGCAGCGTGTGATCTTTTTATTTTTGTGTCCTAATGAAATGTTCACTTATCGTTTACTACAGTTTGGCATTGTGGAAGGGTGTAAATTCTGGATATTCCAGTGGCTCTTTTGAAACTAGGTGCCTTCCCAAAAACAAAAAAATAAATCCTGATTCATTCACAGAGCTCCTCCTCCAGCTTGACTAAAAACAAAACTGCAGATGACTCATTGATTTCCACAAACAAACTAAATTTCCAGGAGTGGTGCACTCCAGTGTGACTCTGAGGAAACCTCATCACTCAGCAGTTATATTGTTGTGCACCCAGCGACCTCCTTTTTTTTCAACCTAGCTAGTGTGACGATAACGTGCGTGAAATGAGCGCCGAGGCCTGCCAGCGGTGCCTGAGCCCTCGTAGGGCTCGACACCTGCCTGCGCTCAGCTGTTCCTGCCACGCTTGACCGCATGTGGCTAATAAACAGACCTGTCCTTATCACTGGAACTCCATTAACGGGGGTCGCAGTCACCTGAATCCCTCGCTGGGGCGACAGCAAATTACAAGGCAAATGTAATGGGTTTTGCTATATTGCCACACACTGAGATAGTGAATTACACCAAAGGCCTGATGTTATTACATGTCCCCAGGACGCTGGCTCTGTGTTTTATGATGACTACAGTGAAAACCAGGTCAGTGCTCAAATTGTCATGGTCTTTGCCTCCATTGCTCCAGTTCTATCTATCATGTTCATTCAAAGAGGGAACAAAGGCATGCAGCAGGTCGTGCACTTCACATGTCAGCCAGTGTTGAGCACTTCAGACAAGTGTCTCAGTCACACAGACACGAAACTGCACTCTTCATTATTATTTGTATGAGGTGGCAACAGTTTCTTGAAGGAGACACAAAAGCAAAGTGATTAATCAGGTCGCCATGCGGTGAGATCGATGGGGATCTTAAGGTGCTCTGGAACATGAGGAAAACCTGATGACAGGAAGCAAAAGAAACAGTGTTTAGTTAATCAAAAAAACAAAAGACCCAAACCAGTTTTGACCTCAAGGCTCAGTCACACCAACATTCAAAACGGCAAAATCAATTCATTTCAATGAAATCACAGCAACAAGTAGATTTGTAAATTTGTAAATCTGCCCAGATTTTTGTGTCGAGTTTAACTTCTGTGAACTGTGACTCTTTATTTTGCTCTGTTGACCAATAACGCGCCGTGTTGTCAGTGCTCACCTTTGAGAGAACGAAGAGCTGGAGAGTCCAAAATGGAGGAAGCTACCATAGCTTATTAGCTGTGTTGCACCATTCACTTTTATTTAACCTCCTCTTTCGGAGTATAAACTGTTCCACACAAGAAAAGAAAAAAAGCTGTGGTTTAAGGACATTTCTGAGAGGGGACTCGATGATACGAATATGTCTTTTGAATACTGAAAACTGTGTGAACTTAACGAGCTTGCTAATTGACAGTTAGCAAGCTAGCTGCCTCAGAGAGCTTTTTCCCCTCTTTAATAGAACTCTGAATTGAATGAAATGATGTACAATCCTTTGAACAAAATGCCTGGGGGGAGTAAACAGCACACTACAGAGAATTGCTATTGTGTCTGACTAGCGCAAGCATGTTCCAAGCTTGCTAGCATGTCAGCTGTTAGCTCACCAGCACAGAGGTTCACCAACTAGTGCTGGGAGTAGTCCCTACGTCACTGGCTTCTTGCTCCGCACTGATGAATTTCACTGTGCCACTTTCCGGTCTCACAGGGTCTTCATCAAAGCGGAGTTGATGGCTGGGTTCTGTTCCATAAGTAAGAAAACATCATTCAAAATCCCATTGGCATTTGTAACTAAAAATCCAGCCATGGTACAGAACCTTATTCAACAGTATGTCATGTCATGATAAGGACAGTAATTTATAAAACAAAAACTCATCTAATTTTGTTGTTTATTCAATATTTCTTTTTATCAGTTTATTTTATTAATGATATTTATCTGAAAAACACCAGCTTATACAGTACCAGTCAAATGTTTGGGGTATGTCCCAGCTTTCTATCAAAATCTGTCATCAAATCACAAACTCATTAGAGCTGGCCATATGGTACATTGTTTTTTAATTGAAGAGGGTGAAAAAATGTTTTAAATGCAACAAAATCAAAAAGAAATGGAATGAAACTTGTATCCATTTTCTTCTTTGATACAGTTTTTCTTTGCAGTGTTTCCTGCAGCCAGTAGTTATTAAATGCAGCCTCTCTGTGGTCCACAGGAGGACGGACGGCATGTAACAGAAACAGTCAAAGACAAGGGGTTTGTTTTTGATTATTGAACCCTGTATCTTTTCTCTGGCCATACATCTTCCTCTGCCAGGCCTCCCAGGGGCTTTAGGCCATCCAACACCACAGGCCAGCTCTTGAGAAGGAGGCAGGGACAATGGTACCTTCAGGTCCCTATCTAGGCGCAGGAGATACTACTGGGGCCTCATTGACAAATTGTCCTTGTCTGGCCGCATGAGAGAGTGGGGATTGTGGTAATTGCATATTTCCCTCTAATTGCATTTGTCACATGTGGGGTCTGCCGCTGTGGAGCCAGGTCTGAGGCCCTTCTCAGTGATGTGTTAAACCAAACAGCTGAACTCTCACCTGCACCACGAGAAGGGGATGTGCAAAAAGAGGCCTGCAAAGAGGGCAATAAATTATGCAGTGGCACAAAACATCAGCAGAGCAGCAGTAGAGTCGGGCACAGAGGCTACTGCCAGACGGAGACATGCTGCAGGTCCATTAAAGCCTCAGGTGTGGTCATGAAGGACTCAGTGATGCTGTTTAAGGACAATCAAGGGCTTCTACCTGCATGATCACGTGACATGAAGCTCATAATGCAGTTACAGAAAAAAAAGGCTCCAGAGAATTTTGCATGATAACATTTTCTTACTTTTATTGTAACACAACCACAACTATTGTCAGATTCTAAGATAGTTTGATATCTCCCCTAAGACTTTATTATGCTTAGTGCAAAAATTAAAAAAATATGAATGTGTTGTCCAAATATTGGAAAGGAAAAGGTTTTCTCATCAGAAAATAATGATATGGATGTCTTAATGTATTTTCAGCTAGAGCTGCAACTAACAATTATTTTCATTATCGATTAATCTGATGATTATTTCTCAATTAAGTGATTTTGTTTTTGTAAAATGTCAGAAAATAGAGAAATATGCCCATTATAATTTCTCAGAGTACAAAGTGATGTCTTCATATGTCTTGTATTGTCCAATCAACAGTCCAAAACCTGAAGATGTTCAGTTTATTAAATATAAAAAAAGAGAAAAGCAGCAAATCCTCACGTTTGAGAGGCTGGAACTGGTGAATTTTGGCTTGAAAAATGCCCAAAAACGATTTACAGATTGTCAGAATATTTTCAGATTAATTTTCTGTTGATGGACTAATCGTTTCAGCTCTATTTTCAGCCCTGTTTCACGTGTTTCAGCCCTGTTTTCCTGCTTCAGCAAAGTTTCATGGGTTGAGGCGGGTGGAGGGGGGGGACAATAATAACGAGCAGCTCTCATCTTGGCTTCTGGTGCCTCGTGATATGCGGCCAGGCTACTGCATTATACAGAGGGGTTGTACAACTACATTTTAATCCACTCGTGTTTCTGGCCTGATAAAAGGATTCTCTCCATCTCTTTCTGTTTAATTCACACCATCATCAATCAAATGTGTCCCTGCCCCCCCACCCCACCCTCCCCTCCTCCTGGGTTTTGGGGGTCTGCAGCTCTGCAGCAGATAGGTTGGGGGTCCCCCGAGGGGGTTAGGGACATGACGGACCAGTCACAGATGCCACCGAAATTAAAATGCAAGAGTCTGTGCAAGGTGTTACATTTCTCATACATGCTCATTTGCAGTAATATCTGAGCAACATAAGGAGGCTTATCTGTGATTCCACATACGACTCTCACAAGATTATGTGAATATGATTAAAAAAACACGCTATTTGGGCGTGCTATCTCCATAGTGTGGCTACAAGTGTGGAAGATTCCCTGTGTGGTAGATACACTGTTTTTGTCTTCCACCATTGTCTGCACATGACAGTCGCCACAGGCTACTTAGTAATGAATATGTGCCTGTAGCATGTGTGCTGTGTGGAGCCTATGAATAGAGTAAATATGCACATCTCTGCACAACAGGTCAGCTTCTGAACACAGGCAGAAGAGAATATGATCAACCGCAGAATGAGCTCCTGAAACTACAAAGGAATTATGTATAAACAACTGCTCAGTCTGTGACTAAAGTGTCACGCGATGATGTTTGATATCCTAGCAAGCCCCTTTTTCTCTAAATAAGGCTACAGTTCTGTGTTCTTCATTGTCTTTCATAGATATCCATAAACCTCTGATGGTAGCTCTCTTTATGTGACACATGGATGTACACTCCTCTGACAGGCAATACAGGCTCTAACAAAAATAGCCTATGTTGAACTATTTCATGACATTTTTGTAAAAGTGAAGCATTTTTAGCAGATTTCTTAATGTAACATGGTTACCATTGAGTTATAATATTATTTTGTCTCACAGTAGAGCATAGTGTGACAGTTTAATTTCTATAAATACTGAGCACTAGTAAATTATGTTTATTTGAATAGCACTTATCAAAACCAGAGATTACAAAGTGCTTTACAAGGGGAAAAAAATCACATACTAAAAATCTTGATTAATTCATACATACATATTACATAAATATTACATCCATACTGTACATATACTAACCTGCATACACACATAAATACACGCATGCAAACAAATTACCCAAATTAAATAGGTTTTAAAAGGTCTTTTGATCGAAATATGTTTTCATAAACAATTTAAACAAGGATACTGATTTTGCAAATCAGGCAGGTTGTTCCAGAGTTGAGGTGCCCTGACAGCAAAAACCGGGTCCCCTTTAGTTTTGACATGGTAACAGCCAACAGGTTTCTCTCTGACGGCCTCAGACTGTGTGCAGGCTGAGAAGGACACAGATATATAGTCTGGAACCAGGCCATTAAGTGCTTTAAAGATAATGAATAAAATCTTTAAATTGATTCTGTAATAAACTAGTAGCAAATGTGAAGACATTAAAAGGGGAGTATCATCTCTGTTCTTGGTTTCTGTTGTTAGTCTAGCTGCTGCATTCTTCACAGTTTGGAGTCTGTGACGTGTTGCCTGTTAGGAGACCATTACAGTAATCTAACTGTGAGGAAATGAAGCCCGTGATGGAGTCTGTGTCTCTGAAGCTCAGGAATAAACAGATTTTGGCAGTATTACTTAGATGATATAAACAAGATTGGACGACCTTGCTAATATGCAATTTAAAATTAAGTTTGGAATCAGACAACACGCCAATGTTTTTGACTGAAGGCCAACAGGATGTTTAGCTGTGTATCATCAGCATATAGGTGTCGCCATGCCTACGAATTATATGATCAAGCGGGATCATATGTAATGAAAATAAAATTGGCCCCAAAATGGATCCCTGGGGCACTCCAAAGTGTACCAAGGAGGGGGTGAAACATGGTCACCAATAGAAACAAAGCATTTTCAGTTTGACAAGTTGTAGGTAAACCACCTCAAGGGAGAGATCTTCAGATCCCATCCAAAATGGACCAGTCAAAAACCTTCCCGAACCCAACGTGCATAAAGTAATTTTCAAAAAAGAGAGACCAATCTGAAGGGGACCCGAGATAATTAGATCCAATCCAAGATAGACAGAAGATAATACTTTTCTAACCAATTTAACATCTGTGAATCAAATTCCTAAAAATAATTGTCATATAAGAGCATACATGTTTTACATAGGCTACTGATTTCGTAAAATATTTTCTCCCGCAGTGATTACGCTCGGATCCATTCAGATCCACTCTGGTATTAACAACGCAGAGGGATCCAGGAAGTCCAGTTTGAAGACAGATCCATGAAATTGAAGGCTTATAAGATGCCAAAACTGCACTGCGGTTCATAATATTCTGAGACAGAATTTTACATAATAATGTCCCAAAGAATGAGTGTAAAGTTATAGAAAATAATTCCAAAAATAATTAGTTTACATGCTTCAAAGACTTTTTAAAGTCTTCTTCTTTGCCTCCTGCACCAACATTAAAACACTGACTGACGCCAACTGGGTGATAGATAGACGAAAGATAATAATTTTAACTTAATATCTGTGAATCAAATTCCAAAAAATAATTGTCCTTTAATAGCATAAACACGCTCGGATCCACTCTGGTATTAGACATATTGACACACAGACCCGAGACCTGTGGCAGTAAAACAAGATCCTACCCAATCCACTTAGATTGAGCATAATTTGGACCTGGTCTGACTCGAGCCGTCTCTTGGTTCCTCAGAACCGAGATGACCCTCTACTTCCAGATTTTGAATTTGAACAACACTTTCTTGTTCCATCCATAAATTTCCTGACAACTGATCTTTTTTTTCTTCCTGTAGTACTGTGTACTGAAGGCTTTGCACTGAGGCTACAGGAGCTTACTTGGCCTTTCATATCACATAAAGGTCCCTGGCAGACTTGTATGCTGTCAACATTTTATCTGTACAAAAGTGATACACCTGCGCTATGTGGCATTTTTGAAAGGACAAAGGATACAAACATGCACGATGTGGTTATTTATTTTTGCAGGTTGTTTTTCAGCACAGTCGCCCTGTAATAAGACAGCAGCTGGCAGATGTTGGAAGAGGAGAAAATGAACGACTTCTCTTCCCTGCTACAATTCTTTTTGAACAGTCCAATTTGAACAAAGGATTAAGTGACCATCATTAATCATAGGCTAATCTTGTAGATTTAGGCAAGTGGTTCCCAAAAGTCAATACAGCTATAATTTAATCAGAGAATGTCATCACAGTTTATGGAGCAAAATGGAGAGCTTACAGACAAGGTCTTGAACAATTTGCTTTCAGCTGATCACCTCTGTGCACAACAGGCTTAAAGTTTAAAGACGCACAGTGGGTTTACAACGTTTATGTTTTATGTTTATAGTGAAATAAAGCTGTTTAGAATAAAAGAGAAGATGGAAATGTTGTAGTCAAAGAACTGAGGCTCAAATAAAGACTTCAGACAGTTTAAACTGCTGCGAATTTTGCAGGATAACAAATTAAAGTAAGGAACTTAGCGTTTTACCGTAAAAGACTATGGATTTAGAATAACAAGTAACAACAATTTGATTCTTTTACATATTATTATTATTATTATCATTTAAACTGGTTTAAAAAAGTTATGACTGAGATGGGTCCAGGAGGCTTTTATTATGAAATATGTTATATAAATCTATTATTAATAAATGTCAGTGAAGCATACATTACAGTCACTATACGTTCACTGAAACACAAATTAAAGACCTGTTTTATTTGTATTACAAGCTTTAGTAAATTCAGGTTTAATGATCTCAAACAGCAACTTTATATTGTATTAATAAAACACATGTAGCATAAAGTTAGCACTATTCACTAACATGGCTCCTGCTCACTCTCGCTGTAACTGCAGCCCTACTTCATAGTTGTAGTTAGTAGTTTGTGGGACAAAAGTATAAATATTTTATTGGGAGTAAATAATTCAACACCTGTGTATTCCTCTGTGGTTCACTACCAGCTCTGATCCAGTCACTTCAAGACATCTTTTGTGGATGGAGAGCCCTTCAGCCTAAATGACACTTGGCCAAATAGCACTTAAGTACATGCTCAATATTTTAACAGGGCCATGCAAGGAAGCTGTGGAGTGGTTGAGCTGTTCCTGTAAAGTAGAACAGGTGGATTTGTTTTTGGTGTAGAGGCACAAGCATAAAGCTTTTATTAGCGACTGTAGAGCTTCTCTGCTCAGGTCTAATCATTGACTCGGAAATTCTCCAGTCCGAGTGCTGAGAGTTACACAATGAGCCGATTATTATTATTATTATTATTATTATAGAATAAGAATCTGTAAGCCCTGGCATTTTGAAGAATAAAGCTTCTATATTTTTTTTATTGTCAACAAATTGCATATATACTGTATGTCCGAAATACAAGAACTTGATTTGTTTTAAAGTACAAAGCAATGACCTAATTAAGTTTGGACAAACTGTACACCATCATTAGTGTCCCTTTATTTATTTATTTAATTATTTATCTATTTAATATATTTTCTTGCCTTTGCTTTTCTTTAATTTAATTTTACATATGTATATATGTTTATATACATATGTATATGTGCGTATATATACATTATGTCCGTTTTTTCTTATTTTCTGATCATGTTTTATATGTCTGATACAAAACAGAATAAATACAATGGTTAGTCCATCTCTCAGTACTTTCTGACTTTCTCGACCTGTCTGTTCATCCTCAAGCTCATTGGTTCCTACTGAGGATGTAATTCTTCAAAAAAGGGTCACAAATATGTGTTTGCATCTTTAAAAGGTTTAAAGGTTAAAAAGGTTTAATAGTTTCCCAAAACAGCTAGGCACTGTAATGTTTAAATATTGTATTTTTTGGGGACTACCAGCAGCAGGACAGTGTATGTGGGATTGAGTCAAAATAAACTACAGTGTGTGTGTGTTCATGGTAATGAAGGAACATGTCACCCAGTGTGGCTCATTGGTGCGTTTTTAATAGTTTTTGGACAACAATGGAGCTCTATGGCACAAAAGAAGATATATCAGGCTTTGGCTAAACAGTCAATACTTGTCAGTAGAATCAATTCATTGTCAGCTTTGGGCTTTTCAGGGGATTTGTTGACAATAAGCAAAATATTGAATATCTCCAGACATATCCTTTAAAGTTAAAGGAGAAATGCGACTGGTAAACAGGTTAAAAGATTTTTATAAAAAGTACAGTTTACGTCAGCATTTCTTTTTCTGCTGCATTAGCAAGTTCTGGTAATCAAATTTACCAAACTGTTTTCTGAAATATCCCCGGATAAGCATTGAAATGGCCATTGAAGAAGCTCTGATTAACGCTCTGTTGATGAGAAAATTAACTTATATACACTTCATTATAAACCAGGCAGACCTCAAGGACCCAGACTTTTATGAAGCTGGGACCAGATGTCATCCAGCCACAGCCCCAATTAATCTCCGGGCCTTGTAACACACCCCTAGAAACAAAAAAAACCTGATTGGGTGTGGAGGGCAGAGACAGTGAGTAGAAAGCGAGGGTGAGAGATGCTATCCAGGGAGCAGCCGGCCCTGGCGAGTCTGCAGAGGGTAAGATAAGAGGGGGGTGGCTGCAGCGTAGCCCGGGTCTCAGAGAGGAGGCTGAGGTTATTCATTGCTCTGCCGTGAAAGCTTGAGAAGATTACCCAGAGCCTGGTTGGCAGTGATACAAGGGGGACAGGCAGAGGGGGCCCCCCTCTCACCCCTTTGTTCCCCATCCATCTGCTTGAATCTCACAATGGCTCATCAGGACCAAGTAGGGTGGAGGGGTGGAGCAGCAGAGGCTTGCAGAAAGGGAGGAAGTGAGCGGGTGGGGTGAGGTGGGGCTGAAGGGGGGGGGGCAACCTGCAAGACATTGGGAGGTAATGCGAGGCAGCGTAGGGAGAGTGAAGCTAAAAGGAGAGAGAGATAGCACAGGACGGGGAATGAATCCTGGAGCACGGTGCTTGTTGAGATTGAATGAATGGTGCTGCAGCTGACAAGCTCTGACAGACTACATTGGGAAAGGCCAGGGAGGCGGGTGTTCACATTGTTATTTTCTGGGAGGTAATGGGCTGGCAGCTCCTCTTCACTCTGAATAATCAGTACTTTGGTTAGACTCAGACACCACTTCAAACCATGATAAATACACCACTCCAAACCCTTGCCACCAAGAGGATAGCATTTGTCTCTAAATGCCTTGACCACCATATTTATCTTGTTGAGGAATGATCAGATGATGAAGGGTGCTTTCTTCCATTACACAGGTAATTATAGGTGTTTTTACATAGGAAAAACATCAGCGGCAGCTTACCTTTAAAGCAGGGGCTTTGCTGTAGTCACACCGCACTGATGGTGGTGAGGGATATCTTTAATGGTGAAATAGATCCAGTTTATTCTTGGCTGCCGAGGAAATGTTTATGCACAAATACAGCAAACGTGTTATTGTGCATGTTATTGTCATTGCATTCACAACTCTCTGGTGCTTTAACATAATTATTTATTCAACATGATAATCATTCACCATAAGCTGCCACTGTAATTGATGATTCACTGCATACATTTCAGAGAGCAGGACTGCTGTAGGCCTTTCTCAGGGAAAGGAGGACAGCTTTTTTTATTCAAAGTGCAGCAGGTTCTATTAATGGCAGTTCATCATAATGCAAGATTCACCTTCATAGTCCCAAGAACTAGCACAATCTAACAGTGTTTCTGCATCACAAAAACTGTAAATCTCCTGCTAAATGCAGCAGACTGGAAGCCTGTGGATAATGTTCAACAGATTCAATCAGAAAAGGATTTATCTTTTTACGCATCCCATCAAAGCCGGGTTAGATTTTCTCCGCATGTTGCTTCGGTAACCCCTCCTGCAAAACTGACACTTGGGTCAACCCATCTTTTGATTGTTCTCGGTGTAACTAGTTCATGTGTGACTGTATGAACAGCTAGAGGCTATTACACTGCTGAATATGAATAGCAGACCAATTACTTTGGCCCAGATGGAGGTGCGTGCTCCTCGGAGAACGCCCTATCCTTGCCTATCACCCATGCGCACACACACGCAAGTCTGGAGATGCAGCACTCTCTTGGTAGTGAATGTAGAGGGAACATGAAGAGGGCTAATGAGGTACACAAATATGAATTTCAAACTGATATCACGCTTTGACAACATTTTGTATCAACTGATGCTTTCCCGCTGTATTTGACATTTGTGTTCCAACAGCATTTTGATTGTGATTGTCAGCTAATTGCTTAGCGGTGACAGATGACACTCGGCAAAATTGTCATTTTTAATACATCCAAACCTCAGAGGAGACAAGTAAGCATTTTCAGCTGACTAAAATTGAGTGAGTGGATGTTGTAGCTGAATCCCTCTCCGTCCCAGAGGAGCTTTTACTGGGACGTTCCCAAAAGAATCCTATCTCAAACCAAGCCAGTGTAGCTGGCGCTCACACACACAGTGGACATATGGCCAATCTCCCATCGTCTGCTGTGCTATTTACGGCTCAGTAGCCTGTCATTTGTTTTGCCTCTCAGAAACCAGTATGACACCTGTTTGAATTCTCAATAAAAGGCTTTTTTTTCATGTCTGGGAGAAGGCTGTTGTCACTTAATCTTTCTCTCTACATCGCTAATGATTGGTACTGTGCTTTTCTCATGAGATTGACAGTAATGTTTCTGTTTTTGTTGATGAAAATTTGGGCTCACATTGATTGTTGTGTCAGCTATCAGAAGTCAAAGAATCAAAGAATTGTTGAGGCATCCATGAGCATCTGGACATTAATTAAAGCTGTGCTCCTTTTCCTCTTTACACACTGACAGCATACTGTAGCTAAAATCGAATTGTTATTGGCACTACAGAGAACTGCTAACTAGGTGGCAGTATCACCAATCATTTGATATGCACACTGTATAATTGAAAATGTATGCACTTTTAAAATAACAAAGCGTATCATTAGATTAGAAGTACTGTTCATTTAAAGTGCAGTATTTATCTTGGCTGTGATAGGCTGGGCTTTGTCCAGGGTGTACTCCGCCTCTCGCCCAGTGTGAGCTGGGATACGCTCCAGCCCCCTGTGACTCTGTATATGATAAGCAGGAATACATAATGGATGGATGGATAGATGGAAATTTAACGTGGTCTGATTAACACAGCCAGTGATGGCTTTCTCGTGGAATATGATTATATTGTTATTGATTTTATTCATAACTGTAAAAATGGAAATTATGCCAATTTCAAGGTTGTGGCTTAAATAAGAGTAACTACTAATACAAGTTAATAATAACCATGCTGTGAAGAAGCAAATACAGCAGTAAAGCAGTGTCATTCCTGCAGATTTGAGCTTTCCTCAATGTAGGGTGATTATTTGTTTTACTTGCTGTACAACCAGAGAACCCTGAGGTCATGTCCTTTGTAGTTTTTTCTGGGAATTTGAGGATTTTAGCAACAATCTAAGGTCAAAAACATACAGTTTTGAAGCTGATTCCAGTTTTAAACTTAGCATATTTAAATTCCTGGCACCGTGGAGCATGTAAACATCCATGTAGGGAAATAAAACATTAACACTTTATTTTACGGTAATTTCCTTGGACGTTTCCTGGAAAGAACAATATAATTTGATACTACTTACAGTGAAAATTGAGAATTTTCTGAGAGTTATTTCATTTAGTGAGTTTATGAGCCATTATTGATGTCCTTGTAAGAACTCCTTCATTTAAATAAAACTTGCAGAAAATATAATTTAACAGCTAAGTAGATACATTTAATCTAAAAATTTTAAACATGTTAAAAACATTTTTTGCTGTCATGACCGCAGTATCTGTAAATACTGACTACAACCCTTATTACAGTCTTTATACATGTGCACAATTCTTCACTGTGACAGTGTGCACAGGTTTCATGGGCTCTCAGTGGGTCGTACTATGTAATATTTTCTCTGTGACACTTGCTGAGTTTGGGTTTCTACTAACCTGAAATGCATCGATCCAGTGTGATAAGCTCATGAGCGGAGGCTGAAGAAATGAATCATCCTTAACCTCACACTTACACGCCTGATCAATAACAGGAAAACAGACTTCACAGTATCACTTTCTGTATTTGTAATGATTGCTTTTCTTCATTAATTTGACAGCAAGTCTTCGCTCTGAGATCAAAGGTTGTTTCCAGAGCAAAACAGATGTTTGCTTAGAGCTCTGTGGACCATAGGAGGCAAATGCACAGGGCCCAGGGGGGTTGTGTGCCCTGGATGTGGAATCATCTTTTGTAACTGTGCTGAAATGCCTTCCTCCTCCACTGGCTATGAATGCAGGAGACAGCCACAGGCATGATGCACCCAATAGAAAGGACAAAATATACTCTGGAATAAAGACTGGTGTTAGAAATGAGGGTAAATAGATGGAAGGAAAGATGAGTGTGACATGGACACAAAGAGATGTGTGGAAAATAGCATATTGTGACCATTATTTGCTATTTCCTGCGTGTGTGGATCAACAAGACTAAAGGCCTTTACACACCGGAGGCGTTTTTTTCGTGCGATTAACTTGCACGTCAGTATGTTTTTGTCATGAGTACTTTCACACAGAAAGCGAATATTACGCGGCGAAAAGTTTTGTGACGAAGGACACAAAAAGTATAAAGACTATGAACTCAAGGACAACCACACCGCCGGATGCAGGATAGTGAGGACATCTGTTTACTTTTGGATGTAGTAGAGTAAATATTCGCAGGCTAGTATTTCACATTTTCGTGTTGTTTATTCGTTACGTCCCCGGTGTGTAAAGGCCTTAAAAGTCTACAACCATGCTAGCTCTGTGAGGCTGTACATAGGTACAGTGGTGATTTGAGTTAAATGCTAACATGCTCACAATGACAATACTAACATACTGATTTACCATGTTTACCATCATAGTTTAGTGTGTTAACATGATATTATTCTGTAGGGCATGGACAGTCCTATCGTACTCAGCTGTACTTTGTGTTTAGTGCTAGGTAGCAAATGTTAGCACATATCGTCAGGACAAAAAATAAATCTGTTTTATGACGCTGTGGTTAAGGTTTGGTTAGGTTAAGGCATAATGTCTTGGTTATGTTTAGGGAAACATCGTGGCTAGTGTTGAAATGATTACTTTGTTAAGGTTAGGGAACCTTCGTCATCATGGTCACAATAATAACCGCTTGGTCCAGGTCAGGGACCGACCGTGGTCACGGTTGTAAGAAACCAATGTTGACTGTCGGTAGAAAATGAAAAACAAACTGTGGTCTCCTGTGTCAAAGTCCAACATGTTGTTGACCCATCCATCCACTTCTCTATCTCTGCAGACTTTGTTCCTCTATAACGTCACACTACTTCCTCCTTTGCTCCTGACGGACAAGAAGTCTTTGTCAGTTGAACGTAAACATATGTTGTTTTTGCCGACTTGCTAAAACGAGTGATGCTGTCGCTCTTCTTGGGAGGACAGTCTCGTTTTGTAGGTCATAAACCAAAGTATTGGACAAATTAAGCATTTGTCAAGGGATCACCAAAGGGGAACATGAATGTCTATGCCAATTTTTTTGCCAATCCATCCAATAGTTGTTAAGGTTTAACTTTGTGGTGGTGCCAATCCATCGAGTAGACGTTGAGATACTTCACAGGATAAGTGAAAAATTTGACCTGCTGGTGGCTCTAGAGGAAAAGTCAGGGGATCACCAAAGTCAGTAGGATTCATCCTCTGGGGACCATGAATGTCTGTGCACAATTTCATGGTAATCCATTTAATAGTTGTTGAGATATTTCAGTCTGGATCAAAGTGGTGGACTGACCAACATTGCCATCCGTAGCGCCAAGCTGCTACTGCTGCTAAAAAGTGCTTCGACAACCAACACACTATCTTGATCTGCAGAACTTTTATCGGAGCCGGATGATGAGTAGATCCATACTGAGCAAAGCTTCCTTTCCTCCTCTCTATTTCCTGTGCACTTGGACGATCATGTGGCCACCAACACAGGAGACATACTGTAGCACCACTACCTGTTATGGAGGGAACAGGATGCAACGCTCAGGTTTAGAGTGTCACCCTCAGGCCACAGAGTGCTGAGTCAGTCGCCACTGACAAGGTCTCCTCGCCCTGCTTTCACCCTGACAACTGAATTATTCATTAAAGGATAGGAAAGCACAGGGGACCCTGCTAATTTCTCAATGGGATTGTTGGCTGTCCTCACAGTAGGCTGTCCAGTGAAAAGACAAGCTCACAGGGTCGGTTTAAGATATTCTGTGAGTGTTTTACTCAATATATTTATGAAATGGACATCACGCGCTATCCACACAATTAAAAGTGCTCTCAGTGACTCATTGACTTGTGGCAGAGCGGACAGATCTTGTGTTTCCTGAACTGATATGGCATTAGCTGCTTTCAAGGACACTGAATGGCGATGTGTGGGAGTCTGAATCAGACCCTCGCAGATTTATTGAGTGCACTCGCAACATCGGATACATCCAGCAGCGGCTCGAGTTGTTTCAAAGGTTGGGGACTTTGCCAGTTGTCGTCATCAAAGAGAGTGCGTCTATGCTCGTGTCCTTTCATAACTGGCACCGAGCCAGAGAGGCATGCAGAGGTTAACTTAGCATATGACATTCTCTCCAGCAACGAATCCCCATAATAAACTAAATCATGTTAAAGTGAGAGCGTAAAGGGAAAGAGTGCATCAGTTTGAACATGGCTGTTTCTCACGTCCAACTATTCTACCTACAGAGCAGCAGTGCAGGCATGAGAGAGATCAATAATCTGTATGAGATAATTAAATAAATCATTAAAGCTTAAAAACCCCAACATGGTTACTGCTGAACAACAGGCGAGTCCTTTGATACCAATTAAAAGGAAAAACAAAATCCAAATGTCACCGCAAATTAAATACTTTTTTGATCCCAACAGAGTGAATAAAGGAAACAAAGCAACAGTACAACACGTGCTTCTTTTCCATTATCAATTAATTCTTTATCAGTTTCTTATAAAGTCTATTGTGTACATCAAATATGACCAGACTCAACACAGAACAACCCTGAATCGAGTTTCGTATCACACATCCATCAGAGAGGTTCAATATTTACAAGGTCAGTGGTATCAAAAATCATATTCCCATGAGCTCTTTGCAGACAGATATTCTTCACTGTAATGCACAGCCCAGATAACTCAGCCAGTGAAGGAAAAGTTTCAGCTTTTACCCTTGAGATAAAGGCTTAAAACACTTAGAATAAAAAAGTATATAAAAGTGTTTGTGCTGTAAAGTTGTTGTCCATTAGTCTCCTGCCTTTATGTCTTTGGCTTGTCTTTTATTTGTTCTAACGTTTTTTTATTTATTTATTTTATGCCTTTAGGGACTGTACAAAAATGATCGGGTGTAGAGGGGGATTGAACGTTATGATTCCTTTTAAAAAAGCAAGACCCTCATCCCCTCAAATATTTAGAAATAATATAACGCAACTGAATTGGTACAATTAGTGGAAACACTTTATAATACAGCCTAAAGGGTAAATTCATTTGAATCAAGTACCAACAAAATGCTTATCAGTTCCTACTGGTATTTAAATGTACTGTAGGTACTCAGACAGAGGGATTATTGAAGAACATATAAAATGTATGGGATACAATCCCACAATGACAACAGGGCCATAATATAAAGTATTGACTGCCCTCCCCCCACCACATTTTTTTTACTCTTTAAATACACAGTAAGATCAAATTATGCACTGGTGAGAGCGCCTGAAGTCATTTAGAGTATCATTTATTTATCGTTTCCTCTAAAATCCCCAGTTGTTACTCCCTTGTTCCCCATAGTCTTGTTTTCTTCCACAGTTCCTACATTTACATACCAGGAGGAACCGCTAAGTATTTTCTTGGTACCTGATTCATACAATGAAATTAAACTGTAAATCAAGGGCTGTGTTATAAGGTGTTACTCAATTTGTTTCAGCATTAATAACTGATGAAGAAAATGATGGTGCACTCCTATTTAAACCTTAATATGTACGGAGCAATGGTTTTCACATATCCACCAAATGACACATCAGGGGTGGAATTCCTCCTGTTTACCAAACATTTCAGTCACTCTCTACTTTTGAACCAGGAGCTATTTGTTGAACAGTTATTGCTGCTGTCGCTGAATGAACGAAATAGGCAGTGGCATCATCTGTAGGGCCGCTGAGGGGGTTAATGTAATGGCTGGGCTATGTTAGAAAAGAACTAGTTCGTACGACGTGTTATCCGACGGCAACGGAAATCAGAATTGTTTATACCTGTTCCAAATGGCCAAATGGTGGGGTGAAAGGCCTGCTGTCGTAGGAAAGGGGGAGATGCGATAATTGTTCAAATATGGGGATAACAATTTTCAGACCGTCTCTCCTGGAAGGCATAGTGTTGCACTCGGTTGTAAGCATGAAAAACATCAGAAATACTTGAATGAAAAAAGAGACCTTGAGAGAGAAGTTTAAACTCTGCTTACTTTCTCACCTTCATACAGCTGACCAATCACTGCGTGAAGTGGGTGTGAATGTCGGATGGTCGGTTTCGGAAAATTACAGAAATTCGTTGGAAAGGTGTGGAGGGAGGGGGTTCCTGAAGCCGCTTGACCATCTGACAAGCAGCTCTGAAGAAGCATACTGTCGCCTCAAGAATAGCAATTCCAAATAATGAAAATAAATGTTTTTTTTAACAATAAGAGTAAGGATGAAAGATGAATGATTGAAATAAAATATTAATCTGGGATGAGAAAAAGCCGTATGGCCCTCCCCTAGACCACCCTCGTCTGTAAAAGAAAAACCCTCACTCCATAATACTTTCTGTGCAATCCCTTATTACATACTGCATGCCTTCAACAACTGCTGCAAAACAAGTTGAAGTGAAAGTAAAATAACAGCATCGTTGTCCCTAGAGGTGTGCATGTGCGTAAATTATAAGCTATGGATGCTTTTTCCTCTTTCTCGCCTCCTCTCACTGTCACCTTGTTTCATGCTGAGCGATGGACAGGCCGACAAAATACCCTTTAAAATCTTGTGTGTACAAGGACTTTCTGTCATGATCATTTACATAAATAAAAATAAAATAAAAAGTCTGGGCATTTCCACCCACAAACACACATACACAGGAGTATTTAACACTGAAGGCATTCAACACCACCATCAAAAGCCTTTTCTAATGTTCTCAGAGAAGATAAGGTGGTAATGAACAGCAGTATAAAGCAGACTCAGCAGTATGTTAGAAAGGCTGCATCTTTGTGTCCTCTTTACCTCTCTTTTTTCACTTCATGTATATCTTTACATCTGGTTATAGGGAAGATGAAGGGTGTAATGAGCTATAGATCCCCTCCCAGCTCTCTAATGCTACCTCTGTTTCTACTAATTACACACCGAGCATCTCGCCACATTTGTTTGTCACCTCTATCCGCTTTAAATATCACCTTCATGACTAAAGACAGAGTGAGAGAGCTGCACCTCTGGGAGCAGAGGTGTCACCAGGCGCATAACCACAAATCACATATTTTCTGCAACCTCCCACTCCCGACACACACGTGCACACATATAGATGCCGACCTGTACGCAGGCACAGTCACCCATAGCCACACATCCTCGCAGCAACAGATGGACGGCCTTGAGGCAGAGCCTGAGAGACTTGTGCGAGGGTAGTGCTGCCAATTGATTGCTAAGATCAGGTGTGCGTCTACACAAAGGCACCTCCTGCTCTTTTCAAGTATCGGGGTTATACTAGCCTCAGGACAAATGGAGACACAAAACAACAGTGGCATCTGTGGCAGGTAATGATCCCTTCACCAAAAATCTGGATAATGACATACCTCGACCATTTGTTGCAGTTAAAATCACTGTTGCTCATTCTGAGCTCCACGTGTGTCCTCCAGCAACATGTGCCGGAGCTGTGAGAGCGGCTTGGTCGAGTTACAGCCGTAGATCAGCAGTCAGCCAGTGTTGGAGTCGAGCCAGCGAGAGCGGGGCCGGATGAAACGGTGTCAGCTTTTATCTGCTGCTGATCCAACCTGCATCCATAAATTGGGCTGCACACATTGCATAAGGTCAAAGGTGGATTATAGTGCACTGCATCAGCTAATGAGCACATTACTGTTTTTTTTTTTTTTCATTAATTGCTTAGGCACATTTTCTGAACCATGTTCCAGTTCTCAAAACACTAAGAGCAAACACCACCATCATTTTATGAGGATTTGTCCTGCAAAAGGCCGTCACTCCCTCAAAACATTTAATTCAAACCAAATCAAGATCAATCAGATCACAGCCACCAAAATAACATCTATATCCTTACTTAAATCAGCTATAATCAATGTAATAATAATAATAATGTGTTAAATGACAATGTGAAAACTATGTGAAAGGGGTTGCATGTAGTGATGAATCAACAGATAATTATCACCTGAATCTGCAGCTCACCTCGGCTTTATGGAGCTTTATAGTGAGTTTTAGCTCATTGTTTAGCTGTCTGACCCACAACTCTACTGTTCTGGTTTAGTCTCACCGCTGTCATTGTGTTGTTTTCAGCAGGCAGGCTGCTGTTTTCAACTAAAAAGCTCTAAAAACCCACTGTACACTACCTGCTCAACACCAAACAGCAGACAGACACAGTTAGCAGCTAGCTGGTGAACATAGTGGAGCATTTAGCAGCTAAAGACCCAGATATTTCCCTCAGGAGTTGGTAGAGACCAAAAATAGAGGTAAAAGAAAGTAATATTGGATTTACATTCATCAGGTGGACAGAAACACAACTGCAAATTAATGATAATCTTGCTCCATAACTGCTGGATGTGTAAATAAGCAACTGTTTGCTAACAAGTTTGTTATATCACCTTAAAAGGTGATGATATGTCAGTGTTGTGCCAAAAAAAACAGTTATTGGAGCTTTAAGTCAACAAATATTTATAGAACTGTTTCAGTGAGACAGGAGACACCAAAATTGTGTCTCTTTGTGTCATTTCTCATTGAGACTTACATACAGCGACCCAGTAATAAAGTTAAATATCCTCTACAGCTGACTGAATAAACTCCTGTCATACAAACACCAGCTTGAACAGTTTGTTCACGGGTTTCTATTCATGTTAAGTATCTTTTATGTACCACTAATGTAAAGCAACAGGAAATAGAAAAATAAATGCCTCAATTCATGTAAATAAGGAACCATTTAGAAATGAAAAACAAAATGTAAATTCCCTACAAACACACTCATTGGCTATCCAATATCCAAACACTCCTGTCTATCTGGTCAACCCATCTCATCAGATATTTACCTTTACAATACATACAACAAATCTTCTTGCACAAGAAATCTTTTGGATCATTTGAAGACATTTGTACTTACATATTTATATATTATATATGTTTGACTGCTGTGAAAGCAACAAAAGAAATACATAAATGGTGGTGAGAAAATCACACAGTGATTTGTAAGTGCAGTAGTGTACTGTAAGTGCAGGAAGTCTGTTACCTGCCATATCTGACTGAAACAGGTGAATGTTTGAGTAGTAATCACACTGTACCAAGATAAGAAAGCATGAGACAAACAAAAACACATCACCGCGACAAACACTGAATGACCTGTTCACTTAAAGCTGGACTGACGTGTTGAAATACAATCTCCACCTGCCCGTGTCATGTTTCCCCACAATGCCACTGCAGCGTGGCTCAGACGAGCACCCCGCCACCCCTGGATTCAAACATCCACCAACAGGGTCTCCCCTTGATCCCCTCTTCTCTCCTCTTGCTTTAGTAAACACGATAATAGCAGTGCTGTGTTCGTGTGGGCTCCATGTTAACACTGTGGCTGTCAAAGGCCATCATGCCCCTTCAAAGGATGATGGCTCTCTAAAGTGGGCTTTCTCTGTAGCAGCCATTTTCCACTTGACTGGCCCCACGCACGAGGGGGACTGGTAGCCCCTAGCAGCTGGGCTAGACTGGTCACTGGGGGTGGGGAGAAGGAGATGAATGGGCTTGATATAAGGGGAGGGGGCTAATAGCAAGAAGGGAAGGGCGTCTATATGCATCAAGAGGTGTGTTTGGGATTTTGTCCTAAAATACGCCCTTTATTTTACCCTCCAAAACACTTCTGGTAATGCAGCTACTGCTCAGGTGTGTTTACACATTTAGGGTTGACCTGCTCATTGTTATTATACCTGACTTACATCTCCTCTCTCTGGCATTAGCATAAAACATCATTCTGCACCTCAGGTGAAACATTTTGCTGCTCTGCAAAAACTTGGCAAAATCTCTTGCACTCCTTGATGAGAAGCAGACTGCCAAAATCTCATCAGGAACTGGGAACAAAAGCCCATTGAGATGTTATGATCTGAATGATAATTCAGCGAGTGTCTGTTTGCTCGGCCGTATGGGCTTTGTGTCAACACTCCGGGTCCAGCCAGGTCTCACTCGGGACGGGGAGAGCAGGATGCATTTTCATAAATCATTTCTTGACACCACATCAAGGTTATGTGGTTGGCAGTGTGTAGCCTGTAAATTGCCTTTGCATTGACAATGCAAAGGAGCTCCGCTGGGATTTAAGTAGTTCAGTAGCTATTTATGGCTGGAAAATTGGGATGACCTTTTCCCAAACTGTGATAATGGTGCCTTCAATATAAACCAATTCACCGAAGCGAATTGTCTTATCGTATACTGGAAATGTAAACCATTTATGTAGAAGCTACATGCTCGCTTTTGTTATCCATCCATGATGCACTGGCTCTGTACTACCCACAGAGTGGAGGTAATAATTAGCTCACTGCAGCAGGGTAACAAGTTAGCACCCCCGTCCTGCTGTGCGGCTCTGTAATTGGTCCCCTCATGTGGCACATGAACAAAGGGTTCCCAGAGGGGGAATCTATGCTGACCCATGCTGAACCCTCCACAACAATGACAGGCAGGAAGCATTTACATATGCTGACAGACTTGTCTCTTCCTAGGGTGGAGTGCTAGGCACTTCATTAAAGCAACATCAATACCTGCTGATGGAAAACGAGGAGTGGGCCCGTGTGCATCACTGTCTGCTCCGAGACTCTATAGTGAAATGACATGGGGCTGTCACATCCAATTTCAAATAAATGGACAGCATTTATTAAATGGGGTGTGTGTGGAAATTGATGGGAGAGAGGCTGTCTGAGCTGTGTCTGTCTGTGAATTATCTGCATGCATCAGCAATTGGTTTACCCACAAGCTGTTCACCTGAACATCAGCTGCCAAAATCTGTCGGCCTGCGGGTTCCACCAAAGCAAATTTCCACACTTTCTGAGCATTGTTTTGTTTTTTTTGTCAACGGAAAAAACAACCTTCCTTTTGTATGGCCGTGCTTTTCACATTGTGTCAGATGTTAACATGCTACCCAGTGAACTCTGCATTCGTGCCTCACAACGAGGAGATTGTGCAAAGTCTGACACAGGTGACATATCTGTCGATTCAGCAGCAGTGCAGGTGGGTTCATTCATTCATTGCATCACGGTGCTGTGAATTCATTCTCTTATCCAGTTAAAGGAAGGGTAAATCCTCCTTCCATCTGACATGCTGCTCATTTAGCTGAGAGGCGCAGTGGCTGGATGGAGGGGGGGGGGAGGGCTGTCGGCGAGCTGTGGTGATGGTAGTGGGGGGGGGGCTCATTGGGAGGTGTCGTCCTGAGCAGATGGACCTCTCAGTGGCGTAGTAAGTGGAGTCTTCACATGGCAGAGGAGACTGCAGGATCTCACAGGACCGGGACACAGCATCCAGGTGGCCACAGCCCCTCCTGACCAGCTGGAGGAGCGATGGGACCATCTGACACTCGCAGGAAAATGATACACTTTTCTTTGCTGCTTTGTTTTGTCTCGGCACAAAAGCCCAGAGCCAATCAAGGAATTTAGCTTATGAAGCTTGGAGAAAATCCTTTTGATTACATATAAATAATCAAGGTCACGCTAACAACAGGAGAGCAGCATTTACTTGCAATCTTCAGGTGAACGCTCACAGTTTATGACCACAAAAATAATAAATAAATCGAATGTATTGTTTGATTAAGATTTCATTCAAATCTGCACCAACAACCGACTGCAGTGATTTCTGCACAGCTTACACAATGCTGCAATGTAGATTCAACAAATCCAAGTGAGAAAGTCCCATCTGTGCTTCTCCTCCACTGATCCGGGGCCCTGGAGGCTACATAGGGCTAATTGTGGCCCCATTTTCCCTTCCTTATCTTTTTGTTTTTACTCAGTGTCGGGGTCAGGGAAGCTCCCAAGTGACCAGCGACAGGAGCAACAGCCATCGGCCCCCGCTGAGCATCAGTAATTAGAGCCCTCCTCCTCCTCCGAGCCGGGGAACCTCTCGCTCTCCTTCTGAAGGGCAAGGGGGCAGAGAGGAGAACAGCTGCTGATGGGAAACCACTCTCCGGTTCCCATGGATGACCAGCGTCCCTCCGTCCTCCTCTGAGGATGTGCAGCAGCATATTTGATAGGGATGATGGAGGCTTGGACCAGACATATTATAGGATCTGTCTGGTTTCTCATGGCTGTTTATCTTCTCTTTGTTTTTGTTTGTTATCACCATTTCTATGACTCGTCGGCGATTTACTCATCTGTTGGTGGTTTATTACTGAGAGCATTTCAGTCTGTATTTGACAGGCGGTATTGCAAGACTCACACATGCATCACGTGAACAATAAATTACAATAAGTGGACTATAACATTAGCATAGCCTGTAATAATTATTACCTTTGTGAAGCTTATAATGGTCACTTTAATTAAAAATGTGACAAAATATTAGGTACACCCAGTGATGGAAGAAGTACTTCCTTTACTTAAGTCAAAGCACCAACACAACAATGTAAAAATACTCCATTCCAAGTGTAAGTCCTGGATTTAAATCAGCAAAGTATTATCAGCAAAATATACTTTTAAGTATCAAAAGTAAAAGTACTCGCTTTGCAGAAAAATGTCACCTGTGACTGATATAATACATTGCTTTTAAAACTGATGCAACAATGTGTAAGCAGCATTTTCCTGTTGTAGCTGCTGGAGGTGGAGTTGTTTATCTTCTTTAGTTACAGTCAGGTAGTGTCGTCCAGTGGTTTCCAACCCAGGGGTCGGGTCCCTCCAAAGGGTCACAAAATAAATCTTAGGGGGGTCGTGAGATGATTAATGGGAGAGAAAAGAAGAAAAGATAAAGGACTTTTTCTCTAATCTTCTCTAAAGCTTTTTTATGAATTACTGTATAATTTTCCCTCTGAAGACATCATAAAGTTGTTTAAATGAAACCATGTGAGAAGTTTAGAGGATAAATGTCTCCCAGGTGGAACTGATAACATATAGACATCTGAAACGTGGCAAAGGGCCCAAACCAGACACCTTTTGTAAGTCAAATGGCAAATGGTTGGAAATCACTGGTTTAATCTTATACAATATATTGTATTTAAAAGCTCATCATATGTTTTTTTATGTAAAATCTCAATCTGTAAAGTAACTACATTTGTCAAATAAGTGTAGTGGAGTAGGGTACAGTTCTTGAGTAAATTTTCCTTGTTACTTTTCACTACTGGGTATGACTAATGATACAATAAATGCACTCCAAACAATTCAACATGAACTGATCTATTTAAGCTTTATAAAGTTAATATTTACTGCAGGACTGATGTTGTGCTGTGTTATCTTGTCCACTCCCTGAATATTATATGCAACTGTATTATCTACATTACATCCCACTTGTTCCTGAGTTTGAGCTACTAGTATAATACTATATGTAGCTGTCCATGTCCTGACTATCTCTCCGTCATATTCACAGTAATAAAATGCATCAACAACCTGTTTTTATTAGCTTTTTATTTTATACATGCATGTTTAAATTTAAAGGGAAAAGTCCCATATAATAGGTGTATAAATGTCAGCATTAAATCTTTAGCTGTGTGTAAAATCAAATTTCACTCCTTGTTTTTTTCATGTACACAGTATAAACATATTTCAAGGATTTGTGGTCACTGGGCGCCTGCAGAATGTGGAGTGACAGGTTTTAATATATAGAAGTGTGCTTGCGCCATCTAGTGGGCAAACAAGCTGACAGTGTGACGACTGGTGCAATGCACTTTTTGGCAAGAAACTACTGCATGAGAATGAAGAAAAGAGCTGCGTCCCAGTGTTGAACTTCTTATATTCAATATCTATACAAGTAAATAGCTTTTCCCATCATAGTGTATTAAAATTACTTTGACACAAACATTCATGAAGTTAAGTGCAAATATGACTCAAAAATCACAAAGCTGCAACAGAAAGAAAATAAATGCAAAAACATCACTTCTTTAACAAAAAGATAAAGGATGGCAGACTCTTAGTCCTACAGAAGAACCTCAAAGGAGTTCCACATTTTGGGAAATACACTTTGTTGCAGAGAGTAAGACAAGAACATTGATACCACTCTCATGTCTGTAGGCTACATATGAAGCTAGAGCCAGCAGATGGTTAGCTTAGCTTAGTGTAAAGGCTAGAAATAGGGGAAAACAGCTAGCCTGGCTCTGTCCAAACAAAGTTAAAAACGAATCTGCTTACGAGCACCTCTAAAGCCCACTAATTAACGTAATGTTTTATCTTGTTTGTTTAATCCATACAAAAATGTAAAAATGACACTCCAACTGTGCTGGTCGCCAAGAAATAGTTAAAGTACGTAACGCCCTGTAAAACCACAACGTTTTTACATTTCGAGCTTGAGAGGTGCTAGTAGGCAGATGTTTTACCTTTGGACAGAGTTAGGCTAGCGGTTTCCCCCTGCTTCCAGTCTTTATGCTAAGCTAAGCTAATTGACACACAGATATGAGAGTGGTGTCGATCTTTTAATCTAACTCTCAGCAATAAATGTAATAAGCCTATTTCCCAAACTATTCCTTTAACTGAGAGTGCCTCCAGCCTCCTCAGTACTGCGGTTCTCAGATTAACTGTCATAAAGGACATTTAGTGTTGCAGAAGTCTCCTGACTGAAACAGTCGGTAGACGTTAACCAGCGGGAACATGGTGACCGAGCCGACTAGCGAGCCCATCTGTGCCGCAGCTCCGCACCAGACCAGGGCGTTGTGGCTCCGGTCTCTCAGGATGACGCCCACCATTACTTTGACATAAGTCAGCGTCCCAGTGAAGAAGAGCCACGAGAGCACCTGGGGAGGGCGAAAGAGCAAAGTGGACTTGTTCAACGTCGTTTGTGTTTTGACACCTCAGCTTCACACGAATATGTTACCTCATCATCAGTTATGAGAGTAAGCAGAGTTACTCAATACTCAGGTCTTTTGTAAAGAAGGAGTTGAACTTTGCCACACATTTCCCTGATAAAGCCACTGGGAAATGTTTTCCTTCTACGCCACACATCTCTTACACAACATGTTTGTGTCTTACTTACAATGATCATCTCTCCCACCACAGACCCTTGAAGCAAAGGACATGGACTCAGAGCTGCCATAGCCATGTTATAGCTGCCGAATCCTGTCCCCAACGCCGACAGCACACCAAGACAGACCAGTGACCTGAAAGCAAAAGAGGTTTGTTATCAGCAGTAGTTTTCTTTTTTCAAAGAATCCACTTAGAGACTTCACTTTCAAAAGGATCTTTTGATTGACTTTTATTATCCCAGATAAACTAGGATAGGAGGATAGGTTCACAAATTTTTCAAGTCAAAACAATAGTCAGGTGCCCGTATGAACATTGAAACAGGTTTTGCGTGCTGTAATCATTCCTCCTATTCATACTGGCCATTAAGAGATGCTTTATTCTAATGATCTTCCAGTGTGAGTGATGGGGGACAAAATCCACAGTCTGTTGTTCTGTGCAAAAATATATTCCAAAGTTCATCTGAAGTAAATATGAGACTTCAGCAGAATGAATTAGTTAAATAAAGTGGATATCTTTCAAAGTCACAGTCTTTTCAGTGTGAAGTTCCCTCTTTCTGTTTCCCCGGACTGTGTTTCCCTCCTGAGCTGCAGTGGAGGGACTGTAACACAAACTGCTGAAGCCTCATATAGAGAGCTGAAGTCATGATGCCATGCCCGAGCTGGCCTCTGTTCCACTAGCTTCTGTAACTCAGTGCAATCTCTCATTCAGCATTTCTTTCACTGGTCTTTCTGAAACAATGAAGCGTGTTCTTCGGGTTTAATTTCTATATTCTAAGACAAATCAGCTCCACTACAGCACTTGTTATTAGAAGTTGAAACATTCATGATTTTAACAAAGTTAAACCATGATTACTTCTGAGCACAGAAAAAAACTACAGCTCCCATGAAAAAACTACAAGTGTGGCTTCTTACGTCATCTTCATATCCATAAAACTCACCAAAACTGTCTTCTAAAGTCATTCTATTCAATTTTTTAGCTGTAATCTTTGCTGTCTTAAAACTTCTACAGCGTTCAGTCCTCTCTGTCCTGCTGTTATTACAGACATGTCTGAGCTTACCGCGACCCCTCCACTCACTCATGGACTCATCCATTCGTCAAGCTGTGATGTTTAGCCCGCGAAGGTCAGGGCTTATGGAAAATGGTGTTTGTTAAATGCTGTTAAAATCCAGAATTATTCATATTAATTAGATTGTTTTTCAAAAAACTACCATCCCTATCTTTTAGTTATTAGCGTTGTTACAAATGTCAATGGGAGTTTTTCTGATTTCTGAAACAGAACCCGGAGGTTCCAGTTTCACTTCGGCTCTATTAGCTTCAGATAAACTTTATAATATTTATAATAATAATAATAATATTTTTGCACAGAACGAGGACTGTGGATTTTGTCCCCCATCACTGACATTGGAAAAGCATTAAGAAGGGATCTCTTAATGGTCCGTATATGAACAGGAGGAATGATTACAGCATGTAAGACCTGTCTGAACGTTCATACAGGCACCTGATGATTGTTTTAAGACAGACTTGAAAAAGTGTGACCCTATCCTTTAATGAAAAATCTATACAGCAATAATTTTTTACCTGTTTTGGAAGAACATTGCAATGGTGGCAGCCAGTGGGTTGGCCACTGATGACAGAGCAGCAGAGAAGTGATAGGCCAGGTTCCCATATGGCATGCAGGAGTACGTCTGCACAGAGGGCAGCAGGCCGTTGGTTGCAGCATTAACCCACACCACCAGAAAGTAGATGAAGGTCAGCTGGTACACCGAGTGTTTAGGGCCGGCCAGCAGAAGGCTGCCCTGGGCTGCCCCCTCACCCTGGCATTTCACACCCACTCCATCAGTCTCTGCTCCAGGGTTCTCCAGGCCGGAGCTGACAGATGCCGCAGTGTCTGGCATGAGGTTTTCGGTGGACAGCTCGTACGTCCGAGGAAGCCTGTTCAGTGCAACAAAAGCAGCCAGGCTTACGCACATCATGGCTGCTAGGAAGAAGAAAAACACCTCGGTGGAAAAGTTGGGAGGAAGATACTCTGTATGTAAGGACCACGTGTTCCCGCCTGTGTGGTTTCCTGCAGTCTGAGAGGAGTTGACACATTTGGCGATGCCCACACCTTGTGCCAGAGCGACTATGCCAGGAATGAAACCACTTAGCCCTTCTCCAACGAAGAACGTGGTGACGTATTTTGCTGGAAGCTGCATCATGAAAGGCAGGAAGGTGACTGAGGAGGTGCAGTCCACCAGAGAGAGGAAGAAGGTGATGATGAAGAAGGCCGTGCTATGTGATGCCCCGGCCACTATCGTCGTCTTGTCCCAGAAGAAGGCGAGCAGGATGCAGGAGAGGACGCCGATGGAGAGGATGGAGTAAATGACAACTTGCTCTTTAAGACGACCCGGGCACAGTTTGTGCATGAGGGTGACCAGAAGAGGTCCCAGGTTGGCCAGCTGGATGATGACTGTCAGGTAGGACGGGAGCTCCCAGCCCTCCGGGAGAGTGTTGACGATGAGAGGCAGTTCCACCCACAGGCCGTTCACCGCCACCCAAGAGCCCAGGCCAAAGGCACAGGCCAGCATGTGAACGAGCAGAGCCATACTGCAGCCGGATCAGTCTGAAGAAAGTTTGTAGAAGCCGTCTCCCCAAATGGTTCCACCTCTGCTGTGTGTCATACCTTGAACGAAAAGTTAGACGCATTAAACTTATTATAGTTATATGTTCATAAATAAGAAGTTGTAATGTTATATCTTGTAAAATAGCCTAATTAAATGGTTAATTCACCAAAACAACAACAACAAAAGATCTCAAAACCTGACCAATCCAAAACAATCTCGTATGAAAAGGAGGGGTGGTCTTCTTTACCTGACAGAAGGGAGTTGCACTGTACATTATTTATCTATAAAGCCCTACTGCAAAAATGTCTGTATATTGTGTGTTTGTTGTGTTTTTTCATCATGTTCATACTGTATATGTTATATTGCGCACAGGTTTCTCTTGAAAAAGAGATTTTGATCCCAAAAAAAAAGACAAAATACCAAAACAAACACCCACCAGATGCAGGAATCTTTCCAAAAACCTACACCTGAGCCGCTTTTGAGAGGATATTGGATAATTTTAGTATGAATGTGTCATTAATATGCCATTACTCTTATGCTGAAAAGTAACTAGTCTACATCTGTCAAATAAATGTAGTGGCATAAAGTAAAGTACACCATGTGCCTCTGAAATGGAGTGAAGTGTCTCTGGAGTAAATGTGTGTTTCTTTATACAACATTGCAGACAAAGAAACACACCATGCTGTTGGCAGAGGCAGTAAATATCTCTAATTCATGATAATTCATGAGAGCAAATGTCAGTTGAGTTACTTAGTCATTATCAGTAAACCCTTACAACATCATGTGCGTTAATGTAACAAAGCAAGTCAAGGACAAGTGTCTTTCTTTGCAGATAAAGCCGATGGGAAATCAAGTCTCTCCTGACAGAAACGCACGGCACCAAAACCAATGTCATTTCAGTTCACACCCACAGTACGCTAAGCAGCTGATACAATTTTCACATCCCCTTTCACACGTGGAGGAATCTGACAAACCATATGGACCTCCATGCTCTTGTCACGCTTGTAGCTTCCACATGGATCTCATGATGATGGACGCAAAACAAGTTTGACTTGTGTAAATAATCACATGATACATCCATGTTTGTTCAAGAAAGGCTTCTGAGAAAAACAGTATCATGCCTTTAAATACTGTCATCACTTGGGATAATGGAAAAAAAAAGTGTGGTCTTTGTTCATATTCTCATGTTTTAGAAGAACAGTGTTTAACATACACTCTCCACTGAGCTCACAAGCAAATAAGCTGCCTTTTAGACATGAAAATGTACTTACAAGTTTCTTCAGTCCCTGGAGACGTTGAATACGACTTGCTGTCATCTTATATCGCAGTTAGTGACAGACCTCCTTTGGCTGTTCATACACACACTGATGGGAATCACATGGCTTCTGGGTAGGTCAGAGTCCACTCCAGCCGTTGATCAGCTCCACTGGATCACAGAGGGCAGTGTCTATATCCACTGAGCTTTCTTTACTGCACCCACCTCTTAATTAGGTCAAGTCAGTGCCGAAGCACCTCCAGGTACCCTTGACATTTTTGCTCACAGCAGAAAGACTAAATGTGCTGCAGTAGTTGTTTTTGACTGTCCAGGCCTGCCCCGCCCCCTACTGGCCTCAGGCGTAAGATACAGCGTGTGATCTGGCTCTGAGATCTCAAGAAGTTCACTTGTACACATTTAAGCAGAAGGGTTGGGCAACAGTTGCGAAATGATTCCAGGGAAGAAGCCACTTCTCAATTCCTATTCATTAATAAGACACCACGTCTGTCCTCAATGTAAAAGCCCTCAACACCTGCCTCTTGTTAAGTGTAAGATGTGGACACTTCTACCACATTTTGACTTGTCATAGCAGGAGAAGCAGTGTTATTAATGTTGGCACACCTGTGCTTCTCCAGGTGTGACGTGTGCAAACTGTAATGTAATCTAACGTTATTGCCAACCTTTTAGTCTGCATGATCTAGTGTTCTTTGTGCTCATTATCTGGTCAGACAGGTGTTAATGTCTCCCTGTTCTTGCGTTTGTGTCACAGCGAGTACAAGTTCTCACTTCTGCTTTTGACTTTAATTTAGCTTGAGGCTTATTTGCTATTTTTTCTTGCACCACCCAGCTAGTTCTCTTGCCTGTTGGACTTCTGCAACTTTAGGTAAACCTCAAATAAGGCTTAAATTAGGTGTATCTTCAGGAAGGTGCTGCAATGTCAGCACACTTCAGGGAGATTTAGCACTGCAATAATATATTAAAATAATAATAAAGGTTCTTTTTATATGGCACTTGTAATCACACATCAGATTACAACATGCTTTACAATGGGCAGGGATAAGGCAATAACATATTTTAAAAGGACAAAATAAAATACCAAATACACATATATATAGTATATACACATCCATTCCCACACACACATAAAACATACACGCACACACACAACCTCACATTTGCCTGATTAAAAAAGAATTATAAGAAAGTCTTGTGATAAAAGAAGATACTGATTTTGTCAGTCTGATATTCCCTAACATGGTGCTGTGGTAGAACATTACTTACTTACTTAAATCATCTGTTGAATAAATCAAAAGGGTCAAGGCAACCTTTAAGAACTCGGAAATGAGAAGAGCTTCAGACTGTTCACTCGTAAAGATGAGAAGACCTTAGGGTGTCACTATTTGTTGAGATATTCCATGTTGGAAACGGGTTGTGACTGGATTTTGTTGTTTAGGGAAGAAGACGTGATCGCTAAGAGATAACCCTTTTTATGGCCTTGTCATGTGGGCAAGTGCAATATTTGTTATCAAGTTGACAACATACTGTATTTTGATTATGTGTGGTGTTTTCTCCCTGGTGCCAGTACTTTAATAAATACATTCATTGAGAGAGTGTTTTCTTTAGAACAAGATCTGAGTAAAGTACTCAAGTAAAGGTAGTAACACCACAGTGCAGAAATAGCCATGCATTTTAAAATGTACTCAAGTAAAAGTACAAAAGTATTAAAGTAAGCATCAGAATCAAAAATACTTAAAGTACCAAATGTATGCAGAAGGGCCCATTTCAAAACAATGTATGTCATATTATCAGATTATGATTATTGATACTTAATGTGTACATTAATTTAATATTGTAGCTGGTAAATGAGCTCATTTTAATTTATTTCTATATATTTTACTTGTTCAAACGTGGGAATAAATGTAATATTCGAACTATAATGACCTGTTCGAATTGAAAATGCACAGTCTATAAACACAGTAGTTGAAGTAGTTTGCCTTGTGGTCAAGTAGAGGGCGCTCTTAAAATTCACTATCAGCTTGACCTATTTTTATTTTATTGTATTGGTTTATTTAACAGGGACAGTGCACATTAATAAACATTGCTGTAAATTCTGCAGTTAGCCAAGAGGCTGATTTTTCATCTGTAGTCCTGGGACAGATGTTATATAGTCACCCTAAAAACAGAATATAAGATTAAAATGAAAAAGTTATTGAGATCATGTCAATAAAACACGTCGGAATGATAATCTTTGATCTTATCCCGCTAACCTTATAAAGATGGTCGACAAGTTCTAATCCTGTGTACCTATTTGTTAATTTATATATTATATATTATGCTAAATATATGTCCAAAAAAAATCTGTTTTGTATTTTTATAGCAAAATCCTTCTTTCTGTAAAACGTAAAATATTTTTGATAACTTATCATGAACTCGGAGTACTGAACATTTAAGTTAACTATGTTATATTTAGGTGTTATGTATCTTATAAGTTGTCTCCACATAAACCTGACCACTAAAATTTGAAAGTGTGTAAATTGTGTTTAAACAAGCAGAAACTTAACTGGGAGCAAAATCTTTATGGAATAGTTAAACATTTTGGGAAATATGTTGAAATATGCTTATTCAGTTTTCTTTATGAGAGTTATGAGAAGAACTAAACTTTTATGTTATGTTTATGTTGTAGCCATTTCTCTTTATTTCCAGTCTTTATGCTAAGCTAATCTAACCACGTGCTATATTGAGTGGTATATCAATCTTCTCATTTAACTGTATAGCAAATAAAAGCATTTTCCAAAATGCTGAACTATGCTTTTAAGTGGTCTTTCTGCTTAATCTAGTCATTCAAGTGCAGAAGTCATGCAAATAAAACACTGCACAGAAGACTTATGTATAAATGCTCCATATAAACTTTCACTACCTGCAACCCATGAGCACTAACACGTAGTGATCTACAACGACACAAATGCATGAAGTAATATTTATGAAAGAAGTGGAGAAAGTAAAACAAAGTTGTCACATGAAGTAGCAAAGACAGTTTCACAAGTCAGATAACTCCCCTGACGTTAACACAGGACCAAAAGAGGTAGCTGATTTCACTTCTACTTTTCAAGCATGGTTTAACTAGGACTTCTGCAGACCTACAGTAGATTTGCAAACTATGCTACTATGCATACTAAGATCAGATATAGTGGTTTAGATACTGTACACATTGTTCACTTTGGACAAGTCTTACAGAGGAGGAAAAAAAAAAGCCATGCGTGACTAAGGTGACCACTTCCAACCACCTTGCTGAGCGGCAGTCGTGCACTTACTACAGGACTGCTTTAAAAAAAAATAAAAAAGATTCTGCGCAAGCCCACGTCAACACACACACACTGAAGGAAATACTTCACTAGACATCTGGCCACATGACAAGACATACGTCACATTATTTGTCAATCTAAATGTGTTTTGGGTACGGGGTTTGATATGTACACCGTGAAAGAAGACTTATCTTGTAACTAACAGCAACCACACTAAAGTTTAAGTCAACTGTGTGCGATTATGTTTTTCAATGTTACAAAAAGGCAACACACAAAAAGAGGTACACTCAATAAGATTATTTATGTTATTGTACAATCTGCATTTTTTAACAAATAATAATAAAAAAAGATTAGTAACATGTACAGTATTCGAATGATCACATCTGGTGTGGACTGAGGACTCCGCCTGCCTCGTCACATCGAGTCCACCCCAGAGCTCCAGTGATGGGAGAGGGAGGGGGCCAGTGCCTGGAATGACTTTCATGAACGCTCAATAAGAGTGTGTGCATACAGATATATGTGTGTTTGTGGGCATATGTGTTTGCATGTATCTGTTATTGTGTACTAGGTTTTCTGCTATATGTGTGTGAGTATACAGATATATGTGTATGTTTGTTTGCATGTATCTGTTATTGTATACTTAAGTATTCCGCTGTGCGTGTGTGTGTGCGCTCAGCCAAGGTGTCGGCAGGAGGTGGAATGTCACATGGCGCAGAATGGGGGATAAAGGGGTGAAAGCAAAACAGAAGATGTTGAGGGGCTGGGGGTGGGGGGGGGGAAGATGGAGGCAAAAGTAGCAGGGGCTCAGTTGGTGTAGATCTGGCCCTCCGGTGGCTGAGGAAGCTTCATGTTTTCCTTGCACGTCATGAGCCGTCGCAGCTCCAGCAGCACCATCTGGATACTGTAGGAGTTCTGCCACTTGGCCAGTGCAGTCACCGCATGCATGTCAACCTGCAGGACAAGAGAACAAGGGAGGATGGATGTGACGTGACCCCTTGAATCCTGCCTTGTAGGGTTTTTTGTTTTTTTTTTGGTTTGTTTTTTTAAATTTAGGACAATTTGTGTTCTACATCACAAACACAACAGCAAGTGTCTCCTATCTTAGCTTTTACCTTTATAAATGTTAGAAATTAGATTTTTTAAAAATATATATTTTATGGTGTAGGTCTTGTGGGATCACAGAGGTTCACATTAGCTTTTATTGTTTGAGTCCAAACCTGACTTTGATTGTCCTCCCTCCCTACTTTTGCTTCAATCTGTGGCATGTTTAAGTAAAGCTTTCGACGTTAAATTGCAAGTGTTTTACACGAAGTTGGCGCCCATTTTGAAGTACGCTAGGAAAAGGGAGTACAACAACTGGTAGGGCGTTAACCGCATTAGAACAACTAAAGGGAGCGCAACCACTCGAAAAAGAAGTGAAACAATTTGCACGTTCTGCACTGCCACCCTAGGGTAAACAGTGTGTGTCATCATGTTGGCCTTGCATGACATTTTCTGTGCTCCTAAATTGAGAATAATAGACCAATCTAAGACCACCTCCTTCAGGTGGACCCTGTACAGTGGTCAAATCTTTGGGTAAACAACAATCAGATTTGGACTAAACTGCTAGTGTGAAAGTGCTCCAAAACGTATGAAGATCTTACACCAATTATATTATTCTCTGAATGCAATGGTTTAATTAGCTGTTAGAGAGTCATGTAAAAATAAAAAAAGCCCACCTGCCACTCTATGTGTTAACATGCTTTGTGCTGCATGCACATAACTCCCAAATAATGTAAATGCTCTGTAACACAAGCAGTTCATTTTGGGTTTGGACAAACTTTGATATTACAAAATATACATGAGCCAAATTCTTTCTCCAAATGAAATTAAATCAAATCAATGTAGCAAGAACAGGATCAAGATCATTATCATCTATTTCAAAAGACTGTGGACAGCTGAGGCATCCGAATTAAGGTAATCAAGCTAGAATAATAACTGGTTTAGAAGGTTTACATACCACACCGTTGGAGGTGTGCACGCCATTCAAGTTTATCTTTGTCACAAATCTGACAAACGGTGGTAACTCTGGGTATTCTGGCCCACATTCAACCTTCAGATTGTACATCCTGTTTTCATAGCTTGTCTGTGGACAGAGACAGGTAGGGAGAGGTGAGAGGACAGCACAGTAAACATCAACAAACAGCACACAAATGTTCAGTGTATTCAACAATACCATCCATGGGAGAAAATATCCAGGTTATGAAAAATGTAACCATATTTTACCCAGTTCCATAGGAACATTAAATATGTTGGTTTAAACTCTGAGAGAACACAAACCCGGCTGAGCCAGCTGTAGTCTGACATACATTAATGACCACAGTCCTCTGCAAAGGCCCTTAAGGTACTGAGGTGTCATCTAGTTATGTACTTGTGCTAAACTAGCCTCCAAAGGCAGTCAAGCAAAACAAAAACAAAAAACATTTTCAAAGAGTATCTTACCAGCATACAGTAAAATCATTCCTACATTTAGCCTCTAAAGAATCAATGCTAAAATGTTGATTTTTATAAAGGAATTAATTCAGTGACGTGCGCGTTCTGAGGACTGTGCTTTATGATGTGCTACCTGTTGCTTCCTGTCATTTTGTGATATTATGTGATGTGTTATCGTCACTAAAGGTGTTTTATTGCGCTGCTGCCTCAAATTCACAACTAATGTAGCATCATTGATTCCACTCCATCCCTTTGCATCTGCCTTTAGATTTAGTTTATTTAGCTGGTGTGTTCATTCACAGCAGTGTTCAACTAGTGCAGAAGTTAATGGTTCTGTGTCTTCCTTTTCATCACACATAGGTCCTGATTGGTACACTGACAGAACATGCTGCACAGATCAAACCTGAGACCTTTTGCTTACATGACAGAACCTCTTGGCCACTTTAATACTTATACGTTTTTTTTGTTTTGTTTTGTTTGTTTTAAATGGCACCACTCACCCTTGGAGGGCCAAGGATCACCCCTCTCCATCGTGTTAAGGTCATGTCCTCATCGTCCTCCAGACCCCAGCTCACCGTTCCATCTCCCACACCTTTCTGGCCTTCCTCCAGCTCTTCCAGGAGCCGGAAATTGCGAGGAACTTTAACTGTTTGTGGACAAACACACCAACGCGAGACAGTTATGCTCACACATGCACGCTTCCATCATGACAAGTGGATTTAGGTACCATCAAGCTGGCCAAAAACTGTCAATTTGCAAGAGCTTCTGCCGGAGCAATGACTTGCAGTTATAAAGGTGTGGGCTGGTCATGGCATGACTCAGACACAAACTCAGACAGGAAAATAAGGAACGCCTTAGTTGACCAGATTTCACCAGCCTTTCGATAATGGTAGATGTTATTCATGTCCTCTAATTTAGCATCTGGCTTCGACATTGCTGCATCATTTGGCCTCTGCAGTGAGATATGATGGTGCTGCACTGTTAACTGAGCCATGCAAACAAACACAGTCACACTGCCAGCTGGTGCAGCAATTTTAGCTCAGCTCACCGGCATCTCGAGAGCCCTTCACTGAAACTCAGCATAGATCATGTTTTCTCGATTAGCTTGAAGTCAGAGTCTCAGAAAACGTACTGTCATTGTTGATGTATAACAGTCTAAGGTTAACCATGCACACAAGCTGAATGTTGATGCACCAACATCTACTGATGACATTTAACGCGAATGACCCGCTTTGTTAAACATCCGCTTTAAGAGTCAGTAAACAATTTTATGTCGCAAATAAGCTAATACATCACCCGGACGTTAGGGTGGCGGTGCTGTGGTTCACTAGCGTCGGCGCCAGACACTATTACCATGCTAAATTACGTTATTAAATGAAAGCCAACAAGTTACACAATGTTATGTATGCAGATGACTGGTGTTAAATGATTCCGCGGATATTAGACGACACGAAATTTCATTATCGGTCAGTCATACTGCACCTCGCTGCCCTTCTGTCTAACTTAACTTACGTTAGCTTAGCTAATAGCATCGCTTCCTATTCATTCTCTTCAAAAGCTCTGCCTTTGCGTTAGCTTGGATCTTTTCACAGAGCATCTGCGACAGTAAATAATCAACCTCACTGTGGAACTTGATAGCTACATCATGAAAATTAATTTAGCAGATTATTCAACGACAGCTTCTCGTGGTGATTTATTTCTCTCGTACATTTACCTGATCCGGCGGCGACCGCCATCTTGTCGCTGCACAACGGGAGCGCGCACGTCGTTTTGCCATTGTGGTCAACGGTGCGTGCGCGAAAACGAAACGCAAAGCATCCCTTCCTTTGTTGTTCCCTGCTGGCTAATAGTCTGAGCTACTGACATTATGTGGCTGAATGCGGCACAAGATTTCTACTGTTCAGTATTGTCACAAACCATAGGACAAGCATACATAAACATAACTATTTAGATATAAATAAGCATGAGGTGTAAGAAGTAGCCTATATTGGAAAGCTGGCTCAAATAGGCCTGAAAGAGCCAACAGGTGCCAGCACATTAATTAATTACTAATAGCAGACATTTTGACTGAAGTGTTACTAATAACATTTACGATGACTCTGTTAATCAATTTAATTATTTACACCTGTGCTTTGCTTACAGTGATGTCAAAATGTCGTCCTTGAAAAACACATATGACCCTCTGCTCTACTGTAGACTCCTAAAAGAGAGCAAGTCAGATTATGCAGGCAGAGCAAGAGGAAAATAACAATATAAAGAATATGTAGCCTAATTATATAGCTACAACATCTTTAAACTAAAGCCAAGAAAGAAAGAAATGTATCAGACAAAACAGGCAGTATTTATCAACCGTTTATTTAGTTTATTTATAAATACAGTTTAATATATACACTGTAAGTCTCCCCAATGGAAGACAACAAAAAGGCATCAAGGCATTATTCTGATATCTAAAACTCCATCACCACCAGCATACATAACCAACTACAACATCCACATGGGGCTTGCCTCAGAGGAAGTGAGAGGCAAGTGAAGGGCAATTTAAAGTCGGTCAATAAATTGTTTTCCCACATCGCTGTCAAGATTTACAGTAAATCAATCGGGGAGAGGATAAGGCAATTCAATTCTTAAAGTCCAAGGATCATTACAAAAGTGAGTTCAACACAGCATGTCAAACATATCAACGACAACTGCCCACACCATTTACCAACAAGTTAATTTGCTTAACAAAATTGTTTCCGGTGGGAAAATATTTAGGTTACCACACATTGTCACAAAATACCCTTCAAATCCACTGATGAAAGCCCACCGTCTCTAAGCAGAAAAACCTAACACAGCTTAATCACAAATTCTACCTCAACAAGAGGCCAAGTTAACTGTACTGTTATATGGCTACAATAGGACCTATAATCATCAAAAATCATTCGGCTACATCAGCCAACAGAATCTGGTGGAAATGCGTGATTTAAACAACTTTCATCTATTAAATAACGGTCTTAACTTCACTAATGGAGGGGTTTTCTTTTCACAAATGAATATCACACTACTTTAATCACTCTAACCACAATCCTGAGATCATCTGGAGAATAAGTTAATGCATGTTAGATCTATACTCGCAACCAGACTCCAGACTATGACAGCCATTCATAAATAGCAATTATAGCAAGTCTGTCTCCAAGCAAAGATTATTACAGTATGGGTTCCTTCTGAGCTGACCACATATTTTTATTGCAAAGTTGTCAGTTTTGTCAATCTCCAAACTAATTATGGCATGTCAAGTCTAGTATTTCTAACCATTACCTTTTGCAGTATTACAAAAACACAAGACGTCCTTAAAATTGTCATTACTTTTACATCATCACAAAAAGCAATTTACCGCAGCGCCGAAGCATCCAGTAGAGCCGACGCCAAGATTTACATTCAAGAAATCAAGTTGTCTGTCAAAGTTCAAATGTGTCTACTGACTGCAGTTAGCAGTGCCCAAACAATATTTTGTCTAATACTGATCAAAAAGAACTACAGGAGTAGAACTTCTACACAGGCCTTAAACTTTGATGCAGTGACACATAAAGGCATCCATTTACCAGCATATATTACACTACCTAGTGCACACAAAACTGCTTCTCACAATACTCTACAAGCACTATGCAATCTGCAGTGTACTTCTGCTGTTGACCTATGGTGAATCATTTTATATCATCAAGTATGAAGGATTCAAAAACTGGAATATTACATAATATAAAACAGAATTTTGGCTTCAAAAGTAACTCTTACTATCACTTAATTGTCTACTTTGAGTATAACAGCAAAAGCTTAATAATTCAGCCTTTAACCCAATTGAACAACAAGGTTAGCTTCTCCCATTTAAACCTGAAAACCTTTGCCAGGCTTTCCTTGGAATGACGATCATCTTTTGAAAGCAGTATTTCATCTGGAGCGAGCACAATCCTCCCTCAGTGTCAGTGTCTGCTTTACACAAACTCTAAGGAAAGCTGGTGACCCAGTATATTGCTTGCACACGCCGACATGCTGTATGCATGCACGCATTCTTATGTCAGTGTAAGTGACATCTTAATTAGTGAAAGTAATTTTGTCATGCAGTTTATTAAGTAGCTAAATTTTTGAGCTCCAGTTTTCCAACTTAGCACATACGTGTAAACAATTAGAAAAATAAAGGCATTTTAACCTAATCGGATGAGTTAAGACGTATAGTTAAGGGCCTCTTATTACACTGCATAGTTATTCGCTGTACAATACACATTTACAAATTACTGACTAAAGCGTTAAAAAAAACGTTCAACCTATTGATTAATTACATAATCTCATCTAAAGGAGTGAAGAATTTCTGGATCGTCAGCCTTCACCGAAGCCCTTGTAACATCACCAAGTCTGCTTGTCACAGTTACCAAGACGGTACACAGTGGCAACATTACTCACGGGGAATGTTACTGACTGTTCCTTCCCACAATACAAAAGAATAGCAAGATGTGAGGAGTGAAAACAATGTTACGTACAGTTGGCACACGATAAGAGTATCTGTGTCTGATTAACAGAGACACAAAAACCCAGAAAGACAGATTTACCATCCAAACAATACAAAGAAGTGCAGCAAATAAAGCAAAACAACAAAAAACGACACCAGTGCTGCATCTGTGGTGTGTAAGGCAGCTTGACAAAAACTGCATATGCCTCTTTCTCGCAAAACTGTCTGTTTACCAGGAGTCAAATAAAAACTAAAAATGCTTTTTACACAGGGCACGTGATCATCTGAAAACACTACTTAGCAGGGCCAGACTGACTCAGCAGAACAGCAGCATGATACATGTGTATTTGCCCAAATATTCTAATGGCCTAGCATCAACATTGACTACAGTTACACACATTTCAGTGTGACTTTTTCAGATCAAATGACCGAGCCTGAAAATTACCCGTCTTCTGTGTTTCCACTATCATCAAAGATAAAAATGCAAACTGTTTCAATGGCCAGATAACATCCAGAAAATAACTAATTCCAATCAAAATGCCAGCTTAGGATCTGACAGCAATATGAGAAATTTGTTTTTTTTTTCTTTTTGGTTTGTTTACTTTAAAACCCGTTTTCTGAGCTGTCAGACCTGTTATTGATTTTGCATCCTGGTGGGATGATTAGGGCTTTAAAGTAGCATTGACTCTTCTACCGCAACTGTAGTCATTGTCTCAGATTGAAAAATCCATATCTTAACAATTAAAATATGGCTGCATCTTGATTTGTAGCAAGTTACTATAACAACAATGGGCATTGGCTAGTATTGAAAAAAGCATGCAACTGAAATGTGCAAAACGTCAACAGATGTAACAGTAATTAACCAGTTTGTTCTTTAGCTATCAACATTGGTAAAGCATCCAAAAATCTTACATCACCCCATCCCTACTACTTACCATGGCCTAAATCCAATTTTATTACTTGCACATCAAGTAGACCCTAGAAAAGGTGGAGATGTAAAGACTGATCCAGAGAAAATAAAGCAGTGCTAAATATAATGTGATTTATCAATTCTCCAAATGAACAGTTGTGGCTCTGGAGGAGAAAAAAGTGAGTGTTCACCCTTTGAAGTGTTCTTTCTTGGGATTGTTTGACTTTTCTGACGTGAGGGAAATCTTTTAATCTCCTTGGAAAGCGATTGCAAATTACATGTCTGACCAAACCTTCTGAGCAAAAGCATTTTTAAATCACCTCAAAAAAGTGATGAGTTGTGTTTGACATACGAAGAGTTAAGGATATATTGCAATTTTAAATGACGATCTCCATGAGTGAGTAATGTAAAAATCCATCAACAGAGCCCTCCTCTTGAAAAACAGACAAAATGTGCAAGACTTAAAGCTATGGCATCTGAAATTGTTTGTTAGTTGTTCATCCTAAAGATTACAGTTTAAGTGAGGCAAAAAAGGGGATGAGAAGCCTGGACGGAGCCAGCATCTTCTGAGGTAGGGTGCAGTTAGCCTGCAGCGTTACTTGACTTTGTGAGCCCATTTCAGGTCGTCTGCCCTGGGCTTCTCTCCTGTCACACTCTGGATAAGATCCTCCAGGTTCCTCCAGAAACCCAGCTTCTCCAGAGGGTAGTTCAGCCATCCTGGAGAGAAAAAGCTCAATGACAAATCCACCTGACTCTCATCCCGTAAACTGTGAGATTTCACCTTCAAAACACTACGTACAGTTTCATCTATAATCCCCACGAGGAAATAAAGACCAACCTGTAGTGATGCAGAAGTACGTCTCATGAGGCGAGACGTGATGGATGCGGTGGTGCTTGCGGGGAAGGATGATGTGGTAGTCCTGTAGGAACACCACCCAGCGAGGCAGACCAAAGTACGTGTGCGACCACTTGTGAATCTGGTTGGTGAGGGTCACAAAGATGGCTAGTGCAAACAAGTAGCAGTACCAGGGGTAGATATGGTAAATATCCGCTGCAAAAAGGAGACAGAAACGAGGTGAGACAGGAACCTCTGTGTGGTTATTTTGAAGTAACAGCTTAGATCAGATTAAAGCACTCTCATGTAGAAGAAAATGTCAGGCTCGGTTTGTTGATACAAAACTCACCGGGGGAGAGGGTGAGGAAGTTGAAGGCCATGTTTGCTAGAGGGACTATGGTCAGCATGCAATTGTCACCATTGGTCTCAATTAAATCGTGACGGGTAATGGCTGTGGGGTCGATGTGGTGCTCTCTAAATGGTCGTATAAAGGCCTGTAGGACGGATCAGACAGTCCAATAGGGTGGAAAACAAGAAATAATACACTCTGTAAATGCAGGCAAAATGTTCCTTTCAAAAAAACTGATTATTTAGAGTACAAACAAATGGATTCTAGTTTTGAATCATGGATAAGTTACCTTTCCAAAGATGGGCAGATCCACTGATCCCCACGTATCAGCCCCCCAGTGAACAAGTCCAGACGCAAAGTCTGCGGTGAGTATTCCTGCCACTGAAAATGAGTTTGAGGAGGAGAGTAGCACCAAAAACAGGATGAGCGAACAAAAAAACAACACAACTGACCAACCACAACATTATATAATTTTTCAGTCAATACTTACCAATGCTCAACAGGATGTACCACATATGTCCCAGATGGAAATTGGCAAGTAGGTGAATGAAGTTGAAGGCCATGAGAGAGAAGCAGAGGATAACACTTATCCATTCTTGACATCTTTTGCCTTAAAAAGAAAAACACAAGCAGACACATTGGTATGATTAAACACATGTGCAGCACAGTTCTTAAAAACACAGATTTGTAAACTTTTCTGATAAGATTATCAGTCATATTATATCTCCAGTCTTGATGTAATGTCCAAAGGTTAGTGAACTAGTTGGCATAATTCATATCAGATGCTTCACTCAGCGAGGCGACATTCCTTGGCACTTTGGTTATTAGATGACTGACGAGCAGCTGGGGCTGGAGTACCTGTCCAGGTCTTAAAGTCAAAGAAGGGTACAATCTTAATGGCTAAAAAAAGGCAAAGGTCTGATCACCATAGAGTCAAAGCTGTCAGATTCTGGTCCTTGTAAGGTCCTCAACTGATATGAGGAGCTCAAAAGGCATCAAGTATTTGTACATTGGGCGTGAAGGCCTTTCATTTTTTGCATTCAAGTTGAAATGGCATGCACTATGGTGGGAGGAATGGCACACTGGAATGGCCAAGATCTCTATCTAGCTATTTAGACCATTAGTTTTTTGGTTAGCCATTACTCTCTCGAGTTACAGTCCATGGGCTGACTTAGCAACAACACTGTTATGAAAGGTCACAGCAGCTACATGGCCAAATGTGGCTTCTGAGCCTACAGCAGAACCAGTGGATTCTTCTAACCTCTGCTGCCTGATGCTCGAAATGTCAAACAACAGCGACTCAAACACAAATTCAACCAATCTCACATGATTCCTATTGTGTAACAACAAAAGTGTGACTGTGACAAACACAGAACTGTGGCTGATTGTTCGGTGTCAGTTAATTGTAGTAGCTGAAGATAAACCGGTGTTCTTGTTTGTGATTTTTGTGTGTGTTTTTTTCAGTTTGCTACTTGGTAACTACGCTATGTAAACGCCTGTCGTCATGTCACACCACTCATGGCCACTTGAACCGGAGGAACAAGCCCATAAGACGAAGCTGCTGAGGGGATCGACTCACCTGGTGAGTATAAATTGGCCAGTTCTCGGGCACCGGCGTGTTGTGGACCCCTTCTGGCCGCACCCCGACCCGGTCCCTGCTGCTCTGGGTTCTGTGTCTCCAAACCACAGCCGTTCTCGTTAACCATTCTCGCCATTTCTCCGCTGTGGGCCCAGCCCCTTCAATCTCTCTACTCACAGACAGGAACCAACGGAATCATCAACTTCTCAGCCCACAGCCAGCGTAACGTTGTCAACCAATCAAGTGCAAGTCGTTGAGCGCAGCAGCCAATCACCGGGCGGAAAAATGTTCCACACGCTGCCGAGTGACCAATGCGGGTTGCGAGGGGAAAGACTGCATTTCCTGACCCCACCCGTCCTGTCTAGTGCCCGCTCTGCTCTCAGCCCTCTGCTGGATGTACAGTAGATGGAGCTCTCTCTGTGTACACCTGATATGAAACGCATAAAAACCATCTGCCACCCGTCAGATTTTGTGATGCAACAGCTTCAACTATGGAAAAGACCGAAAGGTTGACAACATTTAGTCAGGTGAGGAGGTGTTAACAGCAGTAACGTTAGTGGAAAAAGTATTGAGACCAGGCGAATTGTGTAACTTTTAAAATAGGAATAAACACAATTCAAAGTTGAATTCATAAGCATTAAAGCGCACCCTTGCTCAATTCATTACAGTCAGGGACTTTGTTGCTACAGCCTCACTTGGTCTGGTATGACCGGTTGTTTATGGTGGCTAACGTTAGCTAGCTAATGTTAGCTAACTTTAGATATTGCTGTTAAGACATTACTGAGTCAGTTGGTTGGCCTTATGATTCTCCTATACTTCTGTTATTGCTAATTTTAGCATTTCTCATTATCCCGTAACTGCCACTTGTTGCCACAGTTGCTGCTGTTCAGCAAAAGTTGAATGAAACTAGTTGAATGACTTAACATATAACCCTAACCCCCGCTTTAAGGAAAATCAGTAATACATCAACGTAAAACTACCCCATTACAAGTAAGCTAAATGTCCTACATTCATCATTTTACTTAAGTATTAAGTATTTAAGAATTGTCAGCTAAATGTATACAAAAGTGTCAGAAGTGAAAGTTCACATTAGGCAGAATGGCCCCTGTGTTATATGCTGTATTATTGGTTACTATAACGTTACATTAACATTAGCATTTTAATGTTGTAGCTGGCCGATATGGGGATGATTTCAAATGAACTAGCTGTTAAATATAGGGGGGAGTTAAAACAATAGTGGAGTAAATAAATAATATTTAGGTGAAGAATAAAGTAGCATAACATGAAGATACTCAAGTAAAGTACACGTACCTCAGAATTATACTTAAGTACAGTACTTGCATATATGTATTCAGTTACTTTCCACCACAGTTGTCTGAAAGTTGTCTCTCATTCACTCCCCTGGCTTTTAACAGTGCATTTTATTGTATAAGCTTATGTTTTTATGAAAGATATGAATCTGCAAAGTAACCAGTAACTATAGCTGTCAAATAAATGTAGTGGAGTGAAGATTGTAATATTTCCCTCTATACTTTAAACTTCTACTCCACTACATTTTTAGGTAAATATTGTACTTTTTACTCCACTACATTTATCTTACTTTTACATACAAAACATTCGATCAGCTTATAAAATACGATGCAGATTTATAGATTTAACCACACAACAGTTTATTAAGTAGACCTAGTTTTACCAACCAGTCCTAGCAGGCAACTGACCTCCAGGGGTCTCAAAAGTCCCAGGTTCACTATGTGCCAATTGATTTAGCTAATTTGATTAATTGCAGATTTGTTAGGGAATGCACCAGTATATTACGATATCAACTAAGGTTGGTTTTGCATTATTGGCTAATCCTGTGGCCCGGTTTTTTACAGTCTACTGGACTTTGTGTCAGAATCTACACCTTTATTGTTAAGAAAACCTGGTGTCAGGTGGTGTTATCCCAGCACATGAGTCCTGGTTGGGTCTCTGGGCTTAAAATGAAGCTGACATGTAGTCTGCTGTGTCACCGTACTTGAAACCTGGAGGTATCAGGGCACAAACACAACAGATTGGGAATGGGTCAGTAGGGGCCCAACAGCAAATTTTTGCCCGAGGGCCTCCTAACAAGTTCATACGGCAGTGTGTGTGTCCTACGGGGTCAACAGTTGTGAAATCAACATCAGATTTCAGTTAATCCAAACAAAAATGGAAAAAATGCAGCAATAAAGTCACCGATCCTAATGAGTCACAGAATAAACTGTAACACCTGTGCATGAGTATGCTGGGGATCCAACTTGGTAAAAGGGAGGAGTGTATATTTCTCAAGAAATGTTTTGAAGACATTCCCAAACAGAAAAGTGTTTTTGGCTGCACCCCAGTGAAACAGTTTATGGAGAGAGATACACGTCCTAAACATTTATATTAACCCTGTTGCTGTAATGTTGCCTATGTACATTATTGCAGCTCACCACAAGATGGCAGTAAGACCTCACATTAAATCCACCTCCTCTCAGCTCTGATCACGACTTGTACTGCCTATCACAAGAACTGAGAGGCAAGTTGTGAACAGCCTGTGTGCGTTTAGGCTCATTACACTTAGACCTGTTTGGCACCTGAGCCACGTCACTGTGTCTGGTTATTATCACTTGTTTGTAGGCTATTTATTGTTACTTGTAATGTCCTGAGAGCAAAATCACGATGCTCCGTGAGATGTTTCTAGAAAAGTTTTTTGAGAACACGCGGAATCGTTTCAGACATGAACCAGGCTGACTAAATTTCTCATAACACCCACCGTGACCCTCATACAGTATTGGAGTGGATGCATCATCACACAACAAAATACACAGACTGGTTTAAACTAGTCTGTGAATGTTGTGAGGAAACATCTGTCTGGGGATGTGTCCAGGGCTGCTCTCATGAGCGTCTTGTTATGAGATGATTACGCACGAACTGAGTGGGATTTTTTATTATTGTCGAGTTGATGAGATGTGACTGTTGATGGCGTGAATGCCATCAAATGGTTAAAAGTATTCACCACATTTTGTTATGACAGATGTCGCCCGTCGGTCTGGATTTACTGACTGGTGTTGGTTTGTTTGCACTTTTTATTTATGTTGTAGTTGTCTCAGTGCGCTTTTATGATAAATGAATGAAAACCAGTAATGTTGCATTTCCCCTCTTTATTCTGCTGCGGCAACCCAAAGTCTACGCCACAACTAACTGTCGCAGTTGCCACACACACACACACACACACACACACACACACACACACACACACACACAAAACAGATTAAGTTTGTTTTTTATTAATATGTTCAAACACAAATAGTTGAATGCGGTAAAGGTCCTCTAAAAGCAGCACAGGTTGCCCGGTTGGCTCATCGCTGCGCGTCACACACCTGCCCAGCTAAACCCCGCCTCGCTCGTAATAAAACCCCCCGAGACAGGAAGACCTGTCAATTCCTCCACAATCCATGCGCGCTGTCTCTTCAAAGTAGTTTCACTGCATGTTATCACAGGCCGTGACACACGGGGATTTAAACTCATAACATTCCGACACTTGAGCCATTTCACAACTGAGGCAACTGAACAAAACCACTGTGGGCGTCTCATCTCAGCCCTCCATGCTCCTGCAATCCGGCGGGTGTTAAGATCCATGGAAGTGGCCGGATTCTACGACGAGGGCAGCTTTGCTATCCACAGTAGAGACAGCATTATCAGTCCCATCAGCAGCGGCTCGTACTGGAGGGTCGGCGACTCGATGACGGAGGTGGGCATTGAAGAGCGGGAGAGAGCGATAGACTTCAGCGTTTACCTGGATTCAGCTTTGCACTGTCCGCAGCAGCAGCAGCAGGGGGACGTTTTCTCAGATTTCTTGGCGGAGAACAACAAGATCAAGAGAATTCAAGGTTTACAGAACTACAAGAACTACTCGCTGTTGAACGAGCTTGAGACGAGTCAGTGCGACAACTTGAGGGACCCCAGGGAGCCCTACGCGCTGGGTTACGCTGAGCTGCAGGAGACCCGTGTGGATAGTGTGCTCAGCCCTGAACTCGTCGGGAGCCGCTACAGAGCTGCTGCTGCTGCCGCGGAGAGAGACGACAGTCAGGAAGACGCAAAGATGGAGAACGGGTCGTCTGGTTATGACATGAGGTCCTACCTTCATTACCAGTCCACCAGCGGCAGTCTTGGAAACATCTCCACGGCGTCCTCGACTTGCTCCAGCCCGCCCGGCACACCTGCCCCGTCAGGTAAAAGCAGGTCTCCATCGCACAGCGGCAAAATGTCCAGCGGGAAAGCAAAGAAACGCCTTGACAAGGACAGTGACGAGTACAAGGTGAGGCGGGAGAGGAACAACCTCGCCGTGAGGAAGAGCAGGGACAAAGCCAAAATGCGCAACTTGGAGACTCAACATAAAGTGCTGGAACTGGCTGCAGAGAATGATCGTTTACAAAAGCGTGTGGAGCAGCTGTCCAGAGAGCTGGCCACCCTGCGCAACCTGCTCTCTGCCACCGGACAATGTTAAAAAACCCCACCAGAGACTCCACACGGGATCTCTGGGCTGCTCATCTAATCATTGATGGACTTTAGAGCCGGAGGTGATCCACTGAACAAGTGTTGAAAACGGTACGCTTCACAGGTGAAGACAGTGACCACCAGTTTACAAGGACGCTTTGAATGGGACTGAAGAAGTGGGTGCATGTGTTGCGCAATCATTCACAATTCTTCACATGTCACCTTAGCTTTATTCTCTGATGTAATTTTGTGTATGCAGTATTTCTGTGCAGGTTTTACATACATGCGAGTGAATTTCTACATTTTGTGTTTCTGGAGCAATGGTTGTCATGGGAAGAGTTGCTGCAGTGAATGATGCAACTCTTTGTAATACTATTGGCAATGAATGAAATAAGTCTAATTATTTAATATTAAAATGGAAAATGCTTTAATTGTACTTGATATTTTATTGAATTAAACAGATTTATACTTTGTCTAAACAATTTCATTTGTAATTTCTTCTTTTCTGTCCTTTTGAAGCAGGTGTAGGCTCAGATAGACAGACAGGGGTGTTATGCTTGCCTTAAATATTCACACTCATGATAGTCAGACTGTGTATTATGATGTATTTCAATTACAAAATATTGCAGATAAAAATGGGCTCCACAATAAGGCAAATTTGCAATAAGGCCGATATGCCAAAATTGAAAGAGACACCAACATACTGTAGGTATTTGATGTTTCTTTTTGAACATTTCTTTAATCTAGTCATCACCAGTAATGCTACATACATTTAAATAATGCCTCGGATCACCATCGTTACAATTCATTATCATTTATTGTTTCCACAGAGCAGAAAATAGGCATTTATTGGTTTGATCAGCAACAGAAACCTCCTCAGTGACTGAATGGAGAATATAAAATGAGGATTTGATGTATGAAATTGTGTTTTTCTGTTGCCATTAAATACAGGAAGATGAGGTTAAAAAAGACTCTCCACACTATTATTGGGTAACTCTTAATGCCACCTCCATTTGCATTCTTCTGTTTACTCATTGATGTCACACAAAAGTCCTCAGGTCCTGAAATACACCCAACCAATTTATACTGAAACGATACTGCTGACAGCAGCAAAAAAGGAAAAAAAAAAGACTCGGTCAAACTGCACGCAGCACCGAAATGTTAGCTTTATCTTTAGCACACGGCTCTGTCAATAGTCTGCTGGGTCCACTGGCCCAGAGAGGGGTTCAAGGTTGCATGGAAATTAATCAGCAACCAACCTCCTCACACCACCTCAGGTCTCGCTTCAACAGCCGAGACCTGGGCTGGGAGTCATTGCGGGCGAGATACGAAATAATCCTGAGCAAACCTTGTTTAACCCTCGGCCGAAAATGTAGAAGTTAAAAATGGGAGTGACACCAGACATGATAGATATGTTGACAATTGGTTTGTAGTGGAATTTACCAAGCCCTCACACTGCACGCATGTCACTGTGTGCACAATATGAAACGTATCTGCCACGAGCAAAGCAAACGCCAGACAGAGGAGATAAAGAAAGAGGCACGGTGGGATTTGTGTGTGATCCGTGACAATTCAGGGTGGGGAATGTTTTCCAACTCTCACTTCAAACAGCAGAAAAGAGGAAAAACTACCTCTGCTAGTTTTTCAAGAAGGGACATTTACAATACTGGAGCTGAAAAGTCACGTTTATAGCCTCTAAACAAAGTTTAAAAACTGTTGCTGTTGCTGTTTTGTGCAGTGAGAGATGACATTTTGAATGTAGTGGATATTTCAACACACTCAATGATGGAACAGTTTAGCTTTTAACTGTTGTGCAATATCCTCCCTTTCCAACACATCATCACTTGAAGAATGCTACACCCACATTTAAAGAAGACATTGTTATCCTCCATGTAACATGACAATAGCTGTGACTAGCTGCGGCCTGGCTTCAGGCCTTTAAACAATGCAAGTAAACATGATCATTTTTTAACGTATTTCAAGAAAGGTTTAAAACATAATCGACACAGACTGCAGAGACGAAGTAACGTTTCAGATAATGTGTTAATATAAAACATCCAACGCTGCATTGTTGTAACTTTTTCAGCACAGATCCTGCTCATAGCTGCTCTCGTCGTAGCGGTTAGTGTTGGCACAGATTCATTCAAACATTTTAGGCATTCTTTCTTCGATGACCCCTTGTTTTTCCCAACGGAGCCCCACGCAGCCGTTCCCTGCGCCTGGCTCACATGCTGACAGGAGAGAGGGAAATTCCCACACAGGATGACCTCTTTCTTGAAAGTTTAGCCCAGCCCTCTTTCCACATTTTACCGTCAATGGGCAGTGTCTGTCCGTAAACTCCTCGTTGCATCACAGCCCCTCCATAAGCCAACTGGAGTCCTAAAAACTCCTCTGATAAAGCAGTACAAACACACACACACACACACACACACCTGTCACTCGAATGTCCACTCTGTACCAGTTGTTGAGAAATGGCAGGATTTTCTTTTGCCAATGAGTCATGTTAGTATGTTTTCTTGACGCTTATTAGTAGTTGCGTGTTCCTTAAAACACTTTTCCACAACGTTGTATCACATTGTGTTTCCCAAATGAATCAAATAAAAGTTGGTTAAGGAAAACCTTCTATTATTTAACACTTTTAATTATTTAATTAGGTTTTGGTCCAGAATTTCTTGCTGACAGTACCACATACCACAACCACCACCATAAGTGTGTTGAAGTGACATTACACTATGAACATGGGGCAAAACAGATGGATTTGTTGCATCTCCACTGATAAGGTCATTTAGAAGCAGGTATGACACATTTAAATCAATATATGGTGTAGAGCTGCAGCAATCAGTCAATCACAGAAAATTAATAGGCAACTACTTTGGTAATCGAATAATCGTTTTAGTAATTTTTAAGCAAAAAAATATAAATATGAGGATTTTATGCTTTTATTTGTCACACCTGATAGTAAACTGAATATCTTTGAGTTTTTGACTGTTGGTCAGACAAAACACAACACTTGAAGATGTCATCTTGGTCTGTGGGAAATTATAACAGGCATTCTTTTTTTTTTACTATTTTCTGGCATTTTATAGACCAAAACAAAATGAATCATTAGTTGCAGCCCTAATGTGGTACTTTGTAATAACAAAAATGCTGAACGAACATTTAGCTGTTGTTGGTTTAATAAACACATCGTGGCTATGACAGTTGCATAATGTCTATATCATCACCTTCACACCAATTACAAAACACAAATCATAACAATAATAACACAGTAATGACTATTTTCTGTTAATTCAGTTAAAAAATGCGGCTAAAAACTGCTTTTGACATAGTTTATCAATTCATCTAAAAAGGATAAGGCTGGTGATATTCAATATTTTTATCACAGTCAACAAAACCAGCAGTATGTTAGTCTAGTCCGTCTCTCAATACTGTTCCAACTTCCCTACTTTCCCTACCCTACTGAAGACATTCATCTTTAAAAAGAGGTCACAAATACTTTCTTTTTATTAAAATAAAAACTTAAACAGATGGGCACTATATTTCTTTGCAAACTTTACTCAAACAGGAATAACTAGTGCATTTGTTGGGGACTATTTTCAGCTGCGGATTGGTCTTTTTATGCAATTTGTTGACAATAAGAAAACTATTGAATATTCACAAAGTTATCCTTTAACTGATAATCTGTTTCTGACAGACGCCACTCTCAGTTAGTTTGTATTTTATGAATGATGACCCCCAACGAAGAGAACTTACATTGACTTGCAGTTGATTTTTAGAGTCATTTCAGAGTCACACTTAGATATTGAAATGGTTTGTGTAGAAATATTTGAGCATGAAGCTGTTGATAATCTTTCAGAAAGTTTTTGTTACGGTTGTAGTTTCAGAACCTTCTATCTATATTATAAAGACAGCGTTTGCTCAGAGTTTTAAAGCAAAAGATGACTGACCAACGTAAACCTTCCCAAGTCTGGACCAAAGACAGACTGTGGTCAAGATGTCTGGCCAAAGTGGCCAAAGTGGCCAAAGTAGCCAAACTTGCGTCTTTTTAGCCGCAATTATATAAATGCGATTTTAACACCGTGATTTTGCTTGTTTAATTACAGTTCCTCCTCTAAGTGAAAGGGACACCGGATATCCGGACCATGGGTTGTAACGGGAAGCCACACCGCCTGAGATACGGTAAATGGACCAGAACATGATCTGTCTTGAAGTGCACCATGATTTCAACATCTCTGTTCACTTCTGCTATTTTGCTGCAGATGACTGTGAAAACACAAAACTGACGTGCAGAAGTGACTTGCGGTCACTACACAGCAAGTATCACTGCCCATATCTTGTGTAACACCAGGCCATCCTTGCAAAATGAGCGCTGGCTTAATTATTCGAGCAACTTTCGTGTGTGAGAAGAGTTTATTTCATACACTCGTAGTGTGTGAAGGTTCAATTGATGCTTTATGCAGAGTGATCAACAGGTGTTTCCTTAATTCCTCAATTTATACATTAATATGTAAATTAAGTCTGACAGAACTTTACTTTCCGTTGGGTTTTTTAAAAAAAAAAAAGGAATCTGACAGGAAAAGTTGCTAAGATGATGAAAAATGTTTAGTGCCATTTGGGACTAAAGTGCGATTAGCTGCCTCTCATGTCAAAATGTCATCACTGTTCCAAAAAATAAATAAATAAATAAATAGCTATACAAGTGCAAAGAAGGCCTCTGAGGAGGATCCCCCAGAATACATTTGAATGTATTTGACGTTTATTCAGCACACACCATTTATTTCGAAAGTGACACCTGCTCTTACAAAATGTTATAATATGACCAAATTATGGTTATTTTACAATAGCAGTGCGTCATTTATTGATAGAAAGCAGTGAAAGAGGACATACTCACACCGCATAGCAATACCACAATGCAAATACATCCCAGTATGATAGAAAATCCTGCATTTAAACTTTCACATACATGTTATCAGCAAAATGTACTTATGTAAGTAAATGCAGAAATGCCCACTTTTAGAGTGTTGTATTATATTATTGGATTAATATTACGAATGCATTAATAGGTACAAATCATTTTAATGTTTTATTTGGTTGAGGTTGAGCAAAAAGTATCATATTTCCCTCTGAACTGTAGCGGAGTGGAAGTATAAAGTAGCATAAAATGATTAATTGGTTACAAGAATAAAGAATAAATACCCAAGTGAAATACAGTACAAGTACCTAAAGTTGTACTAAAGGTCAGATGTAACTTTTCACTTTCCACCACTGAACAAAAGATGGCATTTGATACACCATGGTAACAATTTCCCCTAATCAATATTCAATATAATTGTGGTTATGAGTTCTTTCAGTCACCTCACATGAAGAAAATCATCCACAGTCAACAAATCACTTGAGTCAACTTTGATTTAACACACTATTATATGATTATATGAAACACTGTTAACATTCTGGCTCCTCCACACAGACCTGAGTCACTTCATATGTAGTTCATTGTTGCAGGACTTTATGAAAAGGAAGACATCCAACCAACCAGTCTTTCGAGGTTGCCAACGTTTCTGCCAGTACAGAAAGTTCAGCCCATTGCACGATTCCTCAAACCTCTCCTCTAAAACTTTCCTAGATTACCAGACACTCTGACACACCGGTCAATTAAGTTAACATCCTGTTTTATTTTGACAACCAGGCCTCGAACATTGTGAATTTTATGGAAGTGAAAATGTGTCCATTCAAGAAATGCTACCACTAACTGTGAAAAGGCATGGCATGAGAAGGGCATTTACTGTAAATTGTACATATTAATTAAATCAGGGGACGAAAGATGGACATAGTTTAATCGAAGCAGCTCTGCAAGAATTTAAATTTTAACTTGTATAGCAGCTAGTGACTGATTGGTCATTTTATAGGTTTGTGTGACAATTACGCAGGTAAAAAGGTTATATTGAGGTCAAAAAACTGCATGATATTATTATTGTTATTATAATTATTATGATTATACTTTCATCCTTGTTTGGTTTGTCTTGTTTTATGTATGTATTATGTTTAGTTCTGTGTGTTACCCTGTTTTTCTTTGTCTGTCCTTGTGTATTTTACCTATGTTTATATCATTGTTGTATCTGTCACTATTCAGTGTTTTGTTTTTGCACCGATAATACAAATAAATAAATAAATAAAGGGGCAAACAAATATGATATGTTATGTATTAAGAGAGGATAGATGTGAATTTAGACCAATGATAGGAAGATAAAACTCTGGGAAGATTGTTTTCTTGTGACTGCATGTAAGACAGCCTGAAGGGGAATATTTAAAAAATGAAACAACACTGCTTCGTTGACAAGTGGCTGCAGAGTAAATCAGTCAAATGTACAGTAAATTCTCACCTGTACACTCATGAAATCACAGATACCAGTTTGATATAATAGTAGAAGTCTTGTGTGGGCTTTGACATGTACCGATTACTCAACAGGAAGTTGGGTGTGTTAATGATGGCAGCCATCAAAACACCCACACTAGCTTAACAATGTGACCATCCTCACGTTCACCACAGCTTACCTTTCACCTCATTCCCAAAAAGTTGTTGTCGCAAACAGGATCATTGACAAGCATGTGTGTGTGTGTGTGTGTGTGTGTGTGTGTGTGCTTCTGTCACAGATTCAGTGTTGCATCAGTGAAAAAAAAAAAAAACTCACAATCGCACATTAGATGCAACAAGTTGTCGTTTTTTTCCGCAGTTGCTGTGAGGAAAACATCAACAATAACCCAAAAGAACACCGTGGTGACATCTGTGGTTAGGCAGGCAGGTCAGCCAGCTTTGTTTACATGCGGACCATATGTCGACGTCAACGTCATTATCACTCCTTTCTGCGTTCAGCAAGAGGAAGGATGCGGGAAGCACCATCTTCAACCCCTTAGTATTTACGCTATGACCTACATGCACGAACTTAGCCTATGACAGTCGAGGTACTATATGTCACATCGATGTCAGTGTCTGACGGTTGGTCCGCAACAGGGGGACAGGAACAGGAACAGGAACTGCTCACGGGTGAATGTCTCAACAGACATCAGCCTCTGACTGAGACACTGCAGTTTAATTAGAATAACAACAACACAGTGCCTTTACATTAGGGTCAAAAACAATCATGCTGCATGGTTATAAAAAGAAGTTTTATTGTTAAGATATAACACTATGATGTGTTTAAGTAAGGAGTAAAGGGTGGGCCGGTGACAGTGGTGAAGAAGTAATATCACACTCAACTAATAGCACAATGTAAAAGTACTCCATTACAAGAAGAAGTCCTGCTTTCAAAATAATACTAAGTACAGAGGTATTATCAGCAACAAGTACTTAAATTATCTAAAGTTAAAGTACTTGTTTTGCTGTGACTGATATACTATCACATTATTAGATTGTTAATACTGATGCATTAATGTCTAAGTAGCATGTTATTGTTGTAGCTGGTTGAGGTGGAGCTACTTTGACCTAAGTTTTATACAGTTAGGTAGTTTAGTCCACTGGTTCCCAACCTAGGGGTCAGGCCCCTCCAAAGGGTCACAAGATAAATCTGAGGAGTCCTGAGATGATTAATGGGAGAGGGAAAAAAATTAAAATATAAAGTTCTGCTACACAAATTTGTATTCATTTTTTTTAACTTTACATATGCTTAAATATTGGATACTTTGACCTCTTTGGGCCTTGAACAGTTGTTTGAATTAAACCATCTGAGAAGTTTAGATGGCAAGGGGCCTAGAAACTGCTTTTTCGTGAGGAGTCAACAAGCCAAAAAAGTTGGGAATCACTGGTTTAATCTTTAAATGTATAAAGTAGAATGAAATGTTAATACTAAAATTGTACTTAAGTACAGTACTTGAGTAAATGTGCTGAGTTACTTTCCACCACTGGTCGATACTGAAAGCTGTCTAAGACTCATTCACTCCCCTGGATTTTGTAAGTTTTGAAATGATAAGGGCATGAAGAAACATGGTACACCTGACAGTGTACTCACACTTCCTGGTATCAAGCTTCCATTGTACGGCGCTGGTGTGTGTTCGTGACTCAGACTTTGCAGAGTCATACTTGGAAAGATCTGACTCCCCTCGCATTCAGGAATTTCCTGATCCCTGCTCGGCTCCTTGCGAAAATGATCTGCAGGCTACAAAAGAGACTCACAGTCAAAGATTGTCCCACCCACCCTCACAGCTGGCCAGCTATTGGGAAGTTCCAGGTTAATAACTAAACTGAGGACACATGCTGGAAGAGTCAGCAAGGCAGGGCAGATATCCTTTTTGGTCGATTGTGAACGTGGAGTCAGCATTGTGCACAATTTGGCTGAGTAAGGAGGCACTGTAGGACAACACATAGTGCACGTTTGACATCTGTTTTCAAGAGCTGTCATATTCTGACTCAAGAATTTGAATTTTTCACCCAAATCACAAACATTAAAATGTGTCGTCCTGGTAGATCACATACATAGATATGACATACATTCAAAATGACATTTAACTTTATTTACAATTGGTAAAGTAACGAAATGACAAAACTCAGCATGAGTCATGACAAAACTGTCAGATCAGGCGGTCTGTACTTTCAATAGAAACAACTGTGGCTTTAAGATGACTTCCGGTCTCTGGTCACACCTTGATTGTAGTTTTCCTAATGCAGATGAGTGCAGCCTGTTCCATCTTGAGTGCTTGCTTTGACGTCAGCATAGCGGTGGTTGGGAGTGCTATTACTCACTCTGTTTAAGTTGCATTCCTGTACAGCACGTACCAGTGCCTGCCTCTTATTTCCCAAACAGGAAGTTCTAGCCGGGACTGTTGCCAAATCATCTGTACTACACCAGTGTGGTTGAATTTACTCAAGTAATGCCTGTGTCTCAAGACATTTTTCTTCCTTCCTTTAGTCTTCACCTAAACTCAATTTTGGTCCTTGTTTAGTGGAGCATTAACCATAAAGGTTTGTGTGTCTGTGTATTAAAGGGAACTGGGTGTGTTTCCACAACAAACTGTTGAGAAACAGAATCAGTAATGCCTGTGGTGAGATTGGCCAGAATAGATATTATAATTTAAAGTCCAGTTTTGGAAGGTTTAAAGAACATTTTCATGAAAAATATTCTTTGTGTAGTTGGAAGTAATTAGAATCTGAATAAAATGAGAGCAATACTCTGAAGGCAGGGTTTGTAGTGCCAGTATAGAGAAGCATTCCCGACTCCAGTTCACTGGAAATAAAAAGATAAGTGATGAGAGAACCCAGGTTCAATACAGAAAACAGGAAAGAGTGGGCTGCAACGAAAACCAAGGCTCCATGTTCAGAGTTTCACAGTCCCACAGAGCCACCTGGTGGTGTTTCTACTACACTTCACAGCATCACTCATAAAGTTAAATACATTTTCAGCAACATAATAAAGGAAATGTGATATTTCGGCACCCTTTATACGTTGTAACTAATGGCTTTATTCATTCTTAATAAATAATTTACTAATGTTTTACAGATGAGTTATAAACTATCAATAAGAACTATATTTGGCTTGTGAAGACTTCCATTGACTGTTGATCACTTATTTCTACAAAAGAGCTGCAGACAGTGGACCTATTTATGAATGACTTATTAACACTTGTAACTGCAGAGTTAATTAATAAAACCCTTTTGTAATGATTTATTAACATTTATAACTGCAGGCTCGATGGCTTATTAGAAAGTAAGAAACGCCTGAAAAAGTATTAATGAATTACCAACATTTTTAAGAGACTTTGCAACAGGATTTTTCTTCACACTCGCTGCCAGTCTCTGTCAGTTAGAGAACAGATTTTAAAGTGCCGCTGCCAGTTTGTAAAGCACTCAACAGCCTTGAGCCAAAATATATAATAAATATTTAAACCCAGAAGGTCTATAAGATCTTTAAGAAGCAGTCAGCTGGCAGAACCTCAAGTCAGAACCGAAGACAGCGAAGCCGCTTTTAGCTGCAGAGATGGAACCAACTTCCTGTTGATCTTAAAAACTGCATACAAACTTTAATCTAAATTCTCCTGTGCCATTCTTGAATATGGGGCACTATAACTATTATTTTATGTCTAATTGTGTTTAATTCTATCCTCTTTATTCACTCATTTACTGGATTTTATTTTACTTTTTTGTGTTTTGTTGTTGTAATCATTTTCTCCACCTTATGTAAAGCACTTTGAACTGTCTCTGGGTTTAAAAAGGTCCTATATATATATAAATACATTTGCCTTGCCTACCTACTAGAACATTATTTAACAGTAGCTCCAACAGGTCAGATTAAAATGATACAAAATATTATTCGTTTTTGATTCATGCAGTTTGTGACTATGAAACAGTTTCATTAGATGTTCATTATAATATCTCTAATTACAAGCAACTTGTGATGGCAAACTGAAAAGTGGTTTTCCATCACAAGTTGCTTGCCACTTCAACATAAAAATAAACCCAGACAACTGGAAACACTGAAATGACCACAGTGATGGAAGCTGTTCCTACTCTCTCTGTTCTAACAAGCAGCTTGTTCTGTGACACACTCAGTTTTTCTAGTACTGTCTGATTCAAAACAAATACTTGATATTTCAGTAAGTCACATCAGACTTTTCTATTCACATAACCGACCCAACAATGAGATAAAAACACAGTGATGTGTGACGTTTTATTACCATAGTCATTGTTCAGAAGTAAGACTGAGAATGAGGTTATAGATGTGAATCTGATCTAAAAACCAGAACAAATCAACAGTAGACTTTGTTTTTTATTTAAAAAGGAAAACAAATGTAAATAAAAAAATACATGTTTTTTGAGCTCAGCATAAGTATAGAAAAACAGGATAACCTGGTGCAATGGCTGCACAGGTGCTGAGACTTAATCCCTTGCTAAAGCAGAACAAAAGAAAAAAAAAAAAACTCAGCGCACTGAAACCTGATTTGAAAAAAATATATATCTAATAGAGTGTCCTTGGAGAGGACATTAATACATTCTAAAGAAAGGTACAGCTGTCGGACTCAATTACTGAACTTAATCGAGTCACAAAGGTAAACTGAATGCTAGCAGCTTAGCTAATCTCTTTTTAGGACAAACCTGTTGATTCACGAATGCAGCATGCTAAAAAAAAAAACTGGAAAAAAAAAAATAAAATGTAATCATACAAAACAATATTGCCAGCTCAGGGCCACACCATGATACAACGGATAGTCACTACAGTGTATTGTTTTCATCCCTGTGCTGGTGTTTGATTTTTGGTTTGTTCAAAATCCCTGGTTCCCCGTTCAAACTCAGAGTTTGATAAAAGTAAAGGGTGACACATTATTAAGTATTTGTATTGCTGGCGAAAAGAGTTGGGTGTTAGCTACTTTGTGTCTCATTAAGCTGGCATTCTTGTGCGCAACTCCACTGACTGAACACACATTACTTTACAACGTGTATCAGTTGCATTCAGGTTATGTTACACATTCTGTTGGCATGAAAAGCCTCCACGCATTTTTTTATCCGCTGTGACTGAAAACATGTTCTCCCACACAGTAACTGAGCAAAATCCAGGTGTTCTAACCTTATTAAAAAAAAATCTCAGGATGTCAAGATCCCCCCCCCCCAATGTCAACTTGAGAATGCCAGGCGAATGGAGAATGAGACATGCCACCCTGTCCCTGCACCATTTTGTTTTTAAAGAGACTTTTCTGTGTCACTGTTGAGCCACCAGGGAGAGAAAACGCAGAGGGAATCAGTCACCAGGAGGCAACCCGGGTCTACATCTCAACATTTGACGTACTGTAAATGTTATATTAATATTTCTCACTGAGTAGATTTAACTCAAGCATCAGTAGAAAGCTCCACTAACTACCACTCGCGCAAATGTACATACACAAACACACAAAAACACACACATACTGTATGTACTCAGCTAGCATGCCTCCTGCAGCCCTACAGGGGCCACTAGTGAGGACAGATAACAATTCAATGCCCACCCCAGCATGCATCTCTTATCTAGTGGGCACAGGTTGCTTCCCTCTTACTTTCACATACTTCACCTTACTATTGGGTTTAATATTGACCCATAGCAAAAGAACAAAAAGTGTCTCCCTTACTGGCATATTTTCAGACAGGCTGGTCAAAAATCTGGCTCTATGATCTCTAATCCATTTGTGTCGACAAAAGCAAGTGAAATCCTAACAGACATCTCAGTGGAGGATGAAATGGAAGAACACATACACATTTGGTAAATAAGAGAGGAGACACGTGTAAAATAGGCTGACAGGCCGTTCATCCTGGTTCACAGAACAGGGTAGCTAAAACAAACCCTTTTCCTCTACAGACCACGATACGTATCATCTGTTGCGTTCAAGTCGCCACACGTATTTGGGTTGTGACACCTGAAAAACTGAGACCCTGAGCATCCCAGATGACATACTGAAAGAACGTTTGGGTGGGTAATAAGGATCGACAGCCTGTTATTCCCAACCAGCCAACCCCTCGCACTGCATTTGTAAAATAAACGAGTGAACCTGAATCTGCTGAAGTCCAAATAATCCACTCACTCGCAGAGTAAACCCAGAGTCAAAGCAGGCTGATTGGCCAGCCTAGTCCACTTTGCAACATCAGTGGAGAGACAGGGAGGAACAAAAAGGAGGACAGACATCAGTGGAAATAGGCTCGATAGCAGACGTAAGCACTGAGAGCCAGCGCCGTGCACAGGCACACGTTGGTTACTAGAGGGGACCACGTCCCCGGCACAGGAGGGCTTTCCTTTGGCTGCTCCGCTGCGTCGGGCAGCTCCTGCTCCTCGGCCTCGTGCTGCTGCTGGGATTTGGTTGGAGCTTTGGAGGTATGATCTTGGATTCCCATGTGGCCATCGAGCTGATGAACATCGTCAGGAGGAGGCGGGGGGGCAGCAATGTTCCTCTTTCGCAGCTCCGACTCTTGTGAGGACCTGAAAGAGGAAAGAATGTAAGAGAGTTAAGTAGAGTAAAACTTTTATGTCCCCAAGCGGCAGATTGGTTTAGTTTGGTTTTATTAGATGGATACAACAGTTGGGAGAGGACTTTTCCTTCCTGGAGCCAGTTGCACCAGCTCTTCAAAAGTTCAAAGGCAGTCTATTTATAACGTGTTTACTAAATTAAGACTAAATTATTTCTTGTGTAGAGATTAGTTGTTAATAAATATTTACGTCCAGTAACTACCCAGTGAAAGAGCTGTGTAGCTAACTGAACCTAACTGACAAAACTAACGTTAGCTTGCTAATATGAGACAGAAAAGGTAATATGGAATATGGTTGACACGTCTGACGCAACACTTGATAAAATGCTGTTTAATAATGATGTAAACTGGGATTGTTTTAATTTACATTTCACTAAAATAACACAACATACCTCAAATTACAAAATGCTATGCCAATGACATTTGACTAAATGACGTCAGTTACATCAGTATAATCAGATATTTTCCACTCATTCTAAACTGCATGAATACTACTAACTCTGAAACACATTTATTTATATCTATACACATGTAAATAAAACATATTTACAAAGTGTTGTCAGGTATTCATTATATCATCATCAAGCTGTAGTATAACTTCCAAAACCTTTGTGGAAGTTATGATACTACAGTGACTTTCTGTTTACATGGTTGATTGCTTTTGATTGGACGGCGCTACACTTGTTTCAACTAACAATGAGAGATCAACTGAAACTAAAACTTTTCAAAAACATTATTTGGATGATTACCCCAGACTGCGGATCTCCATCTGTTGGATGATCTCATCATTTTCGGGGAAAAAGGATGGCACAACTTTGCCGTTGTGTGGGTCTCTGGGAGGAGGAAGAGGAGGAGGAGGTGTGAACTCTGGGGGATCGTCTTCCTCGTTTGAGAGCTCTTTCCATGACTCCTTGAGAAAAAACAAAAATCCCTTTGAGCATTTGCAAAAATACTTAATATTAAATAAAAACAAATTGGTAGTTTTGCAACATGTTTTTGTTTCTTTTGGCACATATAGCGCCAATTGTGCATCTGCAGTTTCTTAATCTGAAAAGAAGAAGAACACCAAGTGAAATTTGTACCTGAAGACAGAGAGAGAGCAGAATAGAGAGGAAGGACTTGCCTGCAGAGACGTATCTCCTTTAATGTACTTGGCACCTTCGATGACAGCAAGGTAGGAGAAGCGAAGTTGATCTGCTGTCTGAATCAAACCCATTCGATGGCGTCGCATCTCCAGCAGCACGTCACGAATACGCACTGAAGACGGGTCCTTACGGATGGACATCTACATATAACAGCAAAAACATCCAGTACATAAGAGCTTTGAGTTTTAAGCGCTTAATTGAGTAATCAAACTTTAGCTTCTAAATATAACTGTTGAGCTCTACAGCACTAGAGTCAGACCGCTTACACTCGTCATTACTGGTTGCTTGTAACAATGATCAAGGAATTTAGTGTTATTCTACTATTGCACTTGCTCTAAATAAACTGTACATTCCTGTACAATGTCAATGGAAATGACGCCAATGTTAACGTCAATAGCAGAGCTCTGTACAAACCAATAAGAGGCAGGTGTCCACCAGACAAAAGGTCCCAGAGCGTCCGATGCCGGCACTGCAGTGCACCACCACTGGTCCCTGGTCCGAATTCAGACAACCCGACTCTCGCACCTTGAACAGGAAGTTAAGGAAGGAGGCAGGAGACTCTGGTACCCCAAAGTCAGGCCAGGTGGTGTAGTGAAAATGTAAAATCTCACGAGTCTCTTGGGTCTGTAAAAGAAGATCACATCCAAGAAGAATTAAAAGATCAAAGAATAGATCAGGTATTAAAAGGCTGTAGTCCTCATCTGAAACCATGTCTACTTCTACACACAAACTCTAGAGAGAAAAAAAACTTACAGACAGATTTTCCAACTCCAGCTGACGGACTGTGTAGTAAGATTTGATGTCTTCCGAGATGAGGGTAAGCTTGAAATTGGTATCTTCAAAGACAGCATCTCTCTCCTCTCTGTGTGGCCAATACTGGGCACATTTAACCTAAAACCAGACGGAGGTGCACGTTACACATAAGAGGAAGAGTGTGAGGTTACTGGGTCAAACAAGACATGATGAAAGTTACACTGCTTACAGATCCTTTCTCTATGACTCGGTTGAGCATCACTACACCGCGGGTCCTCTGCTCCCACACCATCTCCCAGAAGTTGCCGCATGTATTTGGAAGCGGTCCCTGAAAAAGAAGTTGTGTTAGAACAGTGCATCTATTTAAAGATCTCGGCAAGGCGTTTGATATTGCTGATCATACTATTCTTAAAAAAGACTGCTTTAGAAGAGACAAATGTATTGAATCTTCAGTCTACTGTCTTAATATTGTAGCCCGAGGGGAGAGTGTGGGGATTCAAAAATTAATATAATCTATGTTTTAATATTCTCCTACAAAGACGATGGAAATGCACATCAACAAAAGATGAGACAGTAAAGCACAATGTTCTTTGTAGTAAATTGGTAATACAACATTATTGGTAACACTTTACTTTAAGTCCCCCTATTTAGCATTTATAAGCAGTATACAAAACATTTAATAAATGATTTATAACACACTATAATGTAGTTGTACGCAGCTTTAAGGACATTCTACTGCATATAAATGTACAGTATTTGTCTGCAATTCTAACTTCTCCTATGAAGATGATATTAATATTTTATATTATTAAACCTGTATTTGACTATATTGTCATTCATAATCTGTTTATACACCAGCCTCCACTTATGAGTGCCCACAGGAGGAGTTATAGTCACTAATAAACACGTATACCTGCTTACAACTACATTATCATATGTTATAAACCATTTATTAAATGTTTACACACTCGGTTCAACTTCATGATCATTTTGGAGGATGTAGTTTGTGGTGTTGTTCAATTATATTGCATTATACTGACAGATTTGTATTATTTTGTCCACCCCATATTGATCAATGAACGCAGGCTAAATTGCTCTCTCTCTCTCTGTATATGTATGTATATGTACAGTATATACACACACACTTATATTCATATTTATATTTATGTCTTTCTGGAAAAAACGTGTATATGTCATGGCACAGGTAGTACCCCCACTCCCACCCTTGCTAATGACACAATTACAAATATTATCCAATATCATACAAATAACAAATAAACTGTGTAAATGAGGATTATCACTGTCCGCCTGCAACACTTCCAGAGGAGTGTGCTGAATCTTCTCCATGCTTACCTGAGTAAGAATATAGTTCCTCTGTGCCTCTTCTACTGTTATTAGGCTGGCATTAATGTAGTCATTTGTACCCAGCTGCAGACATATTCTGCTGTGGTCAACTGAGGAGAAGAAGAAGAAGAAGAAGCCTGTGTGTGTTTTTAATATGTCAAAACACCCGGGGGACTAGAAATGCAATTCTCAGACCAACACAGCTGCTGAGAACATGTGACATGTCAGTCTGTCTTTGAAGAAAACGCAGGTGTTAGTTTTTATAGGCTTTAATACTAAGGTGGATAAAATGTCAACTTTTCTTGATATCCAGTGAAAGAACATTTTGGTTAAAAAGTAAACAGCATGAACAAGTTTCAGGTTACTGATTTTCACATCTTGTTAAAAATGAATAAGAAACACGCTTGATGGCATATACGGTAACTATTTGCAACCCGGTCTGCACAATTTGCATAGCTTATTCAGTGTGAACAAGAGGAAACCACATACAGTTCAGCTGTTGGATTGTGACGTTACGGAAAAAAAACATTTTATTAACCAATAATAATACATTTCAAACACTGAACTACAATGTTTGCCAAATAGTTATTCTTACATGGAAAGACTCATCAGTAGTCAAATGCAGTCTGACTGTGAGGATGATGAAGATATATAATAACAAATGTATTTATATGTTGCTTTTCTTAGACAGGGTTTACAAGTGCTTTAAATGTAAGGTTAGAAGGAGAGAAAAAAAACAGTTTTAAAATCAAAGTAAAAATGTGATTAAAATCTACTGACACATGTTGTTTATAATAATTTGTCTGTGTCTAGTCGTGTCGGGTATACAGGTGCAAATTAGCTGTTGAGCTAACCCTGCCTGATACGTCATTGTTGATGAATGTGCTCTGTCCCCTTTAAATAATAAATAATAAAAATAAGAATATAAGATATACTAATGGGTGCGACAGGAGATTACATAAAAGCCAGCCTATACAAATGGGTTTTAGAAGATGCCAGCCTACATGTACTATCATCATACTGACACCCTTAATAAATACACAGTAGTACATTTGCTGCTCTTGAAAAGACGCCAAAACTTATGAATTGGAAGTCACATCCTTCATTATGTCAGCCCCTCCGCAGTGATGCAATGCTCTGCCTATTGTGTAATACTGACATTGTGATATTTGAAATGATTATTACAATGCTTGCACCTGAGGTCAAACAGCAGTAAGCTGGCATGTTTGTACAGCTTAGCAACAGTGTTCATGCTGAAAGAATAAGTCACCACTGGCTGATGTTCAAACATGAAATAGGCGATCACAGAGCTTTCACCAATTTAAAGAAATATTTTAAATACTGTCCAGTGCATCCAGACAGGCAAAAAAGAGCAACTTACATGGGCTAACATCTCTGTAACGATTCCGATTCTTGTTTTCGGGTAATTTAGCAACCTTGCAGGGGAGTTCACATGACTGCTGACGAATCTCCTGTGACAGAATAAAAAATAAAAATAACATTACATTAACATCACAATAAAGGTCTGATGCCACATGAATGGTGCAGGCTGTGTCTCCAAGGCTGTTTTATGCTTTAAAACAGAATCTAAGCAAGTATAAAAGGATCCTGAAAGTAGGATTGTTCCTGATTATTAATTCTGTGTAATAAAATATAGGTTTCTGTGGAATCTTACTGTAGACATATGACAACTCCCTATGAGTGTCCTACTCATGTGGGTGTGTGTGAGGAGTGGGGTGTTGAACACGTCTGAATAAACTGTAAAAATAACAGCTGATTCAAGCTGAGCTGTAATTAATAGATATTTTGTGAAACAAACTGTGGACAAACCCTTAAAAAGAAGTTAAGAGGTGACTGGAAGCTGAAATATTTATGTAAAAAAAAACACGTGCAACAAAAAAAGTGACCGCGGACACTAAAATGAACAATTTGCATGCGACACATATAATTCAGTGATGGGGTGTGCTTTTCTTGCGCGAGAACCAGGCAGACACATCAATCATCGGATTGGTCAGCAGGCGGACTAAACTAAAGACGAACAAGGCTGATAACGACATAAATGGTAGCTACGCTGCTGCAGACTCACTGTGTGCATTAGCTATCATTTGAGCTAAAAAAAAAAAAATGTTTAAAAGTGGCAGCTTCACCAACAGTCCATCTCCACCTTGATTTGCCGAGAGGTCCTACCTGATAAATGGCGCTCCAACTCCCGTTTTCATCGATTTCCCGAAACTCGGCTTCCATTGCTGACAGTCCAGCTGCCACTCCTTCTTCTTCCCCAGATACGGACGACCGCAGCTCCCCGGTGATTAAACAATTTGTACTCTAACGGTGTCCCGCAGTAGCTGACGACTGTTCCGCCACTATTCTGTAATTCTCAGTACGGCAGCATAGATTACCTCTCTCGGCCTGGTTTTAGCGGAAACACGCCGCTGGCTCCTCCTACACGGTGTAGCTGCCGTCCTGGGGTGGCTAAAAAAGAGCAGAATGTGTTTTTTTTTTTAAAGATAAAATTCCGCTCCAGGTTCTTACGGGTTCTCGTGGTGTGACGCGGGATTTATATATCCTTATCAAACCAGGATATAACTTTGTTTGCATGAGATAGTCACTTTACCATTCCTACGGCAGCTGTAGAGACAAACCAGCGAGAACGCGCGGAAGGCATCTTGTTTCTGGAATGTAGCGCGCCCGACGTGATCCTAGAAGCGCGCACGTACACTCACGTACACCCACGTAACGGTCTGTTTACGTCCAATCTGTGGAGTCTGCTGCTGTGACCTGCTGCAGTTTAGTCAACGGTATATTCTAGCTGGTTAAAACTCGCACCGGGAATGATATGACATTATTTTGAAATTCCAGGCATATATGTACTCAAGGAGGCTGCGGATAGTGTGACCTAGCAGAGGTCATCATGGATTAGCTGTAGTTCAGTGGCTTTCTCCAGACAGTGTGACTGACAGCAAGGACTGGGACAAGGGACTTTGGTGCTACTAACGTTAGCTAGCAACGCAACTTAGCTAAACGTTTTGAATCAGCCTTACCGCAGCGACAGGTATTATGTAAATTCTTGACAAGTTCTTCTGTGTGTGTCGCTTCATGTGTTGTCTTCCTGTGGCCACCAGCTCACTTTATATGGCTGTGTTTTCTTAGTTGTTGTCTAGCGTTGGCGTTAGCCCTCAGCTGTCGTTGGCTGCTTGCTTGCTAATGTGTAGCTATAGTTATTGCCTCCCAGTGGTGGAAAAAGTATTCAAATCTTTTAACGGTAAGTTGCATTAGCAATACCACAGTGCACAATTACTCAATTAAAGTAAAAGCCCTGCATTCAAAATGTCACTAAAGTAACAATCAAGTGTTAGCAATAAAATATTTATGTATCAAAATTGACAGTCCTGTTACTGAAGAAAGGACCCTATCAGTCCATTTTTATTACTTTACCATTTGTTTTGCATGAAAAATCTTAATCTGCTGAATACAGCTATCATATAAATGAAATCAATTAGTATAAAGTATAATATTTACCTCTAGAATGCAGTGGAAATCTCACAAACTGGACATACTCAAATTAACAGTACAGTTTCTCAGGCTTTCTAAGTCACACAAGTAACATGAAATATGCATTATTTCTGTCACTATGTAACACAAGTCTTCTGTTTGTATCTCACACCCATTTAATGCACACACATATATACACAAACACTCATAGTAGGTGCTGTATTTTCAAATTATGTAGTGAAGGGTGACTTGTCTATCAATTTTAGATTCCTGGAGTAGTTTGAGATCCTTGAGAGATCCTCAAGGCAGCATGGCTCCCAAAGACATCATGACCAATTCCCATGCCAAATCCATCCTCAATGCTATGAATTCGCTTCGCAAGAGCAACACACTCTGCGATATCACTCTGAGAGTGGAGAACACAGATTTTCCAGCTCACCGGATCGTCTTGGCTGCCTGCAGTGACTACTTCTGTGCCATGTTCACCAGTGAGGTAACGCTAGAAATGTTGGAGTACTCAATGCTAACAAAGAAACACATTGAATTATTGCTATTATTTGCCTTTACCAAGCATGTTACATATGGTTTGATAGAATTAAGAGAATTCGGAAAAAAGATGCCTCAGTTACATATCTGAATATGATCTGTTTATTCTTCACTTTTCTTTTCTGAGAGTGTCTAAGGCAGTGTTTGAATTTACTAAAGAAGACATAGTTGACAAGACAATTATGGGATTTGCTATAGGATGATACCCAATGCTTCTAACTAATCCCTCAATGTTCCTTGTCATTCCACCTAATAGTTTCTGTTTTTGTGGTTCTGCAGCTCGCAGAGAAGGGGAAATCTTTTGTCGATATCCAGGGGCTCACTGCATCGACTATGGAGATCCTGTTGGACTTTGTCTACACAGAGACTGTGCTAGTCACAGTAGAGAACGTACAAGAACTGCTCCCTGCAGCGTGTTTGCTGCAGCTCAAAGGTAAGTTTAGGAGTGTCTGCTGTACCTTGATTTGAAAAGTGTGTGCTTAAGCAGGTCTTGAAAAGTCTTAAAGTATTGAATTCAGATTACTCAAAAAGAAAAGGCCTTAGAAGGTATTAAAAAGTCTTCAATTTAATTGACAAAAGTCTTAAATATTTTCTCTTGCCTGCCATAGGCAGTGATGTTAGTTATAAAATGTTCTTCTATCTGATTGCAGACTGTTGGGAGACGTTATACACCTATAAACTAAAAGTGGGTTTGTTGCAACAGTAGATTGTGGGTTGTGGATCCTTTTTTTTGGAGTTTCAGTCAGCACCATCAGACCTGTAGCAAACGCTGTCACTACTGTTAACTACACTATCTAGGAAGCTCATTATCAAATATCAATTTTAGCAGAAACTTAAATGAACTAATCATTTTGAATTGGTTAATCCATCCATACGTTTTTTGCTGCTTACCTGAGTCTAGGTCACGTTATTGTTATATACTGCTGGGAAGTGATGAAAAAAATGTTACATAAATAATTCCAGGCCAAATCATCCCTAATGGTTTTCCATCATACTTTCATACTTTGTACAGTATGATCATCACACAGGTATTCAGTTTCATTCAATGTGGTATTAAAAAGGTCTTAAAAAGTCTTCAATTTAACTTAATGAGTCCTGCAGAAACGGCACCACAAATTAAGACTTGTTGAGTGACATGAGATTCATGTCTTTCAGGATTTGGCTGAATTTGAACGATACGTCTGTGTGTGTGTGTGTGTGTGTGTGTGTGTGTGTGTGTGTGTGTGTGTGTGTGTGTGTGTGTGTGTGTGTGTATACAAATGTATCTTTGTTTTTCCCCAGGGGTGAAAAGAGCATGTTGTGATTTTTTGGAGAGTCAGCTTGATCCCTCCAACTGCCTGGGTATTCGTGACTTTGCCGAAACTCACAATTGCCTTGACCTGATGCAGGCCGCCGAGCTCTTTTCCCAGAAGCATTTCTCCGAGGTGGTTCAGCATGAGGAGTTCATGCTGCTCAGCCAGACAGAAGTTGAAAAGCTTATAAAATGTGATGAAATCCAGGTAGGAATCCTCAATGTCATTGTCAGTTGTACTTTTTTTGGTTTTATTGTCATTTGTACTGTGGAGGCTGCTTGATCTGAATACTATGGATAACTAACTAAATATGTTATTTGAAATACCTGAAACCATAATGACATATCTGCTCCCCAATACATCTATGTATATACCTGCAGTAACTGTTATGGTTAGAATTGGTATTAAGGTGCCAGAAAAGCAACTTAACCAAAACAGTATAGTGTTAACTGAGCTTGACTTTCACAGCTTGTTTATTATCCTTCAAACACCAGAGTGCGACAAAGAGAAAAGCATGTACCAACCTGCTGTAGTCTCAGTCAGTCAGTCACCCCCCCCCTTCTCACTTTTGCGGATTGGGCTGACAATGAAATTGCAGAGAAGAAAACCTGATTTAAGTTTGCCTTTGTGCTCAGGAAAGTCCTGTTCCCAACCACATGCCTTGCTTTGTGAAAACACAGTTATTATCACACGAAGATTTATAGATCATCAATTCTCTGGAATGGTTCCTCCTGTCATTTTTTTTTGTTGTTTTTAGAATAAAACTAGACCATGCATGTAAATCACAGTCACGCATAATTTGCCCATGGCAAAACTTTTCAGTTTGTGTCGTCTTTCTCGTCTGAGGATTTTAGGGTGAGAATTTATGGCTTGTTTAACCTTTAGCAGACTGCATTGTTGCACATTGTGTCTTTGAACAATTAATGATAATAGTTATAGATGGACGGCTTAGCTACAGTGGTGGCATCACTAATGAATATTGTGCAACATCTTTAACTGCACTTGTCAGCTAATTGTTTCATTAATATCTGGATGAACTGTCTTTAATATAACTGTAACTCTTCTTACTGTATATGCTGTGTGTGTATGTAGGTGGACTCAGAGGAGCCTGTATTTGAAGCCGTGTTAAACTGGGTCAAACACAACCGAAAAGAGCGAGAGCCCTATCTGCCAGACATGCTGGAGTTTGTTCGATTGCCGCTCCTGACCCCCCGCTACATTACAGATGTCATTGATGCTGAGGTGAGCCAGGTGACACGCAGCAGGTTGTTGTGTAATCATACGCCAAGCTTCCAATGAAGGATCATGTGTTGACGTATTTATAACAGTTACCACCATAATTAAGCAAGTTTTGACGCGTTTTAGCCCCTCATTCGGTGTAGCCTGCCATGTCGAGACCTTGTTGATGAAGCCAAGAAATTCCACTTAAGACCGGAGCTGAGGAGTGAGATGCAGGGCCCACGCACACAAGCAAGATTAGGTAGGAATCCTGTTTTTAATAGTAGCTATGTGCATGTCTCCTATATACCTACTTTGTAATCCACACTGATAATAAAAGTGATCTTCTTTTCAGGTGCCAAAGAAGTCCTGTTGGTTATAGGTGGGTTTGGCAGCCAACAATCACCAATAGACATAGTTGAGAAATATGATCCGAAAACACAAGAATGGAGCTTCCTTCCTGTAAGTACTGAATATTTCAAAGAGAGCCTTGTGAGGTTTTTTTTTTATCTCAGTGGATTTGGCTAATATAGACAGGTTTGTATCTTCAACAGAACATTGCACGGAAAAGGCGTTACGTGGCCACGGTGTCTCTCCACGATCGAGTTTATGTGATCGGAGGCTACGACGGTCGGTCGAGGCTCAGCTCCGTGGAGTGCCTGGACTACACGGCGGACGAGGACGGTGTTTGGTACACCGTCGCCACCATGAATGTGCGTCGTGGCCTTGCTGGAGCCACAACACTCGGAGGTGAGCGAGTGCCAAATGACTCACGCCTTCACTGGTGTTGCCTTTCTGTGAAATCCCCTTTCTTCTCTCTCAGAAAGGTATACGGTAACAATACAGATGTGGTTTTTACATTTTGTTCCTTCTTATTTGGCTCTCGACAGACATGATTTACGTTGCCGGTGGCTTCGATGGCAGCCGGCGTCATACCAGCATGGAGCGATACGACCCAAACATTGACCAGTGGAGCATGCTGGGAGATATGCAGACAGCTCGAGAAGGAGCTGGTCTGGTGGTGGCCAGTGGACTTATATACTGTCTAGGTATGGACCAATAATGTTGAGTTATCATGTTTGACACGTTAGGGCTACAACATATGATTATTTTCATTACCATTAATTGCTGATTATTTTCTCAACTAATCAGTTAATCGTTTTGTCTATAAAACATCAGAAAATATAATTTCCCAGAGCCTGAGGGGGCGTATTCAAACCCCAAACCCCAAGACATCCAAACATTTGAGAAGCTGGAACCAGTGAATATTTGTCATTTTCTTGAAAAATGACTAAAATGATTAATTGATTATTGAAATAGTTGCCATTTAATTTTCTTACCGTCAACTAATTGATCACAACCCTGATTGACACACTCTCTTATTAGTCCTGTTGGGAAAGTTTCCCTGAAATATTATTAATATTAAGGAGAAGAGATTCCTCATCTTGGAAGTCTTTTCTATTGTAAAAGTGAAACATGAAATGATACCGTTAAAGCAAACTAAAATCTTGCCCATCAATCACATACTCACGCTCTCTCCTGTCAGGCTCTTTGAAGCGGCCAAAATTAATTTCTCCAGAAGTTTTTTCAGACTTTTTGTCTTTTTGAGCTACTTGTCATCTGTGACGGCAGTAAGTCTTGGCTGCTTGACTGATGATTCAGTTAACAGGCTCACAGAATAGTTTGATGGTTGACTAACTCTAAAAGACGCAATATAAACAGACTTAAAGACACTCGCAACCTTGTTTGTTTTGGCTCTTAAGAGGGAAAACTGGAAAATTAAGCATAACAAAAGAAATTAAGGCTACAAACAACCCATAATGCAACACTCTGTAAGACCTGGTGTTACACTGGTATATTCTCCATTCAAAAAGAATATTTGATGTTGTGAATACATAAATGTCCTAGAATATTGTACAATCCTGCTTTTCCAAATGCACATTTCCCAAAATAGATAAAAGATATTCAGGCCAATACAGTAACTGACTGACTAACCACTTCAGCTCTAGCTCATGTTGAGAAAATGAAGTAAACTCGTCCACGGCTGCAGCTAACAATTATTTACATTATCGATTAATCTGACAGTTATTTTCTCGATTAATCAGTTAATCGTTTGGTTTATAAAATGTCAGAAAATAGTGAAAAATGTCCAACACAATTTCCTAAGGGTTAAGATGATGTCATCAATTTGCTTGTTTTGTCCAATCAATCCTCCAGAATCCAAAGATATTCAGTTTACTATCACATAAGACAAAGAAGTTGGAACTGGCACTGGCATTTTTGCTTGAAAACAACTTAAACAATGAATCGATTGTCAAAATAGTTGCCGATTATTTTTCTGTCAATCGATTCATCGACTAATCGTTTCAGCTCTACGCTTGTCATGTCCCTGATAGGTGGATACGATGGACTGAATATCCTGAATTCAGTGGAGCGGTATGACCCACACACAGGCCACTGGACCAGTGTTACACCGATGGCCACCAAGCGGTCAGGTAGGTAAGAAAACAGAATGAAGTGAAATGCTGACTGAGCGCTGACTAAGCGCGTTACTGTTTATCTGAGACTTTGCTGCTGTTTTCAGGGGCTGGCGTGGCTTTACTCAATGACCACATCTATGTAGTGGGAGGCTTTGATGGTGTTTCACACCTCGACTCCGTGGAGGTCTACAACATCCGAACAGACTATTGGACCACTGTAGCCAGTATGACCACTCCTCGATGTTACGTCGGAGCAACCGTTCTCCGAGGACGTCTCTATGCCATCGCCGGGTGAGAAAGAGTCTCCTAATGTCCTTCTTTCTGTGACGGTGGGTTTAAAGGATAGGTTCGAATGTCTTCAGGTTTATCTTCGTACAACACATGTATGTTGAAACACTTGTGGGTCTCTGTAATCATTCCTCTTCTCCATACTGGCCCAGAAGTGACATCCTCGTAGCACGACTACACTGTAAGAAAATCCACAGTCCTTGTTTAGCCAAAGCTAATATGAAGCTTCAGCAGTCTTGATTAGCCAAATCAGGTGAAGGTTTATTGCCGGTGTTTTGTCCCGGCGATTCAATGTCTAATAGATTAGATTGTACATAGATCTTCAATAATTCAGTGCACAATTGTAAGAATTTTAATGGTTGCACCAAATAAACTAGAGTCAGTGTAGACACACATACTGTGAGTGACAATGTAACCTGTGCACATCCCCTCTATGAGGCTGAGGACTGGGGATTTTGTCCCCCATCATTTACATTGATGAAAGCACTTTAAGAAGAGACCTCGTAATGGCGAGTACGAACAGGAGAAAAAGATTACAGCCAGCAAAACCTGTTTCCATGTTCATGTCGGCACCTGATTACTGTTTTAAGACAGACTTTTTGATTGTGAACCTAACATTTAAGTGGTTTAAGAGTTAAATGAACTACAGACACAAGCTGCAAGTGTATTCTGTTAAATTAGCAAATTTTATCTTCTTTTTCTCTTGTAAACAAGTTTATCTGGATAATTAATAGTAATAATAGATTATTGTGGTACGTCATTGGCAACTTAACAGAAGTCACTACAGTGTTTCTATTAATGTTTCCTTTACACTCTGCTGATTAAGAGACCGCTGTAGTGTGAGAGATAACTAATTAACTTTTGACTTAACTTGTGTTCTGCTTGTACAACATTACAGTTTGGAGAAGTGCAGACTGTTGTGGTTAAAACTCTCAGTTCCTCTCTGTTTGTCTCACATGTCCCTCTAGATATGATGGGAACTCTCTTCTCAGCAGTATCGAATGTTACGACCCGGTCATTGACTCCTGGGAGGTTGTTACTTCGATGGCGACACAGCGGTGCGATGCAGGCGTCTGCGTTCTACGAGAGAAGTGATCTTTTCCAAGAACAAGAGGAAAAGCGGACGCGAGGACAGGCAGCTAGACTTTTCTGCTAAAATGCCACTAAAACGGAGCCACAAAAGGGAGATGTTTGTTCGCCAGTATGCAAAACTTTCAAATGAATAAGCGCAGCAGTTTGCGCTGCCTCCTCTACAGGATGGTCAACCCTCCAACACTACAACAACAGAGATTCAGCTTCGCCGTGGTAGACTTCACCTCAAAAGAGGCCTCCAAGGAGCCCATCACCACTTGCATGACTCTCTTTGGTGGTACTTGTTGCTGTCGTTACCTGTGAGATTATTTTTTCAGTTTGTCTTCAAAGTGCAATATATTTCTACTCGTCATCATAAGAAAACATAAGAATGAGGAGCCGACTTAGACTCCGGTTGCTGCTATATGCCTTATGACTTTGGCCTGCATCAAACAGTGAACATCCATGTTGCCTCCCATTTGACTTTGATGATAGTTACAGTACATTGGCGTATTATCGAGTGTACTCATTCGGCATTTGCGAGGTCATTAATGGGTCAGTAATTAAACCCTTTTTGTAATGCTTCCTGTAAACAGTGCTTTTAGATTCAAATCACTTTAATACAAAAGGTTTAATACTTAGTTGCTCCCAGAATATATATTTAGAGATAAATATTGTTTTAGAAAATGACTGAATTGTACCAGTTGACTTTTATTATTTTGTCCACCTGTCTGGAAAAATCACAAAGTAGTAAGTATGAGGTGCATGTGATTTTGTTTTTCTTCCTCTGCTTATACATGTGGACATGTACATGTAGGACACAAAGTCATAACATCACTGTTGCCTGGGAAGTGAATAAACACACTGAGAACTGACGTTTTTATCTGTGGTGCATCTTCTCAGTCCGTAAACGCCTGTTTAGTGATGCAGGGAGACAAAACGCTGTATAACCGCTTCACACATCGTCAGCTGAGTCAGCGGCATCTCTGGTGAGAAAACTCGTCATTCACATCCGCAGAGCAAATCTCAAATTCACCAAACTGTAGCGGGCAGACGCATCCATTTTATCCCTGTACAACTTAATGTGTCCATTTAAACAAACTCAGAATGAATTCTAATAACTTTGGTGATCCCATAACTTTTCATCTAGCGCCATCATCATATCATCACGACTGGTGTGAGCAGGACAACAGGAATAGGACCCAAATGCAGATGATGGAGGCAGAGCTGGTCCAGATCATTTATTTATTCACAAAAAATAAGGTTCAAGGCTTACAGGAACACTGAGGCAGGCAGGTACCGGTGACAGGGTAACGGGTAACAGGTTTGAGAGCAATGGCATGAAACAACAGAGCAACATTGATGAACTGGTAGAGGAACAATGGATCTTGGGCAGGTATGTATATGAGTGGCTGATGAGGGAATGAGGTGTGATTGCGAGGCAGGTGGGAGCGGCAGGATCTGGAATGACAGGGGAAAGTCTGAGGGCATCTGGTGGATGGCTCGAGGATGACAGGCCTGGGGAGTTGGAGGAAGGAACATGGCCTGGGAGAAGTGAGCAGGGACGAGAGAGCAATGCAGAGGGCTGGGGATGAGAGAGTGTGGCTGAAGGGAGGCAAACTGACAGATCAAGTTTTTAATTTGTCCAGTACTTTGGTTTATGACTAAATATACCTGAAAACTAATGACATTCCCATCAGCCTTAGCTGCACTTGGTTTGCGTAAGTAGAAGTACCAGTACAACAATGTAAAAATACTCCATCACAAGTAAAAGTCCTTCATTCAAAATTCTCCTTAGTGTATGTACATAAGTATTATCAGCAAAATGTATTTAAAGTATTAAAAGTAAAAGTACTTGTTCAGACGGACAGATGCATTATTAAAAATTAGATTGTTACTACTTTACTGTTGTAGCTGGTCGTGGTGGAGCTAGTTTTAACTACTTTACATACAGCTGGTAGTTTGGTTCAGTGGTTCCAGAGTAGGTTCCCTCCAAAGGGTCACAAGATAACTGTAGGGGGTCATGAGATGATTGATGGGGTAGGAAAGAGGGAAAAACAAAATTCTGCTACACAAATTAGAAACGTCACCAGGGCTCCGACTAGACACAGCTTTTCAATAAGGGATCACAAGTCTTGATCTATAGTGATGTATTTTATAATTTGAACTAGTAACTAGAGCTGTCAAATAAATGTAGAGGATTAAAAAGTACAATATTTCCTGCTGAAATTGAGTGAAGTTGAAGTATAAAGTAACTTAAGTACTTTCCACCACTGCTAATGTTAGCTAACACGCTGGTAAACAAGATAGCTGCTAAAACATCAGCATGTTAGCATGCTTGTGTTAGCATATAGCTCAAAGCATCACTGTGCCTACGGCCTCACAGGGCCGCTACAGTGGCACTAGAGTCTTAGTCCTATTTGAATACTATTCCCCTTTATTTCAACCTCACATTTACCACATGTAACACTATTCATTTGTATGTTTCCCAGTGTGTCGCCCTCCTACCACCAAATGTGTTTTCTTGTGTATTTTCATTATCTGATGGCTGAATTAATCTCTGTTGGATACCATTTCCTGAAAAAGAAAGATCTCATGTTCATGCTGGCAAAATATCTCACCATACAGGAAAGTTACCTCACTTTGATCAAGGTGAAGCTTTGTCTGATTGGCTGACTGCTGAACTGAGCAATACTGTTACACCTCTGTTTCCTAAGAAAGGCGTCCCTTTGCAACCAATGAATAATGATAAAATATCTGACCATACAGGATCATTTCACTATGGAAACATTCAGGCTGAACAGAAGGTAAGTTTGCACATTCACCAAATAATAAAACATCGTCTGTACTTTCATGTACACTTTTAAAGATTAAAGGCACACGCACACAACAGGATGATAAAGTGCAGAGGAGCTTTAATGTGCATAATAAGCTCTTTTACTGGTTGTAAACCTTTTTATAACTTTAAACTTGTATGATGCCAGTGGTGGAAAATAACTAATTACATCGACTTGAGCACTGTACTTGAGTACCATTTGGAGGTACTTGTACTTTACTAGAGTATTTCCATTTTATGCTACTTTATACTTCTACTCCACTACACTTATTTGACAGCTATAGTTACTAGTTATCTTCATCAGATTTAAAGTTTAATTTAAAACATATTATTACCATAAAATATGATTGAGCTATAACAGTAGGCTATTTAAACGTTAAGTTAGTCCCACTTAGACTAGCTGCAACATTAAACATTAATATGCTTGTTAACGCCTCAGTAATAATAATGTAGTAACACACATGAATTAATTAAGTTTTTCTTATTGTGCCATTCATACAGCCATGCCCACCAGTCTTTCAAGACATCTGTAATGCAGATTCAGAATGCTGTATACACATTTTCAAAGAGTTATACAAAAAAAGGCAAAAAATAAAGAAAACCGATTCGATTTATTTTCACGATAAGATTTTCAGACCTTCATGTCTACAACAACATTCGTAAGTCAGTTAGAAAACTATATAATACTGGAGAAATCTGAATAAAAACTACTTAAATAATCCATGGTGTCTTCTCTTCCAGGCTTTTTTTTATACAAAGTTAGTAAACTTAAACATATCAAAATTAAAACCTATTTTTAATCACCGTTACACCAGAATGCTTCAGCCATTTCATAGAAAGTTCAGTACAAAAGAAAATGAGACTCACCCTCCACCTCTCCCAAATCACACAGCTCACTTAATCTGTTTTTCTGATTTAAGTAATGGATCTGAATTCTTCTTCTACTTATAAAAAGAGAACAATTGTTGTTCAGTTGTGAAATAACCAGTGACACAAGGCTGAATTGAGTCAGATGGATAAATATGAATTAAAATGTGACACATGCCCAATCTGAAATGTGTCTAATTTTCTCTCCAGATTTTTCTTGTGCAGCAAAAAGCAAAAAAGTGACTAAAACAACATCTTGAGGAAATTCATCATCCCTCCCTCCATCCATCTTCTCCCTCCTCCGCCGTCTGAAGCCTGAACAAGCACCGTCAGACAGACACACCTGTGAGCCCGTCTGCAGATATAAAGAGCGGCTGGCAGCAGGCGGGACAGAGCAGCGCTGTGTTGGTGGAGACACGTTAACCTGTCCCAGGATCAGAGGAACTTCACGGTCTGTCTGGAGCCTTGCTGACAGATAAACTTACAGTATCCTGCACCAAAACCTGCTACTCATATCATCTGGAGCGACATGGTAAGATCATTACAAATTTATTGGAAATGGGGAAACTCATCTTTGGTCGTATGTTACTTTTTCTGAAATCTGCACCAGTTTGTGACTGTATTGTCTGCAGGTGAAAGCTGTGCAAGATAGGATATAATTTTTATCCAAGCTACAAAAGAAATCTCCCCAAAACTCTGGCTGCAGGGACACTTTGTATTTTAAATGCAAAATGCAGCTGCTTGTGTTAACATACATGAAGCTGCAACATTTTTGAAGGCTTGACTCATGTCTTTATATTACTCTTTGAACTTTGAGTGTTAATAGTTTTATGAGTTTATAATCACAGGCTGTTAAGTGCAGACAGCTCAAAGCTTCATCTTCAGCCTCAGAGTTTTAAACTGGTCCTCAGAAGAAAAGCCTTTGGATGTGTTTTAATCAACGTTCATATTCCACACTTTAGTCTATCTGTGTCTTAGAAATGTCATTCAACAGTGAAAAAATCATCTTGGGGGATGTTCTCCCTCCAGGGAAAACAAAAGCTGAAATTCTCAGCATGTTGAAACCTGACTGCGGGAAGCACTTAGAAAATGCACACAACAGTACAGTGTTGGAATAAGCCTGTCCTGTTTTTGACATTGTTTACACTCAACTGGAAGCTGAGCACAAATACAATGAATAATACAATGTATCATCAGACATGTTTGCATTGCACACTGATCTGATGTGTATGGAAGCAAAGAAAGGCCGTAATAATTTACATTTTATGAACATCTGAATACCTAATTGAAAAATTGAATCACTATTCAAAATTAAATACCACTGAAATTATGTTAAATTAATATATTTTATTCTGAAAACCATCTGTCTGAACATATATGGTTTAAATTCCCCTTGTTAAAATTTCAAGTGGTGCAATATCATTTTTTTTCATGTTCCCAAATTCCCAAGGTGTCGGGGGTTTTAGTGTCTGAATTTCACCAATCCAATTTAAGCCACTTGATTTTTTAACCTAATCAGAATTCAAACCACAAAAACTGGCAGACGTTTTTTCAAAGTAAAATATTTCAGTGCTTTAAACCTGCAGCAACTGATTATTTGTTTGGCCACTTGGGGGCAGCAGAAACAAGTTGTGAACACTGCTCTGACATATCATCACCTTTTAAGATGATATGTTGAACTTGTTGGCAAACAGTTACTTATTTACACATCCAGCAGTTATGGAGCAACATTATAATTCATTTGGAGTCGTGTTTCTGTCCACCTGATGAATCTAGCTTCAATATTCACTCTCTTTAGCTCTGTTTTTGGTTCCCTCCTGAGGGAAATATCTGGCTCTTTAACATCTAAACGCTTCATTATGTTCACCAGCTAGCTGCTAACTGTGTCTGTCTGCTGTTTGGTGCTGAGCAGGTAGTGTACAGTGGGTTTTTAGAGCTTTTTCGCTGTAAACAGCTGTCGGCTGCAACCGAAAACGACACTGAGAGCAGTGAGAGTGAAACAAAACAGTAAAGTTGTGGCCGGACAGATAAACAATGAGCTGAAACTCACTATAAAGCTCTGTAAAGCCGAGGAGAGCTGCAGATTCAGGTGATAATTCTGTGTAGGTTCATCACGCAGCACGACCCCTTTCACATTGTCCCATTGTTTTCATAATGTCATCTTATACATTATTATAAAATTATAGATTATAGCTGCTTTACATTTAAAATTTCACTAGTAAGTATTCAGTAGTGATTAAATTTCACAATTAGGTATTCAGTTGCCTTTTAGATTCACATCCTTATGGCCTTTCATTGCTTCCATAGTTCCCTTGACTTCCCAAATCTACACATCCATGACCTTTATTTTCAACAGCAGTTTTAAATTTTAGAAGTAATTTAAAGAGATCTGAAATAGTGGCAGACATAATATGAGAAAAAAGCTCCTTATTGATCCTTTTCAGGTTTATGTTTGCAATAGATGACTGTGCTTACAAACCATTAATGTTGAGTCAAAAATGTTGAGATAAAGTACCACAAGGGTTGTTTTACTTTGTGTTTTGTGTTAAGAACTTTGTGACAGACGTCTTAACTTCCATCTGTGTTGTTTTATTTCTGTTCAGAGAGAGTGCATCTCCATCCATGTGGGCCAGGCAGGTGTCCAGACAGGAAACGCCTGCTGGGAGCTCTTCTGCCTCGAGCACGGCGTCGGGCCTGATGGCGTCTTCCTGGACAATCCTGCAGAACCAAACTCCCGTGAAGACCCATTCAACACGTTCTTCAATACTGGGAGTTCTGGGCGTCATGTTCCAAGAGCGATATATGTGGACCTGGAGCCCACAGTGGTTGGTGAGTACTAGTTCTGTACATGTGTTTACTTTAACCCTCCTGATCTCTATTTTTTATTACCGTTCCTGTCTACTACTTCCTCCTAGTATTATGCGTGGTCGTATGCGTCTAGTGTGAGTGCATTTCCATACACGTGGGTCATGCAGGTAACTGCTGATGGTAACCAAGCAACAAGTGCAGTGGTGACTCCTTTACCTTTTATTCAATGCTGGCTGACATTTACAGAAGTGTATTATGTAAATAGCAAGTTGTGGAGTGCAGCAGTGGATTGATTTTATCCAGGCAAAACCCTGTTTTTTTTTTTCCAATATGTCTCTTCAATTTATGCTCAAGTTGCTTCAAACTTCAAAGACAAAATATTTTTCCCACATTTTTCAACATCGTCACACAATCTAAAACTGCTCATCTCAGCACGTCACTGAAGCTACATCACTACAAGTGGTCTTGCATTTAATGTATGTAGTTTGAGTGAAGCGCCGCACTATGGAGCCCCAAACCTGACAAAATGAAGTAAAAGGTTATATAAGTGAATACATCAATAAATAATACTTTCAGTTAAAGTGTAAAAAGAAGCATAAAGATTTATGCTTTTCCTTTAACCTCCAGTCAGTTTGTTAAAATTAATTCAAACGTAATCTATTATCTTTTAGTAGCTCATTTTGTTTTCCCTTTTTGGGGGGCTGAGGGCTTTTGGCACACATACTGTATGTTCCCAATTTTTCAAGTCAGGAAATGATTACAGCAAGCAAAATTTGTTTCCGTGTTCATTTGGGCACCGGACTATTGTTTTAAGACAGACTTGAAAAATTGTGAACCTGTCCTTTAATCATTTACCTACTCCAAGGTTTTCCCAATCAACATTTCCCATTTTCCTCACCACACTTCCCACTGTGCTCGTATGATAATTAGATGGGCACGAGCATGTATGTCCAGTATTGTTTATTAATGTCTTCAGTTATGTTTTTGACTTGTCTGATAACCTTTTACTACATTTCAAGACATTTCAATTCAAGACCACATTTTTATGACTTCACCATTACATTGTGCATCATTTTACGCAATTTTCCCTTTAAATCCGCCTGATTTTTAATTTGTATCGTTGGAAATCTTCAGATTTTGACCAAGGGAAAAAAAGCAAAGTTAGTCATGAGTATGCTACATCAGCAGACCTGCCTATGGAACCATCAATAAGTCTATATGGTTGAAAAAGTTAAAGATAATGTGACAGTAAAGCTGATGAACTACATGCCTGGACATGTCTGTTCTAGTGGAAAACATCCACATTTGGCAGTGGTCAGGTCTGTCAAGTTAAACCAAGTTGATCTTATTAACCTTTCTGAATATAACCTTTCTTCTCAGATGAAGTAAGGGTTGGAAAGTACAAAGAGCTTTTCCACCCTGAGCAGCTGATCTCTGGAAAGGAGGATGCAGCTAACAACTACGCTCGTGGCCATTACACCATCGGGAAAGAAATCATTGATGGAGTCATGGAGCGTGTTCGTAAAATGGTCAGTAATAATGATAAAACCTGATGAATGAGCGTTATTGTGCAATTTACAGAAAGAGCTATGAAGACAAAGAAAAGCATTGTTTTGTTTTGAGATTTCTTTCTGCTCTAGATTTTATTTTAAAAAATCTAATGTGGCAGTATAAGTGGGAATAATGATGTTCTTACAATAATCACTGTTGTATTGCATTAGCTTAAAGCACGTTAACTTTCTGCACTACATTTATATTAAAGAATAGTTCAACGTTTTGGGAAATATACTCATTCTTTTCTTGCAGAGAGTTAGACAGGAAGATCCATACCACTCTCATATCTGTCCGTTCAATATCTTGTTTGTTTAATCTGAACAGGAAGTTGCCGTTTTTTCACACTTCTGTTTTTGTATAGATTAAACAAACAAGATATAACGTGTTAATTAGGGAGCTTCAGAGGTGCTGGTAGGTGGATCTTGTTACCTTTGGACAGAGCCAGGCTAGTAGTTTCCCCCAGTTTCCAGTCTTTGTGCTAAGCTAAGCTAACAGACTGCTGGCTGTAGCATCATATTGAACAGACAGATACGAGAGTGGTATCAATCTTCTCATCTAACTCTCTGCAAAAAAGCGAATAAGTGCATTTCGCAAAATGTCAAACTACTCCTTTAACAGAGGCTGTCGTGTCCGTCTGTCCCTCTCATCAGACGGACCAGTGCACAGGCCTGCAGGGGTTCCTCGTCTTTCACAGCTTTGGTGGTGGAACTGGCTCTGGCTTCACCTCTCTGCTGATGGAGCGTCTGACTCTAGACTACGGCAAGAAATCCAAGCTGGAGTTTGCCGTCTACCCAGCTCCCCAGGTGTCAACTGCTGTGGTGGAGCCCTACAACGCCATCCTGACCACCCACACCACCATAGAGCACTCTGACTGCGCCTTCATGGTGGACAACGAGGCCATCTACGACATATGTCGTCGCAACATGGACATTGAGAGTCCTGGTTACATCAACCTCAACAGGTTGATTGGTCAGATTGTTTCCTCAATCACGGCCTCCCTTCGTTTTGATGGCGCCCTCAATGTCGATCTGATGGAGTTCCAGACCAACCTGGTCCCATTTCCACGCATCCACTTCCCGCTGGTTACCTACTCACCCATCATCTCTGCTGAGAAGGCGTACCACGAGCAGCTGACTGTGTCCGAGATCACGAGCGCTTGCTTCGAGCCGACCAATCAGATGGTCAAGTGTGACCCTCGTCACGGCAAGTACATAGCGTGCTGCATGCTGTACCGAGGTGATGTCGTCCCTAAGGATGTAAATGCTGCCATTGCAAGTATAAAGACGAGACGTTCTGTTCAGTTTGTGGACTGGTGCCCGACTGGCTTCAAGGTGAGTAACGTTATGAAGGTAAGAAGTGCAGCTCGAGATACTTTATGTTTCTGATGGTTCTCTTCGTCTCAACAGGTTGGCATTAATTACCAACCTCCAACTGCAGTTCCTGGTGGGGACCTGGCCAAAATCCAGAGGGCTGTGTGCATGCTGAGCAACACCACCGCCATTGCTGAGGCCTGGTCTCGCCTCGACCACAAGTTCGACCTCATGTACGCTAAGCGGGCGTTCGTCCACTGGTATGTGGGTGAAGGCATGGAGGAGGGAGAGTTTGCAGAGGCCAGAGAGGACCTGGCCTGTCTCGAAAAGGATTACGAGGAGTTGGGTCAAATGAACGCAGATTTTGAAAATGATGACGAAAGCCAAGAATACTGAACCTTGTGAGGCTTTGGGCTGTGACGGCTGTGCAGCAATGATTTCATCCTGTACTGAGTCAATAACGAGTTCATATCCCTACTGTGTATCTTCTAAGCTAGAGTGATCTTTCTCACTGCCATGTTTTTATAATGTCAGCTTTAGATTAAGAAGACCGTTGTATTTGAATTGTGCTGTGAAATAAGTTTGTCTTGATATATTCTGTGTTAAACTTGTTAGGGACATGCAAGCAGGGTGTTACAGTGGTCTAGTGGTCTAAGATGACACCATGTAACCACAGAGTTAACCCTCTTGTGTTTTGTTGACGTTGGCTTTACTCCCTGATTGTTCGGGGTCCCACAGACCCCACCACTGTATGTGTACAAGTAATATTAATAACTGCAAAATTAACCATTTTTTTCCTTTAAATACTTTTCCTCTGACCTTATTAAAACCCGATATATTGAAAAGTATTGAAGTGGCCACAACCTGGACTTACACATTTGATGAAGGTGACAAAAAACTGAAATGGCCACACAGCAGTGGTGGAAAGTAACTAAGTACATTAACTCAAGTACTGTACTTAAGTACAGTTTTGAGATACTTGTACTTTACTTGAGTATTTCCATTTTCTGCTACTTTAAACTTCTACTCCTCTACATCTCAGATGTAAATATTGTACTTTTTACTCCACTACATTTATTTGACAGCTGGAGTTATTAGTTACTTTTCAGCTGAAGGTTTTACATTAAAAAAACATTTGATAAGCTTAGAAAATTCAACACACTGTTAAAGATGAATTAATTAAAAAGTTAATTTATATTGACTTTTTTCTTTGTATATATATCAGTCAACAAAACACACACACACACACACACACACACACACACACTTCCACAGTTTCACAAACACACACTTATGTGTATATATGTTATCTGCTATTTTCTTCATTTTATTAATTGTACCTTTTTCTTTTGCTTTTTTAATTATTTTTTTTATTATCTGACGCTTTGGCAACATTGTCTTTGTTACATTCATGCCAATAAAGCAAATTGAATTGAGTTGATTAAACCAGTGGTTCCTGAATTTTTTGGTTTGTGACCCCTTACAAAAAAGTGTCTAGTTGTCACGTTTCAGATGTCTGTGAGTTGTTAGCAGTTCCTCCAAAGACACATTTCCCCTTTAAACTTCTCATATTTTCATTTAAATTATTGTTCAAGGTTCAAAGAACGAGTACTTTTACTTTTAATACTTTAATTACATTTGACTGATAATAATTTTGTACTTTTACTTAAGCAGGAATTTGAATGCAATACTTTTACTTGTAATGGAGTATTTTTACACTATTGTATTGCTACTTTTACTTAAGTAAAGGATCTGAATATTTTCTTCCATCACTGCCACACAGCATTGTTATTACACCCAATGAGGAAATAGTTGAATATAAAAAGGTGACTATGTATTCAGTGGAAGAAATACAAAGGACGTACTTCATCTCACAAATGAAGTTGTTAGTTTAGTTTAGTTGACACAGTGAGCTGGAGGACCCCAGGTCACACATTTCTACAAAATGTCAAGGGTAACACAAAACAAGTCCAAGACTTATTTCCATTGTGGTCCTTGATGTAAAGACAGCATTGATGCAGGAGTCCAGGTACCAAATCCATACAACAAATTGGATATATATCATCAACAGCACTTACACATTAATTCATCAATAATGATCCAATAATAAACAACAATCAACAATAAAATCATTCCAAATCAAAACATATGGAGGGAAAATGTATATAATGTATGTAGGCTATATAGGTTTCTTTCTAAAAATGTGGTGGTGAAGTGAAGTGGTTTTATTACCCTGAACATCCATGAAAATGAAGTTTTTGCACTGAAGCAGCTGACAAAGTGCCTCTGATTGTTTAGTAGCAGATGTTCATGAGAAACATCCAATCAAACTGCACAGACTGGCTATTTAAACAACGAGTCCCGGTAGCCGTGAAGGTGTCACCTGAAAATATTCATCCGCGCAAGTGTAAACATAAGACAGTCTACAAAGAAGAGAATTGTTTCACAGATTACCATTTCTTAAAAACACGACGCGAGAAATTATTTGTAATCTTATTCACAATTACATGCAATTTATTGTTGTGTAGGTATGAAGTGGAAAATGAAAAGAATCGTTACACTAAGATGATGTCTTAGCAAGATTTTGGGCTACAAGCCTGTGGAGCAGACATCATAATTGCCTCTCCTCGATCCTGCTTTATATGGACATGTTTGTGTATTTATTAAACACAGAACATTTCAATTTGTATCCTTTAAGTCCCTGAATAGTGTTGTTTATGGTCGGAATATCCATCACCGTTCTAGTCAAGCCCAATTCAGACTTTCTAGTAGCCTTAGGTCTAATTATATTTATTAATTTATCAGTTTCAGATCTTGATTTTGGCTGTAGCATAACGGTTGCACATCAGCAAATTAGGCTAAATCCAAGTCTAGATTGTGTAGTTACTAAAGTTTAAGACTATGATATTAGAAATTAAAATGTCTTTATATGTAATGGGGTGTAGCAAAAAAAACAACAGATTTATAGCACCACAACACTGACAAAAATGGAAACCATATTTAGCTCTAGTTACTTAATAAGAAGTCGATTAAACACCAAAAACAATGAGGAAACTGAGAAATCCCACACGCATTAATAAGAACTGTGTGGTGTCTAGTTTTTTGAGCGGACGTGCTCACTGCCTTGGAACATTCTCCCCACTGTGTGCATGGATGTGTGTGTGAGTGTATGCATGTTTGTGTGTGCGTGTGTGTGTGCGGGCTGTATGTGTGTAAGCTGCCTCCTCTCGTGTTGATGACGACTGACTGCCACCGAGTCTGACGGCGAACAAACGGGATTAAAAAAAAAAAAAAAACACTCAAGGAAAACCGTAACACGGCGATACTTTTTTTTGCAGTGACCTGTCCTGTCCGAGCTACCACCGGGTCGGTCCGTTAACGATGAGCCTGCCTCGGCCGGACGAGTTCAAGCCTCCTCCGGAGTGCCCGGTCTTCGAACCCAGCTGGGAAGAATTTAGAGATCCTTTTGCCTTCATCAATAAGATCCGTCCCATCGCCGAAAAAACAGGCATTTGCAAAGTCCGCCCGCCTCCGGTGAGTGTGATAAAATACGATAAAACGTTACACCGACACGGATGCTGAATTAGTCCACCGTTAAGACCGCTGTAGATGGACCAAGCGCTCGGGATTTAAAGGGACTGTTCAACATGGCGGATATACGGCTATGTTCATTCTTTGTGCTGCCACAGCTAGCTAGCTCTCATTTATAATTACATACCTCGTAACCGCACTGTTTTTTTTTTGGTCGACGTTGAGCTTGTTAGCAGCCATATAGATGTGCCAATGTATTAAAAGTGGATTATAGTCGTGCTTCACCGTGTGTCAACAAAGCCTCTGTGCTCCGGTCATTGAGCTTCATAGCTAGCTAGTAGGCTAACGCTAGCCAACAGCTCACCAACCAACCTGTCATAATTTAGCACACGGCTTTGACATAGGTGGCTATGCGGAAGCCTTTCGGCTGCGTAGAAGAAGATGATATGATCATAAGATAGACATTTATGTTAACACTTATCCTTCCTCTTTGTCCTTAAATGTTCTCACAGTCCTGCAGTTGATGTTAATTATGGTTTTATTTGTTGAAGAGCACCATGATGCAGTTGGGCCACTCAGTGTACTTGAGTCTGTGTGATCCATCACTTCCCGGTCAACTGTCAGTTTCTGGTGAATATCTGAAGAAGTGTGTATTTATTTCATGGATCAGGCTAAATTAATCTTCCCTTTATGGTGTGTGAGTGTCAGAGAAATTGCCCCATGAATGGGACGAGAAGCACACTGGGGTATTTAAACACAAAGGCCACTATTATTGCTAAATAACAACTTGACCTTTGAAGTTTGTGGTTTAACCCGCCATATTACACCACATTTCACTTGTGTTGCATGTTATTATATTATAAGTTTCTTGAAGATGAGCCACTGTTCATGTGTGAGCCTGTGTTGTAGGGTGTTGTCCTCCATGTTGGCTTTGTGGTAAGCTGGGCTGGTGAGTGAGTCTTCCATCTGGCCATTTTGTGTGCCAGTGGGGGTTGTTGGCTACTGACTTAAAACAAGAACTTGGGTCTCTGTTTGTATGATAGGGTATTGTCATTGTATATGCTAGGCTGTGTGTGTTATTGATGCGGATATTGATCCGTGTTGTGAGTTATAAACTGAAAAGGATCACTGTGTTCTTTCAGTATGAGCAGGCCTTGCTTTTCTGCCAAACTTGATTTTAACATCACTTTAAAAATCTGCAACCGTGCCTCTTTTATCTGCCTAATTTCAGTTTAGTTAAGTCACCATGGGTAAAGAATATGAAAATTTCATAAAGAAATGTGGGTCCATGCTTTGACAAACAATTGTCACAAGGCGACCATCTTGAAAGGCAAAACAAATAGACTCTGTAATGTGACTTATCAATGTAAGAATGAAAACTATAAAAACTGCCAACTACATAAAAATCCAGGCTACATGTTATGACGACCTTCATGTGCCTTTGTGTGTATTTTTGTTTGTGTTTAGGGTTGGCAGCCTCCGTTTGCTTGCGATGTTGACAGACTTCACTTTGTTCCTCGGATCCAGAGGCTGAATGAGCTGGAGGTGAGTTTTGTTAGTCAGATTATACCAGTGATTATTTGACTATATCTTTGTTTGTGTGTCACTGCAAGACAGTAAAATTGTACATTAAATTGCCACGTTTGTACCTCGTTAATGTAATTACTAGTCCTAACTGATGATAACAAAGAACAGAAATGTTATTAATGCCTTGTGATTGTGTTATGTAACAAAGGATAAATTGCTCATTTAGACTGGAAATTACAATGCATAATTGTTACTTAATCCAAGCTTTTATAAAATGAAACTGAAGGTGCATTTATTTATTTATTTATTTATTTTAAACAATAAGACACAATACCCTGGGTCCTTGATACATATCAGCCTGTTCAGATTATTTTTGGCCCCTGTTTTATTTTATATATCTATTATTTTATGGCTTGGTTGTCCTTTAATGCCTTGAATTCCTTGTCTCTGTTGATTTTCTTGAATTTAATTTATTTGTAGCTGACTGTTGTCATTTCCTTTTTTTTTTTTTTTTTTCACAGGCACAGACCAGAGTCAAGCTCAACTTCTTGGACCAGATTGCCAAATTTTGGGATTTGCAGGGATGTGCCCTGAAGATTCCTCATGTGGAAAGGAAGATTTTGGATTTATATAAGCTAAATAAGGTTGATAATTGATGCCTCTGCACATTATTTATTTATTTATTTATATATATGGATATACATTAACTCACTGTCTTTTCAGCTGGTAGCAGATGAGGGTGGATTTGACATTGTCTGTCGGGACAGGCGATGGACCAAGATTGCACTACAAATGGGCTTCGCCCCTGGCAAAGCTGTCGGCTCACACCTGCGAGGGCATTATGAGAAGATGCTCTATCCCTACAATCTGTTTCAGAGTGGAGCACACCTGCTCGTGAGTTGGACACATGCATCATTATGACAGTGTATCTTGAGAAGCTGTCATTCATATAACAGTGTGTGGCTCATCTGTAAACAAAGCCCTAATAATGCTTATCCATACCGTTTATTATTACCAATTATTTATAATGTCAAAGTTAAATTGCACATTTATTATGCTAAAACATGTGTTTCACTTTGAAGAAGAAGCATCTAGTCCTATCAAAGTTCTGAAGATTAAAGATAAATGGAAACGAGTGCATTATTAGGACGTGCATGTTCTGTGTTGGGCTACAACTTATACCTGTGCTTATGTTGGATTTTATTTAAAGATGAATCTTTGGTTTTTACAGAATTTTTTTGAGAAGTTAACTCTGCTGTCTGGCTAATATACTTATCATCTGGTGTCTAGTCATGTAATTTAATAGCTTTTGCACCTTAATATTCAATAACATGTCGCAAGAGAGCTTATCCAAGGCCATTGGATTGGTACTGTGTGACCTGTTGGACAGGTCACTCTAAATTGTTTAATCACCCAAGCTCTCTCTTGCCTCAGGCACCAGAGCCAGCTTCCAAACTGATGCGTTTGGAGGCTGATCCTGAACTTGAAAAGGTATGTTTGTGTCAAGGTTAGAAGCCACTTGGCCTCACAATAAACAAAGTGCATGTTTATCTACGGCTGGGCAGTATACTGTATTTTCAGCTTATTGTTGTACAATTTGCAGCCATCAGCTGGATTTACAGCGAAAGGATCACCTCAAACAAGTGATCCTCACCTCTACAAGTCAACCTACACTTAAGATTTATCTTGGGACAAATTTAAAATACAATTCTTTTGTTTCTGTGACAGGCAGCAGTCAGCAATTAGATGCTAATTACGTATCAGTTCAAATATTGTTGTAGATTGTCTCCTTCCCAAGGCCCACTATAATTAAAGTCCTCAAAGTCTGATATTCATTACCTGTCCTGCACACCTGTGTCTCAGCTCAGATCTGTCTTTCGTCCTGTGATTTGGCATGTCCCTCCTTAGTTTCTGTGCTCCCTCTTTGGGGTGACAAACTGCAACTAACGACATCCTTCTTATGACCTGTTTTGTCCTCTGGCTGTTTAAACTATATTAATACCAAACACTGTCTTTGATAGAGTATGTCCCTGTCTTTCAGCCACATTTGGCAACTGCTGATACTTCCTAGTTATTGCCACATATTGGCCTATATTTATTTTATTACCGCTTGTAAACTGAAGTAATAATCATATAAGGAGATCCCTTTTAAAATGTAGGCTGTAGTACACTCACACTTCCTGTTTGAGATGCTTAAATCTATCCTGTCTGTGTTTGCATATTCATATTAAAAGCTGTATCTAATATTCCATTCATATCTTACTTATCGCTACATTTGAGCATACAGGTATTTCCAGTTAGGCACACAAATGCTTTTAATAGCTAGTGAGCTGTTGTTTTAACTGGCATGTTGTTTCCTTCAGTGTGTTCAGAAGCCAGTCCGGCCAGTGGAGAGTCCAGGAAGCACGGAGAGTACGGACACCAAGGAGCACAAGCTGCAGGACCAGGCTCAGAGGCAGCCTGCCCAGACGCCAGACGCTTGCCCCACTGCTCGCAGAGCCAAGCGCATGAAGTGTGAGGTGGGTGTCGTTGAAGAGCGCTACAAACACCTGACAAAAAATGGTCCATTCTTCATTATTCTCCACATATTTCCACACCCATGTCATGATTTTAGTAGTTTTTATGTTGGCAGGAGTTTCACGTCTCACTTTTTCTGTAGTCCGTCTGTGTGAAGAATGAACCAGGTGAGCCTGGCGAGAGCAAGCCGAACCTGAGGCGGAGGATGGGTTCTTTGGTCGCCAAGCAAGAACCAGGTCAGGCTCCACATCCCGGAGTGAAATAATAGTTACACAAATCACATTTACAGTATTTACGGTAACCCTCCCTATTTAGCATTTATAAGCAATATACATACATTTCATAAATGGTTTAAACCACTATAATGTTCATTCAGGTATTTTTTTATTGAGCCAAAGAAGATTATACATACAGTATATTGTTGTCATTTATATGAAAGAGTTATAAAATTATATTCTTGTACATTCAAAGATATTTAAAACAGATGATATAAAAGATACAGGATTGTATTTGAGATTGGAACAGTATCAGAAATAAGCAAATTAAAAGAGAAAGGAAACATTTTCAAATTAAAATAAATAAATAATTGAATGGAATAAAAATTGACAAAGATAAAATAAATGTGCATATACTAAATAAAAGAGACATAAAATAAATCTAATCTAAGAATAGGAACATAACTCCGATAAGGCAGTCTAGGAACATTAATTTTCTCCTGTGGACACTCATGGAGACCGATATATAAACAAATAATGAATGACAATATAATAAAACATAAAAAATATAACATATGTCTTCGGAGGCAAAGTTATAACTGTTGACAAATACTGTACATAAAGAAACACTTAAAAATGTCCTTATATGTGCTCACAACTACATTATGGTGTTATAAACCATTTATTAAATGTTTATATTCTGCTTGTAAATGCTAAATATGGGGGGAGGGGGTTAAAGTCAAGTGTATTTACTGTAGAAGTTCTTATTAAAATGTGCATTAAAGTGCTACAGTGTGTTAGTAATATTTCCTGTATTTCCTGTTGTCTTACAGAAAAAGAGATTCCCATTCCAGTGAAACAGGAACCAGTTGAAAGTAAGGAACCAACAATTGAAGCTGACAAATCCAAGTCACGGTACAAGAAATTCATCCCTCCTGTCCCTCCAAGTCCAGTAAGTAGAAATGTCTTTCATCTCCTCTTCGGATGAGATGTACTTGCGTGAGATATCAAATTTCTTGATCAAACATTAATAGGCTAGTCGGTTTAATGCATCGTAAGAAGTCCAAGCTCAGCTTTAATCACTTAACATTGTGCTGTAAAATATCTTTTGTTTGTCCATTGATTGTTTATAGGAACCATGTTAGCTTCTGCTAATGCAGTTTCTAGTCTTCCTGGTGTCCACAAGTATACACAAATAACGCATAGCAAACATAACAAGATTAACTTGACATTAAGAGCTACATGTGATTGCATAAAAGATAAAATAAAGAGAGAAATATTTACAGTAGGAATGTAAAAAGTGGAAAAAGTAAGGGAAACATTTTGTTTTGAAACAGGTTAGAACTATTACATAACCCAGAAATAAACACTTTGCCTGGAAATTTAGACCCCATTTACACTTTGTCACTTCTTGCGTCTTGCGCGGATCGGATCGCTATCCCATCTCAGAAAAACTAAGTGTAAATGCATCCAAGATGGATTGAAATCTGATTCTAGCCAGATGTTAAAAAGGTGTAAATGCATCCATATAATAAAGACGCATATGTTAGATTTACTCCTCGCATAGTGTAACCATGTCAGTAAGCAGTCTGTGGAAATGGTAATTTGCTGTCTGATTTTCTTAATATATTCATGGTCTGTCTCCTCTGTGATAATGGCAGCTAAAGTTGCTGCAAAAACAAAATTATCACTTAAATTAGCCATTGTTCTCTGTCTCATTAAAGCAACAAGGAAAAACGGCTCCAGGGATTTCAACAAACATGTTCAAATACAAGGTGATCTGGCGAAAAGAGACTCATATATGTGGCTAAGTGTAAATGAAATCTCAACTGGATTTATACATACGAGAGCTTCCAGTTTGAAAAGCCTCTGTATAGAAGAGTGTTTTAGTGTAACTTTTCATTCCTGTCTTGAAGCTGCTTTTGTCAGTAGTCATGGCTCTGAAACAGATTCATCAGAAACTCCTCCTTTTGTTCTCCAGGTGGATCTGGTTGTGTGTCTGGTGTGTGGCAGTGGGGGAGAAGAAGACCGTCTGTTGCTGTGTGACGGCTGTGACGACAGCTACCACACCTTCTGCCTGATCCCTCCTCTGCATGACATCCCCAAAGGAGACTGGAGGTGCCCCAAGTGTCTGGCTCAGGTGAGGATAAGCTGCAAAGTCTGATTAGCGAGTTATCGAAACAACAAGAACAACAAGTCTGTCTGAGAGAATATAGAAATGGCTCCAAACACATATAACGTATTTGTTCAATGTTTTTATTTTTTATTTTTATCTTACCCGTAGGAATGCAGCAAACCTCACGAGGCATTCGGCTTTGAACAAGCATACAGAGACTATTCTCTGCGTGCATTTGGGCAAATGGCTGATGCATTCAAATCCGATTACTTCAACATGCCAGTTCATGTAAGTAAAAAAGGTTTCAGAATAAATCTCAAGTCCCTCTTGCTGTGAGTGTTTTTAAATTTGAATGTCTTTTGTCACATATTCATTACAGATGGTACCCACAGAGCTGGTGGAGAAAGAGTTCTGGCGTTTGGTGGGAGCCATCGACGAGGACGTTACTGTAGAATACGGAGCGGATATTGCCTCAAAGGAGTTTGGGAGTGGATTCCCCATTCCGAATGGAAAATTTAAGGTCTCCCCAGCTGACGAGGTATGCCCGTGAAACAGGACCTCCCAAAGCCTTAGAGAAACGTCTGTGGAATCAAAATGTGGCCAGGGTATCTGCAGGTCTTGAAAATGTCCTCATAAAATGGCCTTAGAATGTATTAAAAAGTCTTAAATTTAATTTACAAAAGTCTTAGATATTTTCTCTTGTCTGTTGTAGGCACTAATGCTGGTTATAAAGTGTTTTTGCCTATAAACTAAATGTTCTGTTCAATCCTTTTTAGTGGAGTTTCTGCTAGCTACAGTAGCTAGGAAGCTCAATGTCTCATAATGGGCAAGTGTCCATTTTTGGCAAAAACGTAAATTAACTTAAATTAATTTAGCATTTTTAATTGGTCAATCCATTCATCTATTTTATGCTGTTTATAATAATAAATTGTTCTAGGCCATATCGTCCCTACTGGTTTTACATTACACTTTCATGCTTTGGTCGGTATGATCATGAAACAGGTGTTAAATTGCGCTCTATATGGTATTAAAAAGTCTTAAATTGAACTTGGTGATCCCTGCAGAAACCCTGTGTGGCAGTATGTCAGATAGCATCAGTCTAATCTGTAAAATAAAGTGGTATGAACAGTATATTGCACAGTAACTCTTGTGTTATTAAACTCTTTATGTGTTATGTGTGTATTTCTGTCTTGCAGAAATACCTCAAGTGTGGCTGGAACCTCAACAACCTGGCGATGATGAACCCTTCTGTGCTGACTCATGTGACAGCTGACATCTGTGGCATGACACTGCCCTGGCTTTATGTCGGCATGTGCTTCTCCTCCTTCTGCTGGCACATTGAGGATCACTGGAGCTACTCCATCAACTACCTTCACTGGTACTTAAGGAAAAAAGTGTGATGTGATGTCTTGTGACCGTGAACATCAGGTCTAGACTATTATTTTTGTTTTATTTCAACCTAAATCTTCTGTTTATCTTCTTCACTACAAGGGGGGAACCTAAAACCTGGTATGGAGCTCCTGGATTTGCTGCAGAACAGCTGGAGGAGGTGATGAGGAAACTGGCCCCGGAGCTGTTTGAGTCTCAGCCGGACCTGCTGCACCAGCTGGTCACCATCATGAACCCCAACACCCTGATGGCCCACGGAGTCCCAGTACGTGTTTATCTAGCTTCTTTCACATGCACTGATGCTTTCTCTGTATTATCTACAGTAATGCACAATTGACAGGAACATAAATCATCTTCTTTTGTCTCTGCTGTCCTTCAGATTTACAGAACAAACCAGTGTGCTGGTGAGTTTGTCATCACATTTCCGAGAGCCTACCACAGTGGCTTCAACCAGGGCTTCAACTTCGCTGAGGCGGTCAACTTCTGCACTGTGGACTGGGTATGTTCCTAACAACACATCTTGTTGTTTGTAAAATTAATCAAAATACTTCCTCAAGCATAATTGCATAAAATGGCAGCCCTTGTAAAAGACAGAGAACTCATTTAACGTATTACACAAAAAACAATAGTTAATCTATGTGGTTGCCAACCAACACACAAGTACTGGTGTGAGTTTTTGTTATTGCTTAATGCATCGGTATTTAGATTAGCTTCAGTATTCAGAGTGTTTTCATTTGGTGTTTTGCAAAGGCCATCAAGAGGATGGAGGGATGAAAGTTTGTTTTAGATTTTATTTCATGTCGGGCTGCAACTAACGATTATTTTCATTATCAATGAATCTCCAGATTATTTTCTCGATTAATTGTTTGGTCTGTAAAATGTCAGCAAATAGTGAAAATAGTGACTTTTCAAACGTCTTGTTTCGTCAACAGATCAAACGGAACCCAAAGATATTGAGTTTTCTATCACAGAAGACTAAGAAACCAGAAAATATTCACATTTGAGAAGCTGGAACATTGAAAGTGACATTTTGCCGTTTTAGCTTTTTAAAAGAAGAATCAATAATCATAATTGTTGCAGATTAATTTTCTGTGAATTTTATGAATTAGCTGTGCCTGTGCATTTAATTTTTTTGTGGATTTGACTCAATATGAACTGTCTTAACAAGCCATTTCTTTCCTTTCTATAACTCCAGATGCCTCTTGGCAGGCAGTGCATCGACCACTATCGTATGCTGCACCGGTACAACGTGTTCTCCCATGATGAGATGGTGTGCAACATGGCCTTGAAAGCAGACACACTTGATGTGGTCCTGGCTTCAGCTGTCCACAAGGACATGGTCGCCATGATCCAAGAAGAGCAGAAACTGAGAGAGAAAGTGAAGAAAATGGTAGGAGGATAGTCCTCATTATCATGTCAATACTCCATTATACTGTTTTGATTATTCATGTGCAGATACTCTCTGCTTTTTCTTCTGTTATCATGCACCTGGCCTAAACATAGATGGGATGTGCACACAACTACCTTTCTGCAGAACTAAATTTCTTCTCAGTGTGTAAAAACATAACAGTGCGTCGCTTTTACTGTGTAAGGTTTGTTGAAAGCTAGCAATGCAAGCTTCTTGGCTTTCTTAACAATTACATGTTAAACACAGTGTAAAGAGATATCAAACTTACTGTGCCGCGCTCGACTTGGATTTGCTTTTAACACCTTTGTTGTTGTCTCACACCTTCAGGGGCTGTTGCATAGCAAGGAGGCTCGATTCGATCACCTCCAGGACGACGAGCGGCAATGTGCCAAGTGCAGGACCACCTGCTACCTGTCTGCTGTCACCTGTCCCTGTAGCCCAGGAGTATTGGTTTGTCTGTACCACATCAACGACCTCTGCTCCTGCCCCTTCACCAACTACACACTGAAGTAAGTCCCTCTGGAGCTGATCCACAGGCAGTTAACAGGTGTTGTACACAAGAGATCAGAGCACATGGTATCTGTGAGAATAATATAATAATAATAATAATAATAATAATAATAATAATAATATATCTAATGTATAAATCTAATGTATGTCTGTAAAAATATATTTTATCACTGAAAATTCTTGACCTCCTGAAGTAGATTTGTGTGTCTTATTATTATTACTGTGTACATCATAAATTCAGCATTCTGTTTTCTCCTGCAGTTACAGACACACACTGGACGACCTGTTCCCCATGATAGCTGCTGTGAAGCAGCGAGCTGAGCTGTATGATGATTGGGCCTCCCTTGTGACCGAGACTCTAGAGGCTAAACTGGAAAAGAAGAAAGGTAAGCAGCAAGAGCAAATAAGAAAACAGAGCATTAAAGGACCGTACCAGTGGTTTAAGCCACATAAATACTATCTTACTTCTTTCACCCTCCGTTGGTCTTTTCTCCAAGCATGCAGCCATATTTTGCTGACTTGTTAAAACTTTCGACCCACCTTAAAATTCAGAAGTTCACCCGCTAAAACACATCTGCATTTATAACTCACATTAAAGAGGTACTGCACTCTTAACCGTGTTTGAGCTGTAAGCTAAATGATGTGACTGTACTGTGATGAAACACATCAGTGCTGCTGTTAATATTGACATTTCTTACCAAGTTCATAAAAATCTGCATTTCATGGGTTGAAAATGGCTGAACACACCATCTACTGTTTGCCCTGAACCTTGCAGGGCAAATGCTGACAGAGTTAACCAGTTGGGACTAATCTACCTCATGACATTTATATAAAGAAAGACTCTAATCAGTGTCAGTCTCCCCCGTGCCCCTGACCCACACACTATGTAGCCACAAGGCCATGCCTCCTAGGAGAGACGGTTCTAGCAGAATTTGAGGGGTGGAGTTACACATTAAGTTTTAAAAAAACAGTGCAGACTAGTGTTTCAGAATGATGTATTGGTTATGTTGAGCAAGTTTCAAGAGTTGGTTTTGATAGCGTACTAAAATTAACTGAAAACAATGGGCCCCTGGAAGGAAAAACGCTGACAGTGCAACTTGCATGAATTGGGAAATGGTTGTCAGTAATGTAAGTTATAAGCACACAGGATTTACTGGGCTGAACCACTGGTATGGTACTTTTTAAGCAAGTGTTACAAAACAACACAATCACTGTGGCCAAAAATGAAGACAAACAAGTAGACGCAATGTGTTAGGTTACTGAAACTGTGAATGTTTGGTTGTGTGTCAGACTGTGATTAACCAGGCGTTCTCTCCTCAGGCCTGCCAGTGTTTCGCTCCCTTCTTGCTGAATCAGAGTCCAAGCTGTTCCCCGACAACGACCTGCTGCGTCGGCTGCGTCTGGTCACACAAGATGCAGAGAAGTGCTCCGCGGTGGCACAGCAGCTATTAAATGGCAAGAGGCAGACTAGGTAGGATTAATACTCTCTACTACATCAGATTCTAGTTTATTTGTTTATTACAGTTTATAGATTAGCTGTCTTCACGTTCACAGTTTTAGTGCCTTAATGGGGTTCATTTCTTTAATTCATTGGACACAGGTATCGGTGTGGTAGTGGGAAGTCATGCAGCCAGCTGACTGTGGAGGAGCTGAGTTCATTTGTGAGGCAGCTGTATAACCTCTCCTGCAGTCTCCCTCAAGCCCCCCTGTTGAAGGTAGGCTTCAGAGGAGAAATGCATCCTGTGATTTTACCACAATAAAATAACATTAATTTAAATTCAAGCTGGGCAAAGTTGAAAAAAATGTATTAAAGTTTATTAAAGACAAAAGTAGCGTTACTTTGTGCAATTCTGCTATGAATGGAAGGTAAGAAAAAAAGGTAAGGAGCTGCAGATAGCTGGAAGATGCAGACAATACGGTGTCTGTTCAGTTTTATATCACAGCAGTCTCAGTCAAGACTATATGTAAAATACTACTCCGGTAATATTAAATAATCTCACTACAGTTCATAACAGACCTTTTGAGAGCAGTCGTGGGAAATCAGACCGTGGAACTGCTCAAACCGCAAGACAGCCGACAAAAATTTTCTGACATGCCAGAAATCCAACCAGTCGTCCGAGTGCCAGATCGTTGATGGTTCAGGCAATTAATCCGGCGTTGTGACTCCCTCAAACTGAACGTCAAACGACAGCCGATATGGCAGAAATTTTGTCCGATTATTAAAGTAGTCAGGGGCGACCAATTCAAGGTTAAAATCGGGCTTAAAGGATAGGTTCACAATTTTTTAAGTATGTCTTAAAACAATAGTCCGGTGCCCAAATGATCAATGAAACAGTTTTTGCTTTGTTGTAATCATTCCTCCTATTCATACTGGCCATTAAAAGATCCCTTCCTAAAGCAATTTCAATGTAAGTGATGGGGGACAAAATCCACAGTCCTCATTATGTGTAAAAATGTAATGAAATGGAAAAGTTCATCTGAAAATATGAGGCTTCAGCAGTCTGAGTTAAACAAATCATGTGGTTATCTTCCAAAGTTACCGTGTTTTTAGTTTGAAATTCTCCCTGTGTGTTTCCCCAGACATTGTTTCTGTGTTGAGCTGCAGTGGAGGGACGGTAACACAACAAGGGCATTTCATAGTAAAAACACTGTAACTTTGGAAGATATTCACTTGATTTAGCAAAGTGCTGAAGCCTCATATTTACCTTTTTAGATCAAGTTCGGAACAATTTTTACACATAATGAGGACTGTGGATTTTGTCCCCCATCACTTACATTGGAAGCACATTAGGAACAGATCCCTAAATGACCAGTATGAACAGGAGGAATGATTACAATAAACAAAACCTGTTTCAATGTTCATAAGGGCACCTGACTATTTAAAGACAGACTTGAAAAACTGTGTACCTGTCCTTTGATCCGCACAGTGTCTGCTCGGCTTTAGACAACTACCTAGTTTGCTGTGTGATATAATGAATGTGACTTTGATTTACACAGAAATCAGGTATGAAAAAGTGTTAATTTTGGCTTTCTGTATGTTTGAATTAATGTCTTTCTTTAGGAACTCTTGAACCGCATCGAAGACTTCCAGCAGCACAGTGAGAAGGTCCTGGCAGACGAAGTCCCCAGCGTCGCTGAGATCCAGAGCCTGTTAGACGTCAGCTTTGACTTTGACGTGGAGCTGCCTGAGCTGCCCCGCCTGAGGGTGAGGCTGGAACAGGCACGCTGGCTGGAGGGGGTGCAGCAGGCCAGCGCTCAGCCTGCCACCCTGACTCTGGAGACCATGAGGAGGCTCATCGACCAGGGAGTCGGCCTGGCACCTCATCCATCTGTGGAGAAGGCCATGGCACGTCTGCAGGAGCTGCTCACCGTGTCCGAGCACTGGGAGGACAAGGCGAGCAGTCTCCTTAAAGCCAGGTGAGGACAGCACTGACTGATCCACGATGATGTTAGCATCTAAGCCACAGGGAGGATAAAACATCCAAAAACATCAACAAGAAGACGTTGTGATAGGTTGTCATGCTCTGTAAAATAGTGGCTTTAATCCAAAAACATTTCTAAAGTGTTATTTTGTATCCTAGCTGTACCTTTCTGTCCAGGTGTTTGCACTGATTGTAAGTGAATAATGTAATATTACGTCAGTGCTCCTGATTTTGCTTCATTTTAATTACAGCTAGTGCAAAATGCTGCCGCTAGAATATTCAACAAGATCAACAAAAAGTGAGCATCATATTTAGTTCTGCCCTCATTCCATTGGTACTCAGTGCTTTTCAGTATTAACTGTCACAAGTGCTTTTTCAAAAGGCTTTAATGGCATGGCTGGCAGGAATGTGCATCTTTTTCTCTCCATTATCAGAAAAACTAATTTCAAGTCAGGGCTCTAAATATCTAAATTTTTCCAAAAGTGTTCCTTCACCATGCTTAGTTTACTGCAGCTTTGAATTTTGGGTTTCACAGTATTGAAAAATATTGTTTATAATTGTATTTTCTAGTGTTTTGCCCAACATGTCTGACACATGACTTAAGTTATATTCCATGTCCTGGTTTTTACAGTCACTGTTGGCTTTAAATTATCCCATAAAAGATGTGTGTGCAGGATATTTTGAAAGTTTTTTGAAAAGTGTTGGTTGGAAAAATGATTTCAGAAAGCTTTCTGTGAAGATGCCGAAAGAAAATGCCATGACAGTTCTTGTTATAGTGAGTTATTAACTTTGGAGGCACTGAGGCAGGTATTGTGTCCAAACTTTATTACCTACAGTATATCATTTGTGTGTTTTGTCTGCCCACCAGACCACCACACTCCATAGAGACTCTTAGTGCTGCTGCTGAGAAGACATCTGGCATCCCCGCTTACCTCCCAAACTGTCTTCTCCTGAAAGACACCATCAGAAAGGCCAGAGAGTGGCTTCAAGAAGCCGAGGAGCTTCAGGTTAGGACACACGTAACATTTCATGACTTCTTCTCTGTGTGGGTTTGATTTGAGTCTGATTGTAACACTGAAATAACCTCCTTCTTTCAGGCCACTGGTGGCGTGCTGATGATGGACAGCCTCTCTGACATGGTACTACGAGGACAAGCCATTCAAGTCCACCTGGAGCCTCTAGACAGGCTGGAGTCTTTAATGGTAGAAGTGCAAGAATGGAAAGAATCTGCAGCTACAACTTTCCTTCAGAGAGACTCAACTCTTACCTTAATGGAGGTAAAATCCCACAAATGATTTAAAATGAATAATAAGTCCATGAGGTCATCAGGGTTCAGCTCACTTAACTCCTTATGTCCACTGGATCCGATTGCGTTACGGCTCCTTTTTACCGTCCGCTGGAAATGTTTCAGAAGTGGAGCGTCTGTTCTTCAGCTGCCACACTTCTAATACCAACATTTTTCATGTTTTACAAGACTATTGAATACACATGTGCAGCTCATTTAAATGTGGTAACGGATGCTTCATGGCTTAAATGTCAATAAGCTGTTGTCATACCCCAACATAACCTGTATTTATTTTAATTTTGTCCGACGATGTCGTGATAATAAGATAAGTGCCACAGCTTGAGAATGACTGTCTGGTTAACATGTAGTATCTATGAGCCACTATTTCTTACTCGTGTCTTGGTCTAACAACAGAAACGGACAAATATGTAAATGAGAGCAACTACGTCGTGAGTTCTGTATCAAAACAAAGTGTTTATCATCACAGATAAATACAGGCATTTATGTACATTTACATGTACATTTAAGTGAATTTCACGCTTCAGAGATGTGAGCTGCTTGGCTCGTAAAGATAGCAGAGCAGAAAAAAAGAACTGTTGGACATTGGCCTTTACTCCTCTGTGCCTGTTAGTGCAAAAGCCTGACAGTTATTTTGATCATCACAGGTCCTGTGTCCAAGATGTGAAGTTGGAAATGTAGGCTCTCCAAAGAGGAAGGCCAAGAAAGGGAAAGAATCGCCTAAAAGTAACAAAAAGAAAACACCAAGGCTCAACACTCTCAGTGATGTGGAAAAAGCGCTTTCAGAGACCAAGGATTCTACCTCTGCAGTAAGTGTAGTAACTCTAAGAGTTAGAAGATAAATATATAAGGGACTGTGGGATTAGTGGACTCTCACCATCAGTTTCTGACTCAATCTGTGTTTTATTCACCAGATGGCAACTCTGGAGGAGCTGCGGGTGCGGGAGATGAAGGCTTTCTCTAATCTCAGGGCAGCAAATGAGTCAAAGCTCCTTCCCACAGCAGACTGCATGGACCTGAAGGTGTGCGTCTGTCAGATGGCGCCCATGGGTGCGATGCTACAGTGTGAACTCTGCAGGGATGCCTTCCACAGCGTGTGTGTCAGAGACCCGTCAGACTCCTGCGAAACGCAGCCGTGGCTCTGTCCGCAGTGCCAGCGGTCAGAAAAGCCCCCCTTGAACAAAGTCCTCTCTCTGCTAGCATCTCTGCGGCACACAGGGGTGCGCCTGCCGGAGGGCGATGCACTGCACTACCTGGTCGAGAGGACAGTCGACTGGCAGCACCGAGCGCAGCAGATTTCACAGTCTTGTAACCTACCAGAACTGGAAGAGAGACCAGGAACTCCTCCCACCTTAACCCGCTGGGCATCAGGCAGCCACGACGCTCACAACAACACTCAGGTCGCTCTTCATCTCCTTTTGCCTCTTTTTGCAGCAGGTAAAAAAGTATTATTTGCAAATGTTAAATTTGGGATTTGGTGTTTTTGCTACAGGCTCCTTGTTTGACTCCAGAGTGGAATAGGACAAGCCATTCTCAGACTGTCTTCTACACCGAGCAGAGATGCATCCCGCTGCAGGGTCAGTGCCATCTTATTCTAAACTGCAGTAGTGCCCTGTACATTGTTTGAAAACATTAGTGGTGCTTATAGATTTTTATTGTTTATGTTCTGGGTATTTTTCCGTGTGACAGGCTTGAGTCGCGATCTGGAGGAGCTGATGGTGGAGGGGCTCCTGCTGCAGGTGTCTCTGCCAGAGGTCCAGAGCCTCTACCACGTTTTATTGGACAGAGCCAGCAGCCAGCACACAAACAGATGCATGTCACCACCACAGGATGAGTCCACAGACTGTGACACACACATGCAGTTTAACTCTCAGGGAAACAATCTGCCACTGGACCAGGTACAAACTCTTACCAACAAATTAGCTGATTAAATTGCTCCTCAAAACTGCCTCAATGTCATTTTTAATTTGTGTTTATTTTATTTTCAGGATGATGACAATGATGGGAGGGAAACTATGGTTGGCTCTGAAAAGAAAGCAAAGCGGCATCTGGAGAGCGAAGGTTCAGACGCAGAGTGCAGGGGGAAGGACAAAAAGCACTCTCACAAAAGACAGAAGATGAATAAAAAGAAGCTGCAGCGCAGGCCAGCCTCGACCTCGTCCTCTCCGCGCTCTGACTTCTCCCAGTCTGACGACTCTGATGAGGAAATGGCTGTGTGTCCGGCAGAGAGGTGTCAGCTGCCAGAGGGAGATGAGGTGAGAATAGCGTCTGGTAACCTTTTCTCTGCAGAGGTCAGTTTACCTTCCACTTTAGGGAGCCATTATGTAAATATCGAATGTACACAGTAAGTATCCTGAAACAAAATTAATAGAGTTTAGCAGCAGAGAAAGACTCCATCAATGTGAAGCGTCTTCATTAAATGTAGGCCACAAACATATAAGGTAGCGGGTGGTTTAATTTCCACTTGATTTGTCTAACTCAGACTCCTGAAGTTTCATTTTAGCTTCAGATGAACTTTGGAATATATTTTTGCGCAGAATGAGGACTCTGGATTTTGATCTGTTCCACTGGAAGCGTGATAGAAATGCATCTTTTAATGGGCAGTATGAACAGGATGAATGATTACTGCAAGCTCTAATAAAAGCCAACTGCAGGGTTCATACAAAATCTTGAAAGTTTGGAAAATGCTTAATTTTAACAGTTATGTTTTCAAGGTTAGGATTATGCTTTAATTCGAATATGCTTATTGAAAAATGCTTGATTTTCAACATAATCTGGTGTTTCGTCTACACAGTCACTCATGTGAACCAAAACTCTGTTAATATTTAAAATGAAACGATCCCATCGTCATATGTGTTTGTTGTCTCCTAGAATTTATAGTAACAATTTAGATGTGATGATAAAGGCTTCGAGAGTCTAGAAATGTTTGGTTTAGGTACCTTGAAAGTGCTTGAATTTTACTCCTAAAAAGCTGTACAATACCTGCTCAGCACCAAAGGGCAGATGGACAAAGTTAGCAACTAGCTGGAGTATTTAGCAGCTAAAAAGCCAGATATTTCCCTCAGGAGTAGTTGGGAGACCAAAAACAGAGCTAAAAGAGAGTGTTTATTGGACTTACATTCATCAGGTGGACAGAAACACGACTCCAAATGAATAATAATGTTGCTCCGTAACCAACTGTTTCAACTTAAAAAATGATGATAGGTCAGTGTTGTGTTCACAGCTTGTTTCCCCCAGGAAGCCAAAACAAATCAGTTGAAGCAGCTTTAATGTTGAATCATATCCCATCTTGGTGAAAATAACGTGTGTGTGTGTGTGTGTGTGTGTGTGTGTGTGTGTGTGTGTGCGTGTGTGCGTGTGTGCGTGTGTGTGTGTGTGTGTGTGTGTGTGTGCGCGTGCGCAGGTGGATTGGGTCCAATGTGACGGCAGCTGCAACCAGTGGTTCCACCAGGTCTGCGTCGGTGTCACGGCCGAGATGGCAGAGAAGGAGGACTACATTTGTGTCAGGTGTACACTGAACGATGGACGCATGAGAAAATGAAGAGAAAGTAACAGATTTTTCTGAGGGACGGCTGAAGAGGTCTACCTGTCGTCTGTCCGTTTATTCGAGCCACCAGTCTGGATGTGTCACTGATCCTGTACCCCCCCTCACCCCCTCCCCGTCCCGTCTGTCTCCGACCCTTTTGTAACAACGGTGCTATCTCCTCTTTTGACTTGTTGTCCAGAACTATAATGTTTAGTTATTTTTTTTGTATTTTTACATATATATATTAAAAACAAAAAATATATATATATATATTTCTCTTCTTATGAATTGTTTGTGGTTGTCTAAATGAAAAAACAAAAAAAAAACACAGGATGTGAAATGTGCTGCATGGGATTCCATTACATCGGCGAAAGGAGTCTTACAACATGATGCACCCAGTAAAGAGGGTTAATTAAGGGTTAATATTATCTCTGGAACCTCCTTGCATGTTAAACCAGAGCTATGGGGACAGAAGTTAAGGTTTTCATCCACTATCCCCCCTAAAAAATGACTATTACAATTTCTTTTTCTTTAAAATCCAGTGTTTAGTACATACATCTTAATATAATTATTCCCATTTTTTTTTTTGTAGAATAGGTTTATTTATCTGAGCAATAATTTTTGTCTGAATTGACTTAAATGGCTTGATCTCCGCTGAGTTGTTGTTGGTGCTTTAGCGATGGTGTGATGTACAGAAAGCTACACAGATGGGTGGATTACAGCTGTGGAGTGGCGATGTGGCAGGACCCTGCTGACATGAACCACCACAGCATGTAACCCGGCAGAGGATACTGTGGGAAGGACTTGGGGGGTAGCTGAAGATGTTACAAGTTTATATTGTGGAATAAAAGCCCTTTTGTTCTATGGAGAAGTCTCGTCCTTTCACTTGAACATGGTAGAAAGAAACCACTAGATGTCCTCGTTAACATCCACAACATTTAGCTCATTTATTCTTCTTTATATCTGATATACAGTACATTTACAATTTTATATCTTTTGTTGGTAACCAAGTGTGGAACATAAAGGGGAGGGAGTTTTTCCGTGCAGAGACTTTCTTCCTGTGGGTACCAGAGATGGAGAGAAATGTAATGGCAATAATATTAAAAAACACTCCAAAAACATTGTTGGGTTACTCAAGTACTGTACTTGAGTACAAATTTGAGGTACTTGTACATGAATAATTCCATTACTTTTGGCAGTTTAGGTAAAATTTTAAATGCAGGACTTTTACTTGTAAGAGAGTATTTCTACACTGTGGCGTTGCTACTTTTAGTACAAGAAGTACAAGATCTGAGTACTTCCACCACAGGCGAAAAACTTAATTTGACAAAAGCAGTTCAGTGTGATGGATCATCTTCCTCAGGTTTTCACAAGTAGATCTCACAGCTCGGTTAACAAGAATTATTGACTTTAAAGGCTTCTACTGGCGACTGTAGGGTCGCAAACTTCTTTATTTTTCCACCCTGACTTCAAATTAAAATACAAATCAAGAAACATTTCAACAGCTAAAGCTCAGCAGGCTTTTATGACGTATGAATGCTCCACTAAACATTAGCCCTGCTCTTCAAAACTGGATGTAAGGATGAAGAGGAAGCTAAGAGGAGAACCATTAGTGTGTGACCATAAAGCATCTACAGCAGGTGTGAAAAATACATGTCGAGCCGCAGCAACGGCTACTGAGGAATAAAATGATTATCCGCTGTAGTCAGGGCGATTTTAGAAGAAGTATTATTAGATGAGTCAATAACTCTACCAGTCTATAAGTGATGCTTTATGGGGCGTGTTATGGATCCTTATAATCTTATTACTCTTGTTCAGATGTACAGATCAGGTGCTACTGATGTGCTTCACAGTGGGGTCTTAGTTGTGGCTTTTGCATTTGTCTTCAAGGTCTCAGTTTTTCTTGTCACAGAAGATCAGTTCAGATCTCATAACACCAAGACAAACACTGAGCAACTCCAGCAGCTGCTGAGCAAAGAGAGTGACGTGTCAGTGAGATTCAAATAAATCAAATAAATGCCTTCAACAGATGAAGGTTTTTATTTGACTTATTTTAGAATATAAACAATGGCCAGTACAGTAGTTTAAATGATGTTATGATGATTATTTCAGAGCACAGCAGTGATTATTCAAGTGCTTTTTCATGGTAATTAAAATAAAGTAATAAACCCAGTGTTACAAATAGACAAAACTACATTCACAGTGCACATTTCCTTTATGTGAAGTCTTTGTGTTTGTGGGAAATGTTCCTGTCTGACAGCAGGGAGGGAAGCTCAGGGAATGAAATGCTCATACAGCTTCTAATGTGAAGACAAATTGAATTCCTTTACAGGAAGCTGCTGCCAAACCACAGAGCCTTTTAGGGACTAGATATACAAAGACAATTCAACAGTCTTGTATATCTCCTCCAGTAAACTGTATTATTACTCTGCAGCAGCTTGTCTTCGGTGCTCTGACCCACTCAGTATATTCACCGACCATTTTACCTTCTTACTAGTTAAACAGATAAATGTGATTTTATCGTTTGCATTTTAGCAGTATGTCTTTGGTGCAGCCTGAATGAACGTTAATTTAGCTTTGTTACTTTGACAGTGTGATAGCCTTTAAGAGGAGCCTTGACAAGTCAATATGTCCTCCGTGAAAATGGCCTTTAAGACAGCAAGAAGCAGAAATGATGGGGATGAGATGAACAGAGTTATCACTTTGAGCTGACAGACAATCTTCATTATCAAAATAGCCAATTTTTCACAATAATAGCAATAGCAATGATCAATAAAAAGTTTTTAAAAAAGAATTTTGTTTTTTTCTTCTTTTCTTCCCCATTAATCATCTCACAACCCCCCAGATTTATCTTGTGACCCTTTGGAGGCAAAATGTTGTTTATACATTGATGCATCAGTATTAACAATCTAATGTCATATATATAATATATCAGTCACAGGGGACATTTCACTGCAGAATAAGTATTTTTACTTTTGATTGGTACATTTTGCTGTTGATGTTTCTTTACTATTAAAGAAGAGTATTTTTACATTGTTGTCTTGGTATTTTTACTTAAGTAAAAGATCTGAATACGTTTTCCACCGCTGCCTGCAGCTCCAACAACACATTTTGGAAGAAACAGTACAGAGTTCAGGCTCAGTCTTGCCTCAAATTCTCCTCACACAACAGCTGCAGGATGTCAACGAGGAAAAGAGAAAATCATCAGTGAGACACCTGCTTTCTGCTTGACTGACCCTCACTTTGACCAAGATCACATAAAATGCTAAAGGAGCACAATCTGGGTGTGTTTCTGCTCCTTACAGACGTCTCGATTTTCAGACATCCTGACTGGAGAGATCAGTTGTTTGTTCAAGCAGCATAATGAAAGCCTAGATCAGATAAAACTGCTATTATTTCATTATGTGATATATAATGAGGAGTATGGGGCTGTAACATGAGGGTCTGAAAATGTCGCCAACATTAAATCATTATTATTTTCATCATTACACACTGTGAATACAATTGAATGAATTAAAACTGAATCTGAAATATCTTGATACTGATTTGGTGCAAAAGGTCGACTCTTGGAGCAGGAAGTGGCTACAGCTGTAGGGATATTAAAACCGTATTTTTAGAGCCAAAGCCTTGTGGATTCTCCTCATCATTAAATATCATTTACTGTGTGTTACTTCTGTTGATGTATCTTTCATTTGCAGTGGCGGAAGAAGTATTCACATCCTTTACTTAAGTAAAAGTAGAAATACCATAGTCTAAAAGTACTCCATTACAAGTAAAGGATCAAAAGTAAAAGTATTTACTATCATATATATTTACTTTCAGTGTTATTATGAATAATACTGTACATTCATAATAGTATTATGTTATGTTGTAATTTGTGAATGTGAAGCAAATTTTAGGTACTTTATACACTACTGCTTAATTTGATAGTAAAGGACTGCATCATATTTTATAAGCTACTTGTATGTTTTGAAGTACAAGTACCTCAATATTATACTTAAGTACAGTTTATTTGACAAGTTTTGGCCTGAAGCTGAGTTACCAGTGTTGCACTGAACTGACAAATGAGAGCAAATATGCATGTGTGTGTCTCTTTTTAAGGTAATCTGCAGTTTGTACGATGAGGTCAAAAGACATGAGGTCTGTTTGCAGGACGATACTGTATATATTTCTATTTACTTTACTCACAATATTATTCTAAGGCTGCCACTTATAACTTCCATATCTGTGGTTTATGACGATGACTGTGGTAATAACTCTTTAATTTGTTTGTTTTTAATAAAGGCAGGAACCTTTTGTTAGAGTAACATGGCAACACTGTCCCCAGTAAACAGTGCATCAAGTGATATTTGCAGTCATAAGTCATCTGAGGATGCAGAGCCTCTTGTCTGTCATGAACTCCATATTTAGCCAGTGTAATGAGGAAGATATGCAGTAAGAGCAACTCATCTAATCCACTCAGTCACTGGGCCGTGACCAGCTGGGTGTCTCGCTCTTTCATGTGGGCCTTTGTGTCGCCAACAGGCACAGAGACTCTGCAGACACACAATGACAGAGGAAATATGTAAATATTAAGTGGATGATCAACTAAAGGAAATATTTAGATACTACCAATAATGTGACACGCCTACATTAATTAAATGTGTAACCAACCAAACAGACAAAACAGTCTTGTGTACTGAGAACATAACAAGACTAAAAGTCTACAGCCACGCTAGCAGCTCTGTGAGGCTGTGCTTCGAGCTAAATGCTAATGCTAATGTGCTAACATGCTCACAATGACAGTGCTAACATGCTGAAGCATAGCAGGTATAATGTTTATCATGTTAATAATGTTAGCATGCTAACATTAGCTAATTAGCTCTAAACACAAAGTACAGCTGAGGCTGATGGGAATGTCATTAGTTTAACAGGTATTTGATCATAAACCAAAGTGTTGGACAAATTGAAAATTTGACTTGATGATGGTGGGGATCACCAGTCATTACAATTCATCCTGAGGGGAACATGAATGTCTGAACCAAGTTTCATGGCAATCCATCCAATAGTTGAAAAGACATTCCACTCAAATGGGAATCACAATGTCAGGGGAATCACCAGAGTCGTTACGATTTTATATGCTAATCCAACCAGTACATGTTGAGATATTGTAAGTACTACTCAACTACTCAAGTAAGTAAAACTTTACTTGAGTAGCTATTATTAGCAAACATACTGGAAGTATCAAACATAAAAGTAATCAATGGCCCCTGTGAGTGTACTATTATATTGTGTTATTGAATAATTATTACTGATGCATTAATGTGTAAGCATTTTACTTTTGTAGCTGTTCGACGTGGAGCAGATTTTAACTGGTGGGTAGTTTACCGTGGTGGAATGACACTGCTGTACTTAAGTACATATTCGAGGTACTTATACTTTACTCAAGTATTTCCATTTATTATGACTTTATGCTTCTACTCCACTTCATCTCAGAGGCAAATATTGTACTTTTCACTCCACTGCATTTATCTGACAGCTTTAGTTACTTTTCAGATTAAAATGTTTCATACCCTTTCTGTCCAGTGAAAACCACGTATCTCCAAATTTGGTGATCTTGAATGTTTCTGATAAACTGAAGGATTAAGTGTTCCTTTATGGGTTCTTAAGATAAATAAACTATTTAAAACCTCCTTGGATCAGCTGGAAAATGCATCGTCACAAAGCTGAAAACAGGGCTGTTTTTCTGAGCTCATGAAAAGTGGACTTTTTAGAGATACGTGGTTCTCACAGGACAAACATATTATGATCTTATAGAAGATGATGCATTGCTGTAGATTAAACTAGCCAACAGTATATAAAGGAGTTAAAATTAGCACAACCTTAAACATCTACAGCAGTAAAATGCAACATACACATTAATGCAGCAGGAATATTAATCCAAAAACATCATATACAGTAAAACACTGACAGGAACCATTTTACTGCAGAATGAGTACTTTTACTTTTGATACTTTAAGTACATTTTGCTGATAATACTTTCATACTTTTACTTAAGTAAGGTTTTGAATGCAGGACTTTAACTTGTAGCAGAGTATTTAAACAGTGTGTTATTGCTATTTGTACTTAAGTGAAGGATTTGAATATTTCCTCTTCCACCACGGCTAGTTTAATGCATAACAATGCATCATATTTTATAAGCTAATCATATGTTTTGTATGTAAAATCTTAATTTGTAAAGTAACTCCCAACTAATGGCTGACTAATAAATGTAGTGAGGATAAAAAAAAGTACTCTGAATTTAAGTTTAAAGTATAAAATGATGGCATCAAATGAAAATTATCAAGTAAATTACAAGCACATTACTTGAGTAAATGCATCTTTTAAATCACCTCTCAAAACGTATTTTTATTTTTAAAAAAGCATTTTATTAATGCTAGCACGCTGTCTTATTTCCAACATGTCTTATCTGTTTTCTTATTATTATTATTGCTGTTTTTATCTTATATTATTGTTGGGTATTCTATTCCATTTTATTTCTGTATTATTTTAATTGTCTGATTTTATTTGCATCAGTGCAGTCCTGAACTGTTTTAATCCTGGTTCAACCAGGTAAAGCACTTTGTAAATCTGTATTGAACAGTTCTGTATAAATAAAGTTTATCTGTTTATCTATTATTATTATTATTATTATTTGTTACATTGCACCAAGTCTCACTTCATTCATCTTTTTAATTGGACAGTATATAAGATGCTGTATTCTTCCTGAAGAGCACTTGTAAACAACAGAAGAAACTATTCTACACTGTTGATATGATATCAGCACTGGAAACTCTTTAAGAGGAGAATAAGACTGTTTGAACTGTAGAGGTTTAAATTGTACCTTAACCTGGATATCTGTGATTGGCTGATCCTAATCCAATCAATAGCTGCAGTCCCGACCCTTCCGTACATTCACCCAGTGTGATTTAGCGCACACATAGCGGAACACGGTAAGTGTCTTGGGAAGCTTTACCCCTGTGTAAAATTAGCAATTTTATAGCTAATTATCCATCTTGTGACTTCATTAGTCTAATGATTAGTCTCTTAAAATGTGTTTGTCTCTGTTGAGACACTAAAATGACTCCACTGTAGCGAAATAATTCTTGTGAGCGAAATAGCTTAGCTTACAAGCTAACCTAGATGACTGGATTGAGTAGCTAACGTCAGCTAATGACTGACTAACGAGTTGCCGATACAAACATTGTTTGTGGTTCAAGTAATTGAATGTCCGATTGTATCTCATGCGCGTTCAGGTATGTAGTAGTTTATCGACACGCTAACGGAAACCCAGCTAGCGACTCAAATCTCAAACGTTAGATTAAATACAAAACGAGATTTGAGAGTTCAGCCAAATGCTAACTGGCTAACTAACTTATTAGCCCCCGGTGTTAGCTAAACAGTTAACCGTTAGGCAACTTAAAATGGGGTTTAATGTTTGTCAGACAAGAACTGACGTTAAACTGTGGGCTCAACTTGTTTTCTCTCTCTCTCTGCCAAACCAACGTTAGTTAACACAGTGTTTGTGCTGCACAGCTCGCCGTATCTGTTCCAGGCTAGCACCAAATAACGTTAGCTAGCGTTTACCAAATGTTGCTAGCTGAATGCTAACATTTGTGTTGTCAAGCTTAGTCGTAATCAAGCTACTTTTTGGTATCTCAAACTTGACGTCAAATTCACATTTAAGTTATGGTGACCCATTAATCTTACCGACTTTGACTGGTCATTTTAAACGGTGTAACAGTCTATTGCACTGGGAAACTAATAGCCACACCCTTCCTTTCGAAACCAACTACGCTACAAGTTAAAAAATAAGTTCATTTATGTTTAGTGTATCAAATGCCAACATAGCACTACTCGTTTGACTTACGAAGTCGCAGTTTTACAAGATATAATTTTAAAAGTTGTATTAAAAAGCGTCATCCAGAAGCATGTTGTGTTCTTTTAAGTTAAAATCCATTTGCCCCCTTCTGGCTCTGACACATGAGACAACATTTTCTGTATGTTGAATTGATCTTAAAAGTTGTTTGAGTTGCCCAATTAGCCATAATTAAAATGAATCCACTAGCTTTATGATGAATGTTTTAGACAAACTTCTTTTTTTCTTCTTCACTGTGTGTTGATAAGCAACAGGTGTTTCAAGGAAGAGATTTTGTTTGTTATGTAACATGTGACAACTCAGATCCTGACTCCATAAAGTGGCAACAGGAAGTCATCCCTCAAACGCATCATCAACGCACTGTGTGATTGCGCAAACTGCACATAATAATTCTTAAAACTGCCTGTTTTTCCAATGGTGTAAAATTTGCCTCTCAAATTGTTTTTCTCACATTTTCTTATTTGTGTGCCTTTCTTAACAGATTAGCAAAACGTTGAGTTTTGTAGTAAATTAATCCAGTTTTATCGAGACCAGTAATGTAGTGCTGATCTGAATGTAAACACTTAAATATTTGGTTTAATTTAGGTCCAGTTTCCTGACTGAACAGTTTGGTGTAGCCTAGCTTTCTGGCTCCCAACCGACCCTCAGCACCTGCCCGCTGACATCAGTGTACGTGAGGATCTGCCGCCCCCCCTCCTCCCCAGATGTAGAGGGAGTTGTCATCTGCAGCAGCCGTGAACACAGTAGGTTAAACTGTTTTCACAGTGTGAATGTATTTTTTTTTTTGTTTGTTTCACTGTACAGATTTTGTGCAAAATACACTTTTGTGTAAGGCTTTGTACATTGGTAGATGTTTACATTTTACTTCTTGAATATAAATCTGTTTGTTAGCTGTTAGCATTGCAGCCTCCCAACAAGGAGGCACTCTTATCAGCAAAGCCACCAAAAATTCACGAGTAGGATTGGTGAAGGTTGTCAGCTCAAGTGTTTGATACTTGAAATGTTTGAGTCCAGGCTCGTATCTAATCAGGGGAAGGCTTGGGTTTCTTATCTGATGCTCTCAATGCTTCGAGGCAGGTTTTGTGACACCCATGTACATTTACATTTTAAACACAGAGTGGTTTGCGTCTACATACATTTTTAGACTAACAAATGCATCAGGCACATGTTGGTGTCACCCTTAGGTGCACCCCCATCGCCCTGGTAATGGTTTCAGTGCCGTGGTCATGCATGCACCGTCTGATCTCCATTTTCTGTTTGTGTGCTGTACTTGAGTAGAGGAGGGTCATTACAATGGCTCTTTGTAGAGTGCCTCGTGTGCCTGCCTCACACTGTGGGTTTCTGGTGGTGCTTCATACGTCGTAGTTAGAATTGCAAATGCCCGTCGAGTGTGACAGAGTGGTTTTTGTATTGTTTGTCTCAACATTTGACAAATGTCCCACAGACCTCGTACGCTTAGTAGATTCAAAGAGGTTCTTAAATGAGATTTTACTGTGCATCACCCCCTCTTTGACATTTGTACATCAAATGAAGATTACATTTGCATTTCAGAACAGCATTTAAAACGTAGCTCCTGAAAAGCACTTTGTATACATGTTTGTGAGCAGTTTTGTTATGCGATAATTGGCTGCCCCAGATATGTTTGGTATTTTTTGTGCTGCCACTCATTGTCTCTGAACTTCATTTGATATTTAGACTAGAGCACCTCCAGACTTCACATCCTCATTCAGTCAGATCTATCAAAGATACACAGCAAATTAGGCAGAACTACTCAAGTTTTCTCTGAAATGTTGCATGTGAAACCCACAACAATGACAGGTTCGATTATCAGTGTGAGGTGGTGATTATCCCAGCGTTCACAGTCACACATTTTCAACGTTCACAAGACAACAAAACATGAAAATGAAATAAAATTGTGGTGGAAAATGACACCACAGAAGAAAGGCCTTCTCTATATATCTGTATCTGTGTTTTAACAAAAAATGTGTCTTCATCATAAACATTTTCATGCCTGTGTGTGGCAGTTCTTCTTTCTAGGCTACGTACGCTGTCTAAACTATGTCAGGCTGATGGAGTTGATGATAAGGTCATTCTCCGTGACCTTTCTCCCCCGTATTGTAATGAGATGAAGTTATTTGCGGCACTGGAACTCTTACCTACTGGCTGCACTGTCATTTAAGGATGTATTGCACTTTTCCAAGTCCATGGTTCGACTTTACATCTTGTAGAGGCACTTAATTATTCTTTGAAACACTGGTCTGAATGTCTGGAGTTAAGGAACCAGTCTATGGTTTCCTTCAGCTCTTGATTTTTTAAAATTTTTTAATTTTAATTTTTTCAAGGCAACACCCCTGTTGTCATGACAGCTGAAGTCCCATGGTAGTGGGTGGAAAAGAGAGCTCATGTTTTGGCAGAGGAACAACATTTGAATCTGCTGATGTAATGAGTGATTTTTCATTGTTGCCGATGCTTCGCTGGCGGGGTGTTCACACTGACATCAGCTTAGTTGATGGCTTCACTACTTCAGTTACTGTACATTGTGAGAGATGCTGAACTTTCTGATTTTGGTCTCTTGCAGCAAAAAAGTCTTTGGTTGCAAATAGAATAGACTTGTTTGTGTCTAAAAGTACTGTTTTTTTACAGTAAGATTTTTCTATTAACACCTCGATTCAAATGAAACATTATTATAGTAGTTGAATTATGGATGTGGCATGAATTAATTTCAGTCAGGTTATTAAAATGATGACATTTTTCTTGGCACAGGGTAATTTGGAAAAGGTTAATGCTTGTTTAGATTTAGCTAAGCTCAGTAGGGTTTTTTTTCTGTAGCTGAAAATGACACAAAGATCCTCTGTCTCACTTTCTCATTGGTTCTCCGCCCTTTCACAGACCCTTGTGCTGTCCAGTGAAGTTGCCCACCATGCGCGAGTACAAGCTAGTGGTGTTGGGATCAGGAGGCGTGGGAAAATCAGCACTGGTGAGTGACGGCTGCTGCCAACAACTGAGTCTATATGTTTATTATAGTTTTATAGTCAAATGTTATTGGCATGATTATGATTTTTAAACAGAAATATATTCTATAAAATTGGTAGATCCTTGGTGGCGCTACAAAAAACACATTGTGGTACACGAGAGAGTAGGAGGCAAGAATAAGTCTTGTGCTGGGCAGCTTCAAGAATATAAATGATCCTTGTTAAGAAATGAAACTGGCTTCTAGTCAGTACAAACACTAAAAAAACGACATGATAATTGATGAGTGTGCCAGTTTTTGATTAGTAATTATATTCTGTCTTGATTTGTTTTCCTTTGCTTCATTTGTCCATTTCAGACAGTCCAATTTGTGCAAGGCATTTTTGTGGAGAAGTATGACCCCACAATAGAAGATTCCTACAGAAAGGTAAGCTCAGAGATACACTTTACGCATGTCATTTTACCTCCTGAACTTTGTCAAAGCAACTCAATGATTGGCTGTTTTTAAATGCCTCCATGTACCTGTTTGTTTTTCTCCAACAGCAAGTCGAGGTTGATGGGCAGCAATGTATGCTTGAAATCCTGGACACGGCTGGAACAGTAAGTAAAGTCAGACACGGGTGTCTTAAAAGAAAAATGCAAACAGGCTGCTGATGGCTTCTCCCCTCTGTTATTGTTGCTATAGGAACAGTTCACAGCTATGAGGGACCTATACATGAAGAATGGCCAAGGTTTTGCTTTGGTGTACTCCATTACAGCTCAGTCCACATTTAACGACCTACAGGACCTCCGGGAACAGATCCTGCGAGTAAAGGACACTGAGGAAGTGAGTGTTTTACTCTTCTACAATGTTATAATTCAGTCTCAAGACATAATTAAATTTAAAAAAATGAATCATAAAAAATGTATTGCACTTTCATAGCATATAGCACTATTAACCGGGACCACAACAGAATGAATTCTGTATGTTTCTGTCCTGTCTTGTTGTATTTAAATAATATACTTTTTAATCATTGGGCTTGGAGGAATGTATCAATTCTTAAGTCAAAATGCTCAAGTCCAAGTGACGAGTCACGAGTCATTGGTGTTAAAGTCCGAGTCAAGTTGCAAGTCTTCTTTGATTTTGTCAAGTCGAGTCTAAAGTCATCAAATTTGTGACTTGAGTCTGACTCGAGTCCAAGTCATGTGTCCACACCTCTGATATGCTGACCCTCACAAATGCATGAAAAAGACATGACGTCAGTATAAAATATGGATGTTAGGACTTAAATATAGGAACACTTAATCCTTCACTTAATGTAATTCAAAATCATTTTTTCTAATTGTTGTGACAATATTTCTTTCTATATCACAGACTCTTGTAATTCTATAAGGCTTCCTCCTCAGGCTGTGGAGAGTTTCTCTTCTGTGATAACCTTTGGTGTTTCTCTGTATTATCTGCCTGTGTCGCCTCTCAGGCTCATCACTCCCTCATTAGAGTCGGCTCTGTGGGCTGAGTGTGTGTGCTTTATTTATTCATAGCAGGCTGCCTGATTGGTCTGTGTTTCTTGGTTAAGGTCTCACTTTGCTAAAACGTTTTGCTCGTGAATATGTGCATCTACTGTCTTTAAGATCATGAACCAGTACCAGGTGATGAAAACATTGTGTTGTGTTTGTGTGACATTTCTGTTAAATCAATCAGGTTCCCATGATCCTGGTGGGAAACAAATGTGACCTGGAGGACGAGCGTGTGGTTGGCAAGGAGCAGGGTCAGAACCTGGCCCGTCAGTGGAGCAACTGTGCCTTTTTAGAGACTTCAGCTAAATCAAAGATCAATGTTAATGAGGTAAGATCTACACCTATACTACATACTGCATGTATGGCATAAGCCGAAGAGTTGGGCTATTTAGTTTGTGAGGAAGGTGTAGCTTCCCTGCTATTTCTGTGCTGCATTCTCTTAAATAGTAACCCGCTGCGGGTGATTGATCAGAACCACACAGATGCCTTCAATTACAGTGTCTTTATTAGCTGCTAATATGTAGCCACACAGTGAGCCAAACATGAGCTTCATTAGCTTAGCTAACACAAACTAAGGCAAACTAGCACTAACAACGATGAAACATGTTCCTAAACTCTCTCACACTCACTTGCACTAGACGCACTTTATACCAGATAACAGTTGGAACAGAGAAAGGTGTAAAAGTCCTTAATGTCCAGAAATCTGGGTGTAGTTCTGATTGGCCCAAAGTCGGTGTAAAGTGAGGCAGAGATCAGGTGGGCAGAGAGATAGTAGAGGAGAACTGGTGATGAAGTCACTGCTAGCTTTTTCATAATCGATAATCTGTCGGCTATCTTCTCGTCAGAAAATAGTGAAAAAGCCCATCACAATTTACAAATATTCATATATTATATTCACATCTTTTTTGGTCCAACCAACAGTCCAAAACCTAAAGATGTTCAGTTTACAATGATATAAAATAGAGAAAAGCAGCACATTTTCATCTTAGAGAATTTTCTTTTGTCATTTTGCTTGAAAAATTACGATTAAACAATTATCAGAGTTGCTGCCGATTAATTTTTTGGCAAACTAATCATTTCAGGAAAAAATTTGATCAGCTGGAAACAGGATTTTGGCTTTTTTCTTCTTGAAAAATGACTCAAAACCATTAATCAATAGTCAAAATGAATTTTCCTTTGATCACTGACCTCGATTAATCAACTTATTGTTGCAGCTTTATGGCCTTCTTATATATTTCTGCTTTAACAGTTCAAAGAAAAATGCATCAGTACATAAAATACGTGCTCCTACTTACAAAGTGTGTATTGATGACGACAACTTCGCTAAGTGACTTTGTTGTATATTGAGAGCTGGAAGCCTCCATATTTCCTGTAACATATTCTACTTCCATTTTATGAGAAAATTACTTTTCACTGCAAGATATTAGTTCTGTGTTCTTTGCTGAAGCATTTCTCTTCCTCTCTTGTAGATTTTCTATGATCTGGTGCGACAGATCAACAGAAAAACGCCGATGGAAAAGAAGAAGACAAAAAAGAAGTCAAGTTGCACACTGCTCTAAAAAGCCCTCCCACAGTAGTTCCAGGCCAGGTGAGTGGGTGTTGAAACAAAAATTTATTCCAGACATTCAGGGCTCCCGCTGCTCACTGAGCTCTGGATCGTCACTGAACGTTTAGAGGTTTATTGCAGTAATTATTAAAGTCATTTCATTAATTCTGATAGCACGCAAGCATGTATTGTGTTGCAGTAACAGGATAAACTCAGTGAATGGATGTCTTTGAAGCAAAGATGACTCATAAAGCATCTCCGTAGGTTTACAAGTAAATCTTTTGTGGGGGGAACTGAATAAATGAACGCCCTCTGTAGTCCTTTTTTGCCAATCACTTATACCACCCTCTGTTTTGATGTGTACTGATGAAAGGATTGTTTTTAAGAGGAACCTGGAACCAAGTTACTGAAAACTGAATGTGTGAAAATCCATTTTAAGGCTTCACCTTTTTAAATTTGATCAAAGATGGTTCATAATGTTTTATGTAAATGTATCAAGTTGTAAGCCTTTCATGAATGTTGTGGCTCCACCTGCTGTTGGAGCATTGTTGAACATGCTGTTCCCTGTGATGGATTACCAAGTTTCAAATCTCAGAATCTGCTTTAAATGATATAGGTTCACTATTTTTCAAGTCTGTCTTAAAACAACAGTCAGGCGCTCGTATGAACATTGAAACAGGTTTTATTTGCTGTAATCATTCCTCCTGTTCATACTGGCCTTTAATAACAGCCCTTTCTAATGCACTTCCAATGTGATGAGGGGACAAAATCCACAGTCCTCGTCGTTATCTTCCAAAGTTGCTGTCTTTTTAGTACAACTATCCCTCCTTTGTGTTACCTTTTGTACTAAAAAGACAGTAACTTTGAAAGATGACCACTTGATTTGTCTCATATTAGCTTCAGATAAACTTTGTAGTACATTTCAGCACAGAACAGGACTGTGGATTTTGCCCCCCATCACATTAGAAGTGCATTAGAAAGGGCTGTTTTTAAAGGCCAGGAGGAATGATTACAGCAAGCAAAAACAGTTATGCTATTGTTTAAAGACAGAACATTTGTGAAACTACCCTTTAAGGGGCTAAAATGTGGAAAGAAAATACTGGTATGATAATGGGTGTAGGGTAAGGTTTATTGACAGATATGACTTGTGGACATCGATCGTCTCATACCTTTTTGTTCTTTTAGTGCGTTATGACCTGAGAGGATGTGATATGTTCAGTGCAGCTGTCCAAACCACTAATGGCTTATTCTGGCCCCTGTGAAGTAAATTTTATCTCACTGGGATAAACTCCCAAAACAGATTCAGTCTCAAAAGCAGGGGTCTCAAACTACCGGCCCGGGGTCCAGATCTGGCCCACGAGACAGTTTCCTAAGGTCCCCCACACGTATTTATTACGTCCATTTTGTTTTTTCTAGCAAAGCTGCAAAACTGGAGCATAAAAATTAGCTTTTTATTTTACATTTAACATTTAGCAAGCTGCAACACAAACACTTTAACTCGGACCAACAGCACTCTGATTTACTGCGGCACCCCTGGCACCAAAACGTCTCTTTCTAAACCTGAAAGAACAGTTTACCTGGAGCTCAGACTGTTTCTGCCTCATCTGCAGGGAGAAAGTTGTCTAAACTGAGCCTCCTCTTTCCCTGCAAACAGCTCATGTCCTGCACAATGTTTAATACGCACTGACGTTACTTTTTTTCTTGCTTGCAGAAACTTGTAATGATTAACTGTTTCCCAGTGGATCGTGCCAGCATTCCAAGTCCTCTCCAGAGCATTTTGAAAAAGGCCGACAGAGATACTTCACCACTCGCAGAATGGCAGGAGACGGCACATACTCTCAAGAAACTCTTCTCTGCTTTTTTAATGGCAAAGAAATCCACTCTCTTTTTTGTATTGTCAGCCTGATGACAACTTTTGTTTTTGTTTTTATGTTTTCTTCTCCAAGGTGTCTTTCTTTTTGGAAATATCAGTGTAAAAGAAGAGGCCGTGGGTTTAAATCCATATATGGGAACTAAAATGTTTTATTAAAAGTTAACATCAATCTTTGGCATATTGTGACAATACATTTGCAAAAGAAGCCATGTGAAATGTTGGCCGCCTCATACATTTCTGCACTAACAGTGTCAACAAAGATGCATCATTGTCTATAAGTTACTCGCTCCTACTTAAAAGGATGTGTATTGATGAGATAACATCTTTCCTAAGTGACTTTGTTTTATATTGAAAGCTGCAAGCCTTCCATGTTTCCCATAATATATTCTACTTCCTTTTTTGCATAATAAAGCTAAGGAAATTAGTATTTTATAGACTGATGGGGGAAATGGTTTGTTCTGATTTGTGTCTTGAGGCTGAAAATATATTGTACTAAACCAACTCTAATATTGCTGTCAGATGATTTTCCAGCTTTTATGAATGATTAAATTTTAGTACATTTTCATTATTTTTGGTCTTGGTTTTTTCCTTAATTGAAAGTGTTGTAAAATGTTTTTTTTATCATTGTAATAACTATCAAATATAGTTTTAGATATTTGCAATTTTTGTGGGGCTAAAGCTGCGGGGTGTGAACAAACCCACTCATCAATCGTGTGTTTTCTCCACAGCAGACAAAAGTTGAAGTTGGTAATGTATTTGGAAAGTTCTGTGTCAGTGAGAGGATCAGAGAGCCTCGACAAGCTAAAAGTGTAACTATAGTGTTTCCTGTTGGCAGAAGTGACGGCCTAAGCCCAAATCACCAGAGTTTTAGCAGAGGAGTCGGCTCAGCTGACCTGCAGCGGAGCAAGGAGCCAAGAGAGGAAGGAGCAGAGAAAGGGGAAGCTCGACTGCAGAGGCTGTTAAAAGCAGAATAGAAACTGTGATCACATGGTGGAGGCAGAAGAGGCTCACTCAGCTGCTCCACCTCAGTGTGATGGTGAGATTCAAAGGCCTTGTGAAGGTGTCACAACACTTGGCTGCAAATATCATGATTACATGACTGGCAGTATAAAAAGTTTTACACCAGAGCACTCGTGTAAATGTGACATCTATGGACATGTTCTGATTTCATTATGTGTCTTTGAACTTAAGTGATAGAATGTAACTAAGTACATTTACTCAAGTATTGTAATAAAGTACAATTTTGATATATTTAAATTTATATAGGATGTCCATTGATCAAATGTCACAAAATGCTTTGAGTATTTCCATTTTGTGCTACTTCTGTTTATCTGTTACTTTACATATTTTTTTACATATAAAATATGTTTATAAGATGCAATGTATTGTTAAATTTGAAACAGTAGTTCCCAACAGTGTCTAGTTGTCATGTTTCAGATGGTCTTTAGTTCCACCAAAGAGAGATTTCCCCTCTAAACTTCTCAGATGGTTTCATTTAAATAACTTTGACGCTCAAAGAGGTAAAAGTATCTAAAATTTCACAAAAAAAGCAAATATTAGAGCAAAGTCCAAAACATTAATACGTTTATGCATCAGAACCATTAACCATCTTATGACCTCTAATATCTCGTGACCCTTTAGGGGAGTCCTGACCCCTGTAGGTTGGGAACCATGTTACTGAACTATCTAACTTTATAAAGTTATTTAAAACTAGCTCCACCTCCACCAGCTACAACAGCAACATGCTACTTACACATTCACACTGATACAGCAGGATCTAATAATGTAATATAGTATAATATAGCACAGAGGCCATTTCTCTGCAGAAGTAGTACTTTTACTTTGAATACTTTTACTGCTTTTTGTTGATAATACTTCTGTACTTTAACTTAAGTGGGGTTTTGAATGCAGGACTTTTCCTTGTAGTATTTCTAGATTGCTGTACTGGTACTTTTACTTAAGTAAAGGACCACTGGCTACAATCAAGATGATTTCTGAGTCTGAATTATTAAAGGGACCCATGTCACAATCCTGCTGGTCCAGCTGTGTAAGTGGAGCTCGTGCTACCTGTGCAGGAATATGAACGATAATAACCTCCAGCTGTAACCAAACAATTCAAGCCCCCTTTGATGCAGAGAAATCTTCTTTCTAAAGGCATCAGACCAGACCTGCAGCTTTTATGTCGTCGCGATTAAAATCCTCTTTCTTCACATTATCACCGCTGATTGATGAGCGGCGGTGACTCCCCATCTCTCTCACCTACACTGGCCCTCCTCCCTGCCTCCTTTCCCCTCCCTCTCTCTCCCACACGCATGCATACAGACCGACAGGCTATACGCGACCCCCCTCCCCCCCTTCCATCATTTTCCCATCTCTTACTCACTCTCTTCCCTACAACAAACATGGCCGCGAAATCTGATGGTGCACCCGTCTCTCTACGAAACGAAATCCCACCCGAGTGTCCTTCCAGGTCGGACCCGCGGCCTCCCCAGCGCCCTCCCGCCGAGCAGCGCTACTCCCTCCCGGACTGCTGCTGGACGCTGTGCGCCCTTTTGGTCTTCTTCTCGGACGGGGCCTCAGACCTGTGGCTGGCCGCGGACTACTACCTAAGGAGGGACTACTGGTGCTTTGCACTGACTCTGGTCTTTGTGATAGTCCCGTCCGTGGTCGTGCAAGTGCTGAGCTTCCGATGGTTCGCCTACGATTTCTCGGAAACCGTCGAGAGCGGCACGGCTGCAGCCGCCGTGGTGGCGGCGTCGGGAGCGGAGGAGAGCGACTTCAGCACCAAGGACAGCGGCGAGCGGGGCGCTGGCCGCACTGCCGCGGCCGGGGTGCTGCCTGGGCCGGGCACCGGGGGAGGAGCCCGGGGCTGCTGCAGAGTCTTCATGTGGCTCTTCCAGGCCATCATTCACATCTTTCAGCTGGCACAGGTCTGGAGGTAAGTCTGAATAATCTGAGAGGAGGGGGAAACTACACAATGTGCCTCTGCCTTTGTGTGTGTGTGTGTGTGTGTGTGTGTGCGTGCGTGCACATGCATCACTCCCTGTAGCTAAACGCTTATGAAACGCAATAATTCAGGGAGATCTGTGCCCAAAATGCCAGAATGTCTTTTTGTATTGTTTGACGTTTCTCCCCAGCTTGTAAAGGGAGAGTCAGACTCCACCCACTCCAGCCCCCCAACCCCCTGACGCGCTTGTAGGTCAATCATCTCCCGGGAAAATCATCAACTTATCCACACCAATCGCCTTATATAGAAAAATAAAAATCCCTTTGTCTTTTGCAAAGAAAGGGACTGCTGAAGAAAATGAATCCAGTCATAAATGTCATGAGAGCTGCTTCCTATTTGCAGTGATACGTGTACCCGCCTCCTTATCACCCCTTAGTGTATTTTCATCTCTTTGCTTGAGGCTCCTTCTCTTATGTTTGTAAAATCCATATTCTCAAATCTCCCAGCAGTTCTCAGATTTGCAAGTCTGTTTCTCTCAGCTGAGCCCCAAACATGTTTAATTAGCATGCATGCCCTGAGACTAAAAACAAACCAGTGTACACTTTGGCATTACTCTCACATCAATGGTAGTAGGTCTGTAGGTCAGCTACTCAGTCAGCGATGGCGAGGCAGTGCTCAAGCCTCGAGTGCTCTGATAGGTTTTGACAGGCTTGAACTGCTGCCAGTCAGAGGATGCCTTCAGCTGAACTGTGGTGGGAGGAGGGTTAGACAAAAAAAACGTGATGATATTCAAAGACAGGATGTATTTTATAGACACACCGGGGATGTTATAGAAAGACAAATCATGTGTAATGATGAAATCAGATGCAAATCAATAGTTTGATTTATCTGTAGGCCTCTGTCTGTGTCTATCTTTGTGGTCTCTCTCTTCCTTCCTCCTTAGACAGCCCTATGGGTAATATATATTGATTCCTCATTTCCTCCCGGAGACTTCTATGTGTGTGTGAGTGTGTCCAGGAGCACATTAAAACATTGTGGCTGCGCAGAATTACCGGTAATGCCATTAAAGCTGTTGTGTGTGTGCCCCGTTCATCGCTGCTGCTCTCAGACCAGCGTGTCTGCACATTAAGAGGATTACCGCTGTGTGTTTTACCCTCAGCTGTTAACTCAGGAATGATCCGTCACTGATACACGGTTAGTTAGGTGAACCGGGGATCAATTTGGGCCGGCTACCAGAATTAAATGTCAGCGTGCAAGAGATGGGATATGGGTTTCATGTTACAGACACAGTGTACGGGCTGCGTGTGTGTGTGGCTGAGTCTTTGACCCTCATTACTATGCTCTATTTTCTCAGTGTGTTACTTCCCAAGGCGCACTTTGTGTAGCAGGAACCAGAACAAAAAAGGGTTACACAAAGTCCCTTGCGGTTCACCGGGCTTGTTGACATATAGGGCTCTTCTGACCCATCTCCCCGAGGCAATTACTGAGACATTTATAGCTTCAGTCCTCCGTGGCAACCAACCAGTCTTTTTCAAACACTTAGGGGGGGGGGACTACATGTCAGCAAAGCTCAGGAGTTCAAGAAGGGATTTACAGTGAGCTCTGTTTTTTCCCCCCTAACCTTCAATCTGAAGACTGGATTGAGAGCATTTATTTGGATTTCTTTTCTCTCCGCAGCGCCTCTTACTGATTTTATTTGAAGAGAGATTGCAGCAAGCTCTACATTCACCCCCTCCGATGCCTGTACTAAAATTAAAACCACAGAGCTGCTTAGTAGAGTTTCAGTCTAATCTAAATCCTAGAGGAGCAAGCAACCAGCTTTTTTGGCAAGAACTACTGACAGCTCCCAGAGTTTGGAATAATGAGTTATGACTTCTGAGAGTCGGTGTTTGATGTCCAAAGGTTTTTGAAGCACAGTATTAAGCCCTCAAATTCTGTTCTATCTCACTTTTTCCCCAACAAACCCTCATGAATGTGTCTGACTTGTGTCTGCCTCTGATACACAGGTATGTCCACGCCCTGTATTTGGGCGTGCAGAGCCGCTGGCACAGGGACCCCGAGCGCCGTCACTACTACTGGCGCATGATGTTTGAGAGCGCGGATATCAGCATGCTGCGTCTGCTCGAGTCCTTCCTGAAGAGCGCCCCTCAGCTGGTGCTGCAGCTCAGCATCATGATCCAGGCCAGTCAGGTGCTGCCCCTTCAGGGTGAGTGCCCCCAAAATGACCAATCACCACATCAGTCAATCACACGTCTGCAGCCCACGCTGTGCATGATGAGTCACTTGTGCTCGCCTCAATCTGACCCACCACAGAGCAGAGAAATATATGTTCTTGCTGTGCAAAATGATAAGAACCATTTCCATCATATTGCTCAATCTCTCTCTTCCCACCTCCCCTCCCCTCTGTCTCCCCAGGCCTTTCAGCTTCTGCCTCCCTGATGTCCCTCGCCTGGATGATCGCCTCCTATCAGAAAGTCCTCAGGGACTCCCGAGACGATAAGCTACCCATGACCTACAAGGCCGTCATAGTTCAGATTCTGTGGCACCTGTTCACCATCGGGGCCCGCACTCTGGCCTTCGCCCTGTTTGCCTCTGTGTTCCAGCTTTACTTTGGCATCTTCATCGTGGCCCACTGGTGCATCATGACGTTTTGGATAATTCAAGGCGAAACGGACTTCTGCATGTCCAAATGGGAGGAGATCATCTATAACATGATGGTGGGCATCGTGTACGTTTTCTGCTGGTTCAGTGTGAGAGAGGGGCGCACTCGCTGCAGGATGCTCATCTACAGCCTGACTGTGTTCATTGAGAATGTGGCGCTCACCACTGCCTGGTACCTGTACCGCAGCCCTCGTACCTCAGACTTCTACGCAGTCATCATGGTGTGCGTGGTGGCCAGCAGCTACGCTCTGGGCACCTTCTTCATGTTTGTGTATTACTGTCTGCTGCACCCTGACGGCCCAGTCTCAGGGTGGGGTTACATTGTGGAGAAGGAGGTGCCTGTGGAGTCACTGGCCTCCCCAGTTTCCAGCGTCCCCCCTGACCTGGTGAGCAGTCCCCCCAGGACCCTTCAGAGAACTAAAGGGTCTGACAGAGAGCAGGGGCCTGGGGTGGATGGAGACGTGTTTCAGGTACGACCACCTCGGGGAGCTCAGGCCCCAGTGCCCAACCTCACACCCAGGACAGAGGGCCCTGTCATCCGAATAGACCTGCCCAGGAAGAAGTACCCCGCCTGGGACGCTCACTTCATCGACCGCCGGCTGCGTAAAACCATCCTGGTGCTCGAAAGCGCTGCCCCGGTCACGCCAAGAATTCAGTACCGCTGTCTGGGCACACCCAAAGAAGTGATGGAGTACGAGACCACGGTGTGATGTGCTGAAGATGCTGTGACTCAGCTCGCTGCCGTGTGGACACCCTGCCTTAAATAAAAACGGCAGGTGGATGACTCTCACTGAGCAGTCTGTTTCAGCTCCACGCCTACTTGACTGCTCTCTGTACCGTCAGGCAGTGGAGACAAACTAAAAGGGACGCAGTGTGGTGTCTGTTTTTTACAAAGGCAAAGTGCTGTGATGTTGTCTAATGATGGTGCATATTTCGGTTTCTGTATCATTTCTCAGGTCAGGGTTTGGTACAGGAAGAGGTCGACGTTAGCGGCAACGCTTGCAGTCCAGTGAACTTAGAGAGAAGCACAGGTAGGCGGAGAAGTGGAGCTTATCAATCAGAGGCAGAAAGTCCTCCTCAGTGAAGGTGCTTCAGCACATCCTCTCAAGGCGGTCGACAACAGAGACGAGCCTTCAACATGCATGACTATTTATGGCAGCTAGAACTGAAACATCACTGAACAAGATGTAGAATAGTGAGTAGGAGAGGGGGTGGTAAACTCGCACTGTAATTTTAAACACAATCTACAATAAATACAACACAGGTACTGATAATCATAATCACAATTTTCCATAGCTACTCACTCATGTTGAAGGAGTCTCTGAAAATGCTGCTTCAAATCTGAAGGGCAGTTCAAAAGCAACATTTGAGTTGAATGTAAAAACAGTTGAAAATGTGATTAATTGTGACAAGGCTTCGAGCATTTTCATGCTGTTAGTGGGATTTAAAACATTCCTGTGGTACTATATTTGTTTTTTGTTTTTTTGAGGTAAGCTAGAACAACAAAAAAAAAAGAGATTTGTGTGTGTTTACAAGCAATCTGTTGTTTTTGGGACATGCCATCACTATTATTCTAATAAGATGCACTTTCATTCAGAATGTGTATGTACTGAACAATATCTACATTATGATTTAAGTTTGCAGGATGTATTCTACTGATAGGACTCTCAACAGTTGTATTTTCATACTGCATCCATCTTACACTGGAAATAAAACAGGACAGACATTAATTTCCATGTAAATTAAACTGTAAAATGAAAAGGAAGTTATAGAGGGACAGCACTGTCTGTAATTGTACTGTATCAATACATTGTTGTCTGAAAAATGTAAAAAAAAAAAAGAAAAAAAAAAGAAAAAAAAAGAAATAGCTGCAGACTCCAGACTCCTAACAGAATAGCTTTGATATTATTGATGGTACAGGCATGTGGTACTTTTGGTAACACTTTATTTTACAGGTCCATTATTTCCTTATAATTTCCTCAAAACTTTCCTAGAAAGAAATATTTAATTTGGAACAAATTTTAGGGAAAATATAGACAAAAGTTCGACACTGGTAGTTTTGTCTTGAGTTTCAAAGCAGTTGTTGATTTCCAGAGGAAAGTCGAGGTTACACTAGCTTAGCATTTAATTGGAATTGATTATTTGGTAGTTTACCAATTAAACATTGTCTGTATTTTAAGTAGAATTAGTGCTAAATCACAACCTCTTTCCAGGAACCTCCAAGGAAGTTATTAAGACTTAATGGACCTGTAAAATAAAGCGTTACTGTACTTTCTTTTATCAGGGTTGTTTTTTTATAGAATAGTCACAAGAGGGAAATTTCTGAACCGTGAGTGTGTCTGTGTGTGTTTGCGTGTATGTGTGTGCGAGCTCACATACCAGCATGTATATGGGTGTATGTGAGGGAGGAAGAGTCCTGCCATGTGCATTTAAGTTCATTTGAAATTGTGTCACTGAGATCTGACAGTTTTGTTGTAAACACTGTCCAGTCAGCTCAGTTTTCCCAGATGATGCTGAAATAAACAAATAGCCCACAGAGCACCTTTACCACCCTTGTTGCAGCAACAAAGCCACAGAGGCTTCACTTATGGTGCTAACTGTTTAAATCCATCACGTAACAACCACACGGTGTACCATAAAATGGGCTTGTTGTGGCAGGAGTTGGGCGGGGCTGTACCTCAAACACAACACAAAGCTAGAATCAAAAAGCCTTAAACTGGTCATGCCGGACTGTTGCTGTTCAGAGTAAGAAAAAAAAAGATTAACAAGAAGGTGAAGACAATTTCATTATGTTGTTGTTGCTAAAATAAAGAGCAATGTGTTTACCTGACTTTTGCTGTGACACTTAAAAACACAGAGCTAGCTAGACAGGCAGGCAGACAGACAGACAGATAGATAGATACTTCTAAGGAGGCAGATTGTTCTAATTAGATTGAGACTAAATCCCATCTCTGTGTTGCAGTGGATCAGTAGATTAGCGGCAATGAACTTGTCACCACTACCTACTGTATATGCACAGAGGTCAATGACCTCTCACCATATGAACATATTCTCAAACACACTCTTTGGCGTGCTGTAATCATTGTAATTATCCCAAATTGTGAAGGAAGGAATGTTCAGGATTTCCATCAGTCTATTCATCACTTCCACTCAGGAGATGGAAAAGCTTTCGCACTTCAGTTCCTGTCTCGGAGAAGTAGACTCAAGCTTCATGTTTGCAAGTCAGTGGGGTGTGAAATCCAAAATCTAAATCCTGTGCAAACTGCCCCATTAACTCCTATTGCTGCAGCTCGTCTTTGATCTCACAATCACAGTTTCACATGCCACTGACTTGTTCACAAATGCTAAATAGATAGCTGGTGCCATTTTGTCAAAAGGAAAACACACTGATGTGACAACAATTTGGATACCACAGACCTGCGTGGGTCTTTCTGAAATTCATCAGAAAGACACTTCAGATGGACTGTTAGGTGGGCATCTGGACCAAAATCCATTTATTAACAACATATTATCATTTACAACAGCAGACTATTATTGTAAAAAAAGCATTTACCTACTTACATGACTTATTAACATAAATGTGCGAGAAACCTATGAGCATTTATTAATAATTACCAAACGTATAACATTATTACCAAAAAGAGAGCATTTGGCACCAGCCAAAGGAATTGTTCACAACCTAACAACCCAAAACCTGATCTATAAAGGATTTTCAGCTTTTAGATCTTGATTTGAATTTGGAAGAATTTAGATAGAGAAATTAAATCTGCTTTTTGTACACAGTTTTTCTATAATTAGGTTTAGGCTTAGGAAAAAAATAAAACCAGGTGTTTTAATCAGTTCATGTAGACATAAATTAATCAGCCATCAAATTTAATTGGTGAATTTGTTGAATACTTCCTTTGTGTCTAGCGCACCGCCCACTGTTATACTACACCCAATCAACTACGAGCAACAAGAATATATTTTTTTGCATAAGATGTCTTTTATCCAATCACCTACCAGTATTTACAGAGTTTCGTTTGTATAATTACCACACAGCCAATCAGCATGCAGAGGGGCGGGGCTAACGCACTGGTACCAGTCACTCTTCGCCTTTGAGTGCAACGGCCACATTTCAAACTAGAATGGCGACCGCTGTATGCGGTCTACAGTCTACCGGCAGTAATAGTAAACCAGCAAAGACACACCGAGAGCACCGGAGGAAAGCGAAGGATTCAAGACGGAGACAGGCGGCTCTGTTGTTCCTCACTAATATCTCACTCGACGGACGGCCCCAGTGTCAGCTTAGCGATGGAGATACCGACCAAAAAGCCGACGAGGAGCACAGACTCAGGGACAGAGACGGCGGCGCAACGGTCGTGCCCCTGCCGGCGGATAGCCATGGACCGGTCGCCCAGGTGACAGAACCCGCTACGGCCGGTAGTGGCTCGGCTTCCAGTTTTCCCGGGGTGGTCAGTCCTACCCGACCTTCTTTGGTAATGTCTCCGGGACCTGCCGGGACAAGTGCTGTGGGGGCAAACGAGGTATTTTTGGAGGGTGGCAGTGCGGCCGAGACGCTAACCCCGGACACCCCTCTGTCTCCTGTGCCCACCGGACACCAGCCGTGCTCCCGTATCAGGTCAATGCCCGCCGCACTGAGCCCGGTCCCGGCCGCTTATTCTCTGGATTCACGGCAGAGGTGAGCATATAAGTGGTCGCTGTCTCACCATGGGCCTTTTAAACAGGCTACTGACTTCCGCATAAAATGAAACCAGCAGGTATCACGAGAAGAATTCACTTTCATTCTCATGTTCCAGCATTTTCTGTGGTATCACCTTTTAAATAAGACATAACGCTCACTGTTTGGAGAAAATACCTAATAAATCTTGCCCCTTTTGTAAAAGGAGGGCTGGATTTGACCCACTACTTTGGTTTTACCTCCAAATCGGTGATGTAAACAGATTTACATAACTGATTTACAGAGTGATCCATATCATGTGAAGGTCCTTTGTTTGGTTGGTGTTATACCAACATCGATGAAGTGGTCTTTTGTGTCTGTCTTGATGTCTATTCAGGTTGAGGAATGTCTCTGGTTCTCCTGGACCCAAGGTGCCAAAGAAAGTCCACTTCATCAAGAGTATGAGGCAGTATGATACCAGGGGATGTAGGTGAGTCCTCAAAAGCATTTACATATACAAATACATTTACATACACATACAATACTATACTATACACAGTAGAGGAACTCATTAGGAAGTTTCCTGTCAGAGAAAAGTAAAAAACACAAAGGCTGTTTTATTTTGGACTCTGAAATAGGCCTTTAACCCATAAGTAGTGTTCCCACTAGTATTGTAATAAGCTGCTTAACTCTGGCAGAAGAGAGACTTAGTTTGGCCTGCAGAGGAATAACAGCAGTACAGCTGCTGAGTGGCGACTGCTACAGTGAATTTAACCACTCTTGGAAGCTTCTCCAAAAGCCAAAAGGGGTGAAGTGTGGAAATGTAACACCCTATTGCACAGTAACAGTACCCCAAATCTAGACAGGACTGAAATATCACACAGTTGCCCGTCAGTTAAGCTGGTTGTTTGGTTATATTTTCTGGAATATGTTCTTACTCTCTCAAAAAAACATGTCATATAGTTTTGTTTCCATTAGCCAAACCATGTGTTTTTGACTCCCATTTTTACATTTCACTTTACCAACATTTCATGCCCACATATACGTGATTATGTGTCACGTGTTTTCTGCTGGTGTGTGCAAAACAACGATGTAGCAATCCTAAGTTGCCCCACAGGCCTGACTATCTGTTTCTTGTTTGAGTCAGTCATTCGGTGCATGTTACTTACGGAGCTGAAGCAAAGCTATCTAGGTTATATAACTAAGCTAACTAACACGAGTGGATTTCTGTGTTGCCGTATTGTAAGAGATTTGATATTTGTTTCTGAGACCCAGAGACTGCTGACTGTATGTTATTGATTGGTGTTTTGTGAGCAGCTGGAGCTTCCTGGTGTGCGTGCAGTTTTCTTAGTTGCCAAAAGCACTGCTGTGTTCAGTGGCTGTGTTGGCTGTGAGTGGTTTGTCCACATTTTTATCAGAACAATAGAGTTCTAGTGAATGTGTACTGCGTTTGTTGGTTGCTTATCCCTCGTTTTAGCCAGTCCAGCTCGCAGACCCAGTTTCTGCCTCTCATCTATTAACATATCTGATTTTTCAAAAAAATTACCCCTCAAACTTTAAAAAACCAGAAGGTTGTTTAAAATCGTTTATGTTCTGACGGTATTTTCAGAATCCTCAAAGACTAGATTAGTAACGATTAGTCGGTTAATCATTCAGACAATCAATAGAAAATTAAACGGCAGTTATTTTGATAATCGTTTTATTGTTCAAGTACTTTATTGAACCAAACATTTGATGTTCCAGTTAGAGCTGAAACGATTAGTCGATTAATCGATTAGTCGATCGAAAGAATATTAATTGCCAACTATTTTGATAATCGATTAATCGTTTCAGTCATTTTTCAAGCAAAAATGTCAAACATTTGCTGGTTCCAGCTTCTTTAATGTGAATATTTGCTGCTTTTCTTTGTCATTTATGACAGTAAAGGAAGAGTCTTTGGGTTTTGGACTGTTGGTCGCACAAAAAAAGTAACATGAAGACGTCGCTTTGGGTTCTGGGAAATTTATGATGAGCACAATTTTTTGACATTTTATAGACTAAACGATTAATCGTGAAAATAATCTGCAGATTAATCAATAATGAAAATAATTGTTACAGCCCTAGTTCCAATTTTCCAAGACATCACTTTGAGCTCTGGGAAATTATTATTTTCATGTTTCAATATTTTGGGATGTTTTACAGACCAAACAACTAATTGATTAATTCGAGAAAATAATTAGCAGATTAATTGATAATGAAAACAGTTGTTGCAGTCCTAATCTGCTTGATGATAAAAAAAAAACATTTTAAACCCATTTTCCAAGTTGTGCCTTTTTTTCCTGATCCAAACAAAGATGGCAGCCGGATATGACGTATCTCCCTGCTCAGTTCATTAACTGTAAACCAAACTTTTAAAATGTAATATCAGTTATATTGGTATATATTGATGCTTTTTTCCCAATAGTTTATATTTTCATACAAAATAATGTATTAATATTTTGCTGTGTTGTACAAAATTAGCAAAAAAGAGCAAGGACATATGTCATGTCTGACTACCTGGATTAGGAGATACAGTCGCAACTTGAGAAAAATCTTTTTAATCGTGGAGCAGACCGAATATCTTTTCATCCAGGTGGTTAGAAGAATCTTTGAGGAGTCTGGAAATGCTGTTTAACCTTCAGAGATTTTCAAAGATTGCCGGTTATATTTTTTTCAGAAAATCAGATCCTCATCTCTAGGCAGTAATCAGCGATTATTTTCATTATTGCTTAAACTGCTGGTTATTTTCTTTCTTCTTTCTTCATCCAAGGTGAGTCCAAGGTGACTCCTTCGGTCTCGTTTTGTCCGACCAGCAGTCCAGAACCTAAAGATATTCAGTTCATTATCATAGAAGACTGAGAAAACCACAAAAGATTTGCATCTCTGTGACTCGAATGTAATGGTGATACAGCTCTCCTCCTTCAGGGGGCTTTAGATCGTTGTTGATAGCTGTTTGTCTTCGGTGGTGACGCAGATCCACATTAGAAGTGGCTCTGTGACTGATTTCGCTGCTCCAGCACTGATGAATATCGTGTGTACAGTAGCTGTTGACTAGCAGTGTCTGTAGTTGTTGCTTGTAGACTGACACACCATCTGTTTTGTCTGCCTGTACTTGCTGTGTCCTGCAGGATCGTGCTGATTTGTGCCAAGCGGTCGCTATACGCTGCTTTCTCAGTGCTGCCCTATGGAGAGAGTGCTCACCTCAGGTACAGAGAAAGCACCATCCCAAGCAGAGAGCACCTGCCTGACCCAGTACCACCCCTCACTTTTGTTTTTATTACCCTCCTGTCTTATCCATCATCATCATCATCATCATCATTCTCAGGAAAGGGCAGTGTGCATTCATTGTGTGGTGAAAATGACATGAATGTGACTCTTTTCTGAACAGTGATTCTAAGCTGGAGGCTCAGAGACAAAGGCTGTCTTCTGTGGTGGCTGTTGACCTGCTTCCTTCCCTGGAAGGTGTGGAGCTGGGCGTCTGTGGCAAGGTGAATGTGTATCTGATATACTATGGTACTATGATGAAAAAACAGAAAATACCCAGAATTACTCCCATTACTCGGATAAATCAGCTTGATTTGTCTCATTCTTCCTCCTCAGACGGTGTCATACGCTCAGTTCCTTTATCCGACCAATGCATTGGTGAGACAGAAGAGCAGCGGCGCACCAGAGAGCTGCACAGCTCAGACCCCTCAGTCGCGTTTCCGTGGCAACGGGCAGAGGAACTTCACCCCTGCTCGTCTGAACAACAGTGTGGCACAGGAACCATGTACGGCTCCACTACAGGCCAACAGACACACCTGCTCCTTCGCTGTTCAACTGACCTCAGATATTTTTACACACTCTGTTTTTTGTGTTTTTCAGGTTTAGAGGAGGTGGCAGAGTATGATCCAAACCTGCTCAGTGACCCTCAGTGGCCCTGTGGGAGACACAAGAGGGTTCTCATATTTGCATCATATGTGGTGAGAGTTTATTTTCATTTAGTGCGTTTACATGCTGTCAAATATCCGGTTTCTAATCAGCTTGTTACAAGTACGTGTGTGCATGACAAAGACAGGAAGAGTAACAGCAGAGGCCGTGGATGAAAGAAGAGAAAATTACACATAGCAATGCGTCTTTGTATTTGAAATAATCCCATCCAAAGTTCGTCTAAAACTGAACAGCAGAGTTTCAGTCAGCACCATCAGACCTGCAGTAAACACCGTCACTACTGCCAGCTAAAGTAGCAAAAATCTATATGAATAATCATTTTTTACTGATTAACCCATCCATCCATTTTATGCTGCTTATCTGTGTCTAGGTCGTGATAATTTAATGAATTATCATATCATTAGAAATGATTGTTATATACTGCCGGGAAGTACTGAAAAAGTGATATTATAATAATAAATAATTCTAGACCCCATCGTCCCGACTGGTTTTCCATCACACTTTCAGTATGATCGTGAATCAGGTATTAAATTGCATTCTGTGTTGGATTAAAAAACTCTTTAAAAGTCTTAAATTTAACTTGGTGATCTGTGAAATAACAGAGTCCAGAAGTCTAAATAAGTCAGTTTCCACCGCTGAACATTTGGCTGTTTAATTCACTTTCTCGTTTTGACACATACACACCAAAAAAAAAAGGAAGTCATGACGAAGAAAGCCATGCTGGTTTCTTTAGTGCATGTAAACGCACTGATTGTCTCACATGGGCTGTCTTCATTTCTTTCATAAATCAGGGACAGTTTGATTTGACTTTTGTTCTCATAAAACCTGTAAAATGAAGCCATTCTCCACTTCTGAACTGACCTCCAGCCCCATTAGAGAGTAAAATACATCCATTATGATCCCTTCATGTGATTTTATTGCTGCTGAATAGATTACGTCACAAGACTGGAACCTCTAGCATGAGCGTGAGTGTTAAACGATCCTTACAGAGACCGTTTCTAAGCAAAACTGTAAACTTTATTGTAGCTGTAATTCATGCTGACACGAGGCACTTCTGCACTGATGCGCTGGTTTTGTTTTTCACCTCTGCAGACGACCGTTATTGAGTATGTGAAACCATCTGACCTGAAGAGGGACATGAATGAGACGTTCAGGGAGAAGTTTCCTCACATCAAGCTGACTCTGAGCAAGATAAGAAGGTACAGATATATATCACTGCCCCTAGGAAGGTTGAACCTTGCCGCGCCCTCTCACATTTCCTTTTAATCTGGTTCAAACAAGTCACACAGTGCACCGTTTCTTAGAAAACTGATCAGTAATTGTGACTTCTCCACTAGCCTGAAGAGGGAGATGCGGGCCGTGAGCGAGGAGTTCGGACTACAGCCGGTCACCACAGCGATGGCTTTTGTGTACTTTGAGAAGCTGGTGCTGCAGGGTCGCTTCAACAAGCAGAACAGGAAGCTGGTGGCGGCGGCGTGCGTGCTGCTGGCTGCAAAGATCAGCAGTGATCTGAGGAAGCCAGAAGTCAAACAGCTCATTGATGTGAGTAAAGTTCCCACAGAAACATAAAACCTGTCGCCCTCCTCATGTTAATAAGAGAAGGGTAAACAAAAGTGGAAAAACCTGTCACACATGTCGTACTGCTGCATAATAGGCTGAGGATCCTCTGATTCAGCTGCTGCTGAGCGAACTGAAAACGTAACCACACGCTTAAATGTGAACAATATTTCCATTAAACGTTGATCATATACAGTATGTACACTGTATATGTGAAGAGGAGAATCTGTGCTTACAGAAGGGAAACGTTTTGAAATGAATTACAGTTGCAGTCCTTAAGGTTTCAGTCCTAGTTGATTTGGTGACACCTGTGGTTACCATGGTAACTGCAATTGCGGTTTAATACTACATGCTACAGAAATGCTCTTTGAGCACAAGGAGAGTGTCCAAAAAAATAAAAGCCACCCTGCGTTTTTGCCAGCTGAATGCTTTTAATGTGAACTAGCAGAAATAGAGAAACAGTGAGGCTGATGTCAATGAGATGCTGTTAACTTCTTCTTTATTTGTCATATGTACAACAGTTACAGTCGTTGGCAATGAAATTCTTGTTCTCAGGCTCCCGGCCTCCAACAATATGCTCACACAAAATGTCTCTCATTTTACTTGTGTGATTTTATTTTGTACAGAGAATCTAAGACATAAACAGTGCAGAAGTTAAAATATAGGAATAAAATATGATCTATATAAAATAATACTGTGGTTGTGATGAAATGAATGAACTGTAATGTAGACAGGTAATGCACATAAATATACAGTATATATTGTGATGGTTTAATAGCTTGTAAACGGTAGTAAAATAAATATATATGTATACTGCGATGTGCGCAGGTATAAACAGGTAATATATACTCACACACAGCGATGTAAACAGGTTAACATTAACATTAATGTGGACTCAGATACAGTTAGAAAAGTCTTCATCCTGCCTACAAAATATTCCAAAATCATCATGATCACTATTGACAAAATAAACATTTCTATTGGATGCGTGAGCATCAAACAGTAGACGGAGAAACACCATGAAACATATCCCACTTCAACACTCCTCTGCATCTTGTTTATATTTTCAGATTCTAACCACATGATAACATGCATTCCTTTAAACTCTTCCTCTGTTTTTCTCCCTGCGGACGAGCAGAAGCTGGAGGAGCGCTTCCGAATAAACAGACGAGAGTTGATTCCTCTGGAGTTCCCGGTGCTGGTTGCCTTGGAGATGGGACTTTACCTGCCCGAGAGCAAGGTCATGCCGCACTACCGCAGACTGGTGCAGCAAGGTTAGACTGGACACGGTGATATCTGACACTCCGGTGGTTTCAGTAACATCAGCAAGTGTGTGTGTGCGTGTGTGTGCGTGTGTGTGTGTGTGTGTGCGTGTGTGTGTGTGTGTGTGAGATGGATCGACCAGTTTATAAGCTGTGGTGTTTGAAACAATTAAATCTGGTACTATTTATTTTCTGTCAGCTGTGACTTGAGTCAATAACTAGTTTACACTTGTTGGCATGTGCGTCTCCCTGAATGTGTTTTTTGTCACGTGTGACGTTCTGATGTCGATCCAGTCATGAGCTCTATGTTAGAGATGTTCAATGAGCACGTTACTTGTGCTTTTATTTTGGTTTCTCGTGGCCCTCTTTTTTTTATTTTTTTTATTTTTTTTTTTTGGTACGTCCTAGTATTCTTAACTTCCATTTAAATGAAATGTACGCTGTGATGTTCGTGGAAAACTCTTCTCTTGCACCTTTCTCATTACTATACACACAGCATGTATAGTATTTATTATAAATGACAAAGAACCAACTGTTGATTTTTGTAAATGCCTTTTAAACCCCACTGTGACACTGTGTTTTTAGCCGTTAGACTGTAACATGATACTGTAGATTGCGGGTGGAAAACAGGATTTTAGTTTCAGTCTGTTATCAGAGCGGGAAGTGGCCTTTAATTTATGTTCATTCAATATTTGTACTTTAATTCATATATTTATGATATATTCTTGAATAGGAAGAATTAGTTCAGACTCTTGTGGCAGCTCTGTTATCAGACTGTGCTGATATACAGTATAACCCCTGTTGTACTATAAGGAAACAGGATTGTGGAGGCATATTATTTATATAGTAAATATGTTTGTGTTTTTTTATTTAATGTTTCATGTCATTACCCAGGGATATGTTTTTGTAAAATGCACTGGAATTTATTCCTCAATAGTCTGGCTAGTTGTTGTCATATTTTTCAGTTCTCAGGAATTTTACTTTCTCATATCCTTTGAATGGCTCATCAAATCTTAACCCAAAGAGAAGTTTAAACGTTGTTACTGTAGCTGTTAACACCTGAAATCACCTGTGCTCTATTGCAAGTCAGTGGAAGGTGACTGATTGTAGTGCTTCGACAGAAAAATCCAACCATCGTGACTCATTAAAGTATGTCAATAGATGCTTCTACATGTGCCAGACGGTATTAACCTGACTGCAGTACTTATTGTGTCGTAACTCTTCTGATTTGGATGCCATTAGGCGTACAAGTATGGAGGAAAAAAAAGTGCCTGAAACTACAGTGGCAGTGAAATGGCTAGCCATCTTATCATAAGTGATATTTAACACTGACATTTCTCGCTGCTGTAGAGATCTTTAAATGTTGTCGAGGTTGTTCTTGTCTGGGAAAGATAATCACAAACGTTTTATGGTCGTGGACATGATGGTGATTCAGTTTGTCTTTAGTGTCTGCAGTGGTGAAAAAATGTATTACAAAAAAAACGTCCAAATAGATCTGTGTAACTGCAGAAAATGTTGTAATGTTTGTACTTATGGTTGGTGTCAAATGGGTGAATATTCATTGTTTTCATACTGTAACATGAATGTTTTTGAAATATATTTTCAGACACTGAAAAGTCGTTTGAGTTTGATTTTCAAGGCAACAATCAATAATTTACAGTGTGTGAAGTAGAGCTGATATACCTCCTGATTCGATACGATACCTGGGTGCAGATTTGATGTGTATTGCGATTCAGTATTATAATTTATTGCGATTTGTCAGTCAGTCTTCCTGAGTTTTATTTCAGCAGCATCATTGCTATACTGCATATCAAAGTGGTAAATAAAATATTAATATTTTCTTAATATAAAATAAAATAATATTGATTCAGGATTCAAAAAATCGTTAAAAAGAAGAATCATGATATTTAAGTGAATCAATTTTTTTCCCCACCTCGAGTGTGAAGCTGTTTTCTCTTCAGGGCCGTACGCATGCTAAATAAAGTCTGCAGCAAGTGATCGCTCACAAAATAAACACACAACAGACGAGCGTGTTTCTCATGATTTTACTGTTCCCCTGTGTTTCAGTCGTGCAGGTAGAATACACGTTAACTCAGTATATATTAATTTAACACACTGCTGGAGGATGAACACGGCATTATCAGCAAAGGGAGGGTCTTAGTGACAGTTTCTACTATTTTAACCATATTTTTTTATCCTTAATGTGTAATAGTTACAAAACAAAGAGAAGCAGCTAAATAAATACATTAAATAATAATGTTAAGAGTTCTTAGTCCAAACTCATGTCCTCGTCGTCGTCTTTCTTGTCTTTGGAGTCTCCGTCCTGGTCTGACTTTGTCTCCGTTTCCATGGCTTTGGCAAAAGCCTCCACATCTGCAGTGGTAGAAATATCCAGAAATAAATATCAATATATCAATTATTCTGCAAATTCTATGAAATCAGTCCAATATAGTGAGGTATTATTGCACTCAACCTTGATTTCTTTTTTTTTATATATAAAATGTCAAAATGGGGACAAATGCCCTTATGATATCCCAGAATTTAAGTTGACTCATTCTGTTATTCAGTTTATAATAATATCAAACAGAAAAGCAGCACATTTTCATATTTGAAAAGCTGGAAGCCACATTTTTGTTTTTGTCATTTTTGCTTTAAAAATGACGATTAAGCAATTATCAGAATTGTTGCAGATTATTATCAGTTGACTAAAGAATATATGTTTGCGTTATTGCGTTAAGCCCACAACAGATAAAAGTCCTGCATTCAAAATTTTACATGCATAAGTAAAAGTATGTAAAGTATTATCAGCAAAATGTACTGTAATGAAAAATGGCCCCTGTCAGTGCTATATTATATTATATTATATTATATTGTATTATATTATATTATAGCAATAATTATTACTGGTGCATTAGTGAGTAAGCATTTCAATGCTGTAGGAGGAGCTCATTTTATTCATGTTGGGTGCTTTAATCTCTAACAATGCATCATAATTTATAAGAACATGTTTTATATGTAACATCTTAATTTGCAAAGTAACTATAGCTGTCACACAAATGTAGTGGAGTAAAAAGTGTAATATTTCTCTTTGACCTCTGGTGGCATAATTTGGAAATACTCAAGTACAATTTTGAGGTACTTTACTTATGTATAATACTTGAGTAAATGTCCTTAGTTACATTCCACCACTGATAAAAAGTAACGTGACTGTTAACATTTTAGTTTTCTCAATAAATTACAGTCTCCTGTGTAAACATGAACATTTCCTTGCAGTGAAACAAACATTTACAGTGTCTCTGCTTGATGTGGGCAAAACACTGACCTCCTTTGTTAGCCGCATCGACAGCCTCTGCAGGCAAGCCAAACTGGTTCATTAGAGGCCCTAACTGCCCGGACGCCAGAGCGCTGCTGAACATGCTCATAGCCTGCAGAGAGACAATAAATACCAAGAATAAGGACAAACGCATATAGAGCCTCGTAATGACCAGAGTTCTGCTAAAAGGAGAATGTGGTGTCTCACTTCACATGCTATTCCTGCACCCAAGGACAGAAAAATGTTGAATGTCAAACTCGGCCCCAAGCTGGAAATAAGAGTGCAAGAGTGCTTACACAGGCAACAAATGAGAGGGTAATCTGATGGAAGTGTTAAAACATTGTTTGACCTTGAAAAAAAAAAAGATCTATATACATCCTTATCAAAAATAAAACAAAATCAAATACCAGGCTGGTGTTAAATGGCAAATGACAAAACAGAAAAACAACTTTTTCTCATTGAATTTAAATATAAACTTTCTCACTAAGGAAGAAATCTGTGGTGGAAGAAGTATTTAGATATTTTACTTAAGTAAAAGTAGTAATCATACAGTGTAAAAATACTAAGTAAGTAGAAAGGTAAGTAAAGTAGTAGTTAAAGTCCTGCATTTAAAACCTTACTTAAGTAAAAGTATTAGCATCAAAATATACTTAAAGTACCAAAGTATGTGTTATGCAGAATGGCCCATTTCAGAATCATATAAATTAAATTACTGGATTATAATTAGTGATGCATTAATGTGTTCATCAGTTTAATGTTGCAGCTGGTAAAGGTGGAGATAATTTTAAGTACATTATGTACTGCTGGGTATCTTACCCTGTAATAATACATCACAATTTATTAGTCGATTTATATTTAGTATTAATAATCTAAATCTGCAAAGTAACTAGCACTAAAACTAATCAAATAAATGTAGTGGAGTAGAAGCATGAAGTAGCATAAAATGGAAATACTCAAGTAAAGTACAAGTACCTCAATTGTACTAAAGTACAGCACTTGAGTAAATGTACGTAGTTACATTCCACCACTGGAAACCCCAGACGGCGTCGAGTCGCGAACAGTCTACCTGCTGAAACTGAGGCGAGCTGAGCGTGTTGTGGAGCTCCTCTGTGCTCTGCAGCAGGGACTCTCCAGACGGCAGATAGGGCATCAACCTCTCCTGCACCTCGGGGTTGGCCAGGATGGGAGCCATGATCTCGGGTGTCAGGACGCTGGCAAGGTCCACTGCAGGTAACAAACACCACCACTGACACATTATCCTCCACATTTTCTCACCTACTGTTATCTCAGTATAATCAGAATACATATTTCTGTATGTGAATCTGTAGGCAATAACCTCCTCCAATTTTAATCTGGGTGACAGGGATTATAGCCTTTAGATGACGAGCAGGAGGTCGAATGTTGTTTTTGATGTTTTTATTTGTCAACTGACCTGGGAGTGACTAAGCAGTCGGTGCATTCACTTGCAGTACGACATATAAGCGCTTTAAACAATTAACTAGTTTTAGGAATTCACAAACATATATCATAATGTTCAGTGCCAACTGTCTTAACGCAAGCACATAGACTGCAACTAATTATTATTTTTCATTATTGATTAATCTCAAGTATTTTTTTCAATCAATTTGTGTAAATTGTGAGAAAATAGTGAAAAATGCCAAGAAGGTGTCTTCAGATGTCTTGTTTTATCCGACCAACAGTCCTAAACTCAAATGTATTTAGTTTACTATCACGTGACAACGAAAAGCAGCAAATCTTCACATTTGAGAGGCTGAAACCAGAGAATAATAATTGGCATTATTGCTTGAAAAATGACTGAAACGATTAATTGGTCATCAAAATTTCTGTTGACTGACTAATCAATGAATTGACTAATCGTTGCACTCTGGTACTGTACTAACAGCACCTTAGCAACAACCTAGCAACCGCCGGGAACTCCATTGAGTGCTGCAGGATGATGTATTTTTGTAGGCCAACCCAGAAGTTAGTTAGCATCTCCCTGGTTCCCTCGACAAAAAGCCAATGGGATTTTGGTTTTTTGCAGAAATTAAACTCTGTGGCAAACAAAAGTTTATGGTACTTACACGTTTTGTTCGGCAAGATAATCTTCACAAATGAACGCCACTTTTATGGTTTTTGAAGCGTGAATGCAATCGCCAGAAGTAAAAAGCTAACGTTAGGCTATGAACGAACTACACCACGCAGAAGTTTACCTTCAAGGCTTCTCCCATGTGCAGCAAAGTTATCTACCAGCGCCTTCAGCGGACACGCCCCCAGCGTTTCAGAGCAGAGAATACTGCTTATTTTCCCCACAATTTTGAAACCTAATTTTATATACTTGGGAGATTTTTTTTAATCATTCAAATTTGGCAGAGTGGTTAATAACACATTTTTCTGTGGTGTGACACATATTTATTATTGTTTACATGGACTTTAAGCCCTTTTTCTACTTTCAGCATTCTCTAGTTTTCTATGTGAATCTGTTGGCAAGGTGAGGGTGATAAATATTATCCATGAAGCAGGATGGAGAGTTGTGCCTAATGTAGCGCAGCAGAGTAAAATGAACTCAAAACAGCGACAGATTGCTGTATTTGCAGGGGGTTCCTGCTTCTGCAACAAACTAAATGTATTATGTTCAAATTACACAGTATTACAGAGACTGTTGCGTTCACAAAGCTAATTATTGGCTGCATAATTAGCAGAAATTACACTAATTAGGCCTAATTATGTATTTTCCCTCTGGTGGTTATTTACGTTTTTGTCTTATCTCAGTTCTGAGGAGCGTAGTTTTCAGTCCGCCTGAAGCTACGTGCTCTACGGCCGGTTCCTCACCTCCCTGGCCGCTGGCAGGCACGTTCATGGTGGCCAGGATGCTCTGCAGGTCTCTCAGCTGGATGGGCTGCGTGGGGTTGGCTGCCCCCGCTGCCAGAGAGGTCACAGCAGGGGTGGAGGGGGTGGTGGCTGTGGGGGAGGCTGCCGAGGTGGCGGAGGGAGTGATGGGAGTGGTGGGCACCTGGGAGGAGCCGAGCCGACTTGTAGCAGAGGTAGAGGTGGGGGTGACTGCTGTGGACGGACTGAGAGAAGAGAGAAAAAAACCCTCTGTCAGTCCAACATCACTGGATAATTATTAAAACAAACCTCCAACATGAGGTGCTAATACACATCACCATCCCATGATATTCAATGTTATTTTGTGATGTGGAGAGTATTGATTTTTTTCTCGTTGTACCTATTTTCCTTTAACCTAGAGAATCCGCTTCAGCTATTTCCTTCATTTCGAAGAATGCGTTTGACAACTTCAGAGAATTTCTTCTTGTTCGTTTTCATTTATGTATTTTTTTTCTGTCTTGTTTTTTTCTCATCTCATTATTGAATTGTATTATCCTTGACGCTTTGGCAATATTGTTCACCTGACATTCATGCCAATAAAGCATACTGAATTGAATTAAGAGTGAACTGTGTGAATGTGTTTAGTACATGAAGGTGTGGAGAACAGTGATATCATAACAGTTATTACAGTTGCCTCTTGTGACCACTTCTCGATTGATAGATTAGATGATCAACAGAAAATTAAATTAATAATCAATTATTTTGATTATAGTTTGTCTTTTTTTGTGGCATAAATGCAGAACATACTCTGGTTCCAGTCCCTCAATTATGAGAATATTCTGCTTTTCTTTGTCTTATATGACAGTAACCTGAATATCTTTGAGTTTTGGACTATTGTTCGGACAAAACAAGAAATCTGAAGACATCACCTTGGGCTTTAATTCGTCAGTGAGTCGAGAAAATAATCAGCAGATAACGGAAATAATCATTAGCCTTCATTGGTATAAAATGGTGAGTCTATAAAGATGCTCTTGATCTTTGATTATGATGTACTGACACTAAAACAGCTGATTCTGTTATTCTCTTCTACCTCCTGTCTGTCATAGCTGCCCCTCATATTTCTTAGCAACATCACATCTCCTTTGTTTGGCAATTTAAAAGCAGGATGGAAATAATTATGCCACCAAACAACCGAACAGGCCCAAAAATACAAGGTACAAAGCAACAGCCAACAGAGAAAGTGTTTAAAAAGGTCGATGTTTCGTGGATATTTAACAGGAATAAGTTACCTTGTGGAAGAGTTACTGGCGGCAGGAACGCTGCTGCTGCTGCTGCTGCTGCTTCCCAGGAGGTTGGCCAAGCCTGGACCAGCCAGTGCCCCGAGACCACCTGGTATTCAGAAACAGCCACATTATTCTTCTGAGAGCATAAAAACTGCATTTACCAAGATATTCTCCTGTTTTTTTTCTGATTAGCATGTTGTCACTGTCGGCTCTGCAGCTTGAGGACTTGGTTACGAAGGTACGTACCAATGCCGCCCAGTCCAGTTGGTCCAATGAGCTGCATGAGCTGGTTGTGGCTCATGTTACCCAGAAGGCTCTGCAGACCGCCCTCCCCTTTACATGACAAAAGAAGAGCAGCACAATAAAATTCAGTTTTTAGATGTTTTCTGACAGCACATTTCAGGCACATTACAGGAAAACAATCAGGGGACGTGAGCATCTGTTACCTCCCAGAGCAGACAGATCGTGTCCTCCACTGCCGCCACTGCCAAGAGCACCAGGCATGGGCGGGTTGTTGAGATACTCGTTCACTTTACGGCAGTTCTCCTCATCCTTGTCGGTCTTTGGCTCCTGAGATCAGAAAAACACAACCAAGAGAGGTTTCATCTATCTCACAGTTACCGACTCCTGGGTGATGAGTTTCTGAAAAAGAAACTGTTTACACATGAATCTGTGTCTATTAAGTTGTTTTACTACATTGAGCATCGATATAATTGTGTTAACAATAAGCAGTCTTCTTTCTGCAGTTATCACTCCCATGTTGATTCAAATTTAAAATAAATTGTAAAGATGCAGTAAGAGTTGGTTAAAGTGTTTAAAGGATAAGGCTGATGTTATTCTATATTTTTCTTATTGTCAACAAATTTCTTCCTTGCATCGACTCGAACACCTTTAAAATCTCAATTTTTATTATTAGAAAAGGTATAACGTTACTCACACAGGAGTAAATAGTGCATTTGTTGGGGATTAATACACATTTGCTCTAGTGAGTATTTACAGCAGCAGGACGGTGTATGCAAGATTGTATTAATCAAATCAAAACTATAGTGCTCATGTTCATCGTAATGAAGAAACAGTGCAACAGCGTGGCTCATCGATATGTTTTGGCTTTGGATACACAGTCAATACTTGTTAGTAAGATCGATCCATTGTTGCATTTGGTCTTTTCATAGGATTTGATGACAAGAAGAAAAATATAGAATATCTCTGGCCTGCGTGTCTGCCACAATGCAACTTGAATACTTTTTTTTGTTGTAGAATTGCTGAAAACAGCCCACAGTGACACTCATTTATATCTTCCTAGATACATGATTTTTGCTAAGGATTTAAATTTATGCTAAAATAAAAGACGAGGTGCCTGGAAAGAATTAAATCGCAGTATATGTACCAGTGTCATTACCTGAACAATAAAGGCTCTTGTAAATGTACATTTATCGTTGTGTCTTTTATCAAGTGAAAACCAAAGCTTCATGAATACAGGTGTGTGGAGCGGACCGTCCAGCTGTCTTACCTGCATCCAGAAGAAGAGTCTTTTGGAGCCAGCTTTGAACTTCAACACATAGACCCGTCCAGTGGTGCACTGGTTCACCCGTTTGAACTCACAGTCATCGGGGAAGATGATCAGGTCCTAAATCAGGACATGAAAGAGGATAAATATTAAAAAAAGTCAAACACAGGTCAAGCCAGTATTACATGCAGACAGCGTCACCTACATCATCCACGTTCCCGGTCGTCCGATCCTTCCAGCAGAAGTGGATGAGGGAGTCGTCGGTCTGCTGGATGTAGACTTGACCTTTGCGCTTGTCAGGGGTCACCGTGCTGCCCTTCATGGTCATCTTACCGGCCCGAAACTCCACCAGGTACTTGCTGGAGGAGCCGCGGGACCCAGACACCATGCTGGGGAACAAAGCTCCAGAGGCCATGATGAGAACTGCTGCAGGGACAGAGAGGAGGAAGAAGGCCTCAGTCAGTTATACACAGAAACACATGGGCTCTGACTGAAACACAGGGTGTCTGTATGATCAAGAGAGACATGAGAGCAGCTTTGGTCCCAGATATTAGACTGCAGGAGATATGAGGTTGTCTTTTTCTTGCTGTGTCACTACTAATGAACATGTTATCCAGCAGTATATTAATTTATGTATATTTTAAATTGTAGTTCTTCTTTGCACATTCATTCTGGACATGTTTCTAGCCAACTAGCTTATTTAATGTATAGCTATTATTTTGTTATTGCCCCTCAGGGATAATAAGGCTCTCCTAGACTGACACGAAAATAACAAATTGGCCAGAGAATATGATAAAGAAGTAGATTTGAAACGGAAAATAGGACTGGAACAAAACTCATCCCAGTGCTCCCATAATAGAACAGCTAACGTTACTGGAGGAGCCACAGTAGCCACAGATGACTCTGCATCCTGTAGCAAGCAGCGTGTTTTCAGCTCAGTGTGGTGACGACTTAGCTACAGTTTCACATTTCAGACACGCGGAACAAACACACAACTGGTTTCTATGTTAGGAAAACAAAACAATATTGAAAAATAAGATGTTTATACTTACATGTATTCACTGAATTACCGTTGAGCCGGAGAACGGTCAAACACACTGACGATGATTGTGATTGGCTGGCTGCCGCCGGTGCTTTACTGTGATTGGTCGAACCGTGTGCCAATAATGACGGCTTTAAATCCACTGCGCATGTTCGGTTGAGATGGCACAACACAGCTGGTTTGTTCAGTGCTTTTTATGTATAGATATGGATCAAATACATGTACAAGGAGAGATTATTTGGTACTGTTTTCTAATATAAACCCTTTATAAAGGATGCGTTAAGTTCTAATTAATGGCTTTATGAATTTCATAAGCCATTAATAAGAAAAACTTTTTCTAGATTGTGAAAAATCTCTGATTGGGCAAAGCACTTATTTTACAGAAAAGCTGTGCAGAGAATTAATGACATATTAAGCATTTATTCTGGATTGCCAACATTTATAGCAGCATTTTTACCAAACATACAACCACCCACTTCATGTATATAAAGTAGTCTATTACATTACCCACTCAATATGTATTCCTTGCACTATTTGTATTTGTTTACATTTTACAGAAACACTTGACTTGTATATAGACATTGTTACTTTTTATATATACACCTTTTTTTTTATTTTTTTTTTACCTACTTGTATGTACATTATAGTTCTGTGTTTATTTTTTACCTATCATTGTTCAGCTTTGTTGTCTTTGTTTTTAGCTGTTTGTCTTTTTCTATCTTATTAAATTTAAAAATTGTTCTTGGAACTGTGTGAAACACTGAGAGCAACTTAAAACTGCAATCAAATTCCTTGTATGGTTATACACACTTGGCCAATAAAGCTGATTCTGAAATAGAAAAGAACAGGTCTAAGCTAAATGCCGGTACTAATCTTAGTTTAGCGTGTTAACATCTGGTACTTAGCACTGAACACAAAGCACAGCTGAGGATGATGGGAACGTCATTAGTTTTGCAGGTTATGTGGTCATAAACCGAAGTTCAAAATCAGCTGAAATAATGAGGGTCTTAAAATTAGCTTTTGACACAGGGGGCCTTCTCATTCAAGACTACAAAATCAGGTAATAAAGCAGGTCCCATGTTAAAACCTGTATCATGTCAGTAGACATTTTGCTTTAGTGGTAGTAATTTTAGAGGCCCGAAGAGGTAAAGGTATCCAGTTTTTCACAAGAATCAAGCAAAGATTAGAAAAAAAGTCATTATGTCGTGTAGCAGAAACATGTTTTGTTTTCTTTCCTATCCTATCCTATAAATCATCTTGTGACACCCTAACTGGTATAAATAACTCACTGGTGTCATTAGATGCTGTTAAAGTGTGAAACTGATTTACTGGAAGCAAAATCCGATTGTTCAAACAATGACAGGGCTGGTAGTTTTAATAGTCCATAATTTATTTCTCAAATATGCCATGGATGCATATGGTTGTGTGTGGATAACAGTATGAGGAGGAAAAACACAAGAGATCAATGAACATACAATGTAAACATTTTCAAATAGATGCTAGAGAAAACAAGAGGGTAAAGAGTACGAGATCAGAAGAACCATCAGGCCAAACCTGCACCTTTGAGTGTCTGCAGGCCTCACAAAGTGCTTTGAATTCAGAGTAAAGTTGAGAGCAGATGGGAGAAGACATGATGTAGGAATATTTCACGATACAATATGTGCAGTTTATGCAAGGTTAGTGCTTGAAAACAAAAAGTAACATCTCTCTACTGTCTAACAACCCGCACTGCTGTATGTATGTAAGAGTTATATTATCAGCGCGCAACATTCATTAACTGCCTCTGTAGTGTCTGAAGCACACATTGGCTACTAGCTAAAGAGTGTTTTATATTTATTTTTTCACATTTTAGGAGGGCAGACTGGGTGGATCAGTTTGCATAGGTTTATGATGGCTACAGTGTCCTGTCTTATGTGCTGCTGCTGTGTCCGAAAACACAGCTTTGACTGATGGAAAAATGACTCAAGGCATCAAACTGGAAACTGAGAACAGCCAGAGTTACTCGTCCATGTGTGAAAACAAGTGGCTACAATCAGGAGTCAGTATGACACAGCTTTCTCTTTAAACCAGAGGTTTTCGAGCTGTGAAGCGGAGGGAGAGGCATGAGCCACAATTTGCCTCAAAATTCCTCCTGCTCCTCCTCGGAGTCATAACTCAAAAATATGTAACACAGACTTTTAGATTCAGTATGACTTCCACTTTCTGGGGTTATCATTATCTCACAAATAAATGTCCAAAAAATCCACTCACAAATCATATACTAAAAGACGCTCCTTATAACTCCAGAACTTGCCTGAGAAACATCACGTTTTCAAATCTTCTTCAGTATCAAAGTAATCCAGTGATAGTTGTCTGTACATCCATAGGTACACTGCAAACAGGATCTGCTAATAGCTAATTCGGCATACTTTTAATGGTGCCAATTTTCCAAAATGTAAACAAATACAAGCTAAACTCAACGGGGCTCAACAATTGTAGCCCACGGCTAACTAGCTAACTGACTCCATGGCAACATTATACTTCTGTTTACAGCCCTCAAATTATGGCATCTGTAGTTCCAAAACTTAGAGCATGATTATGCCTCAAATCAAAGTAATACAAAGTATAATAGGATTATTATTGTTTTGACTCTACTAAGGCTCAGAATGTCCCATCAACATGGCTCTTACAGTGCTCCTGCTTTAAACCAATATGCTCTGTATCCCTTTGCTCTAACGTTTTATGTGACTGCATTTACACTATTAAACTTAGTGCAGAGAAGGTTTTTATGGCTTTAACTTGTGTAAATAATTATCTTAGTGACCATGCATGCATCAATTATTATACACGTTATCTATCTTACAGTGGACAACAATATAATGTACCAAACATTATCAGTTTACTGTGCCAGTAAACATGGTTACATAAGCAGCTTTCATCTCTACTGTAAGTCTCTATTCACAGAAGATTACATTTTAGGGATGTTTATGGCTAACTAAAATAAACATCTAATATTCAAATAGGTTATATATAAAAGTAACGGATGTGTTTAAATAACCCCTGATATTTGAATGCAACTGGACAGAAGTGTGTGGTACGTCTACAGGTAAGATTATGGTTGAGTACCTGGACTAAAACTGAGAATATATCCTCTAGAAGTCAGAGCTTTGTGTCCTGCAGCAGCAGCATAGTCACACACACACACACACACACACACACACACAGGTGACTGGTTTAAAACCCTAGACAGGTGAGTAACATACACGTGGACTATTATTGTCAGAATCTTGATTAAGATTTTGATGTTTGATGTCAACAATTACATTAAGTAAACTCTAAAATTCTCCTTAATTTAACATCCCTCCCGTGGACTAGGTTCACAGTCATAATCCGATAAAGTGTCTGATGACATTTTCGATATCAGCTCTTCATTGATTCACACAAAAGACACAGTACCAGTGAGCGTCTGGACGTCACAAAGACAAAAAATCTTAGATGCTGAGAAATAAAGCGAATCCTATCAGAGAGGAGACCTTCACACTGAGCACCTCCTGTGTCAATAAATGTTGGGGCAGTCAGTGTAATTCCTGTCAAAGTATCCACCTGTGTACAGCCAATCCTCCGCTCCCGTATGAGGGTTTGTTCCCAGCTGAAACCACCTGAAGAGACATTAAAACATGCAGGATAAAAAATTGCAGGGTTAAAGGACATATTACATAACATGAGCGATGTTCAGTCGTTGGAACAGGTTAAAATTATGACCTGAGGAGCTTTTTCTGCATTCAGCTGGGAAAGTGTAACCACCATCAAGACACGGCTGTTAAGTAAACTAGTTTTATTCCAGTTAAACTGTTGATGACATGAGAGGATTAGTCTTTCTAATGATTTTATTCTATGTATTTAACATAGGGAGGTGCTAATGAGCCCTTTTTCAGACATGGAATATGTAGCTGCTGCCTTTATCGATGTGATATTGTGATATTTGGCATTTGTTTCACTTGAGGGAGCGATAGCTCGACAGCTGAGAGCTGGAGAATAATGATATGAAGGAAGAAGAGTTTTTTTTTCTGCATCAGGCTGCATCACTGATTTTAAAGCTTTTTTTACTATCGTGAACTCAATGTTTTTCTTACATTAAATCCTATAAATAATCAGTTTCTTCATTTAATGTTTTTATAAAGTGAATTCTGCTGTCTGCGTTATAACGTACAACCGCCCTCAAGCATAAAATAACGAGCCGTTTAGTAGACATTCAGACTGAAATCAGCTGTATTTGTGGGGGCTGTGTTTTTAAAGTTACCAGTGAGACAATGAAATAATGATCCAGGTTCCAGTTTGAGTGACAGATTCATGCGTTGAAAGGCTCGTCAGACATCAAAACTCTGAACTGCAGTTTATAAATACACAGACACAGGATTTTACAACTCTGGAAAGTGATCACGGGGGCAACTATTTTATCTTTCGTGACAACTATTGTGAAGTAAACAACAGAGATACAGCGTTAATGTTACAAAGTAATCTACCAGGCATGTACTCTGCCAACGCAGCGCCCTGCCGGATGACGTCACGTCGTGGCAAAAACTGAGCCTGGTTTTGCTGGACAACCCTGCGTTTCTTTTGCTATTTGCTCACATGCTTCATGTAATGCAATTTTGCTGGATTCATTCATTCATCCGTACAGTTGGCATGAGTAAAAAAATGAAAATATAGAGGGGGGGGGAGTGCCGTTTTTTTCTTCTTCTCTTTTTTCCCCCCACAACCTGAGAGGAAAAATCAATTTTTATAGACTGATCTGACATGAGAAGAATCTCCTCAACAACTGCAAACTGGCTCAATTACAGTCTTTCATGGTTTATCAAACCTATTTTATTTAATTTGTCTCTGTGTATTTAAGGTTGTGGTGCTGCAGCCTTTAAATTAATCTGACAAAATTCAATTAAACTATGCGGAAATGCTTCTAGGTCCGACATAATAAGACTGCCATCATGACTTTTATGTAAAAAGTGACTCAGGTGTTATTCCAACCGATATATTAAATCGCCATCACATTTATGCAACAAGCTGCATGTCTGAGAGGGGATTTATGTGCAAGCTCTTGAAAATACACATTGAAAAGTTACACATTTGTAAAACAACCTCACAAATACCCACCTGGTTGACCAATCCTCCTCATCCTTGGAGCGTTCCCTGCGCGAGGCCCTTTGTTTCTCCTCTAACCGCTCTTTCTCTGTACTTGCTGCGTCTATAAAAACACAAAAATATGAATAAAGGAGCCATCACAGAATCATATGAGGGTCCTGCTAATGCTGTCACGTGTGTGGAAGGAACAGCTTTAGCTTCTCTGAGCTTGTATAAAAGTCAATACCCTCATGTTTACGTGAGGTTGGCGTTACCTATGTCTCCATTTTCCATGGCTCTGATGTCGGGCCTCAGACGGCAGTCTGTTGGTGCCAGTAGCCTCTCCATGCCGGGCTCCAGCTCGTTTAGTGTCATGGCAAAGCTGGTGAAGTTATACATCTGCAAAGAAGGAAACACGGCAGGTTAGTGACAGTGGCTGCAACGTAATCCTTGTGGGCAACTGCGCCCGTCAAAAGTCTGTCTACTAAAAGTGCTTGTTTTTGCCACTGACAGGCTCAGACTGTTATTCTAAGTGTCTGACAACATTATGGAAATGATCCCTGCAGAGACAGACTGTTTGTTAAAGAGTAAGACCCTTTTTGTTTAACCAGAAACACAAGTCTCGCTCTGAAATCTCACGAGAGGTTGAGCTGTTGCAGGACGACGACGGTGTTAAGTAAAGGCAGTGAAGAAGTAGACTGCAAGCTAGCAAACATGCATGTAAACAATGCAGGATTTTCAAATATTAAATAATAGAAATTCAGCTTGGCAAATGTTTTATGCAGGTCTAAATGACGAACACAATGAGTTTTGGTGAGAAACGTTGAATGTAAACAGAAACTTTGTTTGTTTACAAGAAAAGTCCACAGGGCACCTTTAACTGTGTAGCATATTTTCTGTGTGTGTGTGTGTGTGTGTGTTTGATGTTGACCTGCGCTGAGTGAGCAGGCCGCGGCATTATCCTCCACAGTAAGGCACTTCCTGGTATCACAGTCACAGTCTCTTGAACTTCTGGCATCTCATCTGCCTCCTCACCTTCACAACTATGTTCCTACACACACACACACACACACACACACACACACACCCACACACACACACACACACACACACACACACACACACACATAAATAACATTATCAGACATGGACTAACCAAGCTAAAGCTCACAGGATGTACAGTTCATGTGCAAACAGGTGATTCACAGAACTACAGTTGCCACAAATTTCAACACGTCTCTCAAGCAACAATGCATGTCATTGCAAGACATTATGGATTAGTGCTGGCAATGATCTAATCATACACTACACTTTGAACATAACTTGAACTAGACAACAGCAGTAGCACACTACAGATATCAAATACACTTTTACCTTACCTTCTACTAATGCCACTGCATGTTATCGTGAAAGGAAAAGATAACCATTTGAGAGACAAATTCAGAGTGATGAGTAAAATTCACAGATGACTTCACGTTGTTAAGACAGATAAAACATGTCAAAGACAAACTCTAAGCAGCATTTCATCAGTTTGCTCATCAGATGTCAGTCACAGCATCACTCACCTGTTTCAGCTTTTTTGAGTCCGCCCCCGTCTTCTTGTCTGACTTCTTGTGTGCTTCGTAAACCTTGGGGTCCACGCTGTACATGCACTCTGTCCACTTCCCGTAGAGCACTCGCCGCTTCTTCTTACTGGTTCAACAGACGTCAAATTCAGTTCAGAGAATCACAAGCACGGGCTAACTATCAGTCTCGTTGAGGTCATGCTCTTACCTTTTGTCTTGGATATGACCTTCTACTTTGTGCAGCTCTTTCCCAAACATGCCACAAGGTCTGAAGTTCAACACACATTTATCTCCAGTGCTGATGAATCAAATGCAAAACAAATGTGTCACTCAATAATCACTGGTCCAACCAGTTTAAATCTTGTAGTTATTAGTCACAGTATTTGTTACTATACCTGTGGTTGACGATTTCCACGGTTCCATATTGCTCAATCCAGAGTTTTCCCAGGATGATGTTATGCACACAACACATTGGGTTTGTCCATGTGTACGCTTCTTTATGTCTGTGAGAAAATCACAGAATTTTAAAAAAGGCATAGTTCAACATTTTGGGAAATAACCATATTCGCTTTCTTGCTGAGAGTTAGATGAGAAGATTGATACCACTCTCATATCTGTCTGTTAAATATGAAGCTCGAGCTAGGCTAGCAGCCAGTTAGCTTAGCTTAGCATAAAGACTGGAAACAGGGAGAAACGGCTAGCTAAATCTGCATACGAGCACCTCTAAAGCTCACTAATTAACATGTTATATCTCTTTTGCTTAATCTGTACAAAAACTGAAGAGTAAAAAAGATAATTTGTGTTTTTTTATGGGGGTAAGCGTTAATAAGTGAGCTTTAGACAGAACGTGGTTAGCTGTTTCCAGTCTTAAGCTAAGCTAAGCTAAGCTAACCAGCCACTGCCTGTAGCTTCATATGTAACGTAAGCGTTTTTCCTGAAATGTTGAACTAATGCTTGTAAACGCTGCTTGGCGTCATGGCCGCTTGAATTTTCACATTTTCATACAAAGTAAAGTTTATCTACAGTTTTGGTGTAAATATCAGACAAACTTTAATTTTAGGAAAAGCCATATACTCAGATAGTTAAAACATTCAAATGCAGCACAACAAAGCTAATCAAAGTGAGTGAGCAGATGTCTACACAAACACTCACTTCAGGAGCTCCAGCGTCATGGTGCCTTTGGGCTCGGCCTCCACACTTTTGCCCCAGAACTTGAGCTTCGGATAGATGGAGCCGTGAAACTCGAACTCTTGCTTCAGAGACTGGGCATGGAAGGCACTGACAGGGGGGTGGTGGCTCACCTGCTCTGAGATCAATCTGTAGCCCTCGTCCTCTCTTCAGAACAAAACAAGAAAAACATTTGAAAACTCACATAAATTAATAAAAAAACATTTATGTCTGCCAATGATCAAGACAAAACTGTTGTATGCTTCTTTAGGCTTCTCCAATACCTTATGAGTTCATATGTCTCCCCCAGTAAAGGATTAAATGGCTTTCCAGTCCTTTCCCATTGAGATGCTACAGCCGAAACAGCAAACGCAGCAACAACCTGTCACAGAGGCACGAAGTCAATCAGAGCAGAGCTGCAACGAATAATAAGTTTCACAGAAAATGTATCGTTCAAGTCATTTTCTAAACAAAATCCCCAAACATTCCCTTGTTTAGCTTCCTAAATGTGATCATTTGCAGATTTTCTTTGTCTTATGTGATAATAAAACTGAATATCTTTGGACAAAACAAAACAAGCTATCTGACGATGTCACCTTGGTATACTGGAAATTGTATCTGTAATTTTTAAAAGGATCAACAATTCATGGATTAATAACAAAAAATAGTTGTTAGTTGGAGCCTCAAATCAGAGTAAGATCTGTTACATCCATCTGTCCAGGTGTGTTTAGAACAAAGTTCACACAGAAGAAATTCATTTCAAAGAGAAATAAAAGAAATAAGCTGACAAATCAAACAGAAACTCCAGAGTCATCTGTCATCTCTACCTGCATGCGGTCTATCGAGTCAGACAAACTGCAGGCTTTGTGGATGAGGTGAGTGTGCTCCATGTACTCCGAGATTCTCTGGAGAAAGCTCAGCGGCTCGTTAAACACAACTGGCATCGCTATTTTGGACAGCTCCTGTAAGAGCACATGAAAAGATGAAAGAACAGAGCAGATAAATGAGCAGGAACACACACAGAGACGAGCTTTATACCAGATCAGATTCAATACCTTACCCGAACAACTCACGCATCATATTATTTGACTTTTATGCGACAAATATGCACAACCTTTTAACTGTAGAAGTGGCAAACACATACGTTTTTATATACATTGTATTCTGATGTTCATTTAAGCTATTTTGGTTCTTTCAAATGGCAAAAAAAAAATTTAATTTCCAAGCCAATTATAGCCGGCCAAGTTCAGTCATGACTAATCTTGTAGCGGCACAATGAAAGATGAAACATGTAAACTATTTTCCAAAACATACATGTGACACTAGACCCAGAATCAGATTAAAATTGGCTGAGTAACTCCATAGAATATGACCCTTTCATAGCTTTCTGTTCTCCTAGATTGGTTAGGAAGTAGGTAGGACTCACCATGCCGATGCACTTCTTCAGTATACTCCAAACACTGTAATTGTTCCTGGAGATCATTTCAGCAGGCAGGGTTTTCCTGGTGCACATTTGGACCAAATAAGATTTTAAAAAAGTGAAATCAGACAAAACGTTTGACAGTATCAGTTAACAGCTGGCTCTCAAGCACAAAATGTGACAGAACACAGTGAACTACATCAACATCCAGATTTAAAGTTAGTTAAGACTATAGACAGACAATCATCTTGACTAGCTACACCCATAGTTAAATGCTCTGCAGAGGAGGTGCTCCCTGGCTAACAAAGCATAAAAATGTGGTTGCACTGGCCTTGTCTGTTTCTAAGTGTGATGAAACCCTCAAAGAGAAATGTGGTCATGTGGTTAGTGCATACCACACTTGTGCATGACTGCCTCACCTGCGCTCCCACACCCCATTCTCCTGGGTGGCGCTGCCGTCAGCCACCTGCTTACTGTCAAACACCAGGGCATCTTTAAAACTGACTTCACAGGAATCATCTGACTCCAGCCCTGATGGAGACAAGAGGGAAGGATGGAAAAACGCGTTCATTCAGTTGGACACAAGAAACAAGTGTATTTAAATATATGAGACATCTGTCAGCTTGTCTCACCTGTCTCAGCGTCGTAAAACTCTTCCTCGCTGTTCATACTGAGCAGAGAAAGTAACTAAGCGTTACTCAGAAGTCATGTTTCCACCATCGGCCTGTCCCTGCAGCCCAGCCTCTCTCCAAGCATCACAGACAGCCAAACACACAACCTGCAACAGCACGGACTCGTTACACCAAGCAGGGCAGCTGGCAGTGGTCTTTAAAAGCCAAACATTATCTAGTGAATGCTATTTAATTTATTAAAAAAAAAAACAACAGCTTTCTAGCTCGCTGTCAGAAGCTCTGATCCCCAGAGTCTCAGCTATTAGTTAGCTAGCTGACTAGCTGACTAGCCGTTAGTATCGCTGTTAAGCCGTTAGCTGGAGGATGGGCAGCAGAGATTAGCTAACGTTATCAACAAAGACGCTGACACGAAGATTTAAATACAATTCAATTAAATATACCTGTGAATTAAGGTCAAATTAATGCTCTAGTAAGATAAACAATCGAAGAGTACACTGCCTCTGAAACAGGGCGGAAGTAGGCGGCAAGGGCACCGTGATTGACAGGTCTGACAGCCAATCACATCGCAGCCAGGAAGCGGGCTAGAAATAGAAGTCAAAGAGCAGAAGTTCAGTCCAGCAGCTATTTTCAAAACAATTATGTGACATTATAAAGTAATATACAGGCTGGATGGACGTGACTCCTCAATCTGGGGTCAATCAATGGTTAAATGAATAATAATAATAATAATAACAATAATAATAATGATAATAATAAGAAGAGGAAGAAGAAGAAACTTTATTTCCACAGCACTTTTCAAAACAAAGTTAAAGCTTTACATGGTTGAACCAGGATTAAAGCATTTCAGGACTGCAATGAAGCAAATAAAACAGGACAATTAAAAATAATACAAAAATAAAATGGAATAACACCTCGACACACCTACCTTTGTGTCCAATGAGCGGACAGGATCAGCAGCGGAGGAAGACCGATGAGCCTGTAGTTTAAAAGAAAAATCTATAAATGAACCGAATCATACTCTAACCTGGGGTTGATGGTTGTGGCTTGTAGAAAAAAGTAGCTAAATTTACTCAAGTACTGCACTTAAGTACAATTTTGAGGTACTTTACTTGAGTATTTCCATTTTCTGCTATACGTCTACTCCATTTCAGAGGGAAATATTGTACTTTTTACTCCTCTAGGCTACATTTATTTGATAACTTTAGTTGCACGTTACTTTTAGGATTCAGATTAATCATACAAAATGTAATCAACAAATAAATAATTATGTACTATTATGGATAAAGATAAAACGTAATTGATCCCGGGGGGAAATTCACAAGCTACAGCAGTATATATAGTAAGTAAAAATAAGCTCTACCTTTACCAGCTACAGCATTAAAGTGATGTACATATTAATGCATCAATAATAATAATTAATCTAGCTAATATATATTATTCTGAAATAAGCTATTCTGCGTAATGAGTAGGACTACTTTTACTTTTTGTACTTTAAGTGTATTTCGAAGCTAAAACTTTTGAACTTTTACTTATTTTTAAACTTTTAATTTTGAATGCAGGACTTCTACTTGTATAACAGAGTATTTCCACACTGTGGTATTGCTACTTTTACTTAAGTAAAAGGTTTGAGTACTTCCTCCACCACTGGTTGAGGCTTAAACAAATTAAAGTCTGTGTTAAAGTTACATCACTCCATTTAAAATCTATCTCCACTTGACACAACAAAGAGACATTTAACACATGGGATGTAACCTGTGATACAGTGTTTGATTGTACTGTATTATTCAAATGTATGCTGACTGATAAATGGATGCTGCATGAAGTTTCTACTAAACGCAGCTCAAGTAATCCACAAGGTGGCAGCTTTATACCTGTGATCAGTTAACCCTGAAATTAACTAAAAATGTAGATATTTATTTCAAAATTATATTTAATCATGCTGCTGATGAAATTAATGCATACAAACCTGTCAAATGTGTGAATCCAAACGTCAAATCGCATTGACTTCTATAGGAGCTTCAGTTTTCTATGAAGTACCCGTATGTGCCGGTCTGGTCTATGCCTACAGCCTAGAGTCCGCGCGCGGTCACAAATTTTGGGCTGGGCGCGGAACCTCTCGGACATGGGCGGATGACGACATTTACGTCACGCGGGCCAATAATATAAGGGTACCCTTCGCGGACACGCGGATGCGGGACTCTGCTGGTCGCTGTCTTCCCTGCTTCTCTGCATTTTGGCAAAGTTTCAGTCTTCAGGATGGAGAGCGACCAGTTTTTTTTACCACCGGATGTCTTCAGTGAGCTGTAAGCTGCGGACTTCAGGACTTTTCAACATTTTTGTGGAATCATCATAAACTGAAAAAGCTGCAGCATGTTTTTTTCCACCTGAAAACTTAAGAGAAAGAGTCACGGACAAGAGTCGGGATGAACAGAGACGGAGAGAAAGGCGCAAAGACTGCGCTCCGGAGCCAGAAACAACCCAAGGCGCACCAGCAGGTTTCCTCCCAGAAGAAGAAGAAAGATCTGTCTTGTAAAGATGCTCACAGTGGCTCCTTCTCCAAAGACTCACAGACAGGTCGGCGCGACTCTGGGAAGGAGGTGAAAGCGGCAGGACTGCAGGGAAAACGACCGGGGAAAGTGTCCTCAAGTGCCACGGTGGAGGGCCAGAGGAGCCCCGGCGCGCAGAGGAAACTATCCGACGCCAGCAACGCTTCAGAGGACCTGAGCAAAGACTCCGGCTGCCTGTCTGGGAAACTCTCATCCTCAGACAGCAGCTCAGAAATATCCGATTGCCCCTCGGAGGGCAACAAGCGCGACTCTCCGAGCTGCGACAATGAATTAAGCTGGATAGACGGGAGCGCGTATGTGAGCCCGGACAGCGACGGGAAAGGCGACGGCAAACCGTGCGCAAAGGCAGCGAGAGATACCTGCGCTCTCCAGCCTGATGCTGTTGGAGGAGGTCTCAGTTTGTTTAACTCCTCAGGGGCGTTTATGGATCTCATGATGGGAGAGACAACCGAAGACCTGGTCAGGGAGGTGGAGGATCTGAGATCAGAGAACGAGTATTTGAAAGTAAGTTTAATTAAGTTTAGTTTAATTCAATTTGTTTAATTTAGTTTGCAATTTTAGCCTAATTCTTTTTGCGTGATATCCGGGTGGCTCGCAACTAAATTTCCCACATATTTGTATGTTGGTTTGTGTGTTGCTTCTTTATGAGATCTATAAGAGCGTGCGAGGCCATCAGACTCTGAGCACCAGAGCCGATTTTCTGTAAATGCTCATGTCAGTCTTCATTAGAGACTGCAGGACAAGTGAGGGGAAGCTCTCGTGCAAGAATCAAAGAGTCACTGTTGACATTAATTATCTGTGTGGCATCATAACATTTCACATGTTAATGAAATAAAACAGCTAAATGGAAAACAAAGCACAATCTGAAAACCCACAAAAAACAAGACAAACAATCATCAGTTGTTGATGTTTAACTGCAGCAACAGTGATCATAGGAGAAGATAAAACTGCCCTTTTTATTAGTGCAATTCAGAAGTAGGAAATGACTCTATGACTCAAAGCAGTGACTCAAAGCACATTCATCTGCTTGTTGCTATTTATTTGAGCAGTAATTTAGTCATGCCTTCCATTTAATGTGTAAGACTTCCCTTATAAATAGGGCCTAGTATTCGCTATGTCTTTACAGCATTGTTTTTACAGTAAATAGAGTGAGTTAGGAGCAAAATAAAGTGAAAGCTGAACCAATCAGAGGGCCCAGTGGGAAGGTTTACTTTGGCATTTAAAGGGGTACTCCAGCGATTTTGTGTTGCACTTTCATAAAGTTGTGGGACTTACAAGAGAGAGATTTTTAAAAAGAAATCGAAAAAAATCGAAGCAGCAGAGACGGAGAAATCCTGACTTTTAGTCCAAAAACACTGGATCCTACATTTCCCATAATGCAACTGGATAGCATCTTTCAATAGCCCCCTTTGCCTCCTAAATTCCCACTTCTTTCACACTCCACACCTCCGGTTTGTAACGCAGCCTTTTTTGTTAAAGACTGTCAAACACCAGGGCATCTTTAAAGACAGTTAAAGACCAAACTGAGATCACCCTGATGACATCACTATGACATCGTCGGGGTGATTTTCTCAGACTTTAGAAAGTTCCCTCCAGAGCCGCAGAAGACATTATACAGCTGTTTTCACGGCCGAGTAGTAAACTGAACTTAAGTTTTTGTAAAAAGAAAAATGTTGCTACAAGGCAGCAAGTTGATCTTTACACGATTAGAGTAGATATTATTACAAAACAAGGTGTAGAATATTAAGAATAAAGTAATAAGTAAATAAAAATAGGGAGAGACACATCAAATTTTTTATATGTAGGTTGAAAAACGGTCCCATGAGGAAATCCCATCTTCCAAAGTACCATTCAAGTCTTTTTTACTCCACGCATTCTTCTTCCTTGTCAAGACCTTGTGCCTACATTACCCACAGTGCAACTCAACTGCCAAAAGTTAAGTCAGAGATTCAGGTGTGTGTTATGCTAGTAGCGGCTAATGTTGCCCTGAGCTGCTAGCCTCAAGCAGAGATGAGGAGCGGGCTACAGACGTCTGGTAATCTCACTTCTTTTTAACTCCACACCCTCAGATGTTTTTAATTTTCAAACTTGTAGTCTTCAGACCCAACTGACGCTGACTCAAGTGACATCACTTGAGGCAATTTAAGACTTTGCACAGCTCCCTCTGGAGCCACAAAAGGCTTAATACAACTCTTTCACATGTGTAGTAGAACTCCTGTAGATGTGAACTGACTTTGATGTCAGTGGAGTTCTCCTTTAATCTACTGAGACTCATAAGGATGCTGTCTCTACCTTTTCATTTACCCAATCTATCTAACTGGAAAAAAAGAAATAATATATATTGAAAAGGAGATTAAAAAAACACTCCTGTTCCTTAATCGTTGTGTTTCTGTGTTGTTTGTCCCAGGATGAGGTGGAGGAGCTTCGCTGTGAGATGCTGGAAATGCGCGACATGTTCCAGGAGGAGGAGGTGTACCAGCTGCAGGAGCTGCGGCTGCAGCTGGAGCAGGCCAACAAGACCTGCCGCATCCTGCAGTACCGCCTCCGCAAGGCCGAGCGCCGCAGCATCCGAGTGGCTCAGACGGGACAGGTGGACGGGGAGCTGGTCAGGAGCTTGGAGCACGATATCAAGGTCAGAGGTCGTCTCCCCTTTCATTACAGTTCCTCCTCCTCCTTCCTCCCTCTGTGCGTGTGATCTCATGCGGTCTTGTTAAAACTCGCTCACCACCAACAAACAGTAAAAGCTCCTTCTCCCAAACTGGCTTTTGACTGAATCACTGCAATTTCAGTTGCCAACATCAGAGAGAACATTTGCTGCTAGTCCCACAAAGCTTTTTCTCATTTCAGCACGCTGAACGGTGATTGTGTTGTTCATACAAGCTGAACGACTGTAATCAGCTGACAGCAGCGTGAGTCACGACTGCTCGCTGTGCTGTAAAATACTGCCTGCTGTTTGTCAGCACCACAAAAATGTCATTAGTTCGAAATGTCTTCATCATGTATCCTGTTTATATTTTTGTCATACCATGGTGTAATTATGTGGGGAGCTGTTCTCCATGAGTAGGAAACATAAAAGCACAGTAATCTTTATCAGAATCGCAGCAGGTCAATTACTCTCTGTGGTGGCAGCCAGACTCTGCTTCTTTGAGCCGTGGTGTGCCTGGTGGTGTAGGATTCCCAACAGCCTCACCCCCTCATCCACTCACCCCTCATCCACTCATATGGTGAATTCCTGTCACAAGCATTTCCTTGTAAAGTTTCTCAGCTTTAGCCAAACCAACTGCTGCAGAGTTGTAATGTTCATGAGTATAAACCAAGGCCAAAAGATTTTCTGTACAGCTCTTTACTTTGACTGATTGGAGCCACAGATGGATTACTGAACAGGATTACTCGGCACAAGCCCAGGGGCCCGAAGGGTCAGGGGGGCCCCTGTGCCAGAGTTTGAAGTTTCTCGGTTTGAAGTTACTGTTAATATTTCTTGTTGGAAAGTCAAGCAAATGACCACAAAGAGACGCAAACTGACCATAAAGAAACACAAATGTTCTGAGCCTCTTTCAATGTTTGGGTCTTGTTCTTTTGTAGGACGGGCAGGGGGCCTTTTACATGTCTGTGCCCTGGGGCCCTTTGTCTCGTAATCTGTCCATGATTGGAGCTACAATAACCTGCTGTTGGCTTTGTTTACAGGTTGCAAAGAGCGTGTCCCTCCGGCTGTACAACGAGCTGGAGGCGGTGCAGAAGAATAATTCCCAGTTGGAGTGGGAAAATGAGGCGCTGCGTGGGAAGACACAGGAACTAGAAGTGGCCAAGCAGGTCTTACAGTCTGAGGTGGAGAAAGCCAGAGAGGTGCGACATTAAAGCAGTACATTTTACATCTAAGCCCCCATCCAGTCAAAAATTATGTACGAGCAGGATTTTGTTGAACTAGTTTGGAGCCAATCACGGTCCAATATGCAACTCACAAAAGTGTGATGTGGCAACTTGAAACCTCCAGTGCACAAACACCGAGAACGTAGAGTAGAAGACATCTTGTGTCCAGCAGTTAAATGTTTGAAATGAACAATATTTGCATTTTCATAGTTATGGATTTTTCAATGAGGGTGTAGGAGTAGATGTGCTTTTAAGAATTTTGAACTTGTAATTTTTTGTGGAAAAACATGTCAGACACAAATTATTACTCACAGGAGAGAATCTTCATATGTCTTAAAACATGTCTGGAGGGGATCTTTAATAAATCTGTATATTGAGTCTAGACATGCAGCCTAAATCTTGACAGAAACAGAAACTGCCTCCATCCCTCTGGTCAGGAATCCTCCTCTCCATTTCTGCTGCTACACAGCTGCACCCATCCCAGCCAGCTGTCCCCCTCATCCCTCTGTCACCCTGATGTCAGATGACACATGACCCGGGTGCAGATCTATGATATGAGAGGAGGGCAGGGCCGGCAGCTGCCTGGTGCCTGGGCAGGGTGAAGCAGCCTGGTATGCTGAAGCCTGAACTCCAGGCACAGCTGATGTCCTCAGCTGAGTGGACGGAGAAAAGGGAAAGAGGGTGCGAGAGATTACAGAAATAGACTCTCTCTCGCTTTCTCTCTTTCTGCCTCTATTAAGCTAGGCTAAATCTGGATCAGAGTGTATTATGGCATTCAAAAAGGCGAGTGTTTATGTGCTGACATACTGACCTACAACCATCCCTGCACATGCTTTTATCAAACGGTGGGGACCACACCCTGACAGTGATTGAATTTCCAGTCCACCTTTTATTCTCGTGGCCCCCTCCTGCCTCGATGCCTCCTGTGATAACCATCGTGCGCTCCGGTGACACGTGTTCGGTTTAATCCAGGATTCGGTGCTTTGGCATGAGCTCAGTCTAGTCCACTCATCGGAGACAGCTGCTAGTCCCTTTGATCCCAACAGGGAAATCCACTTAGATTACCTAATCTAGGAGCACAAAACACAGTCTAGATGGATGTGAAGGAGGATGAACATTTCAGAGACTCACACTGCAACCGGACTGTCTGTGACCCGGTTTGTGGGACTTGAATGGTAACACAATACTGTCAGGATAATATAGCTGCACATGCCTGAACAATGACGAAACCATAAGTGAAGACTTGTTGTAAAAAATAGAAAAAAAATGCACTTTTATTTTAAAATGCAACACAAATCATGGCAGTTTTTCAGTTCAAGCAATGACAAAGTTTATCTTCCTCATGCATATTACTTACTTTTACCAAATTTCAGGTCACAGTATTTATACAGCCTAGAGGTCCACTGACCTTGAATTGAAGAGACTGTAACCCGCTCCTCATGTTTGCCACTTCTAGCCTGTAGAAGAAGACTATTATTAATGCTGTGACATCCTGTCTGGTGTCTAGGAGCGAGACAATGCCGCCAGACAGAAGCTTACATTCCTGTCATGCTCAGATTTACTAATAAATTCACTCATGTGGAGTAGGGAAGGACTCTGACATGAGAAAAAGTTTGGAACAAATCACACCATAGAAAGTAGCACAAGGGCATGATTAACATTTTAAATGATATTTATTTAAAGGCGTAGTTTGACATTTTGGGAAATAGACTCATTCGCTTTCTTGCCGAGAGTTAGATGAGAAGATCGATACCACGCTCATATTTGTCCATTCAATATAAAGCTAAAGCCTGCAGCTGGTTAGCTTAGCTTAGCATAAAGACTGGAAACTGGGGGAAACAGCTAGCATGGCCCTTTCCAAAGGTAACAAATCCGCCTACCAGCACCTCTAAAGCTCACTAATTAACATGTTATACTTTGTTTGTTTAAACCACAAACAAAACAACAGTTAGTGGTCAACAAGACTCCAGGAAGTCACTGAACCGAGCCAAGAAATAGTCTGTTAAGCCAAGAGCCAAGCTAACCATCTCCTAGATGTAGCTTCATACTGAACGGACAGATATGAGAGCGGTATCCATTAAACTCTCTGCAAAAAATGACAAACTTTTCCTTTTACCTGTATTTGTATACTGAAGCATCCCGCTGAGCTTTGGACAAGATTTCAGTGAGGTCTCACTACAGCTAAAGTTGTCATGTACAGTTTATCATGTAAAGATGTCTCAGAAGGTGCAGCCTAAAAAGCCATGTCTTTTTAAAATGGTTGCTCAGTTGGATCTGTTTTTGGCCAAAATATTGTTTGTATTGCAGCCTTGATAAACCTTGTTGCAATGTTTTTATTCCTCAGAGCTCTCTGAAGAAGAAAAGCATCCGGTCAACAGCCAGTAAGGCTGAGAAGAGGCTCTCTCAACAGATTGAGGTGAGTAATTTCAAATGTGGTGGCACTAATCAAAAATTGCATGTTGCAGTATACTCATGTATCATCCTCGTCAGAGCGATATTCATTTTTGTTTGTTTGCCAAAAGGATGACAGCGCCGATCTCAGGTGCCAACTCCACTTTGCCAAAGAGGAATTAGCTCTCATGTGCAAGAAGCTCACCAAGTTGGTATCAGAGAGTGAGGCCATGCGCGAGGAGCTGGCCAAATACCGCTCAGCCTACGGCGACATAGATGCCACCCAATCGCCTGAGGGCAAACAAAACTCCGCCCACGCAAGGGAGGCAGAGGTCAAAGTTCACTTGAAACTGGTGGAAGAGGAGGCCACACTCCTGAGCCGGCGCATCGTTGAACTGGAGGTGGAGAACCGCGGACTGCGAGCAGAAATGAGCGACCTGAGAGAGAAAATGGGAAGAGGAGGAGGGGAAGAGGACGAAGAAGAAGAAGAGAATCGTGATGTGTTGGAGGAAAATCTGTCAGCTTCTACACCTGTGAAGGACAGAGAGGGAAGGGCGCAAAGTTTGAAAACAGGATGCACAATGTACGAGCAGGATCAGGACGAGGAAGCAGAAAAGGGTAAAAGTGATGTTGAGGCATCTCTGCTTTGCAACCAATCACAGACTGAAGGGATGGATAATGCTTGTCATATTACTCGAGAAGGTCCTGTGGGTGGTGAGTGGGACCCTTCAGACAGTCCTGAGAGCGATAACAGCAAAACACTTGACAGAGGTCTCAAAGGAATGACGCTGAAAGACTATGAAACTCTTCTATCTCTCAGAGATCATTCCTGCATTTTGAGTTCAGCCATCCAGCTCCTGACGACACCACCAAAAAACGGCCACTGCTCATCTCCCTCGTGTGCTTTTATCTCTCCGGCAGAGGTGGACTTGAATGGCAAGGCACAGAAGATATTCCTACCAGGGCCTTTGAATGAGGCTTTGGAGCTTCTAAAGGCCATGCTGTTGGCTTTCATCGGGAGGGTGGAGACGCTTCTAACAGGAGAAGATTTGGGCAAACTCTCCGTTCACAAGGACGGACATGTTTGGGATTCCCACACTTTCTCCTTTCTCTCTGGAGACTGTGCAGATCTCGACGTGGATGTTCTAGTAAGTAAGCAGGAGTGTGTAGAGGACCTCCGCACCACAGAGGTTAAGGAGAGAGAAAAACAAACGAGACAAGCAACTTCCTTCCAATGGGATCTCATCCACAGCTGCAGGGACCCAAAAATGCAACTTTCCTTGCAGATTCTGTGGATCGTCCACCAGTGTTGTCAAGTTAAAGAACCTGGGCTGGAGGGAAAAGAGGTAAAATTAAAGCAAATTGTGTATTTTATTTTTAGGCTAATGTACATATCTTGAATGTTTTAAATATATCTGTTTTAATTCAGGGTAAAGACAAAACCATGTCTATGCTGCGGAGGTTGTTGCAAGACCTGGGTGCAGAGCTTCGGGATGAGCGGATTGAATTCGACAGCAAGTCCAAGGCCACTCAGGGCAAGGCAGCTGAGGTAAGGATGGTGTTTACCCTTCAAGCGTGTGTCCCCCCCGCTGTGCGATACAGCGGGAAGTCCTGCTGATGGTCTGTCTCCCTGGCCACAAGTCCTCCTGACACTCAGTTCAACAGGCATCATGAAAAGACTCCATGCCAGAGTATTTAGGCTAATCTCTTAGAGGCTGCAGCCAAACAGGACAGGCATGTTCAAATCTGCTGCACGAAAACACTCCACTGATTTTCTGCATTGTCCAGACTTGGAACATGAAACGTACAGCTCCTTTACTGTTGTTTCCACCTGCTTGGTCAAATTCAAATAGAAAGACAGTTTAATCCACGTCAGATAAGAAATGTAATCTAACATTTGAGCTGTTGGCACTGAACTGTTGGTGTGTCCTTTGCACAGCATGACTCAAGATCTGCTTTGGAGAGCTGGATTTATTTTATTTAATGGTTGTTTTTCCTCCTTACTCCACTGACTAGACTGTAATCCCTCCCTTTCCTCTGAGACACATTTAGTTTGTCACATGAAAAAACAAGACCAAGAGTCTGCAGCCATGCTAGCTTCTCTGTGAGGCTGTACTAACACACAATGATGCTATGATGATGATGAGCTAAATGCTAACGTCAGCATGCTACCATGCTCACGATGACAGTGCTAACATGCTGATGCAGCCTTCATGTCATATAACAGTTATTGTAATTATGAGTTTCCGACTAGTAAATATCGTCGATGTCGTAATTATGCCTAAGAAACTTGATTTTTGACACTAAATAACACGGAAGTGCTAGAAAACCAAACAGATATGGACGCCTCACATAGGCTGAAGACTGTTTTTCAGTATAATTAAACCCAAATTTAACGGTTATAGTGTTATAATGTCAATGCACAGTATTTTAATCCTCACACAACCACTTCAGTCAGTGGAATACATTAGGGTTCATCATCTGGAGATAATAATATAATAATATTTCATGACAATCCATCCAATAGTTGCTGAGATATTTCAGTCTGGACCAAAGGTGTGTATCTACATGCCGACAAGTTCAGTAACCATTATTTGGCTAATTTGTTATTTTTCTCTCTTTGCTCAGTGTCCCGTCAGCGGGATCTTTCATGATGAGCGACACTCTGAAGCTGACAGGTCAGTGTTTTCTGCAAGCGTTCACATCTTGTCCATCTTGTTCCTGAGGTCACTGAGGTCATAATTCACGTATCACCTGCTGTTTTCACAGAACATGCAGCTCAAAAGGGAAAAGACTTAGGCGACAGTTTTCTCCACAAGGCTGTAAGAGGAAGCACTGGTGCTATCTGAGCCAGGAGGCTACCCAGCTGGACCAAGAGGACCCCGTTAAGACGTGGGACCATCTAATCATGCCGCTTAGCTTCCCTGAGCTTGACTTTGAGCAGATGTCCCTGGAAAGGAGCCACACTGCCCCGGAGAAGTCGGCCTTTCGCATCTACTACAGCCCCCCGTCAGCCCGCAGAGTCCAGCTGGCTCAGCTGAAGCAAAGCCCCGTCGCAGACAGAGAGTCTGTCAACACTGCTTCTCCTTGGTGCACGCCGCCGACCTCCTTCTCTCCGCTCTGTCTGGGCTCATCTGCGAACCTGAGCGACGACATGAAGGAAATGACGGCCAGCTGGAGGCAGACGGTTCACATCAGTTCACAGGAGAAGAGAGGGAGATTACCGGGGCGGTGGGTGGACGTGGCCTGCTCAGGTACTCAGACCCACATGAAGCCACAGATGGTGAGTGTTGGTCTGCAGACAGATGGGACACACGGGTCAGTCGCTGTGAGGAACAGTCCATCCCGAGTCCTGAACACCTCCCTGGTCTCCGCCCGCTCTCACCACATCTCCACCTCACTGGACGGGGTAGCAGGCAGAGTCGAGAGGGCCAGACCCTCCACCTCCTCGCCCAAACTGTACCGGAGACACTCTGCATCCTCTCTCCCTTCATCCACCAATTTGAGCTCCTCATCTGCATCCACCTCTAGAGATCGAGCACTGTGGAACCTGAATCACCAAAGCCCCAACGGCCTCACATGGACCCGCCAAACCAGTCACAGAGCAGGTGCAGGACAGAACCACAGCCCTCTGAGCAGCGCCAAGCCTCCCAGCAAATCTGCAGGTGGCAACCGTTACGGCATGGTCACAGAGTTCCTGCGCAGGGTGAGCGGCCGGGCAGAGAAAACGGTACCGGTACCGGGGTCAGGGCAGAAGACGAAGACCAGTCTGAAGAACCTGGAACGTATTCCAGCGAGGCCTCCTGCCGCTCCGCTGCACAGGAACGACAGCGTGACGAGGATCGTCAACCAGAGGTTCATGAAGCAGAGGGAGGAGGCCATTCGGGTCCAGAGAGAGGAGAAGGGCAGCAGTCTGAACCACGGTGTCAGACACAACCAGAGTACCGTCACCGCAGAGGTGAGTGTAACAAACAACATGTCTCTCCACATCAGGTGCACATTTCTGACTCCAAAGTCTGAAAAATATACCTGCTGCTGATTCAACATGTATTTAAAGAGGTGGACAAAATAACAGAAACACCATCAGTGCCAATTTGATGAAGCTCATAATAGACTTTTTTCACAGAGGACATTTTGTAGGTAGGAGAAGGGCAGGTGTAAATAATAAAATGAATGATGGCTGGATTCCATTTAGCTGCTTCAGTTTCAGGGTCCTGGTATTGTGCATGCTGGCTCACTGTCACACTGTCGTGGCTAACTGGGACACTTGATATAGAACAGAGCCATCGTTAATGTTATTAGTAACCACCTGAGCTTTTTACTACTATGACAAGTCAAACTGTCTGCTGTGAAAAATGTATGTCAGATGATTTTCAGTGCATTTATGAGGCCGTAGCTTGTTCTGCTGTGAGGAAAATACCTTGAAAAGCAGCTTTCAATTAGTGTTGTGAAGGTCTCATTTTCAGATTGCGACAATACGTCACTTGAGGCGATTTATCACACACATCTCCCTCTTATAAAACGTTTCTCACATATGCAGTAGATGGAACTCCCCAACACCTGTAAACTGACTAAAAATCTGTGGAGTTTGCCATTTCTATATTTGAGTTTTCCAGAAAACTAATGTGGGTACACGGAGACAAGATGGTCAAGTTGAATAATTTAAAACTGAACATGAGCTCAAGTGCTGCAATGACTAGTCAATTAATGAATGAATTGATTATTCGATCAACAGAAAATTAAGCCATAACAATTCTGAGTTATTTATGAAGCATTAATACCAAACGTTTGCTTGCTTGCTTCTCAAATGTGAGGATTTGTTGTTTTTTTTCCAGTTTTGTATCGTTGTAAATTGAATATTTTCCAGTTTTGAACTGTAGGTCAAACAAAATAAGCAATTTAAATATGTCACGTTGGGGTCTGGAAAATTGTGAGGGGCATTTTCATTGTCTGATAATGTCTAGACTTAATAATTACTCCAAAAAATAATTGATAAAATTGAAAACAACTGTTAGTTACAGACCTAATGAGCTCCAACAAACTGGTATTGTACTGTAAAGAATTTCCTCCACTCTTTGTAAGTGTTTCTGTCTCCTCTCTTTGTCCGACATGCAGGATGGAAACTATGACTGCAGCTCCAGCAGCACCTTGACCTTCTGCTTCGCTCGACCATCTCGCTCCACCCAGAGACAGACGTCAAACCAGAGCAAACTGCACCGACACAGATACTCGCCTCCAGTGAGCGCGGCTGCTGACTCCAACTGTGAGTGAACGGGACGAGAAACTGCAGCCACGCTGATGCTTCTGGACAGCTGAGAGCGGTCAGAGTCACTGGGGGGGTTAAATGTAATGGTTGAACTGGGAGAACTGGTAGTCTGTACGTGGGATGTTTAGAGGATCTCTGAGCACCTTTTTATAGCTCAGTGTTTTATTTTGGTGCAATCATAACTCTCATCTTCTTTGACAGATGGGCTTAATCTTGATTTCAGTCACTACAAACTTCATTCACATTTACAATCTTAAACTTTATGTAAAACAGATTCTGCCCTTATATCGTGAACTGCAAATTAATTTTATATTATCTTTGTAGTATTTTGTAGAGAATAACGACATGTTTATATTGAATAAACTTCTAAGATCTGACCAACAAGCTTTATTGTGATTTTTTAAAATCTTTTATCTACATGTCACCCCGCAGTCTGTAGATTTTCTTTAAGCTGCAGAAACGTGTTTACTCTGCAGTAATCATCTGGCTATTGCATCACATGCTCAAAAAAGAAAAAGTAACTGCTAAGTAGTTAATAAGATAAGATTTCCTCGCCTGTTAGGAGCATGATCCTCTCCCTCTCTCTCTCTCTGATTGTGTGACTCTTGACTTTCACTGGCACTGAAAAACTGCAGCCTGCACATCAAAGTTTAGCCCTTTGTTTTGTAACTTTTTAACAGATTTTCATTCACTTTTTGAGATGGAAGCTCAGATTTTCTTGCAGCAGATCAGCTGAAATACTGTCTCCTCTCGGTGGCAGCTGGCCGGCTGTGGTCAAGGACAGAGCGACTGGAGGAGTCACACAATCACACGGTGTCACGTTTCTGCTCACCACACGTGTTCATCCTCTACTGTTACACACAACAATGTGGGTTACCTCCCAGTGGACGGTCTACAGTTCCCCATAACCCAGTTTCACAAGATTACTGAAAGGGGAGCAAAAACACACACAGAGAAGAAGAAGAGGCCAGTGCAGTAAACAACTTATCGGACAAAGAAAATATTCACGAATAATCCTTCTTCATTCACAAATGCTGTAGTTTACAAATAAAAGATGAAAATACAACAAATGGGAAAGATCATACCTGCATCGGAGCATGTCATCATTACAAATCTTTTCTGTGGAAAATCCATTTCCCGCTGCACTTTTGAGAACATACTGTATAACCAATCAGTATTTTTAGTGATTTTAGGTAATTTGATTATTTGCAAAACTTTTTCAGGGAATTTACACCACTAAATTACGGTATCAACTAAGGTCAGCTAACTAATGATTATATAAAAAGAATATTTTAAGGATATTTAAAAAAAAGAAAAAAAAGAAACTGTGAAAAACTCGCAGTTAAAGAAATAGTTTGTCATTTTTAGAACTATGCAAATGTGTTTGGTAATATGAGCCACTAAAGAACAACATAAGCATAAATGTAAAGTCCTTTAAGGAGGCCCTTGCATTTTTACCCAATTTCGGGCCGTGTGTCAAAATCTAGTTTTAGTACCTTAAATATTTCACTTGATATTAGGCTTACATAGCACATGTTCTTGAATACAAATATAATAAATAATATATTTGAACAATTTAAAGTCCTTTTCTTTTACTTCCACCCAGGGCTGTAGTGAGGACTTTAGAGATACTGAGGTCACAACGCACACCCTTTAGAAAATTAAAAAATGCAGGTCTTTACAGTTTTTATTTATTTGGAATCTTCATTTTTTATTCTTTACTTAAGTTAGTTGATTTAATTTAGTTAACTGTTCAATTAAATCTAAATTCTATTTCCCAACATGAAAAGTCTAAATGCTATAATGCTGTTTGAAAGCCTTCTCCACGATGTCTGGATTAAATTCTGGTGAATCTTTTATTTATTGGCCTAAAAGTAGTCAAATTTAAATATACTACTTATAAATAGTCTACTTATATTGTCATCAAAATACCAAGCTTTTAATTGTATAGTATAATCTACACACAGGCTGCCAAAACACCCAAATTCCTAGAAATATACTCAGGATATGACCTCAGTGTCCTCAATGGTGGCTACGGCCCTGCCTGTGCTACGCTGCAGTACCGGATGTCACCTGAGGGGCGCTACAGCTGCGGCGCCGCTCTTTCAGTCAGCTGTGTTCCTTCTTTAGCAACATTTGTTGACGCCGAATAGAAAAACAATGCCGGAACTGCTCCTCTGCTTTCTGATATCTTTCAGATGAGATGATAGTCAGTTAAATTAAACCTGAATCAGAGTTTAGATGGAGTCTGTTTTCTTGAGGTTTGAGTCTTATGACTTCGAGGCTGATCGGCGGTTTCAGGACGGACTGAAGACTTTAAACGACAGCAGCATCAGGGATGAAACCAAAGTGCTGGACATGAAACTGTTCTTTTATAACAGGTAGGAGACATCTGTACACACATACTCAGGTTCTGTAGTGTTTTTACTCCACTACATTTATTTGAGCTTTAGTTACTTTACAAATTATTTTTTAATTTTGTATACACAACATAAAAGAGCTTATAAAATATGTTTTGTTATAAATTAAACTACCCAACAGTTTATACAAGTGCAGCTGAAACGATTAGTCGATTAATCAATTAGTCGACTGACAGAACATTAATTAATACACTATTTTGATAATCATTTATGTCATTTTTCATTTAATAATTTAAATTTATTTTTTAAAAATTTAAATTTTGCACTATTTGTTGGACATTGGGAAGGTGTCACTTTGGGCTCTGGGTAATGCATTTCTCACCATTTTCAGAATTTTTACAAATCAAACAATCAGCAGATTAATAATCCATAATGAAAATAATCATTATTTGCAAATGTGATAATGACATGCTTTGGTGCACATATTGTGTGTTTTCTCTGTCCTATTACATTTCATTAGCTGGTACTTATGAAACAATACTAACTATTGATGCATTAATATCTACATCAATTTTATATTGCAGCTGGTAAATGTGGAGCTAATTTAAATTTATTTCTATTATATATATAATATATATATTACATGTACTCCTGGGTGGCTTTCTAAATTTCCCTCTGGTATCAATAAAGTCTTATTGATATAATATAATTTATTTGTTGATTACATTTGTATTATTAATCTGAATATGGAAAGTAACTAGTAACTTAAGTTATTAAATAAATGTAGTGTATTAAAAGTACAATACTTTAAGTATAAAGTAACATAAAATGGAAATACCTCAAAAAGTACAGTACTTGAGTAAATGTACTTAGTTACTTTCCACCACTGCTTTACAGCATTTTTACATCACGACTTTATTCATATTCTTTGAACTTCATTTTATGGCACCACAGAAAATGAATCCACGTTTATCAATAAACTGTCATCACCCCTCTCCTCTCTGTCATCTCCAGGTTTGTGGAGCCGATAGACCGGACCAGCTACAAACAGTGGAGCTCTGCTTCTCCTCATGTGACGCTGATGGACTGCGGTGTTGAGCAGCTGGACCAGAGGACACTTTCAGATGCAGCCTCTGATACCAGTAAAACTGCAGAAACATCTGCAGAGACGGAGCGGACACAGCTTTCCTTTGCGGAGGTGATGCGACTCGTTCAGGAGGGAAAGGAAGTGCCCGGAGCCACAAAACTGGACGTAAAACCAACCAACGAGATTCCCACTCCTTCTCAGATGGAAAGGATACTGAAACCCTGGGAAATATCTTCAGTTTCTAAGTGACATTTAATCTTTATAGCACTGTGGACTTAAATATCAATCATTTTTTTAATAAAGAAAAATTCCCACTAGATGACATGTTGTTATTATAACTAGGCCTGAGGTTTGAAAGGCAAACAGGAAGTGAAGAGCTGAAACTTGCTTAAAGGAATACAGAAGCAAAAAAACACTCAAACACACAATTTACTCAAATACTTACCTTCAATTTTAAGCTACTTGTACTTTACATGAGCATTTCCACTACATTTTCTTTCTTACCAGTTTTAGTTACAGATTCAGAATATTAATTCAAAATATAAATCAACTAATTAATTATTATGTAATATTATGGATTAAGCAACCCAGCAATGTAAAAAGTAGCTGAAATGAGCTCCACCTTTACCAGCTGCAACATTAGCGATGCTTACACATTACTAATTATAATCCAGTGATATATTATTCTGGAATGGATCATTCTGCAAAATAATTACTTTTACTTACTTTAAGTATATTTTGATGCTGCTTATGTTCATGGACTTTTACTTAAGTAAGGTTTTGAATGCAGGACTTTTACTTGTAACAGAGTATTTTTACACTGTGGTACTGCTACTTTTAAGTAAAAGATCTGAGTACTTCTTCCATCAGTGTGAGCAAATGTCTGGTATTGACAGCACAGCAGACAGAATTAAAGTAACGGTACTGCGTCATGTTGCCCCTCTTTACCTTAAAGAGCTGTTCAGGTCGACTTCACAGCCACTGCTTTTTTGTTTGTATGTACACTACATGAATATAATGATTTTAAAAAAGGGGTCCAGTGCACTCCATTATGAATTTATGAGTGTTTGATTGGTCACGGCGAAGCAATAAAACAAGTCATAACTATGTTTCGGCTCAGGAAATGGCCTTTTTTTTTTGGCTAAATTAATTGAGACCTGATAGAAATAATCAAAAGAAATAATTAAAACATCTCTGCCCATGAAAAGTCCCACATACACTTTTATTCATTCTGTCCTGACATGCCATTTGTTTTTTTTCACCAAGGACACGAGCTATACATCGCACTAATATTTCCCTACACATCACTTTTATCGTTTCATAAAAACAAACCCACAACTAAACAGCCAACTCACAGCAAAACAATACCCTACAAGTAAAGTTCACACGCTGGTGCCGATTTAAAGGCAGAGGTTAAAAAAACAAACAAAAACCAACCAAACTTTACATGCAAAGTTAGCACCGTTAGCTTAGCACCGTCAGGAATACAAAGTCCCAAAACAAACGATCAATGAGGTAAAGGTGTCGACCACATCAGAACAGTCTGATCTCACTGTAGGTCTGTCCATAATGCATGCAGTGAACAGACCCAGAACAGTGAGTAGCAACATGTGGCCAAACACAGGAAAACTAAGAGTGATTCAGCACCATTATCTAACTTCCAGTAAGGTTAACATGATCTAGTTTGAAAAAAACACGTGTGCATAAAATTGTCATTTAGGGACACTTGAACAGAGACGTCGATGATTTAAGAGAATTACAAAAGCTGTCACTTAAAAAAGATCAAACTGAACATTTAGAAAAAAAAGCCCAGATATTACACTCAAACTAAAAACTTACTTAAAGGACCATACCAGTGGTTTAGCATGTACGCTACATAAACATTACTGCTGACCATATTCTAACAAAACACACTGACGTTAAAGCAGGGCTTTCATTACTGATTAACCTAGTGATTAATCTTCTTTCTTGATTAATCAATGAATTGTTTGTTTGCTTAAAAAACATCAGAAAACTGTGAAAAATGTCTTGTTTTGTCCAACCAAAATCCAAAAATATACGGGCTGCAAATAACAATTAATTTCACTTTATTCTAACGATTATTTTTAGAATAATTGATGAATTTGTGGTTTATGAAATGTCAAAAAATAATTGTCCAAGATGAACTCTTCAGAGAAATGCTCTGATGTGACGGAGATGAAAGTCAAAGCAGGTGCATCCTGACAAACTGGTGGGCTACTGGAATGGAAAAGTTCAAGGCTCGCTACGTTGTTTAAGCACAAATGTTTAAAAGCCTTCATCACCATGGCAACGTGATTAAAACATGGTGATCTGCATTTTTAAAGGCTGTAGTCATTAAGGGGAATAACCCCTCTGTTGGGGATGGAGATGAGGTGAAATTAGTCTAAAACATGGTGAAATATTATGGATTTTGTTTCAGCTGAATGCCTCAGTGAGGGTTTTGATTATTCACCTTTTTTATTAATTGAATCAGGTGGTGGTTTCTCATCTTTCGTTTTTTCCCATAATTTTCTCTGATTCTTCTTAATTTTATTATTATTTGATTGTTTCTTCTTCATTATTTTTATTTTGTGTTCTTTATTCATTATTGCTTTATTTAATTTTTCTTAATTTCTATTTATTTATTATCATTATCATACATGGCTTAAAAAAAAAGAAAGAAATAAAATGAATCCATACTGTATGTACAGTACATGTATGTTTCTTATTCTTGCAGTATTTATTGTTTGACCCTGAGGAAGATATGTGTCGGTCTTGTTTTTATAAAAGGATAATAAAGGCTCTTTAACTTCTGTACTTAAACAAAGCAGTGTGCCTTGACTTATAGTGCGCTGTGAAATATGGTTGGCTTTTTTGTTTTATACTGTAAACACTTTGTTATTAAGGGGAGGAAATGTGCAAAACCACCGGTATGATGCTTTAAGGTAAACGTCGCCTACGTTAGAAGACACTGATCTCTGCAGTATTGTTCTTACTGCAGTAATGCTGAAGACACTCCAGTTGAAATATTGATAACACTCACAACAGTTTGTTCTCAATGAGTAGACACAAAATAGTTTTGGTCTTGTATAAACAGAAGTCCTTAAAAAAACTAAATGTGCAAAACCAGTGGTAGTAATTTTGGACAGAATCGCTGGTGCACCACAGTGAGATTAATGTAATTTGGATAAAAACGTATTAAAAAGCAGATTTTAAAAATTGGCTAGTCGATTCACTCATAGGAAAACAATAAAATTATATAACAGACTTAAAATCCCTGGTAAGATTATACAATAAAACACTATATAAAATACAGTCATGTAGAAAGAAAACAAAGTCAACCTTTTTTTTCAGATTCATAAATTAAATAGAGGATAAAAAAGTGTAACTGCAGATTTTTAACCAATAAATCAGTGTTGAGGTAGAGACCTGGGGCCTGGACCACGAAGCAGGTTCAACAGCTCTCTTTGGGTTACCTGGCTTCTAACATTGGTGATCCTGAATAACCGGTATCATGAGACTGGTTACCACTATATATAAATATTAATATAATATGATCACAAAATGAGAATAGATTAAGAAGTTGTAGAAATAGTAGGAAGAATATCCAAATATGAAAAGCAAGGCCACAATTAAGTGTAGGTGTTATAGTATAAAGGCATTTTCAACATGTTCAGTAGTTTGGAAGAGATGATGATGATGAACAAAGTATCATGGATAGATAAAATTTCAGTTAAAGTAAAACTCTTCCTGCTGCCAAAGTACAGACAGTCAAAGTAGAAGTAGAAGTAAATAAATTAAACCTGTAATAACTGATTTCTTTGGCCACTGACATATTATCACCTTATAAGTTGATAAGGCGAACTTGTTAATATACAGTTGGCCATTTACACAGATATGAAGCAACATTATCATTAATTCAGAGTTGGGTTTCTGGTCACCTGATAAATCCTATATTCTCTTTCTTTTTAGCTGTTTTTGGTCTCCACCGCCTCCTGAGGGAAATATCTGGCTCTTTAGCTGCTAAATGCTCCACTGTGTTCACCAGCTAGCTGCTAGCTGTGTCTGTCTGCTGTTTGGTGCTGAGCAGGTAGTGTACAGTGGATTCTTAGAGCTTTTTAGCTGAGAACAGCTGCCTGCTGAAGCCAAAAACGACACAATGAGAGCAGTGAGAATGAACCAAAACAGTAAAGTAAAATCAAAACAATGAGCTAAAAGATGCTAAAATGCTCAACAGAGCTGAGAGGAACTGCAGAGTCTCATTTCACATTACACATAGTATTTTGATCCATTGTTAAGATATAAATATTGATTATAGGCTTTAAAGTCTATCTGACCAAAATGTTGCATTTATATTTTACTGAGCTAATTAACAAGAGTCTGCACAATTAATATGCAGCTATAACCACTATTCATTAGGCTGATAACTATCTGTTTTTTTATTAAAAGTCTTGTTTTTAATCTTGCAAAAATGTTTCTTCTCTCTCCGACATTATTATCACGGTGGGCGAAGTGATTCTAGTGATCTATAAAAATGTCTCTATTGCAACTTTATAACTTTGTCACTTCATTGTAAACTCAGTATTTCGTGTCAGGATCCTGTAGGAATGATGACTCCATTTTTCCACTGAGCTGACTGCTCAGTAACGGAGCTGTTGGGAGGTTTTGATCTCTGAAGTTAGCCGTGCAGCAGGTTACTATGGTGATTAATGACCCCGATTACAAGTGAACCAGCTTTGTGATACTGGAAAACCTGAGTGAAGCCCAAAGATAGCTGGCTAACCGTCTGATCTCGCTTCGTGATTCAGGCCCATGTTCTGAGCAACATTACTGTTTGATCACAGCACCATCATCTATCAAAGCAAACCTGAAAAAACAAACTGAAAAGTGTCGTTGCCTGCTGCTGGTGATAGTGGATTGTGGATGACTGACAACTAACAGGATTAAAGAAACACTTCTAAAAGTCAAAACTAAATTAAGTCTTTCAGATAAAAAGGAGAGTTTGAACTACCTAGTAATGTAGGGCAGGATAAGGCAGTAGGTTTACCGCTGCTGCTCTGACATGAGAGCGAAGATTTGGTTCACAGTCGTTATTCACATTCGAAATAATCCTTCAGCGGGGCGAAGAGGTGACGGATGACAGGGACACTCCAGGAGCGACCCAGGACTTTCTGCCTCTGCATCCGGCCCATGTTGTTCACGTCCGTGTAGTGTTTGGGGAAGCCAAAGATCCTGAAAGAGTCACCACATGAAAAAGGTTAACAAAAAATAATCCAGTAACTCAATATGTGTTACAAGACCACGACCCTGCTTTATTAATATAGTTGTGGACTAAATTGTGTCCATAGAGCGTCAGTATGTAGCTCAACTTATTTCTTTTTTAAAAGATGTTTTTAGCCTTCATTATATAGTGACAGTATATAAAAACAGACAGGAAAGACAGGGAAAGCAAGAGAGGGGTATGACATGCAAGAAAGCGGTTATATGATATGCAGATTAACCACCAGGACGCCCCTCGCCCAACTTGTCTGTTATCTAGAGACTGTTACAAATGCTGAATTCATCTTTGATGCTGCTCGAAGAAATAACCTCAGCTTTCGTATGAGCCAGCTACCATCACTACTACTACTACTACTACTACTTTATTTCTAGCAGTTAAAAAGGAGAGGTCACTGAAGCTCTTACCTTAAGTAACTTAGTCATTACATAAACTATACATGTTTTGTTTAACTTTTAACTCTGATCACCTGTCCTGGAACCAAAACCTCTGAGTCTCTATGGATGGGTATTCTTAGGATTTAATCGATACTACTACTCTTATTGATACTCCTTATCAGTCTGGTACTTAACTGATACTCCTATCAAACACCACGTTTTCCCCTCTGCTAATCTCATTTTCTGGTTTAATCAAGTGCCGACAGAAGAACCAACCTTAAAAATACTGCGGGTTATTACTGATTTAGAACCGGTTCGGTGGCGTCCCTGGTAAACTCAGGTGTTCAGAGTTTGTTAATCCTACTTTCTTGAACATGGCGCTCATCTGTTGACCTTGTTTGCTTTTGTTGTCTAATGTAAGTAAGTGTTTTCTTCTTTTTCTTGTGCCATGTAATCTATACAGTACAATATATAAATCTAATATACTTTCTGAGATTAAAAAATGCTTTACCAAATGTATCCTAAACACGAGATTATAGCTATGAAGTAAACTGTAAGAACATATTTTCCAGAAATGCTTACTGTTCCATTTCGGTGCACCACAGGTAGTCCTCCTTTCCATTCATGTTGACAGGCAGTGGCCCCATCTTGCCTTGCCTTATAGAGTTAGACTTTGTTGTGATGGTGCGGACTTTGTCAAACTGCAGGAAGAGACGACAAATCAGAATCAAGGTGTTCAACATTTTTAAGAATCAGTTTTTGAGAGAGGACAGCAGTTAAATTTAAGACCTTTTTAACATCACATAGAGCATACCATACTTTAATACCTACCATACCAAAATATTAACGTATGATGGAAAACCAGCACGGATTAAATCATTTATTATTATATCACATTTTAAGTACTTTCCAGCAGTATATAACAATAATTTCTTGATGATATAATTAATCAAATTAACGTGACGGACCAACCGATTAAAAATGATTAATTTAAGTTTACTTAAGTTTTTGCTAAAATTGACATTTGTCCATTATGAAATGATGTGCTTGCTAGCTACTGTAGCTAGCAGTCGTGACAGTGCTTGCTACAGGTCTGATGGTGCTAACTGAAACTCCACAATAAAGCATTAAACAGCCTTCTGCGGACACAATCTACTGTCGCAACAATCCCACTTTTATACAAAAACATTTTATAATTAATAATAATAACCTTTTTCCTGGTTACATGGTTGTTTCAACAACAACAAAAATGCTCTTCAGGTTATCATCTATCTTACACAGAGGAAAAACTGAATGCTTCTACCTTTGCCATGCGTCCGACTTCCAAACAATCTTGGAGGGTCACTTTGTCATCCAGAGCTGTAGCGAGAGGTCTAAAGAGAAACGCAGACAGGAATGTAAACAGAACACGTTTTCTTTTTAAAGGAATACATTTTTGTCTTCCAGTGTGAGAAAATGCATGAAGAAAGGAATAGGATTGTGTATTAGCATGTACCTGTTCATGCCAGGGAGGTTTCCCCAAAATAAGCGCGCTCTGTGAGCAGGACTGACTTTCACTGCATCAATAAGAATTGGATTACACTGGAAAAAAAGGGAGAACGCACACAATGAGCAACAGAACTTGCAGTCTGTTCCCTGGCATCGGGCTGAGAGGATACTTTCACTGGTAATCAAATATAATCACCTCAAGGAATCTGCAGATATCTGACTTGTCATGGGCACTCATGAAAACCACGTTCTCAAACAACCAGAAGAACGGACGGTCGTCGCCCTCCTTCGGTTTCAGCAGGGTCAGGATGCGGTAGAACTCAAAAAAGAGCCTTCCAGTGCCCTCTGCAGGACAGACAGAGAGAAATAAACAGAGAGATTCATTAAGGAAGAACAGGTTATGTGTGTAGAGGATGCTGAAACCTTATTTTCTCCAGTATTTTATCAGTTACTACTTTTCAGCATGCACAGCTGCAAAAACGCCTTCAACAGAAGTTTGGAAGCTGCATACCAAATAATCCTTTTCGAAGAGGGTTGACCATGGACAGGTCGTTACACGGACTGCCTCCAATCAGAAGATCAAATGGACCCCATTCAGCCAGCTGCAACACACAACTACAGAGCTTAAGTTGGGTTCATATTTTCATATTAACCTAACTCACAGAAATTTGTAAAAGAACTTAAACACACAAATTGAACGACTACAGAGTTACAGGTGAGTTCAGATTTGTTTTCAGTGGTTGCTGTGGCATACACAGAGAAACAACATGAGTAGTCTTACTCCAGCTTGTACTCACGTGTTTCCTCGTGATTGTACGAACATCATTGACATATTCGATCTTTCCCTCGTGCTTGATCATCCCCACTGCAATCGAATCCTCACAAATCTCTGAAGCAATGTAGCGCTGAATCTTTAAGCCCAGGTCTTTGAGCACCAGGTATCCTGTCATGATGCCACAGTAGTTAAAAGAAGGTTACTGATAATTGAAATTGTACTTTACTTGTACTTACAAAACATCACTAAGACTGGATGAGTTTGTTGAGTTTACATGATGAACCAACCTGTTGCAATGCCGTCAAAAAGTGAGAGCACCTTGATTGGTCTGCGCTGATCAGCAGGGATGGAGGGGTAAACTCTGTGAGGCTCCTGTCATAAAAAGTAAAGAGACAACTTTCAACTCTCCACCGCACCCGTCAATAAGTCATATAACAGCATACGCAGCAAGAGACAGTTATGTACCTGCAACCTGTCGTATCAACTGGACATTTGTTTTGTCACTAGTTAAGAGTGTAAAAGTGTAAAGAGTTGAAGGTTAGTTAATTTCACATTAAGCTGTGTCTTCATGTATTTGTGTTATGTGGAGAAATATAATATATTTTAACTAGCAGGGTGTACAAGGATCACTACCAAAACCTGGTTACTAGATGCAAAGTTTCCCACTTCGAAGAGGATGATAATGACACGAGACGATCATTTTTATAGCTGAAACGATTAGCTGATTAATCGATTAGTCCATCGAAATAAAATGAAAGGCAACTATTTTGATAATTGACTAATTGTTTAAGTAATTTATTAAACAGACACACCTAACATCCTCTGGTTTTAGAGAATCTCTCTCTCTATATATATATATATATATATATATACACATATATTTATTTATTTATTTTATAATATATTTTATAAAACAGGTTTTTTGTTTCATATCATTTTAAACTGATTATTTTGGGGGCTTTAGACTGTTGCTTCGACAACACATTTGAAAAAGTTACCTTGGACCCTAAGATAAATGACTGTATGATGTAAAGAACTCTTCACTCATCGTCAATGTAGAAACATTTAATACATTAACTGATTGTTGTATGCGTAAACTTGATGAGAATTTAAGCCAACATGTGAACTAGAAATGTGCAGTGAGAGACTTATGTTAGGTACGTACAAACTCCATGGCGCTGTTGTTGACAAATAAGTCTTGAACCTTGACGCTCCAGTCTGGTCTGAGTTTGAGGTTTCCGTCGCACTGTGACGGCTTGCACATGTAGCAGCTCCAGGGATCAATATCTTTCACCTTGTCAAAGGTTCCAGGGCCCACCAGGATGTCCAGACAGTCCTTACAGAAACATCTGGGAGAGACAGAGAGCACCCAAGAACGTACATATGAATGAGAAAATTACACAGAAAAGAAATAGAGCGGTTAGCATGAGCCATCTAAAGGTAGGTGAACGTCCATAAACCCACTTAGAAATCATCATAAAAATGCTCTTTATAACCTCAGAACTTGCTTGAAAATCATCACGTTTTTAAGTTTTTTTCAGTATCAAATGAATCCAGTGATAGTTGTCTGTACATCCGTGGGTACATTGCAAACAAGAACTGCTATTAGCTAATTCGGCATACTTAAAAAAATAAAAATAATACTAATTAAAAAACTGGGGCTCAAGTAATTGTAGCCCATAGCGTAACTCACTGAATCCATAGCAACATTATACTTCCTGTTTACATCCTAAAAGCATTATGGGAACTGTAGGGGGGCACCGTTGTTTTAATTTTGTCTGGGGGGACCAACAGGGTCAGACTTTGAAAATTCCTGATCCACCTGATGGTCACATGGGACTGTATGTTGATGGGAACTCAAAGTGGAACATCTTAAGCAGGCGTTCTGAAGTATTTCAGAAATCTGCCTTAATAATTTATATGAAGTGTCAATTTAGTTTTGTGTATCATGATTGAAAATACTAAGATTACAGCTGTGAGAGATAACACCTGAGCAGTGTTTACCTGCAGCAGCTGGTGTTGCCACACAGAATGACCTCCAAGCCGGCACAGCACACGGTGCAATACGATTGGTAGCCATCTTCATCGTAGCGATACAGTGTCTCTGTGAAGTTCTCCTGCAAACAGTGACAAGGTTGTTGTGCAGCATTTGGGATGTTAATAGCAGCTGTGTTTCAGATGGAGGTTAGACATTCACAAACTGGGCTGGAATGGAGTAAAGCAGACCACATAAAGTAGAAAGAGACAGACCATCGGGTTGTTAGATTACCTTGCATCTTAGACAAAGACCACCTTCAAACAACGGGTGCTGCACTTCAATCTCAGATGATCCACAAGACAAACAAAAATCTGAAATAACAAACCATTACCTCCTTAAAAATAATAATTTATGTTTTTATCAATGATATTAAATCACAAACTTCTTCATTACTCTCACACAAAGCTTACCTTCAATGTTTTTGCCTTTCTCTTTGACCTTTTCTGCAATTGATACTGTGAAATAAAATGTCAAAAACAAATCACAAATAGGGAAAAATAATGATAATAACATGAAACCTATGACTGAATCTAGTGGGTTTCCCAAACTTTGTTGTTATGTTTGTAGAGTAAATGTGCAAATAAGCAAAAATAATACGAACCTCTGTCGTAGGTGATGACGGGTGCATTTGCCTTATTTTTAAAAGCATATTTCCTTTTTGCTGGAGGCTGGTAGTCAGACAGGGCAGAGTCAGGAGAATCATGATGTGCAGCAGAATCTTGAAGACCAGGAAAAGACAGAATCAAGAGAAAGTTCATGAAAAACAAAACATGTTTTTAAAAAACATCTTTTGACATGTCGACAAGAAAAAGAAGTTCCAAGACATTGACACTGTCTGAACCAGTGTACTCCCTGAGGCTTTCTGTAAATCTAATCATTAGTAAATAAGTAAATGTTTATGAATGTGCACCTACCAGGAGGTAGGAATCCTTCAGGTCCTGTGGGCAGAAATCCTCCAAAAGCCCAGTCCAGCATCAGCTTCAGCTCTTTTTCTTTATTTCCTTCCGCCTCAGCAAAAGACTTCCCACATCGCTCACTTGCCAACTGCAGATTAGAAACATTTCCCGGCACTGAGTTAACACATTCACCATGATACATGAAACATCTCTGATGTTTGCAAAATGGACATCGATCCTATTGAGAGGGCAAAATGATCACTCAGCTGTTTGAAAATTAATTAATTAATTAATTGTTGGGAAACTTGCTCTCAGTTTGGTCCTAATCAACAAACCTTCTGATTTTATCCAATTTAAAGTCAAAGAACAGCCAAATAGCTGCTGTAGCAAATTTCCATATATAAAGCTACAATTACCTTTGGCAAAATATAACAGTGAGATAAAAACAAATAAATAGTAAGAATGCTACATTTGATTAGATGGAAACAGAGTGAATAATGGAAAAGGTAGAATGGTATTGAATATATTTTAAAGGTTAAAATATAATAACAAACAACGCTATAATCCATTATGCCAAACTCCTCTCAATAAACTGATAAAATCCCAGTGAAGACAGAAAGAGATTTCCAGGGCGAATTTGGATCTTTTTCTCCTCAATCACGAAGAAAAATGGTACAAATGACCACTCTGAATTATGATGTCAGTATTAATGAGATGCTTTGAGTTTACCAAACCTTTGTCAGAAGAAGCCTCGCACAACATTACGGTGCCAAAGTCACAAAGGTCAGTTAGTTGTAGTTTCCTGAGTTTGACCATAGCTAAATGTGGTACAACATTGTGTAACATACTATGAAGTTACATTGGTGGGCAAGAAAAAAGAAACTGCACAGAAAAGACAGCAGACATAAAAATCAATCTTGAGAGAACAGGATGTGGTACAAAATGTTTTGATGTTGTGACAGTTTTGATCTCTTACCTCGATGATCTGGTAGATGGCTTCCTTGTAGACGGGCAAGCTGGCAAAGGAGTTTTTGCAGAAGCACTTAGTGAAGGCACTAAATGACAGTAGACCGTCCGTATAGATCTGCAACAGAAAGCGATGGTGATTGGATAAAAATCCAATTGAACACGTGAAGTTTTGCTACAGCTTGAGCACATTTACTTTATTTCTGACCTCTGAAAACATCCCGTCTCCGAACCACTCCACCCTCCGCATACCCAGGGGAGCCGACTTGGTTTTCCAAGGCATCACCATCCCAGGCCACCAGGAAAACCCCTTCACTTTCCCCCACAGCAGCTCTCCTGTCAGAAACCCTTTCCCATCCTGCAGACAAAACAAGAAAAGCACGCATTATTCAAAAGTGCATTCTCATTTAAAAGAAGATAAAAATCTATCACAGATATTTTCTATAATGTCTGATCAGCAGACTTTAAGAACAACTGCATTGTGGGTGTTATAATACCTGGTAGGCATGTTTCCGTCGTCCTCTTGGTGTTGGTTTACTGGGTGTGGATTTCTCTTCTGCCTGAAAGTCAACCACATTTAAAACAGAACAACGTCAAAAGGTTTAAAAGTAATTTAGGTGAGGATCTGTGTATTTCTTATAGATAAGACATGACTATAACTGTATTTGATGATACGTATTTCTAAATTTACCACCAATCACTTGCATCATCATTGTTTTTGATATTCAATTTCAGGTGACATGGAGGAGAGAGTTTGTTAAAACCAAGAAACAAGGGAACCCTTTGTCATTGTTAAGATATGAACATTCGCTTTGTTCAAAGCAGCACAATATACTGAAATGATGAACTGAATGACTAATCAAAAAATCCAATAACAAACAAAGACAATGACTTTTCCACTGTGGTTTCAAACTAAATTATCTGAATTGAATTTAAACAGGGGAGCCAGCATAATGCTATCCCATATGTTATCCCAGTTTTGCCTTATTTCTAATTTGATTTGGCACCACGTGAACAAAGCGAATGATGAATCTGAAATGAAGGTGTGTTAGAGGTAGGGTTGGATTCTGATAGCTGGTTCCATTTTCCATTTTTTCATTTGTTAAGCTCAGAGTCAAAAGGGCAGTCCACACAGGAAGTGTTTTTGATGTCTGTCACTCAGTTGTCTCACAGAACAGATTTGCATCCATTTTATGATAAATGTAAAATTAAATGTAACAGATGTAACAATGAATTAATTTAAGTTCATTTAAAGATTCCTTGTGGAGTTTTAGACCTCTAGTAGCGTTTATCTCGTGCATGTGAACGTACCAACTCCTGTCATTTCAGATCCTGCCACTCCCTCCTGCCCTGCAGTAACCTGTTTTCCTGCCATTCCCCATCACCTGACCTCCCCATCCTACCTGCACACCTATTTCCACGTTACCCATCAGCCCTGCAATATATATATACCGGCCCATTCCCATTCACTATTTGCCAGATTGTCTATTGTGCCTGTTTGACTTTGCCTGTATGATCCCCTGCCTGCTCATCAGACTTTTGCCCCTCAGCCTGACTCCTTTTGGATAAATCTGCATGTTTTAATATGCCTGCCTGGTTTTGACTTTTGCCTGTTGTTTTGGACCACGAGTAAACATGAACTGTTACTTATCCTGTCTGTCTCTGAGTCGTGCATCTGGGTTTGAACTCGCTTCTCTGCTGAGCCATTACAAACTGCAAGCTAGTAAACAAGGAGGTAAACAACGCAGGATTTTAAATACTTTAAAATCGACTTGACAAATGTTTTATGCAGAAGAAAATGCACTCGAATCGTTTGTTTGACTTCAAGGATACACACACCGCGTTTTGGTGAGTAACACTGAATGTAAACATAACTTTTGCTAGTTTACAAGAAAACTCCACAGGGCCCCTTTTGAGTTTTTGCTAAAATGAACACTTGCCCATTATGAAATGAGCTTCCTAGCTACTGTGGCTACAGGTTACAGGCTACAGGTCTGATGTTGCTGACTGAAACTTCACAAAAAGGACTGAATAGCATCGGTCGCACCGGTCTCACATGTAGTTTATAACGTCTCCTGACAGCCGGCAACAACATACAAAAAAAATATATAGCCAATGTTACTGTCTTTGTTACTGACTTTGTAAATGAAATTGACGACTTTTTAATAAATACCTTCCACTGCCTTTTTTGAGGGAAATAAATGTAATACTTTTTAAGACCTGCAGATACAGTGGTTGAATGGACAGACGCTTCGGTAACACTCACCTGCTGCGGATGTCCTGCTTTTAATGTGGATCTGCAGTAAAGCAAGTACTTACTATATATTCTATGTAGTAATTTGACTAAATATCAAATATGTTATTGATTTTTTTTTAAAGTTTTAAAATGTAATTTTTTGGAGTTTAGTGTAAGTTATTTATAGAATTTGTTATTTAAAATAGCTGAAGCTTAACCTAGATAGATTTGATATGAGATTCAAAAGGATTCAGATTTGATCAAATGCTATCAAGCTCCAACCCTAGTCGTAATCATGCAATCAGATACTCGCGTTTGCCATTGTGCAGTATGCTCTCATGTTGGAGAGTAAACAATTGAGTATTTTGTTTTGTTCTAATAGCATTTCGGAGGTCAGAGAGGCCTGTCACGGCCCAAGGGTATACCGGTAGTATACCTACCACCTCATCTTGGGACTCCAGACCCTTTTTGCTGTCCTTATCAAGATCTATGGGTTTGGACCAGGCACTAGCACCAGCCTGAAACACTGTACGGGCCTGTGGCTTCTGGCGCAAGCTGCTCTCCCAGCCAAAACTTCCCCTACTGGTCCCCTGAGAGACAACACACTCCCATTACACACTCAAATATCATGCACGTGCAAACGTACATCAAAACACACACACACACACCTTCATATAGGGGCAATCTGCCGCTCATCATACGAGTGATTATGTTGGCCATAAAGATGAAAAGAGGTAAGTAAAGGGCAAAAGACTGTTAGTAGATGAAGAGTGGAAGATTCGCTTTACATAAGTGGCAACTTAGAATTGTAAAAGAAGCCAAATGTGATGCCACAAAAATACATTTTTCCTTGTTCTTCTGGTTTTAGCTATCAGGTGTAGCTGACAGTATTTATGGTCAAATAATTCAGAACAACCGAGTCCTGTTTGTCATTAAAACTCAAGCTTTTTTAACCAGGTTGCATCTTTTCCATGTAGATGTAGCAGATTAAGAAGCAGAAGACGAACGAAAAAAGAAGATCTGTTACCTCTTTCCACGAGGCGCCATTCTCTCCAGGTAAACCACCATGTTCAATCATTGGCTCTTTGGACGGAAACAAATTGTTTTAGTGTTGAGATGAGAGATTCGAAAACTGCATTCTGACATGTTAAAACTGGAAATCTGGAGGAAGACAGGATCCTGAACCTGATGCTCATTACAACATATTTAAAAAAATACAAGATTTAATAATGCTTTTTCTCAGCTAAAAAGCTACAGTAAGATTAACTTCATTTTAAAAATTAAATGTATGAGTTACGCATATAAAAAGTTTAAAAAAATGTTTTTCTTACCTATCTTTCTAAGGCGAACTTCACACGGCTTCAATGTCACATTAAGGCCATTCCGTTCTAGAAAATAAGATAAAAGTGTAAATAACATGTGGGATGCACCATACAAATCATTATCATCATCCCATGAAAGGTGGTTCATTTATCAGATTGTTAAATTCATTTAGATGGACTACCTTTCTTCTTACCTTCAGTGTGAACTGTGTAGTCCTTGCTGCTGGCGCTGTCAGAGAGAGCGCTGTCGGACGTGACGTCAAAGTCACTTTCTGTTAAGGCTTCACTCTCAGAGAACACTGCAGCATCTTCATTCACCAGGGCCTGAGACAGGAAATACAGCAAGTGCACCAAATTAATTAACACATAAAAACTTAACACAGACAAAAGATGTTTATGCAGCTCAGCCACTTACATACCTGAGTAAAAACCTGCTGAGCCTCAAGTGGAGGACAGGGGAGAGACAGCAGGGTCAAAACAAGCTTCCTGAAGGTTGAGGTTGGCTTGGTGTCTTTCAGTATAATGGCCCAGTGTTTCTCCAGTGACACCACTGCTGCTGAGTTGTCCTTCTCTCCCACTTCACTCTTTCCCTCCTGAGCCAACTGATAATCAAGGAATTCACTCGTGAGCTGCTTGACCTCCTCAGGGGAGCTGCAGATTCCCAGCGTGGTCCCAAGCTCCCCAATCGCTTCCCCTGTCACTTCCAGCCTGCTCTGGGGGTTCAGCAGCTGAGCTATGCTCCTTAGCACTGGCTCGCTTAGAGGCAGCTCCTCTGCAATGCAACCTGTGAGTGCGATGTAGAAAGACAACACCTCCTCTTTTAATAGTGGCAGTGCCTCCGTAGCCTCAGACTCGTTCAGGAAGTCTTCCACAGCTTTCCCACCCAGATTGAGTTCAGGGCTTGACAGGTGGAATGCCTTGTTCTTAAGGACTTGGGCATCGCGTTCTTTGAGGAAGCGAACAGCAGCTTCAGGGTGAAGGAAGTAGGAGGTGTAGGTGCATGGCAGGCTACTGGCTTCCTGTAGGATGAGCAGCATATCAGCTCGGGCAGCTCCCTCGTGTGTCTGCAGGTGTCTTTGGAAACTGTGCAGAGGCTTCAGGGCCTGCTCCAGGAACATAAACGTTGCCCTGACTTTGGGATCCTGCAGCTGGGAGCAGATTAACTTGGCTTTGTCATCGTCCTTGTCCCAAGACTTAAAATACAATATCAGATCTGACCATATTTCCAAGATTTTTGTGACTAACAGGCAGAACTTAAGGCAGCTGGTGTTGAGATGAAATGATGGGCTGTCCTCACTGATATCTGAGCCAAAAAGAGCCTTGAGGTTGTCATTCTTAGAGCAGGAGGAGTAGTGAGCATGGATATCTGCCATCAACTCTTGAGCCTGATTGGAGAGATCCTTAACCCCAGCATGGCAAGCAGCATCTGCAACGGTGTACAGCCCTCCCAAGGCTACTATGTTCGGGCTGAGTTCCCTGAGCTGCGAGCAGATCTGCTCTGAGGTCGCACCATTACCATTAGAATAAACAGCCACAAGATTGTGTGTGGGTAACCCGAATTTCTTCAAGGTCTCCACCACTGCTGCAGCTGTTTGATCTTCTGCACCACCCATTGGCTGAAGAGCATCCAGAAATCGGATGCAGTGCCTGGAGGCTTCGACATCAAAAAACCCAACAAGGACCACAGAGACGGAGTCATCCTTTCCCAGTGTTACCCCTCCATAAATGTATAAACAGTAAGGAGTGTGTTGACAAACAGATGTGATATCTTTGGGGTACCGCAACCCCAGCTTACAGCGTGCAAAATGTCTAGACACCTGTTCACCTTTAGCAGAGCCGGTGTAACAGTGTTTGTGAATAAACCGAATAGCTGCGTCGCTACAGGGCAGCGGCTCGGAGCATTGGCTTTGCCGGCCAACGCTCTTGAAAATCTGAGCCCTTTTCTTGTGTTTGTTTGTTTCCCCATGTCGCCTGATGTCAACAAGGCCTTTATGAAATGTGTTCAGGTTCCTGTCACAAGAGTGGCAGTACGTATAGTGCTCTCCAAGAGCGCTATGGTCAGCCCAATCAAAAATGTCTTTCCACTTTTCAGTGTAAGGGAACTTGTTAGTTGTCCCGGTGCCATTCTCTTCAGTGTCTGACAAAGGAAGAGAAAAAATGATCACTGTAAATGTGATGATCGAAACACAGTGCGCTGCCTTATTTTATTATCAAAGTGAAAGAGAAAGTTAAGTTACATTTGTGTGATTCGGGAGATGCCACAATAGGGCTGATATCATGGCTGTCCCGAGCTTTCACAGGGTCATATTCTTCACTTTTCACATTTGCTATGTAGAAAGCTTTGAACCACTTCAGGATTTCAAAGTTGCTTTTAAAATCCCCTTTTATGAGTTCCTCAACGGGAATGGTCTAAATCAAGACAAAGAAGACAACATTTAAAAATACATATATCTTCCATATTGAACAAAAGGGATACAGCATACTATAAAATAAATCTTTGCTTCAAAAAAGGATATCCATCATTTGAAAAAATTACACCTACACTTGAATACACATTCTTGTCCTTTCATAGCAAAGACAGCATTTGCAGTCAGGGATTCAAAGTAAATGTCCCTGTGATAAGTTTGGATTTTTCTGTGTCCGTTATTTGTAGTTGACGAGTTAAAGGAATAGTTTAACATTTTGGAAAATACACTTCTTGCCGAGAGTTAGATGAAAAGATCGATACCACTCTCATATCTGTACACTAAATATGCTAGAGAGAACATGTGGATAGCTTAGCTTAGCATAAAGACTAGAAACATGGGGAAACAGCTAGCCTGGCTCTGTCCAAAGACTCTGTCTAAAGCTCTCTAATTAACACGTTATATCTTGTTTGTTTAATCCATACACAAAGAGAAAAGTAAAAACACAATTTGTGGTTTTACGGGGAGTTACATGCTGGAATAATTGTTGGCCGGGAGCGGCAACTTTCTGTTGTCTTTGTCACAACTGTGTGGAGACTGGCACTACATATATTCTTATAATTAATACACAATTTGATGTACACAGGCATGCAAAAACATTAGCATGCTCCTTTATAAGTAAGATTGTTTTTTTCCTTATAAAGGATAGATTTTGGAAACTAACTCCTTAAACAAATGTAACAGAGACATTAAAAAAAAGTGCATACCTTTGTGATACCGCTCTTGCTGAGGGCTTCATTGAGGAGACTGAAGTTGTGCTTACAGTCATCCTCACCTTGTGCATCAAACTTCACCTTGGTCATGTCCACAGATCCAGGAATAACCCAGTCCATGATCTGACAGTGACATGCACCTGTAGGATCATACACACATATCACAGATCAGAAAGTTGCGCTGAGCTGTGAGCAACCATGACCATTCAAGCTGTCCTGCCATGGTGCAAGCGTTAATCCACAGCACAACACGGCTCCTCAATTAACAGCTGACTGTGGCTGTGTCTGATTGTACTATTCTGTCCTGCAATATTTAAGACTGATCCTCTGACTGTTGTCTAGATCATTTCTTATTGAAGAATAACCGATCAGTTAAATAAGGTTGATATTTAAGTATGAACAGACATGTAGGAGTGAAACTAAACTCCAAACCAAACAGGTTTAGTTGGAGGTTATGAAAGTACTGAGAGCTGACTACAGAGAGCTTTAAAAACAGTGCTTTCTCTCTTGTCACCAGCACAGCCATATATGTTTTGAGCCAACCAGTTTAGCGCAAGACACATCTTGGTTTGAGAGAGGAGACTGTCACGGGCCACAATGGGCACAGTAACACCGCCACGCAACAGTGGAAACATGTATTCATGGCTCGATGCAGCTCGGCATGATTAAAGCAGGCTAAATCAGGTGCATTGGAAAAGCTGCATTAGTTCTGCTAATAACAATGAATCACCTGAACCCATCTGCCGCACATCTTTGAAGTTTGTCTTCAACAGGTTGTTGATCCAGGTCACCAAATAAAAGCGGCTGGTTTTATCATGGGAGGAGTCTGGATTCACAACCGCTCTACTTGCCATCTTACAGCTCTCTAAGAAAGAAAACAACAATCACATTTCTATAATATTAAGAATTAATAATAAAACATTGTTATCACAGTTGACCCATATTCATGTCTATCATTTTTCTTTTTACATTTCCATCTATACCAAACATAAAATCACAACATTTTGTACATTTTGACTGTTGTCTGTCCACTAAGATTCAGTTCTCCTGACCACATGTCGAAGTGTCCTGATCTGATGGTTAGGCCAGCACCTTGCAAGGTAGCTTGCTGCCATCGGTGTGAGTGTGTGTGAATGAGAGGCAAATTATTAAGCGCTTTGGATATAAGTGATATATAAATGCAGTCCATTCATCAGTACTTGTTTTATAACAACCTACCCCTATAATGTTTTTCATCATCTAGATGTGCCTAGTACTTATAGTCCATGTTTGTCCTGCTGACGAGAATACTGTAAACTTTCTCTCTAGTGTCTCCTCCTTGTCCTCTCTTTTCACTCAGGCTTCTCTGTGCTGGACCACCAGCTGTCCTGAGACCTCTCTCTCTCTCTCCCCTGGCTGTCGGTGCCTCTCTCCAGATGTTCTGGATCTGGATCTTCGTCCTCCAGGAGATTCAGCCTCTCCTTGTCTCTCTCTCCCTCTGTGTGGGTCTGTTCCTTTCTCCAGCCTCCTACACCAGATGTTCTGTAAGCCACCGCCACCACAATGACTGTAGTTTCTTTAACTATATTATTCATACAATACTGACATACATGCTATGATCTACATCTTAGTTTTTCTGTGATGCATACCCTACCAAAACGTATTTTTTCAAAACGGAATTTTCACATTGTTATTCATTAGAAAAACATGGGTTTACCCCTACCCCCCATGACTGACTTCTAGGGGTGGGGGTGGTGGGTGAGACAGTGGGTGGGTTCTAATCCCTATTGTCTGATGGTGGAGGATAAAGGCTCAGTGTTTTCTGTCAAATAATCTTTACATTTGAGTCTTGCTTGTATCAGACCATATTCTTGTCATGTCTACATTAAGACACGGAGCTGTGCTGCAGCTGAGCACACTTAAGCCACGCTGCTGCTGTGTCTCCTCCTCTTTCCTCCTCAACGTATGGAAAGCATAAATGAAATCTCGCGTTGTCCGTTTTTTGCCGCGAACCCTCCACCCCCACCCCCCCGCACAACTTTCACTGACGCGGAAACTTGAGCTTTAACATAGGATCTTGTTGTTTTACTTGCTGGAAAAAAAAACAATACAATGCACCTACAAGCGGTACAGCTACTACCACGCCGACCGGCATGCTCATTTCTACAGTCAGGATTTGTCTTCAACATTTCACATTATGTGCATGGTGCAGCGGCTACACACTGGTTTCACATGAGGGCAGCGATCTTTACCTTTTAACGTTACATTGAAGCAAGTAGCTAAAAGTGATACACTCAAACAGCCGTTTAAAAAATGTAAAATACAGCTGACTATCCGCGCATATGCACGTTATTACAGCAACCGGCAAAATGAAACTGAAGTCAATTGCAATCAGTATTAGGAAGTCAAAACCTCCCCGGTTCACGATCATATCTGCTGACATCGCCGTGGGTTTGTATGAGCCGGTCTTTGTGTTGTGAGCCTGCAGAAGGTTGGATTTACAACACATCAGGACAATAAAAACTGTACCAACATGGCCACGTGAGTATCACCCGTACACCACCTTTATACGAGAAAGTCTCAATAGGCTATAAGCGCCTGGTTTTGTATATAGACAGAACAGTTATTAACTTACCTCGGCTGTTCCCTTCATATAGATGATCCTCCTGACTCTTAGCTTCGTCCTAAAGCACATCCTCCGATAGGCAGACCGGACCTTGTGACGTGCACATTATCCGAGAATGATCCATTGGACGACCGATACGGGGAGGCTGTCCCGTAGTAGGACTGCTAGCTATTCTGCCACAGGGCTACGAAAGCTCCACCCGCCCCTAACTGAGCACATGTTAATGATTCAATGACTAGCGCAAAGTACTGCTAGCGCCGCATCCCAGGCAAAAAAAAACACATCTCGCCGATTTTCAGTTGGACGACAAGTATGGCTGCTGTATTGCTAGCCCAGCCAACTCAGTTTATTTCTGAAAAGGAACCACTTTATGCACTATAACACTATATTTGTAGGATAACCGTGTTACCACCACCCCCTCAAAATGAGCACAGGTTGATCAATAATTAGACCAATATCAATGATTTTTCAGTTGGTCGACAAACATGCTAACGTAACTAGTTATACCACTAACTTAATGAGTTCAGTTTCCTTCTGAAAACGAACCGTAACCCCTGACTAGGCTAACATACCTATCGCCGTGAAATGTTGAATCATACCTCTAAAAATAATACCCTGTAAGTTAGGTAACGTTATATTAGTGGGGGGGTGAGATAAAAATAACGGTAGAGTCTACCCTTAAACCTCTCTACATACATCCATGCCTTAAACCACACACACGTCATTGCTAGCATGAACATCCGGCGAGCTTTGGTTTGTTTCGGTTATACTAGCTAATTGTCAATAAGGAAAACTATTGAAACATTGAAAATAAAAATAAAACTTGTGACCACCTGGTTTTCGCATCCTGTAACTGATACATGAGATGCCGTTTTCATAAACATGCAGTAATGGCGGCTGTGTCGCAATCGCAACTGTTATTGCCGTTTAGTTATCAGGTCTGTTTTCTACAGCCTATCTACATTGTGTTCCGTTGTAATGGCGCTAGCAGGCGAACAGGTGGTAGGAGTGTTACAGCATTGAATGATCTACAAGACGATTTTATCACGGTGAACCTTGAACGGTTGATGCGAACCCGTCATTGAAACTGTCAGCGTTGTCTAACTGCCAAAGGCAAATACTGAGTAAAGAGTTACCTAACGCAGCCAATATGGCGCCTATTTTGGCCATTTTGTGAAACTGTCAAGACAGGAGTGAAGCCATTACACCACCTGCGCCACATGTTAGGGAGACAACCGAAATTATACCGAGGCCTAAATTGGCAGTGTAGGCCTCTCCTATGTCAAATAAGCTTTGACTCGAACATAACGAATAGTTTCAACTACAACAATAACAAAATCCTAGCCTGGGTATTAGCCTGGTAAGATTGGCATTTAAAACCAACACACTGGTAGGCCTACGAAGTTGGTAGCCTATAGACAAAAAAGGCAAAACAGAAATTGACCTATAGTGCTCGCCTAGACGCAAAATGAGCCATTGAGTCAGTGGGGCAGGAGATCTGAGTACAATTAAACTCTGCCACTAGCCGAAGTGAGTAGTATGCCTACACCCACATCCTGTATACAGTATCCGCGTTTCATGAAGCCTTGCTTTCCTCCACATCTCAGCCAGTAATTTCTTTACCAACAGAAACGAAACCTCGATATGGTTGTACTCCAGCTAGCCTATTCAGGTTTCTTAAAACCAGAATAAGGGCTTATCTGAAACCAGGATAAGATGTTACCATGTGCGACACAGAACCAGGATACTGATCACCTATGGAATATTATATCATTCTAAAAGGTGTACTTGAAAACAGGGGTTTGTATCTGTAACCGTAGTTTTGCAAACTTGTACATTTATGTTTGTATCTGTGAGCTTAGTTTTGTAGACTTGTACATTTTGTTTTCTGTCTGCAAACTCCGTTTTGCCAGTCTGTGCATTCAGACAGGCTTGCAAACTCATTTTCACAATCGCAGCGGTACTTACGCGCGTGTGCTCGCACAAGCTTACGGACACATTTACTACGCGGTATGTTTCTGTTTCGCAAAAGAAACAGGGTATCCGCAAGGGACGGAGGGCGGGATCTCCAGCTTCTGACCAATCAGTGTCTTTGAAATTGCTAAGCACAACACAGTTGGCTAGTCAACAATGTGCATATTAACTTGTCAATGTCTGTTGTAACAAAGTTTGAATGTCACTCATTACATGTCAGAAAAACTTTATTATATAATGCCTACTCAACCATATCTTTCTGCCTTTGTTTAAATTTGTGTATATGATTGGAAACCATATTTGTCTACTATTAAACGGATTGAATGGCTGTGGATTGATTGACTGATTAAATGCTACAGTATACACTTAAACAATAAAAAATGAAATGAAGAATGAATAAAAATGGGTTGCCAGTGTGTCAACTCTTGCTCTTCTGCCACCAGCAGTTGGTTTCAGTTGAACATTCCGTTGCTACTAGCAACCACTGTCACAGTTCCATAGCAGTGTAACTGACATTGTTACATCCACCATTTTGTCAGATCTGTGTCCAGACAAATATTGACACCCGTCTTTTATCTACTGCGCAAATGCCCTTGGTGGAGCATTATCTGTAGTTTTGTTTTTTTTTTTTTTTTACAGATTACAGATTTTGTGATTGTTGATGTGTGATTTGTTAACTTTCTGTTACCAGTTTAGTGCTAGCCAAGCTGCCTGAGGCTAATGTGTTGCTAATACAACATTCCTACAGTAGCTGATGGGCTGCCTGTTGTGTATTTTAAGTTTACTTTTTACGTTTGTGTGTTTACTTGATTAATTACTGTGTTGTACATCCTATGGGGACTTAATGTTAATCTTTCACAGATTAAATTTAGTCTCTTCCTGGCATGAGGGACAATGTGTTTAATTTGACAGTTGTAGTTTCCTTGTTACTGTATTAATTCGTTTTTGTAATACCTTTGGTCCAAGATTTTGTTTGTGGTATTTCATTTTTCTGATTTTGAATCCCCAGCATTTCATTTGTTGTCCAATACTGTTCTCACAGTTTCACAACTGCTTCCAGTAAATACCTCAAAGGCCAACTGCTGTCTTCAGTCTTATTGGAAGTGTGTTTCGCTCACTGCAAAGCTGTGCACCTACACGCATGGTGAGCGCAGAATAATTTTTAGCTAAACAAATTACAAAGCTTTCCCCTTTCGAGTTTATTACTGTAGCCTATATCAGGCATCAAACATATTATAACACAGTTTACAGTAAGATGGTGCGCTGATTAACTTAAACACGATGCATTTAATTAATGAGAATATCCTCAGTGCTTTCACTGGCGGGGATTATAGCATAAACACTGAGAAAAGCAAATGCTGCAGCACTATAAGTCACAGGTGAGACATTGTGGTGTTTTGTGGAGTGAGATGTTCATTTTCAAACCAGTGACAAAATTGTCATAGGCTAATTGTTGTATAACTATCAAGGGTCCAAGTGACATTTTGTGCCCTGGAACTTGGTTTGCATGACTGAAATAATTTTTCTGTTATACATGTGCTACAGAGAGGACGGTATTGAGAGTCACTGAGGAGGTCCAGGGGTTAATGTGTGTGTCTGAATTTATGTTCAAGCTCAGTCTTAGAATAAATGTAAGTGAATGGTCAGAGACGGGACCACAACGGCTGAACCTTGATGGCTGTGTGTCCGCGGGGAAGCTGACGTTCATGGCACAGTATTTATGGCCGATACTGAGGTGTACATGCCTTGATGTGAAAATGCTCTTAATGTGTGAAATACTGCTTTAATACGGAAAACAACAAATTGTCCCTGAATGTCTTTTTATGATGTCATTATGAAGATAACTCTGGGCCTTTTTGACACCATCTGTGGTGAGTGTAGCTCCACTCCCGTGGTAGCCTACAGCGAGGTCACAGGGGTCAGGGCAGGCTTTGTTTGTCTGACCACCTCTCCACCAGCCCATCCTCCCAAAGGGCAGGGTCATCAAAGTGAAGACAAAGAAAGCAAGGCATTGGATGTTCACTTTTCTTCATGCGGCTGACGGTCAGTGGTGGTTTAATGGTGTAGAATGTGTGAATATATGTGTGTTCTTATGAAAAGTTAACACATCTAACAAGAGATTGATAATTTTGAGTTGTCTTTATGGTTTCATCATGTGTTGGGTTAAGAGGTCAGGCAGAGGAATTCAGGAGTCTCAGTTGTAACCATGCATACAAAAGAAGAAATAAAAACCCCACCATAAATTCCACTGGTCAAAAGCTTGAATGACTGGTCTTACAAAGTCTAATATGTCAAGAAAGCACTTGTTCAAGTGGGATAAATGGCAAGAGTGTATAGATTTGCTTGCCTGTCCTAACGTATTTATCCTCTGTAGCAAAATATTTAATTAATCTCATCATGGATAGCAGCTCTTATCTGGATAGTACACAGTCTGGCGTTAGTCTAGGATTGCAAGCTCTTGGGGCTCCACAATTAGGTCACTTAAGAGACAGACATAGTTTAGCCATTCTTGTAAATGTTTAACTCTGGGTAGAGAACTAACATTACAACACTTTCAGTTTGGTATGCCATTTGATCTCATATGAATGTCTGAAGTTATGATTCACTCGCTAATTTATTTTGGCCCCCAGAGTGTGAGATGTTGCTGCTGCACCTGCCTCATGATGAAAATTGGATGGAAGGCTGAAATAGCAACACAGTTACATTAATCATGTAATATCAAAGTGTATGAAGAAGAATCGTACCCACTTCCACGAGTGTCATGCGGTGTGGGCCCAGAAGGAAGAATAACATGAGGTCTGAGAACAAGGAAGAAAAGTCTGAGAAGGGGAAGACAACAGACAAAGGTCCTTGGGAGCATTCAGGGGATAAGGCTATTTGGCTGACACTTTTATGAATGAGTATCATTTTGAAAAACCTCGGCTGTTAGAGGCGCTGAAGCTGCGGCTTTTCAGATCAATTTAACTACTCAGCCATTCGTCTATACGGTCTGCAGATTTGTGCATGATTGTCAATGTAAAAGTCTTAAAGTATTTTATTTCAATGGTCATAGATTGTTTGATTGACTGATTGCATGTAATAGACCACATTTAAAGGACAAGGATTTTGATATTCTTTATTTTTCATATCATCGACAAATCCTATGAAAAGACCAAAATGAATAATGAATTGATCGGACATTTAAAGTCTATGTATCCAGTGCATGCTTAGCTTATTCTTATTGCCATAGACCTCCATTGCTATCAATGAGCCACCGTGTTGCTCTGCGTGACATATTCCTTTATAACTGTGAACATGGGCACTGTAGTTTATTTTCAACACCAAATGTGTAGGTGTTCAGAGAGACAATAGCACTGTGTGTCCCCTCATTCATCAGTGCGCTGACACAGCAGGAGTGCCAACGCAAAGGAATCTGGCAAGAAAACGCAGGGTTGACTGGTAAAAAGGTTTAACATAATTCTACAAGGTGCTGCGTCGTCCAATCAAATACCTGCAAGTGCCCATTCCTCATAGATAACTTTGAAAAGAGAACGTTGCATTTCTGCTGCGTACTTGAATATCGTGATGAAAGATGAAATAATTGCAGCCGTGATAACTTTTCAGAATTGTAAAATCCTTCCTCATAATATGATAAGCCTTTAAACACGTGGAGGCTCTGTTATTCAGCCAACGCAGCCCTTTGCAATTTTTTTACGCAGGGCTGTTTTCACTCTGATCCGCCGCTGAAAATAGTCCCAAAAAATACAATATTTGCTCTTGTTTGATTTACGTTTGCTATAAATTACAGCGCCCCGCTGTTTTAGGAAATTATTTCTTCTTTATTTATTTCTTTATGTTTTTAAACCTGCAGTAACTGATTTATTTTTGGCCACTTGGGGGCAGCAGAGACAAGCTGTTAACACAACACTGACATATCATCACCTTTTAAGTTGATGTGGTGAACTTGTTAGCAAAGAAATTAATTAGAAATGTACACATCCAGCAGACACGGATCATTTGGGGTCGTGTTTCTGGCCATGTGATGAATGTAAGTCCAATAAACACTCTCTTTTAGCTCTCCCTCTCCCTCTTCTGAGGGAAATATCTGCCTCTTTAGCTAAATTCTCCACTGTGTTCACCAGTTTTTTTTAGCTGAAACACAAACACATTGTTGGTTTTTGTCGTTAGTGGGATTTGTTGACTGTAAAAGTATAGAATAACGCCGGCCTTATGTTTTAAATTGTACAATGAGAAAGATAATTCAAGAGTTAGTTTTAAATGGCAAAAAACAGAAAGCAGGTTAAGGAAGTTTAGCAGTCATAGTCTGTGAAGATTTGTCCTCTGAAAGCCGTGACTTATTGCAACTCCTGCTTTTTTGTGAATAAAATAACAACACTAGCAGAAAGCATGAACTACGACGTGCACTACTACAATATTAATCATTTAACAACAACATATGTGAGGCTCTTAGACTAAAAGGATCTTAACTAAACCCCTTTCGAGAGTGACATGTGGTTTAGGCAGAGAAGGAGGAATAACAAGTGGTCTGAGAACCAGGAAGAAAAGTCTGAAAAGGGGAAGAAAATAGAGACAAAGGTCAGCGGGAGCGTATGGGGATAAGGCTTAGAGGACAGAGCCTGACAGGTGCAATCAGATGTGTCACACAGCCATGGCAAAGTGGATGTCAGGGCAGCTATGGGGGGCCACTATAAGCATGTCACAGCCAATCAGGACGGCGGAATAAGAGCTGTAGAGTGTTTGGGCAGCAGGGAGTGTTTGTGTCTCTCCACAGTGAGCCCATTATAGCTGTCGAGGCAGAGTAGTATTGGCATGATCGAGGCCACAAACACAGGTGGAACTGACAGATCATGTGAGAGGGAGTGGTTGATCAAGTGGCTACATGCAAATCAGCTGTTTGTGAGGCGGACAGATCAGGTAATGGTCATGTTTGGGTTTGGCTTTCTGACAACTTGTTTACGACTTGACTAGCAGAATTTGTTGCCACTTAACTTGTTCATTCCTGCCAGTTTAATAAGCAGATGTTGTGTCAAAGATAAAGCTTTAGTTACGAGCGGTGGTTAGGTCACCGGGGTCACACACACATTCTGCCTTTGTGTGGAGGTAACAGGCTTCCTCTGGGCCCCTCGGAGCCTCTCAGACCGCAGAGGAGTGTTTAAGGCGGGTTGGGCTGACAGACATGCAACTTCTCTAAGTTAGTTGTGTAGGCAAATACTGAGGTTCTTTTGCATGAACTTTTACTTCAATATATTTGTCACATTTAATTTAAAACTATTTAAATAATCTCCAGATAATTTGCACTCAAAATACAGTACATTTTGTCACATGTATTAACTTTGATAGAAACTGTACACAAGTTTTAGCAGCTTGTATCTTAAATGCACATTAACTATGACAACTGACATTTGAGAGTTGGCTTCTTAAAAGCTTTGTTTTTAGAAACGTGAGAGAAACAGTGAGCAAACCTGAATATAGGAAAAAAGATAACTTGAAGATGTTGTGAAGTTGTTTGGCGGTTGGCACTTGAATGCACCAAAGATGAAGTTTACAAAATAGTTCCTGTTTTCAGCTTCATCATACAACAATAACTGTGACAAAACCATAATTATAACAACAGTCATGGCGTGATTATTATAATTATCTGAAGCAAGTTTCACGTCTCTGCAAGTTGATTTTCAACTATATAGGCTGAAACTAAAACTGATGGCTGTCCCGAAACATATAGTTGGTATGTAAAGCAGCCGGTAATGTAAAGGTAAAGTACAGATTATTTATTATTATTGGACAATTCAGCTAAATCCTGGATTACGATAATAACTGTTTCTTTTTTTGTTTGTTTGTTTTTTGGCCACTTGGGGGCAGCTGAAACAAGTTATGAACACTATACTGACATACAGTATCATCACCTTTAAGTTGATATGGCAAACTTGTTGGCAAACAGTTGCTTATTTACACATCCAGCAGTTATGGAGCAACATTATTATTCATTTGGAGTCGTGTTTCTGGTCATGTGAGTCCAATATTCACTCTCTTTTAGCTCTGTTTTTGGTCTCTACCACCTCCTGAGGGAAATATTTGTCTCTTTAGCTGCTAAATGCTCCACTATGTTCGCCAGCTACTCGCTAACTGTGTCTGTCTGCTGAGCAGGTAGTGTACAGTTGGTTTTAAGAGCTTTTTCACTGAAAACCTGCTGCGGCTGAAAACGACGCTATGAGAGCAGTGAGATTGAACCAAAACAGGCCCGGACAGCTAAACGATGAGCTGAAACTCACTATAAAGCCCAGTAAAGCAGAGGAGAGCTGCTGATTCAGATGATAATTCTCTGTAGGTTCGTCACTAAGAGCGACCCCTTCACATAGTTTTCACATTGTCATTTGACACATTGTTATTGTAAAAATATTGCCACTTTAATATCAACACTCACTCACACACACAAAAGCTCAGTTTAATGGCTGCACTCCAGCTCATTTCCCCTCTCCTTGTAGTGTGTGCTCATTTACAAAATGATGGTGAAAGAAGGGTGGAGGCTGCCTCTCCAGCTCACACTGACACTAATCCAGTGTCAATGCAGTGCACGTGGGGCGGGAATGAGCTCACACTTTGGAGGAGAGGGGTCTGCGGTGAGCCAGAACTGTGGCCCTTATCTCCCTGTCATTGTCCCTCCCTTCCTCTCTCTCTCTGCTACCCCCTCTCCTCATGATTAACCAGACTCGTCGCCCTCTATGGTCCGTCGTTTCCTGTTACTTAGTTACCAGTTGCCATGATTTGCCTGGGCCGCTTGTGTTTCCATGGCGACTGTGCCCATTCTGTTGTCTGCTGGCTGCCTCTTGGTTGCGCTGTCCCGATGGCCTGCAGCCACCCCGGGCCCTGACCCACAGCTCCCTGCCTCCCTGCCTCATGGTCCCATAAGGCTGTCAGTGTGTGTTCATGTCGCACTGCAGCCCCTCACCATGCCAGACTGGTAAATGCAACTTCTGGCTGGTCGGTGTTGTGGCTGACTGAGCAGACAAAGAGAGAGAGAGCGAGAGAGTTGATATGATAGACACTAAATATGCAGTCAGCATGCTCCCTCTCTCCTTTACACATCGGCTACATCTCATCACACATCAAACACAACAAAAGTATGAAGAGAACAAAACACTGTCATGTTTTTCTGAAAGGGCGACTTCACCCAAATCACACAGAAAGAACAAAAAAACAAAGTATTTCCCCTGTCAAAAAGTCCTATAGGATTTTTACCTTTTCCAATAGAATCCTATAAATTTCTTAAAATCCTGTAACACTTTCTATCCCCTATATAAGAAAAGTGTTTGGTTCTTTTAGGATGGAAATATGTCTTCTTTTTTTATTGGATCTTACATATATTTCAAAAGTCTTATAGACTTCATCTTAAGGAGAATTACCAATAGGACTATTTTTCCTTACTGAGAATCTAACTTAACTTGGCAATTGATTATTGTAAAGGTCTGGGACACCACTGCTCTCACTCATACAGCTTATGTGCTCGATTTGACCTGTTAAGGATAAAATTTTACCCTTTAAATTTGTTTATTATTTATGTTTAAAATATGCAGTGCAGGTTTGGTTGGATGATTATTACAGTTTAATGTTCACAATAAAATTACAATACATTTTTCACAGTCAGATTGCAATAAAATACAATTCTAACACAATAAAAACAAAAAACAAATCCAAATTTAAAAAGATAAATTCCTCCAATATTTTAGTTTGACATTATGTATGAATGTATTGTTATATTATTGCACTGTATATATGTTGTGTGTATGGATGGATCTCACAGACAGAAAAGCTCCAGAAATGCCTTATATAAGTGGCATCGAGCCAGAAAGATAGTTCCACCCCCTTACAAAGGATGTGAATTTTATTTTTTTAAATCTATCTTTATATATTTTATTGGTTTCATTATTACATTTTCAACATTTTACTTCTCATGTGCATTAGTCTCAAATTGTTTTACAGTTTGCATTTGTCAGCACAAGCACTTTAAATTGCACCAATCTGTCTGAAAGGTGCTATACATCTATATAATTCAGTTTTACTGATTGATTGATTGATTGATTGATTACAATGGCTGTGAGTGGAAAACATTGCAAAATGACATTTGAAAAGAGAACCCATGTCCTGGTAATTAAGGATAAACCACTGACTTCTTTATGGACAATTTTCATTAAAACAATTTTCTAATAATTGAAAACTATTGAGATTTGTGGATATACCCTGAGTAACAAGGACAATTTGGAATGAGACGTTGCTGTTTTTTCAATGCTAAAAGCACCAAGAATTACAAAAATAATACAAAATAGAAAATAAAATAATAATAATTCCATTCACTTTCATTGTATTTTGGTGGCAGCAAGAATCTCAGCGGCTGATATTTCAAAATCTCAGCAAATAAAACAGTTTTCATGAATAGATACCGGTAGTGGTAAGTGGGAAAATATGTTCTTATGTGATTTAGGTGAACTGACCCTTTAATCTACGAGGACGGATATTATAATATTCATAATATGTCAGAATATTTCAACCCAAAATACAAATACAACACAGACAAACAAACCATGCAGTGAATTGAAACAGAAGGTATATTATTGATGTGTGTGGTCTCGTGTAGGACAGGTCCAGTTCAGGATGGGGGGGCACACACAAAGGAGGTGCAGTTTTCAGCTGCACCATCAGGCGGCAGTAGTAGTTATCAAATTGTCACTCAGACTTTATCACACTTGGAGATCAACACCGGGACAGGCAGGGTAAACTCGTCAGCCTAACTGAGGCTGATTCACCGTCACTCCCCCTCACAGTGTGTCTGTCTCTCATACTCTTATTCAGTCTAACACTCGCTGCTCTGTGTCATCACTGTCTGTCTCTCTGCCTCTGTTTACTGTCTATGTCCCCCCTTAAGCTCTGCTGAGGTTGTTGCACCCTCCTCGAAGACAGATGACGTTTGTTTGCACCACAACTATACGAGAATTTTCTTTACAGCGAGATCTGCAGACATCCTCTTTGTTAGCAGAGTAAACACCCCCAGAGGAAAAAACTTTGAGTGTGGCTATATGAGCACTTGGTGGTGGAAATTAACTTTAAAGTACATTTACTCAAGTTACTTAAGTCATTTCCATGCACTTGAGTATTTACACGTTATGCTACTTTATATTTCTGTTTCACTACATTTTAGGGGCAAATATCGTACTTTTTACTCCACTACATTTATTTGACAGCTATAGTTACTCTGCATATTAAGATGTTACTTACAAAACATATGATGAACTTATAAAATATGATACATTATTTTCGATTAAACTACCAAGGAGTATGTAAAATTGCAAAAACATGTGCTTATCCATGACCAGGTGCAACATTAAAATGCTGCTTGGATAGTATTTTATGATACAAATACAAACAATATATAAATAGCAGTAAAATACTTATAAAGTAAAGCAATAATAAAAATATTTCTGCGTTAAAAATATCCTCAGTGGTAAAAATGAACAAATACAGACTTGGAGTCAATTAAAACAATAACATCTATAATAACAGAATCTGCATAATACACCGGTAATATAATATATTTAACAATGTAACACTCAAACAAGTCATTTTGCATAACGAGTACTTTTACTTTTAACACTTTAAGTAGCTTCTGAAGGCAGAACTTCTACCTTTAAGAGTATTTTACACTGTTGTATTGCTACTTCTAATTAAAGGGTTACTCCAGCAATTTAGTATTTCCATAAAAAACAACGGTCAAAATTGAAGCAGCAGAGGCTGCGACATCAAGACTTTTAGTGCCTAGTATGGGTCAAACTCCATTTCCCATAATGCAAGTCAATAATGTCTTTCATTAGTTTTTGCTGAATAATGTAACGACCATATAGCTTTACATTATGACCACCATTTTTAATTATTTCAACATTGTGTCTGAGAAATCATGTTTCATTGAAATCATTTTGACGGACGGGTCTAAATACTACGATACCCATGAGCCTCGTCCACCGTTGCTATGGAGAAGAAGCCAGTCAGAGGCGTGAACCAGAGATTTAGCAAAATCAAAATGTTTCGTTGTTGCAGTTGTCAACAAAACGGGACGCCATAGTTGCTGAATTCATCCAGAATTGACCCAGAAATTAAAAGAGAATTGATTCAAGCTGCAGATCAGTTTTCTCAACAGCGTAGCCTTCATCTCACGCCCGCCTGTAAACGATTTATGTGAAAGAATTTGAAGCTCTGTGGTTCAATGTTTCTTGTTGAAATGCACCTTTGGAGGTGTAGTTATCTTCTCCACTGAAAATGTTTATGTACACAAGCTTGTACCTTTGACTTTTTATCAAAGAACGAGATATATTCTAACGCTGTTGTTAATCTTTTGTACTGATGATTTAACCGGGAGAGTTTCTGAGCAGCGGAAGTGCTTCAACTGTGAGTTTCGTAACATTGTCGAACACAAAATTCAAGCGCCAGACAACAATGTTATTTACTGGGGAGGACAAGTACAAGTCCCCCCAATCTCTACGCCTGTGGTCCAGACTCTTCTCCCATTTTTGCCCTCTTGACGTCTTCATTTCACAGAACGTTTATTATAGTCTATGGACACAACACACAGAGCTGAATAAAGCAATTTCACTGTATTGAATTGTACATTTCAGTATAATATATACATATATAGACACACAAGATCACAACTGTCTGAATTTGAGCAACTTTGCACATCTTTGAAAATTCAGCCAATAAAGTGCTCTGACGCGAACAGCGGCCAATCAGCAGCACTAACATGACTTGTAAAATCAGTGGAGTGCAGCTTTAAGTAAATAGATACCATGCACACTAGAGCATGATGGGAGCATTTGCAAGGAAACATATTTCATCTGTGGGATGGAGACGACACTGCATGTGGACAAGGAGGATGATATACTGCTCAGTTAATCCAGAGGTTAGTGGGGTGCAGGTCGGGGTGTAAGCAGATGGGCTGTCATCAGGCCTGTGCTTTTAAGTGAGGGGTTTTATTTTTGAGTGTGGGGTATTTCAGCGCGAGACAGCCCTCGCTGTGGCCCTCCAGGACAGGAGTTGTCCACCTCGTGGTGAAAGGGAAGCGCTCAGTGGGGGATTGTGAGCGTAATTACAGCAGTTTTGCCTCATTAGGAAGGAGGAGGCGTGACCCTGCCTACAGGTCTGACAGCTGAACCGCACGGATGGTGGCGCTGAGAGATGATCTCCACTCAGAGGGTGAGGGGGATCGGGTGTATTACAAGAAGGCAATCTTGAGTCCTAAATGTGTGTATGTTTTGTCCAGTGGTGCAAGAAGTATTTAGATCCTTTACTTGAGTAAAGTAGTGATACCACAGTGTACAAATACTCAGCTACAAGTACAAGCCCTGCAAAATGTGTCTTTAGTACACAAGTATTACTACAGATGCATTAATGTGTACGCAGCATTTTAATGTTGTAGGTCAGTGTTTCCCAACCTGGGGGTCAGGATCCCTCAAGGGGTCCCAGGATAAATTGGAGGGGTCACCAGATGGTTAAAGGGTTTTTCTAGTAAAATACTGGATACTTTCACCTCCTATAGCCTCTAAAAATCCTTCAGATGTGACAAAGCCAAAATGGAGAAATCAATGGGTTAAAACATTTACCCAGTTTGGGTCTTGATAGCACCAACGCGATACTGGTTTAACTTTACCACTTGGTTGTTTTGACCCAGTTTTAGTGTTACTATATATATTACTGTTGGATTATTTACCCAAACTAAAATATGGTTATTTTGATCTGCTGTTAGACACAATAAATGTAAGTTTCACCTTAAAACTGTCACAGATGTGTTGTTAGTTGTACAAGACAGTGTGCAAATGACTTTCAAGCCTGCAAAGGATACACATGTTATTAACAGCCAGTTACAAATAGCAAAGGAGCTACTATCTTATGGTTTTCTACCCATGGGTCCTGGGGAAAGTTAACCCAGTATTGAACTGATGCTTGACAATTTTGACCCAGTGATTTTTAGTGTGTCATCATACTAAGTTCATGAGGAGTCACAATTAAACACAGCTTCATTTTAAGGGGTCACAAGGCAAAAAGGTTGGGAGCCAATGTTGTTGCTGGTCAAGATGCAGCTATTTTTTAACTGTTTACTATTCTGTTGGGTAGTTTAATATATAATAACACATCATATTTGATAAGATGATAATATGTTTTATATGTAGACTCTGGTAACTAAAGCTGTCAGATAAATGGAGTGGAGTAAAAGTGCAATATTTCCCTCTGAAATCTGAGTACAAGTAGGTTATAAAGTAGCATAAAATGGCAATACTTATGTTAAGTACAAGTCCCTCAATATTTTACTTAAGTACGTGAGTAAATGTACTTTCCAGCACAGGTTTTGTGAAGTAATCTATGTAGGAAAACCGTCATTTTCACCTTTTTTGCAGTAACAACAAACTGGAGATTCACGTCCTTTCAAAATAAGAGCAGCATGTTGAGATGTTTCTTCCCCTGAGAGGAGGATGGGGGGGGGCCTGGGGCTCATCCTGCATGCAGGCCAGTCCTGAGAGAAGACACAACAAGAGACCAAATGATGAAATGAAATGAAATATCTTGCAAAGGCCTCGGCCATTCACACACAAACACACACAGAAACACACGTGCGTTCAGTTTTTCTTTATCTGACGAGCTGTTAACGGAGTGTCGAGCAGTTCAGTCGGGGTGGGGCTTTTCTTTTTCTTTTTTTTTGTGTCCAGCATGCCGTTGTCTGAGTCAGGATGGAGAGATGAGGACGGGGCATCCCACTCACCCTCTGCACGGCCGGAGACACTGCTGCGCTGCTGTCATGGCAACAGCAGCAGTCACCACCGCCAGCATGGGCCTATAATGCACAGGCCAGGAGGAGTCACACACACACACACACACACACACACAATGAGAGCACGACACCACACAGGCAGAAAACTACACATACAGACAAATACAGATCCTAAATGTGTGCAGTATTTCCTTCCCTCGTTCGTATAGCTACATATGAAAGTGACAGAGTAGAAATTAAACAGCTTAAAAAATGCTTTATTTTCTTTACTGGGACAGATGTTGAAATGTTGAGCATTTAGATAACCTTAAGCTTCTCGAGAGAAACTTCTTTCCTCAAATTATTGGTCTCTAAACTATTTGTTAAACTATTGTTTTTAATCTACACGCAATCGTTTTGGGGTGATATGAAGCACAACATATCACAATAGGCAGGCCTGATTAAAATGGTTATATGAGGATATTATCTTTTGTCTCATGACTGTAACTGCTATTTTACCATCACTCCTTCTGCAAAAAGTGTTTCCTATTTAAAAGGAAATTGTGTTATTCGTGTTTTCTAGCATATTCTCCAGACTGTATAGGAAATAAATTCTGCCCCCACCCTCTCTCACCTTCCACGTCTCCAAATCGGACATTTTCTCTCTGCGTCTGGGCAACATTGTAAACCGCAGGCTTTGCTGCTAATTAAGCCAGTTATGCAGACATGAGTGCGTGTGTGTGTTTTGTCTTTTTTACGGGATAGAAAGAGCAGACAGTGCAAAAAGCGCGAATCACATTCAAACAGGTGTGAGGAGCAGAAACAATCCCAGGTGGCGCGTGTTGATCGGATATGTGGGCATATAGGAGCACATTCTGAGCATCTTTGCGCTTTTTTTTAAGGGGTTGAGCAACCCGCATCCGAAAATAGTGTTGTCTGCTAGAAAGTAGGTCGATAGGAACTGAGAGCGACGCTTTTGTCTGTGTTCTTTGTTGTTTAGCGAGGACTGTGGGTTTTTTTTCCTTCATAGCCTTTAGTGAAGAGCGTTTTACGCACAGGTGGGAGATACCCGCTCAGCGTACTGTAGGACAGCCCCCCTCTCTGCTCCTCGGCGGATGATGTGAGGAAGTGACATTTTTCACCGCTGCGGTTCGGGACAGCACGGCTCCTCTGCAAACAGGTGTGATATACTGTCCGGGTTACTTTTGCTGGGAAACCACAGGGAGGTAGCGTCCCAAAACCCGAACCAAGCCTCCTGGACGCGGGACAGCGGGGACCAGCGGAGGAGAATCAACCCGTTCAAGTCTTTTCTTTATTAGCTAGCCTGGGCTGTTTGAACGGGTTCAGACAGAGAGAGAGAGAGTGAGAGAGGGAGCGATGGCAACGAAAAGGGCGTGCGTGGATGCGCCCAAAAGGAGCCGGAGTCCGGTCGTGTTGGAGGCGGAGATGTTCAGTGAATTTCAGGACTGGTGTCTCCGGACTTATGGAGACTCCGGTAAAACAAAGACCGTCACCCGGCGAAAATATAACAAAATCATGCAGACACTGTTGCAGAACGACGAGTCGGATGGCGTTTATATCGACAACAGCCACATCAACGCCAAATTCAAATTTTGGGTGAAGTCTAAAGGATTTCAGGTCGGGACCAACGTTCTGGGAGAGCACAACAAGAAAGGAGCTCCAGGGAAACCCGTGCTATATGTCCCGGTCAAGTCAACGGTAAAGTGTGTGTGTGTGTGTGTGTGTGTGTGTGTGTGTGTGTGTGTGTGTGCGTGTGTGCATGCATGTGTGTGACAGAGAGAGAACGTGCGTGTGCACGCGCACGAGATGTCCCGTTGCCGCCTATAAGTTGTCATTATTTCAGGCTGCACACATGCACCTGTCACATGAATAAAATCACAACTTGTAATGTTTTGTCGTCCCGGCTCGCCCTCGTCTTTCCTCATAAAGCTTCACTTTGTCCACATCCCAACCAGAGCAGCCCTACTCTCATCCCTTGCTGCCATAGCAACGCCGGTGCCTCCTGGCAATCGCAATTGTAAAAGGTAGGCTATCATGCATAGCCATCTCGCCAGCGAGGTTGAAGTCCTGTCAGCGGCACGCTGCCGGGTGCAAAGCACGAGATAATTGACTATTGACAACATTTAGTTTGAACCGTGCTGTTCAGGTCTCTGTAGCCCGATATGGTTATGCTGTGTGCGCGCGCGTGGATGCAACGGCATGTTCGTGGGTCGGGTATGCCAGGGTACTCCGGTGTGCTCCATGAGGGACCACAGGCCATTAACGCCAACTTAGAAGATGTCAGATTCACCTTTCTGCTGTGCGGCTCAGCAGGTTTGATTGTCAGCGATTCATCAAAGACACGCGCCCTCACTGTCCCATCTAAACCGAGCAATACGGACTGTGTCCGTGCGTCGGCACGATTGATTTGTCCTCCTCTGAGAGAGCAAAGAAGGGTCCGAAAATACTCAAATATCTGTTTTTTTCTTCATAAAAATATGATTGTGTGGCAGACAGTGTGAGTCTCAGTGTTTGCACCCCACTTTCCATTGTCCTGGGCAGGATGCGGATCGGCTCGCGCAGGCACTCGTTGCTCTGGCAACACCTGTGTAGTCCAGGATAGTCTCTAGCCTCTGCCGCATTTTATTGTGTACGTTCCGACATTAGGCTCCATAAGCCCGTGTAAGACTGTCTTTGCCAGAGAAACATTTTAAAAATGAATTTCTACATTTGATGGAGGCTGGTAGCTGTGCGTAATTGGTGACCACGTGAGGGGCTGTGGCGGAAACAAAAGGGTCTGCTTGGGACTGATAGCGACATACGCCCACAGTTGGTGCTCAGACTTCACTTCTACATGTCTCTGGATGACGGGCTGTGTAATGGAAGTCAGGTCACCCGCTGTACGTTACTGAGGCTGCAGGTGTGTTAAGGGTTAAACCACACATTCTTCTTTTTTAACGGATTGCCAAAGATAAACATGTACATGGTGAACTCTCAGCACTGCCCCAGTAGCTCTCTCGGTGTGGCGCCCATGTCTCTGTATGGTGTTCCAGGCCTGCATGTGCCAGCAAGGAGACAACCACCATTTTAAATAAGCGCCTTCAGGGAATAATCTCCCCCCACCCGCCCTGCCGGGACAGAGTCTCTCTGGACCTCGAAGAGCAGAAACACATTTTCTGTTAACAAAACTAGAGGACATTTTGGCACCGATTACAGACTGAATCCTTTGATTTTGGTTGAATAGCACTGATCCCTCCACAGGTGTTATACCTGTGTGAATGCACAATTTAGATTTAAGCCAACTGCCTTCACAAAACTCCTCTAATCTCCTCTCAATATTATGTTTCCCTCTGGGCAAGAGGGCAGGTGTGATCTGCCTCTGCAGGTGCAGATGGTGCCTGAAATGTGTTGTTGATTAGCTTTGATTGGCTCTTGTCATGTCTTATTGATAAACAATCTTATATGTCCTCTTGTCCAATATATTTATCAATATAAAATCTCCATGTCAGCCTGATTTATCTGTTTTTTTAGCCTTTATTTAACCAGGTTTGTCCCATTGAGATCAAGGATCTCTTTTACAAGGGAGGCCTGGCCAAGAGTAGCAGCAACATTAAACATGATCAGATAAAACATTTGCACACAGACAACCTGGCCTCAATAGATTTCACTATAGCTTCAAAATTGTCCAGGGGTATTATGTTTTGAATTTTAAGATCAGTCTGTAGATTGTTCCCTGCAGTAGATGCAGAAAACCTAAAAGCTTTGTTTCCCAATTCACTTCGGACTTTAGGAACAACAAATGCCAAAATGTCCACAGAACGAAGATTGTGATTTCCATATTTCAAGTTTAAAAGAGAAGATAAATAAGTAGGACTTTATAAATAAAAACATACCAATGACTGAGGCGGCGTGCACGTAAAGCAGACCAATGTGATGAATCTCAGTGCCCCGTGATACACGCTATCCAGCATGTGGAGACAATGAGCAGAGGCATTCGTGTAGAACACATCACCATAATCAATAACAGGTAAGAAGGTAGACTCCACCAATTTCCAAAATTGGTTGTGAGGCCCATCCAACAACGGCTGAGCTGAAATAATTTCTCTGAGGTCAAACCATTGGAGGGAAAGGAAGAGTGTTACTGAAGAAAGTGTAGCTCACTGTTTACTGGAGAGGAGTGCACACGCTTTGCAGCTAATATCATGAGGCAGAGGGGAAACCTCCCCCCTGACTCAGCTCCACTTGGGAAATTTAAACAACAAACAAAACATCAACCAACACAAGCTGCTTCTAATGATGAGGCAGAGGCAACAAATCAACCAATCTGTATGCATGTGACTATTAGAGAGCGTGATTTTTTGATTCAGCGTTCGTAGGCTTTATAAATAGGCTGTCCTGGGCCGGTGGAGAAGTGACACACACATGAGCAGACGTGCAAACACGCACACACAATGGTCACTGCCTCCTCTTACGGCTGCAGGGCCGGGGGCGTGTCTCTGGAAGCCCCGCTGCAGCTGCTCCCAGGGTGTGCCAAGTTTCTGTATGGGGGCAGGCATGGGGCTAAATGACGGGAGGCTGGGTGGGGGTAGGGATGGATGGTGGCTGATGTGCAGACAGAGAAGGTCTCTTCTATGTGTCAGTGAAGCATACAAGGCGGCTTCAGTGTGTGACGGGACGAGAGAGGCAGGGCACAGAAGCACAGGCTAAGTGTAGACGCCTTCTTTTCAAGCCGAACACAGAATTATTTTTCTCTCTCTGTGTGTTGTCTCTCCATCTCCGTCCTCCAGCCCGTGTTGTCTCGCCCTCAACTCAGAGCCCTCCCAGTGCTCAGAGAATCCAGCAGCCCTCAGTGTGGAGATGCAACCTCGTTTAGCTCTCATTATGTCCTGATTAGAGGACGCTACAGAGGAGGAGGGGAACATAGGACCAGAAACAGAGACGGGGATGCACCGCAGAATTGCACACCGTGCGAGCACAAGACTTTCCCGAGACGGAGGGAGTCAGAGTGCAGCCAGTTTCAAAAGAAACGCTTAAACGCCCCGTGCATTTCCCATCGGCTGACATGAGCATTGTACTGAAAAATTTGAAGTACTGCGGGCTGTTGCTTTTTGTTGCCATGCCAACTGAAATCTGTAAATATCTCTGTTCATCACTCACCACTAGGTTTTGGTGGACATGCTCACACACACACACACACACACATATATATAGATGTATATACATGTAACAGTTCAGAAAGACTTGATGTCTAAAAGTGAAAGTTGCTGTCACAAACTATGAATCCAATCAGCATCAGCTTGTGTAAACCTTTGTATTTTAACTCGTATGATTAGTCCAAAATCATTATTTACAATCTAGCAGACCAAAAATAATATATTATATAATATATATAATAAGTGTCCTAAAGCTGAAACCATTCAGCAGACAATTAACTGGCAATTAACACTATAATTTTCATTATTTTCTCTATTAATCGTTTGGTCTGTAAAAATATCAGAATACAGTGTAAAAAGTAAATCGCAGTTTCTCAAAGCTCAAGTTGATGTTTTCAGACGTCTTGTTTTGTCCGACCAACAGTCCAAAGCCCAAATATATTCGACTGACCATCATAGAAGACTAAGAATATAGGAAATATTCACATTTTAAGAGGCCAGAACGAGAGAAATGTGGCTTTAAAAAACAAACAAAAAATCGCTATAACAATTAATCGTTTATCAGAATAGTTGCAGGTTATTTTCTGTTGGTCAACTAATCGATTAATCGACTAACTGTTGCAGCTCTAGTGGCAGCTATGTTGATAATCAAATAATTGTTTTAGCCACTTTTTCAAGCAAAAAAACAAACATTTTCAGATTCCATCTTCTCAAATGTGAGGATCTGCTGCTTTTCTTTGTCTTATATGATAGTAAACTGAATATCTTTGGGTTTAGATCAGATAAAATGAGATAATAATAACATTTGAAGATGCCACATTGGGCTCTGGGAAGTTATAAAAGCATTTTCCAGTATATTCTGACATTTTATCAACAAAATATCGGCAGATTAATCGATAATGAAAATAACATTTAGTTGCAGCCTTAAAATTGACAAGACAGGAAGATGTTTTCAGAATAGAGGATTTAATAATGCTATCAATTTACAAAAATAAAGATTTGTCTTGGGACGTCCTCTCCTCTTCCACTATTCATAATCTGTGTCTTGGAAAATGGGCCCTAAATGTTTGTGCCTCACCGTCAGATGAGAAGAGGAACATCATCATTATTATCTGATTAATTAGTCCACATTTCCCCTGAGAGCTCCTCTTTTGTGGGAGGGCCACAGAGTCAAAAGAATACTGGCCCTATTATTCAACAGCATCTGCATTAATGCTATTTTTGCATAGAGATTCTCCAGTGCTTTTGTCCGGCGTGGTTTTTGCTTCGTCCCTCTCTGGCAGCGCTTATTGGGTGGATGCGGGGGCAACACATGGGCTCACACTCATGGGTTCAAACGGCAAATGCTCACCACCCCAAACGAGAATCACCTAGCTGTCATTCGCCGTCAGTCGCAGATGCACCAGAGCAGAATTTACCTGTGCACGTGTGCCGCTGATTGACTTTTTCATCAAGTGGCTGTGTCTGAGCCCGGAGAACACTTCTTTGTTAAACGAGAGTCAAACTGGGATTCACAAAGAAATGTGTTCATTTCAGACGTTACTATGTTACCGTGACTTACTGTAAACGGGCGATGAAATCCATACAGCACGTATGTGGTAGTTTTGTGCGTGTGTGTGTGTGTGTGTGTGTGCTCGTACAAAGAGGGGGTCGCTGATCGCATGCTCTGTGTTTCCTCCCTTCAGCACCCTCTCTGTTGCCATGGAGAGACCGTTCTTTGCTTTCCCATAGGAGGAGAAATTAACACCATTTTTAACTGGCCCGGGGGCCTCCCCCCCCGTGTGGGAGATAGTCTGAGTTCTGCTCCACACACACACACACACAAGGAGAGAGAGTCTTTAAGACGGCAATAATCTTCCTAGCACACCGCTACTGTCATTTTTAATACCTTTGCAAGGCCAACGTTTAACGAACTGGGACAGCATGATAATAGCCTGAAAACGGTGAAATGGACTCTGGGATGTGATGATGTATGTGCGAGTCATTTACATACCGTTTTGAGTCGGCGACTGGAACTACAACAGTGTTAGTCTGCAGGGGCCGGCGGGACTGTCTGTGTCTCCGGCTCGGTGGGATATTGGGGATGTCACACACTCTATCAAATAATGTTCATGATGGGGGCAGCCGAGAGAGAGACACACACACACACTCTCACACACACACACACACACACACACACACACACAGACACACACAGACACAGACGTCGGACAGAGGGGTAGAGCTCAGTGCACCTAATGTGGATTTAATGACAGAGGCTTTATAATTGAGGCAGAGAGGAGGATGGTGAAAAGAAAAGAAATAGAAGGGGTTGGGTTTTATAAAAAAAAAAATTAGGACACTGGGGAGGTAATAGTCTGTTTTATCCCAGTTTTTTGTCATATAAATCTTTATCTTTTCCTTGGAGCACACAGACACACACACGCACACAGACACACACACAAGAAACAAGGATTGTGCCATTTACGTGTCCATTAGCCAGTTGATAGATTTACAGAGGGGAGATGGGGCTTTAAAAGATGACCTGTTGTCACATCTGCAGTGAGATAATCTGAGTCATGACTACTGTTGACACAGCCATCTTTACTCCCTACTTGCTGGGTGACACACACACACACACACACACACACACACGCAGAGAAAGTACCTGAGCACACATCCCTGCTGCCACAACTTAAGCTACTTATAGTGCATCCACCTTACAAAATAAAAAAAAACCACCCTCTTCATGTGTGGCTTGACTTTTAAAGTTAAGTGCAAAGCTAAATTGAGATTTTTGCATGTCACACGAGCGTTCATGCGTTCACCCATGGAGCTAATTTCTTGTGTGGTGCATCTCTCTCCATCTTTGCCGGCCTGTCTTTGTGACCCAGCTGCTTCCCGTGAACCCCACCCCCCCACCCCGCACCTCCATCACCTCCTCCTCCTCCTGACCTGCCTATGTGCAGGACTGCTCCTCTCTCCCCTCGGTGACTCTCTGCTACAGTGTGTGTGTGTGTGTGTGTGTGTGTGCGCGCGACTGCCAGCGGGGGTGGGGGCAGTCGACTCAACCCCTCCAGTCTCCTAGCAACAGAGCGGTTTGGTGCGGGACAGGGAGAGCGAGCAGGGGATGGGGGCTGGTTGTACTACAGTGGCTGGGGGAGAGCAAAGTCCTACAGGATTAGAAAGATAGAGAGAAGGAGGAGAGGAGGAGAAGGAGGGCGAGAGTTTTGCGGTGTTGCTGGCGATTAGGGATGCTGACATGTCTCCTTTGCTCTTTAAAAACGGCATGCTGCTGATGAGACCAAATATCTACAGCGCTATTCAACAGCTGTTCTCCTCTGAGATGCTTCAGCTACAAGCTCTGCCCGGTAGACATGTGCTGCACTTAAACACACACACACACACACACTCAAAGCATGTCGTGTTCAGAGGTGAATGTTTAACTCCCTGTTGACTTGTGTTTGGAAACTAAAGAGCTTATGGAAGCAGAGGAGCCCAAGAAGGCCTTCAGGTATCAGGGATGATGTGGTGGCTAGTGAAAGAAATGCAGCCTTGCCTGCGAGGTCTCGACTTGAGGAGCAGCGGTAAACAAAAGCAGAACAAGATTAATCGATTAGTGAGATAATCAGCAACTATTTTGATAAGCGATTAATTATTTGAGTCGTTTTTTTAAGCAAAAAATGCAAAACATTCCTCAGTTCCAGCTTCTCAAATGTGCTGATTTGCTATTTTTCTCTGTTTTGTATCATTGTGAACTGAATATATTTGGGTTTTGGACTGGAAAGACATTTGAAGACGTCACCTAGGGCTTTAGGACATTGTGATGGGCATTTTTCTGACATCAGTTGAGAAAATAATGAAAATAATAGCTGCAGGCCTACACAAAAGCATTGCAAATATTGGTTTTAGATTCAGACTTCTGCAGAATTAGCCAAGCTTACCACCAGGTCTAACAATATTATGTAGGTGTGTCTTTCTCGGTTGGATTTCAGGTCGGAGGATACATTCCCAGCAGAATATCCGGTGTGTGTGTGTTGGATATTTTGTTGGGGTAGAATTCAGTGGAGGATGCAGCAGCGGTGTGGGTGCACTGCACACCCCACAGTTGTATGAGATTATCTAAATCCAGCGTGAATGGACCTGACACCATTGTCCCAAGCAGCAGCAGCAGCAGTGGCGGTGGCGCTGGTGGTGGTGATGTCACCGGGGGAATGATGATGATACCTCCAATAGATTACAGCTGTGATGATGAGGTGGAGGATCGCTATTATTTCATTTATTATCATTACATTTAGCCCATGCTGACAGGGGAGAGTGGCTAGAGGGAGAGAGAGAGAGAGAGAGGGCCGGATTAAAACAAACCCGCTCTGTGAGCTGGTTTTAGTTGCCATGGCAACGATCATTACCTCGCACTTGGGAGAGCAGGAGCAAGAAGAGAGAAGAGGAGGAGGAGGAGGAGGAGGAGGGGTGGAGAAAGAAAGAAAGACGGGACGGAGGTAGGGGATGAAGACATGGAGGCAGGAGAGAGGACGCAGTTGGGGAAAACGAGAAAATGAAATGTCAGATCCTAGAAACTGTGCAGAAATGTCAAGGAGAGGAGGGAGGGAAAAAAAAGTGTGATTCCTCAATGCCAGAGGGACAACTTTTTGAACTCCGGACCCTCCTCTCACTCAAACAAGAAAAGATCACTCCCCACCTAGAACCCAATCTCCAGAAAATGTCAGAGCTTGTCTCATATCTGCGTGGAAGAGGTGAACGCCAAAAAAAAAAAAAAAAAAACCTAATTAAATGCCCAAATCTTCCCCATTTTATGCTTTAAAATATCAGCTGGTGCAGAAATATAAAGACAACATCTAGTGGAAAATGCAAAGTGTTGACTGTTTGTAAGGCGGGAGGTTTGTAAGAGTTACTGTTGCAGAAAAAGATGGAGGCAAAAATGAGAGGAAAGCCCCATGTGGTGCTGCGGATGGAGGCCGTTGTCCTGGCGATCCCAATTGCATGGCGTGTCACATGACCCTTTGCCCAGCACACCTGCTCGGGAGAAATCAGTGGCAGTTTCTATGGCGACAGGGTCAGCAGTACGGGTGCCAGAGGTGGTGGTAGGAGGGACTGTTGGTCCTGTACAGTGTCGGTGGTGTTATTTTTAAACATTGCAGAGATGAGGTGATGGTTGCCGACCCAGTCGGGCCGAGACTTCTCCACCTGAGAGAGAAATTTAAAGATAGAATGACTGCGGGAGGAGGGCAGGACAAAACAAGGCAGGTTGTTTCAAGTTTTTTCTATTCAGTGCTGGTGATTTGTGTGGTGTGAATGAATGTCTATAACCACATGACCCCATGACTCATGTGCCTTAAAGATCCTGCTCACATCACATCCTCATTTGCAGCTCTAACATCAGAGATCCTCCGCTGTAGATGATACACACGTCATCTCTGTAAGCCTGAGGGCGGGACGTTAAACTAAACTCCAGTCTCTGTTTGTGTTTCAGTGCTCAGATGGGAATTCGGCCCAAGACAACTCCTCCCTGAAGCGTGTAGCTGTGGTAGAAGACTTCTTTGACATCATCTATGCCATGCATGTGGAGATGGGCGCCGACCCCGGCAGAGCACCCAAACATGCAGGCCAAAAGAAGACCTACAAAGCGGTGGGTAAATCCAACCAGGTACCTGCAGCACTGCTCTCAGTATCTCTTTATACTTGGGGATATTGAGTGTGTCAGCAGTTACTGTCTTAACTCTGCCATTTTGCCCATATCTACACCTTAGACAGGGCTGCTGCTAGTAGTGCATGACAAAAAATGGGATACAAAGAAAAAGCAAAGGTTGTCTGCGTACTGACATTTGCAAGCTCCCAAAAATATTTTTTTTTGTCTGACATCCATGTGAACAATAAACAGGCTGTACTGTACATACAGACAAACAAGACTAAGAGTCTACAGCCATGCTAGCAGCTCTGTGAGGCTGTACTTATGGGATAGCGGCGCTTTAAGCTAAATGCTAATGTCAGCATGCTAACATCCTCACAATGACAATCAGCTAACATGCTGATGTTCATTAGCTATAATGTTTACCATGTTCACCATCTTTGTTTAGCGTGTTAGCATGCTAACATTAGCTAATTAGCACTAAACAAAGTACAGCTGAGGTTACTGTTAGTTTGTAAGTATTTAGTCATGAACAAACAAACAAATTCAACTTTTGACCTGATGCTGGCGCTAGATGAAAAGTTAAGATATCACCAAAGTGATTACAATTTATTCTGAGGTGAACATGGAAGTCTGCACCACATTTCATGGCAATACATCCAATAGTTGTTAAGTTATTTCACTAAAAGTCAAAAGTGTCCACCTCATGGTGGAGCTGGAGGAAAAGTCACAAGATCAAGTCAAAAGATCACAAAGTCATTAGGATTCATCCTCTGGGGAACATGAATGTCTGTACAAAAAATCATGGATTTAATAGTTGTTTTAGTCTGGACCAGAGTGGTGGGCCGACACACGTTGCCATCCCTAGAGTCATGTCACTAGAGTGGCTAAAAATTTAAGTACACCCTCAGAGAGCTGCTAGCATGGCTGGAGACTTAGTCTTGCTTTAACATTTTTATATTTTTGCAATACACATTTTTTTTTGTGCAGTGTGGAGATATGTATCGTGGGATCTCCTAATTGTAGGTAGTAGAGCTGTAATTTTTTGTCTGTGTATATAGTATAGTCTGCTTTTTGTAACATGGATGTTTGCCTGACAAAGACCTTGCATCAATAAAAACACATTTTGGAAGGGTTCAAATTATAGCGTGCAGCCAACCTCTCATTTTCCTTTGTGTGAAAAGTGGCCCACAGCTGGATTGAGTTTAAAACATCCCAGTAGGTTTAATTTATTTGAAAGGAAAGGACCCAAAGTGAGGTCAATATTCTTTCAGGGGGCCAAAACTTCCAAGCGCCTCTGACTAAAGGCATGTTTAACATATTATATTGTTTTTCTGTAAAAGACAATAGGCTATACTTCTTAGCTCTGGCAACATAATGTATCATTTTTAGCATCAGGGGTTACCAAGGGAACAGCTAACCACCTTTACCAGGAAAGCAAAGTACTTAAAGTAGAGGGGGTTTTTTTGTCACATGATGGATGTCTCTGGAACAAAGGCAGTATATGAGTTTATGTTGCAAACTGAGGTGTGGTCTCGGGTCGCGTGTGGTGTCCTGACAAAATGAGGGGCTTTGTATGCAGCTTTGGTGCAGTGTTGAGGGGGGTTTAGCAGGACTTTGGCACCCCTCCTCTCCTCCTCCGCCCCCCCAGGTTCAAATCACAGAGCCAATTCCTCCTGCCCTGTAGAGAGGTCCTGTCACGTCTCATAGAGTGTACCCTTTTGAGCAGGCAGCATCACTGGGGCAGGGCATAATATGGAACTGTCACTGTGGCCTTCTGGGAGGTGCACGCTCCTCTGGGTGGCCTTTCCCTCTCAGCTGCCTCAAGGGGCCATGAGGGGTGGAGGGGTGGGGGGGGCAAAGGGGTGGTGATGATGGTGGGCCAGTGGGGGTGGGCACCCCTGCTGTCTCTCCATGGTCACGTGAAGGTCGCATTTTTACAGGGAAACGCCAGAGGGGGTGAGGAGGGGAGGGTGGCATAGCAGTGGAGACAAAACAGAGAAGGAAGGCTGAGCATGAGAGAGAGAGAGAGAGAGAGAGAGAGAGAGAGAGGTGTAGATATGAGTCGACTGCACCTGAGTGAGCAGGAAGAGAGATGAAAAAGACGACAAACACCACTTGTGTTTTAGGGTATCAAAGCAGAAGGGCTGCAGCTGGAATTAGGCCATCCGAAGGCATGAGAGATCGCCTGGAGGGAGGATTCCTCCTCATGCCACATCGAGATAACACATAATCACTGACCCCAAACTTTCACACATGCACGACACACACACACACACACACACACAAAACCCCAAACACCTGCACACAGTTTGAATTCAGCCACAGCTTGAGCCATATCTGCTACCATTTTTTTTTTTTTTGCCGTAACCCAGTCTCCTCTGCTCACTCCCCCGGCACAGATAGCAGAGACCTACGCCTTCCTGCCCAGAGAGGCGGTGACTCGGTTCCTAATGAGCTGTGGAGAGTGTCAGAAGAGGATGCACATCAACCCCAGCACTGCAGAGTTCAAAGGTAATGAATGGCACACATCGGAGCTTTGAATGGCTATCTAATTCGGGAGACATCATTAACTGATATGCTATTTTTGAGATTAACCTTTAAGAGCGGATAATGCTCAGATCCTTTGACATACTGACATGGAAAAGGGTTAATTACTATGTAGAAGTGCATGCTGAGATGGTATAAACCAATCAATCTTCTACTACAACAGCCAGACATAATATGTTGTAGGATTTTCTGACATTATTTCATCACAGTATACATGTTTATTTCATGTATCACATGAGATAGAGAGGTGTTCAGTTTATGGTTGGCATCTGAGTGACAGACATGGTAAGTTCTCCATTGTCCTGTCAGACACTGAATATGAGCTGATATGATCTCAGGTGTTTGTACTTTGAAGAGGTTTCGAATCAAACCTCATCAATAAAACATATTGTATATATCCATCACTGACATGATGTAAGAAAGACTCAAGAGGACCACATCTCTGGGATTGTATGGACCCACTAAAATGATCACAGAACCCCTCTAGTGGCCGGTGTGGAGACTGCAGTCAGCACTCGGCCACATTGGTTTCAGGTGTTAGACACTGTCGAGGCCGCTGCTTGGATTTCAACCTTTTGCAGGATATCACAGCAAATCTGGTTTCAGTGAAGAAAGAAAAGCTACTGAAATTAATTATGTTGGTGCTGTATTTACTGGTGTACTGTCCAGTTTGAATTCTAATCTTTAAACTTGTTGTTAGTACAGAGCAGAGGTTTTCAAAGTGCTCTAAAAAACAACAGGAAGTTAGTTATTGTAGTTTGGCCTGCTAATTTGCGTCAAAAATTGCACTCCTTCTCAGAGTCATAACTCAGTCAAATCTGAACACACAGACATGACACACATTTATTTATTCAGTGTGACTTACACTTTCTGAGGATATTATATTTATCTAATGTCCATCGCAAATAAACGTCCATAAATCCGCTTAGAAATCATAGAAAAAAGATACTCCTTATAACTCCAGAACTTGCCAGAGAATCATTACATTTTTAAGTTTTCTTCAGTATCAAAGTAATCTATTAATAGTTGTTTGTACATCCATGAGTATATTTCAAACAGGAATTGGTAATAGCTAATTCAGCATACTGTTAATGGTGCCAATTAAAAGTATGGGGGTGAGGGGCGGCACCCACAGATATTGATTTATTGATATTTTGTCCACCTTACAACTTCACAAGTATAGTTATAAAATCACTATAGAATCTGATCTGACCCTGTGTAAATAACAATTACAACATACTTATATACATATATTATCATAATTATTATCAATATATAACATTGTCTACAGGGGGTTATATTTCATGTATCGTTCTACAAATGATCACAGTTATTTTAAGATATCAAATTAATTAATTCTCCAGGTGGGTTTTGGTGGGTCCGTCTGCAGTGGTGGAAGAAGTATTCAAATCATTTACTGAAGTAAAAGTAGTAAATCCACACTATAAAAGTACTTCATGACAAGTAAAAGTCCTGCATTTAAAATGTTACTTCAGTAAAAGTATAGAAGTATTAGCAACACAATGTACTTAAATTAATAAAAAGTAAAAGTACTAATTTTTGTAGAATGGTCCCTTTCAGCGTTATATATTATTATTATATTATTGGATCATTATTTTTGATGTATTAATATGTAAGCAGTTGTATATGATGAAGTTGGACCCAATTTTAACTATTTCATATGCAGTTTGGTACTTAAATCTATATAAAGGCATTATATTTTATAAACTGATCTTATGTTTTAGATTTATCTTAATCTGAAAAGTAACTATATCTGTTGGGTAAATGTAGTGGAGTTAAAAGTACAATATTTCCAACTGAGATGTAGTAGAGTAGAAGTATAAAGTAGTAGCATAAAATGGAAATACTCAAGTACAAGTACCTCAAAATTATACTTAAGTACAGTATTTGAGTAAATGTTAGTTACCTGATTCATCTGCTTGCTTCTACATTCATTAGACATTAAATCATCTTTATTTATTATGATATTTTTTTTGTAATTGGGGTGTCCTTTTGCTTTCTTTGTCAGAAAATGACAGACCGAGCTCACTGGTCCCGGACCTCATTGATTACAACATGCCTCTTACTGCCACCTACCTGAAACAGATGAAACTGCAGTGCATGACTGCCACTGAAAGGGTAAGTGCCTCTTCCTGCAAGTGGACTGTGAATGTTTGTGAAGCGTGGGCATAGATTCAAAGTGTCCTGGTGGATTAATTAGAAAATCAGCCCACTGTTAACATCCTCTTTTCACTGTAATTGTGTTTGTATTGAATGCACACAAATCCTCTGGTTGTTTTCTTTTAAGTCTGGTCAAGGCTGTAGGGAGAAGTGCTTTGTGCAGGCACAATAAAACATCCTTCCTCTTAACTTTTGATTCATTATTAAACAATCAGAGCCGTCTGGTCTGCTGGGAGGAGGAGCTCAGTGTGAAATGGGGATTAGTAAATCTTCTGTGCAGAGTGACGTCACGTGTGAGACCACTCCCATGTGTGGCTGTGACAGAAACACTCAGAAACCACTGTCACTAAAGTGCAGGCAGCGGTACTTGATGATGATAATGTCGACCTCACTCACGCATAATTAGGATTATCCGGAACAATGACCCAGGCTGTGATTTGTGGGTGAGTACAAATTAACAAATGCTCAGACTGTTGGGCGCATCTGTGTGCAGACTGAGAATGAGCAGGCCAATAATTTAATAATTAACCATCACAGAGGGTTATGTCAGTGTTGTAGTAATTTGTTCCATATCTCTGCCGCGCCGGTTTAGAGATCAGTTCAAAGCAGCAGTTGGTTCAAAATGCGGCAGGTTGGATCTGTTTACAAAAGCAGATCAGTAGATTACACAAACATATCTCCATGCTTGAAGGTTGGGGGTTGTATCAACTTCTGGTATTATATCTTGTGTTTGTTTGTCTTGATCGGTGGGACAATAAAGTTTATTCTATTCTAAAATATCTGAGTAAAGGCCACCAAGTGCTTCATCTTAATTCTTTGTGAACTCTATGATGTGATGAACCTGGTCTCAGTTTTAAAAGTAAATCCCCCCACGTTATCAATTATATACTTTCCTAAAGCATAGACATTAATGATGCTACATTTCCAACTACTTAGAAACAGTAATTAGAGACTCTCCCTCCCTCTCTCTCTCTCTCTCTCTCTCGTTGTGTATGTCTCTCTCTCTTTTTAATGCTACATCGCTCACTTGGTACCTAATGGAGCTGTCACTGAGCATTTTGGTCCTCCTCAAAACCCCTTTACAGAGGGACGGCTGCATATTCCCAGGAGTTTAGGCCTATTTGTGTGCTCGTGTGGGTGGAATGAGATGACGAGATGTATTTCTGCTCTGTTTCCATCACACAGTCGTGGTTTTGCCCCCTTCTGCCAGCTGACACATGACGGTGTGCACGCAGGCCAAGGAGGAGTCACCATTTACGTTAGCATAAAGTGAACTGGCTGAAGCTCGCCGCCGGTCTGAAATGTGGTCGCGGTATAATTTCTGCAGTTTGAAGCCAAAAGCTCGGGACGGCCTTTGAATAGTTTGTGAGATTATTCCGCTCTCCTCTGCTAATCCTTACCCCCGTGGTTTACTCACACTTGTGTTACGCTACAACAAGCATCTTTAGGGTCTCTACGTAACAGAGTTAAAAATAGCAGTGCTCCAAGAAACATATTACTCAACAGGGAGCCTTTTTTCCTTTTTTTCTGCTGCCAGACTTCAGCATGTTTTATTAAGAGTTAAATCAAGAAAATAACCATTAACGTGTAGGTTCACATTGTTTCAAGTCATAAATACATACATTGAAAGCTTTATTAGTTGCTGTAATTGTTCATCCTTAATATGAGACTTTCTGTTAGCATCCCTCTGCCGTAGCTCAACAAGGAAGTACTGTCCGTGGAAGCACAAAGAGGGAATTCCATGCTAAGAACACTGTAAATTTGGAAGGTCCCCCATCACTTACACTGACATAGCTTTAAGAAAGGACTTCTTTGTGGCCTGTATGGACAGCAGGAACAATTACAGTGACCAAAACCACTTTCAAGATAAACAAGTGAACCTGAGATGCAAAGAGACATGAAGATAGCCTCTTTTTATCTTCACGGGATGAATGGGAAACTTGGAAGTTGCTGTCTAAAGTGAGAGGATCTTTCTCCCGACACTCAGCGGTCCGCTCCCTCTGCCCATCCAGGTTTCTTTCCCTGCCTCACAGTCTCCTTTCTCTCCCGCCGTCTCCCTTCAGGATGACAGTTCGGTGAGCAGCGAGGACATGAACAGCGCTGAGCCCACATGGGTCGCAGCTGAGCAGCCCCCAGTGCCTGAGCCCAGTCCACCGAACGGAGAGAGAGTCAGCAACCCGACCACCGTTAAAGAAGAGGACGGTAAGACAACTGGAGACACACAGCCATCTTGTGCTAATAGTTGTCACTGGTTGTTGTTGTTGGCATGATGTGGTTTGATTTGTTTTTGCTCCTTTTTAGTTTTATTTACATCTGGAATTTGAATTATATAAACTCATTGCATGGGATGGGTACAGACTGGTGTTACTCAGGAAACAGCTTGCCTCGTTCTTAGTGGACTAATCCAAATAAATCTACTCTTACAGGGGGGTGGGACACCACCGCAGCCCCAATCCATTGTGCACCCCTCTCTCTCAGGGTACAGGGCTTAGAGAAGTAGGACAAAGGCCGATATTAACCTTCACAGATTAGGAACCACTATAGAAAAGACTGAAAATAGGGCAGATCACTGAAAGGGAGAATGATTCTGTTCCAGCGAACATAGGTGTGCACAGAACACATGTAGAAATCATCACAGTGAAATCAGTACATGAGCAGTAACTGGGTTAAAAAGCTGTAATTTGCACACACCAGGAAGTGAAGGCTCCCTTCCCCCATCAGTCCCTCCTCATCCTCATCTCCTTCTCTCTTTGCTGTTAAAACTCCTAAGATTCCCCCCTTCTACCCTAACTTTTATTTATCTTGACAGTTGACCCCAATACTCACTTCCTTAACAGTTTCGGAAAGCACAACACAAGGCGGGAAGTCCCATCCCCCTGTAGTTACACACCCACTCTGTTGTTACCCAAGACAGAAATAGAGCCTATTGTAGTAAACAAACCCACATTAATGCTAAATGATAACAAACATCAGCTCATCTCTGTATCTGCGTCTTCGTCCTGTTCCTCCCCTTCTGCCAGATGACGACTCCTCGGAGAGCGGCAGTGCCAACGGGCTGCCGGCCCTGACCTCCCCAGAGGTGCTGGCTGTGGGTGGGAACCCCCCAGATGGTGGGGCCCCTTACGGGGAGGTGACAGAGAACGGTTTGAGCGCTCCCCTGGACTTCAGCACCACCTCGCCCTCGTCCTCCTCAGAGGATCAGCAGCCGGTCAATCTGAGCGACAGACTGCTGCCTGCGGGGAGCTCGCCGCCAAACTCTTACCCCGCAGACCCCAACAGGAAGTACCCCATCAAAACAGAGTACAACAACAAGGTAAGAATGGAAACTTCATTTAAAATACTTCATCTTTCTCATGTGTTACGAACTTTCTCTCAACAAACAGTTAAGACAAACAGCTCTTGTGTGTGTATAATCTATAAAAATGGTATTTCTGTGTGTTTCTGTGTGTTTGTAGTCCCCTCCTTACAGCTCAGGAAGCTATGACTCTGTGAAAACCGAACTGAGCATGAGCGCAGAGGACTTGACCTCTGGTCGGGCACAGATAATTGACGACGACGACGACGAACATGATGACCACGATGACAGTGACAAGATCAATGACGCCGAGGGTATGGACCCTGAGAGACTTAAAGCCTTCAATGTAAGTAACCTAACTGTTGCGGTATAATTAAGTTCATACAGAGAGAATACAATACAGTGCCGTTCTTATCTGTGGCTCTCCAGTACTGATAATATCAGCCAGCACTGTTATTGCTATTATGCATATTGTACTTATATTAAAGATGAGAGAAATCTTCGTATCCACACCCAATATAGGCAAGAACTCACTATTTATTCTGGGAGAATCACTATCTGTGCATTTCTGAGTCTAATGGAAACAACTAGAACAGGAGAGTTGCAAAAATGCAAACATGAGTGAATAAGCAAACACTAGAAATATTGTCCTGAATATAAGCAATGATTTCCATCGCTCCTGTTTTCATCACCTCCCCCTTCCTCTTTATCCTCTCTTCTTCCACTCTACCTCTAATGCTCCCCCATCCCCTGCCTTCCCTGTTCCTCTCTTTTGTTTTCGACTCTCACACCCCTCTCTCTCTCTCCACCCCGCACCCCCACTGCATTTTTCTGCTCTACATCCTCTGTCTCCCCTCCCCCCCTCTCTCTGTCTCTGTCAGATGTTTGTGCGTCTGTTCGTGGATGAGAATCTGGACCGCATGGTGCCCATCTCCAAACAGCCCAAGGAGAAGATCCAGGCCATCATCGAGTCCTGTAGCCGCCAGTTCCCAGAGTTCCAGGAGCGCTCCCGCAAGCGCATCCGCACCTACCTCAAATCCTGTCGCCGCATGAAAAAAGGCGGTTTTGAGGTACAAAGTGCCCCCAGCTAAAACTCAAACATACAATCATAAATCTCAAATAATGCAGTGTTTCACATTCCTAATGTGCAAAAATCTCGCTGACCCTTTCTGCCAGATACGACCAACACCTCCTCACCTCACCTCTGCCATGGCTGAGAACATCCTCGCTGCTGCCTGCGACAGCGAAACCCGAAATGCTGCCAAGAGGATGCGGCTTGATGTCTACCAACCGACGGTAAATGTCTTGGCAGTTGGTGTTTGTGAATTTGCCCAGCAGGGATTCGGGAATGTGCTAGGAAGCCACGCGTCATTAACGCCAAACTGCACAACATAAACTACAATATTCTGCCCAAACTGAAAACATTTAATTTCTCACAGGATGAGCCCGCCTCTGTTGACAAGCCCAACTCGAGGGACCCGGCCTCTGTGGCCCCGTCAGGGTTCTCCATCTCCAGCGCAGCTTTCGCCCAAGACCAGCTCTACACCAACGGAGGCCTCAACTACAACCTGCGGGGATATGGGACAGTCGGCAGCAACCAGCAGAACTCTGGTGCTGCACAAACCAACGGTGAGGAGCTTCTATCAGTCCAGCTCAACAAAATAATGTGGCTGGAAAAAGAATTGTTAATGCTGTGTATTAAGAAGAAAAGGATATTTAGCACACTGCTCTTGCAGTTAAAGGGGGGTTTTACGCAAATTACAAAAACACAACATATTTTCTCATATAAGTCTCAACCTTAATGTGGGTGAATGGAATTTTATTTGTGGACATTGTTTTTAGCAAGAGATTTGATAAATGTCTTAATTGCAAAATCAGTGTGCAGGAATCTCCTTTTCTTCAAGATTCTGCTAGTTCCAGGGTATTTAGTCCTTACATACTTTGATATCTTAACATTTCTCAGGCTATGGATGCTTCCTGACCCTTTTTTATGTTCCCTGATGTGTCTCTGAGACTGTATTGTATGTTTTTCTTAAATCATCACGGTTGTGTCCGCAGGTCCCACAGATCTGAGTATGAAGTCAGTCGGCCCAAACTCCTCCTCCTCCAGCTCCAACAGTCACGGTCAGGGAGGTGGCGGAGGTGGAGCTTCGGCTCAGCTCAGCCCCCCGGAGGTCACAGCGGTGAGGCAGCTCATCGCAGGATACCGGGAGTCCGCCGCCTTCTTGCTCCGCTCAGCAGACGAGCTGGAAAACCTGATCCTGCAGCAGAACTGAGTCTGATCCGAGACCTTCTCCTAGCCTGTCCATCTCTGTCGCTCTCAGTCACACATATTTGGGCAGACTTGCATACAAAGACACAAATGTACATGAGTGATACTGCAGTGCACAGTGGGTCCCGTAGGTATGGTACCTTTACTTATTCCCACATGTTTATGTATTTGGACGGGCCAGAACATATCACAGGCTGAAAAATGTTTATTTATGCATTCGGTTCACTTTGACCTTAGTGCCCTGTTATCTGTAGCCATTCATCCCATTCACTTCATTTTACCACTTCAACCTCCATTCGTCTCAGGAAGCGATGAGCTATGTGAAAAAAATGATCTGCATTGGTATGCAGGGGAGTACCAGAGGTGTTAACCTTAAATTATTGTGACCATAATGCCACATTGGCTCGTTAGTGCAGATGTTTGGACAAATTAATAGTTAAATAGCAGTGATTTAGTGTCATTACCTTGTTTCTATCTTCACACAAATGTAAAATATGCTGTACAGTGGCATGATTTGAATCAACGACAACTCTCTCCAAATTTACTTCTGTTTCTTGGAAAATTTGGAGCATTGCTTTCTGACAGTCCATAGATGAATCGCTGCTAAATCAACCGACCTGTTAACCTCAACAGCTACTGGAAGGACGTGCTGACTTGCATATACGCAAAAAAAAAAAGAAGAAAAAAATGTAGAGAAAGCAAAAGAAAAACAGGGCAGTGTTTAACAGTTTTCACATGTAAATTTTGACCAACAGATCCGTCAAGTCGTGCGGTCGAAACTATACCTCGGCCTCCTTTTGAGTGGTTTCCAGATTCTTAGGCATGTGGTTACTAGGAGACAGAGACTCATTACCCGACGTGACTTTATTTTATTTTAGTATGAATATTTCTATCACGGGCAATTTCTCATTACTTAAAAAAGGAAAGGAGGCTTTTAAGAAGCATGGGTATGCAAATTGAGGTCACAGACACCTGTCAGGGAAAAAAGGAGATTAATATATTGTTTTGACTCTTGGTTTTATAACCAGTGCTACTGGAAAAGTGGAAAAAGGTGCAATATCGAAGATAATCAGTAATGGTGTGCTTACTGAAATGACTTTGTGAGGCTTGCTGAAGCGTTTTAAGGCAACAAGGGGAGCACTTTACCACGATCTCCTCCTGCTGTAACTGTCGAGTTGTAAAAAGAAATGATATCCCATGCAGCATTGTAGCCAATTTCAATGTTGTTGTTTGTTGTGAATACTGATCTTTATCGCTAACCTCATAACCGAGGCACTTTCATTGTATTGGGATCAGTCATCCGTAGTGACAAAAGGAAATGGGACCTGGCAAAAAAAATGAGACTTAATGTTGCACGTCTTTTTTTTTTTTTTTTTGGTTTGTTTTGTTTTTTAACTTTAAAGTGATTTTGGGGTCATTTTGTGAAGGAATTGTCCTGTGAGTATTTTTTTTAAGTTAAAAGGGGCACATTGAGCTCACATGCATCCATTACAGGCGGTCAAATGAATGCAGCCTAACATCCATATGTCTTTACTGGATGCAGTGTGAGTGTGTGAAGGCTGCTCAGACGTCCGTCCGTCCGTATCATCCCCTCTGACCTCAGCTGTGTCAAACCCTCTCTCCCATCTCCGCTCACTGATATCATGTCTGAAAACACACGTTTGAAAAGAAGCAAGAGACAATCTTTTGAAAAAGATGTAATCGCATCACAGTTTACTCTCCCAGCTTTCTGCTATGGTGTGTGTGTGTGTGTGTGTGTGTGTGTGTGTGTGTGTGTGTGTGTGTGTGTGTGTGTGTGGTCTGAGGGCACACAAGAGTACTCAAAAGCCGATCTAGAGCACAGTCTCACAACAGACACTTTTAATGGTGAGTCACTCAGCACAAAAAAAAAAAACAACAGTCGTGTAAGTGTGTGTATGTGGTGTTTTTTTTATTTATTATTTTGTTGAAGTGTTGGTATTGACAGTATGTTGATTTTCTGTTTGTGTATAAGTGGAGTGACCCAGTTTGTACAACATCAATCTGTGAAGATTTTAATTCAGTAGGCTGAAAAACATTCCAAACAAGGACAATGACTCTTCAAGCAGCTGAAAGTGGCTCGCACCTTATTGATTTGTCAAAGTTTAGAGAGATATATTTCTGTATTTATCACAAATCTATCAAATCTATCGGTTATTTATCATGAATCAGTCTATTTCAGCGTCATTCATACATTTCTCACCTGTTTACAGTTGGATTTACATACTAAATGAACCATTTTTACATTTTTTTATTACCATGTCATGATCGGGCCGCATTACATTTACAATTTAAATTATCTATTGCAAGTTTGGAAGCACTTTATAGCTCAGGATTAAGGTAACATAACACAGTGATTTGAGTGTGTCTTTACCTCATTTGGAATATCAGCTTCAGTTCAAACATATTGAGAACTGATTCTAACAAAGGACAGTTTGACGCGACTCAATCAGAAGCAGCTTTCAATCTGCTTTATTGATGACTTTAAAAAAAAAAAAGAAGCTCCTTTTTGAAATCCGTACTGGAGCTCAGTTTGAACTCATCAGTTTGTTTGGTCCATCTGAGGGGTGTTTCATAAAGGAGGCTCAGAAAAGAAGAGTGTCTTGTGAAAACCAGGATGAATCTGTTTCATAAAGCTGGTTTGGAGCTATAACGTGAGCAGCAGAAGACAAGTCTGACTTTGAAACACAGACCTGAGACGTCAAGCACTGAAAAAAAAACAAACATAAAATGTAAAAATATTACAGCAAAAACTTGCAAAATAACTGCAATAAAGAACGTAAAAGAAAACCTTTTCGAGACTGCATGTTGTAGGTCAGCGGTGATCTCAGTGTGACATTGTGAAAGGGGTCACTGATGAACCTACAGAGAATTATCACCTGAATCTGCAGCTCCCCTTGACCTTACGGAGTCTCACCGCTCTCGTGTCGTTTTCAGCTAAAAAGCTCTAAAAACCAAGTGTACACTACCTGCTCAGCACCAAACAGCAGACAGACACAGTTAGCAGCTAGCTGGTGAACACAGTGGAGCGTTTAGCAGCTAAAGAGCCAGATATTTTCCTCAGGAATCGGTAGAGACCAAAAACAGAGCTAAAAGAGAGTGAATGTTGGACTTACATTCACCAGGTGGACAGAAACATGACTCCAAATGAATTATAATGTTTTTCTGTGTCTGCTGGATGTGTAAATAAGCAACTGTTTGCTAACAAGTTCACCAAATCAACTTAAAAGGTGATGATATGTCAGTGTTGTGTTCTCCACTGCCCTATAAATCAGTTATTGCAGGTTTGAGCTCTCATTTACGTGACACAACAGCCTCCATATGGTGAAATAAATTGATTTATGGCTCTTTAATTCTATTATGTGACATTTAAAGAGAGAAAAAATGGTGAAAATGTTTCTTACTATGAGGCTACATCCATTTATCAATTTCAGCTTAGTTGCAGTGCATTTAAAAGCACATGCGTTGACCTAGAATGAAAAAGATATGAGCTGAAATTAAGTGCATCCCATGTCAAAATGTGACCTAAGTTTTACATGTTGTGCAAACAGACTCGTGTCTGACAGACTGATTGTAACACTGTGTAAGCCTGAGGTGAAGCTAAGCCTGAAAACTAACCAGACCAGGATATGTTTCCATGGTAACTTAGGTCAGACTTATTTAAACCTCCTCTATGAAACAGAATTTCCTGACTTACTGAGTGAAATAAGCCTGGTTTTATCTGGTAATCCTGCTTCCTGAAACCCCCCTCTGGGCTCAAACAGACGTAATCATACAGTATACGTACGTGGGACCTAAGTCCTCACACGTCTTCCTCGTCTCCGCCAACCTGCTCGTTTGTTACTGTAGCCATAGCAGATCCTCTACACTTCATGTCTAACTCAGTGACGCCATGTTGATCTTGTCTCATCTTCACAGCCAAACATTAGCTTGCAGATTTGTAAACTTGTCTTAAACGCTGAGCAACATTTTAGCTGTGTGCTGGAGTCAACTGTGATCAACGACAACCGCGTGTTGTCATGTTGTTGTTGTTTTTTTTTTTCTAATGATGCCCAATGGATTTTCTCTTTGTATTGACTGGACAATGTAATCTATTGGTGTTGATTAAAAATGCCCTGGTAGCTTGTGGATTGCTAAAGTGGTCAGATAAATGTACTGTATAGCTGTACAAAGAGTGATAAAAGATGTTTTAAACCTTTGTTTTTTTCTGTGGGTACAGCACTGTTTAAAAAAAAATCAAAGTGGTTTTAGCCCTTGCCTGTTTTAACTTATCATTTGGTGGTGGTCTGTATTACTTCTATTGTTATTTATATTATTTCAATTGTTGCCTCTCCTGCACTGATAAGAGACTGTAGCTCTGTGCAGGGGGTTGTACTGTAAACCTGTGTGAAGCTTTGTATTTTTCCCCTCTGGTTTTGGACTCAGTGAAAGTGTGATGTTTACATGTACAGTTTTTCAGAACACTTTTTTTTTTCCTTTTTGCGTTTTGTTCAGGCTATTTTGTTTTGTTTTTGTTTCTCCTCACCTAAACCCCTAAATCTGTGTACATTTGCCCAGATATTTTTCCTTTTGTCGTTTCATTGCATCAAGTGCAGACGTGACCTCTTTGACTACTTGGTCACATGGTCAGAGTGTGCTGGCTGTGGTCGGCTTGGTGTTGTGGTGGCTTCCAGCATTTTAAAAGGTAATCTTAAGTACAAGGGAGCTTCACAACTTCTCAAAGTGGACCAGCAAAGATTTATTAAGGATCAAGACGACTTTAATCAACTGTTTTAGAATACTATTGTGGCCTAAATGGAGATCGGTGGGGGTGTAGGTACATTTATTATAGCTACTACATTAAGTGCTCAGAATCTTTTAATATCCCGGCTGTATCGTCAGGGAAAACTCCTTGTCTTTAACCCGACTGGTACCCTGAAAGGTACACTTTGACCTGTTGTAATATCTCCTCGGTAACATAAAAGCCATTCCCCTTTCCTGGCCTTTTAAGGGGAACCCATAAACCTCAGGAACTACTGAATCTCCAAGTTTAGTTTTTATCCACTGATTTCTTCTGAAATGAGATTTAAGTCTCTAATGAAAAACCATTAACATTTATATGAGATGTCTATTGTTTTGTACATTTATCATTGTGATTTAAAAGTGGAGCTTTTTCCAGTACCTGTGACTTAATATTTTGATTTTTCTTTTGGAGTGTTTATAGGTATGGATATTTATTATTATATGTGAAACTACAAAAAGACAAAAGAAAAGGTTGAACCTGTTTCATTTGTATGTTTCATGCAAAACTGTCCAGGTGAGATTCTCTCTGCCTCTTACATATCACTAATGAGGGACCTGTGTTTGTTTGGAAATAGCGCTTTTTCAGTGTTGCATCAACGCTATGAAAAAAAAAACAACAAAAAAATAAAAATAACAACAACAGTGGTTTACCAACAGCAGAGTTGCAAGGCTCTCCTCTTCTCCTGAGATGTCAGTAATTGAATAAAATAGTGCGATGAGCTATCTAACTGAGACCTCTCTTGTGGTTTCCTTTTTTTTCTTTTATTTCTGCAAACATCTGAATCTCACACCAGAAAGAAAACACACAGGTGGTTCAGCACATATTTATTGTTTTTAGGAGGGAAGGTATTTGTCCACAAGAGGACAGCAGAGTTACAGAAAGCAGTGAGAGAAAAGTCAGGAGGGTGCAGAGATCCCAGACCGTGCTGTATGCGCTGGACACACACCCATATTTAAGTTATTGAATTAGTTTACTGAATAATAATAAATGAAGCAATCAGAATACTCTCCTTGTTATCTGAAGAATAAAGGCTGATAATTAGAAAGCGTCTTCTTCTGCCCTCACTATGCATGTAGGTGTACAGCCTTGCAGCGAGCTAAACACACTTCTGACACACTGATAGGCTAAAGACTGAAGACAGCAGGTGGCCTTTGAGATATTTACTGGAAGCGATTGTGTACAGTATAGGACAACAGATTCAATGATAGTGACTACAAATCAGATAGGTATTAGTTCAGTAACAAGGAAACACATTCACAAAAGTATAGACTTACTGCCAAATTAGACACATTGAGCTTCATGCCAGTATAATCAGGGACAGATTTAACATTAAGTCCCTGCAGGATGTACAGCACAGTAATTAATCTAGTAAATATACACATAAAGTCCACAAGAGTAAAAAAAAAACAACAACAGCAAAATACACAACAGTTAGCCCAACAATAAACTCAATATCTATGACTCAACTTTACTTAGAATGTTGTATTAGCAACACATTAGCCTCAGATAGCTAGTACAATGGCTAGCTTGGTTAGCAGCAAACTGATCACAGAGAAACTAAGTTAACTAATTACGAATCAATACCTACAGATAATGCTCCAACAAGGGTATTTTGGAGTAGATAAAAGATGTCTGTCAATATTTGTTTGATTACAGATCTGACAAAAAATGGTGGATGTAGCAGTTAAACTGTATGGAACTCTGCCAGTAGTGGTTGCTACTAGCAAGTCATGCTAGCTGCTCTGTGAGGCTGTACTTTAGTGCAGCGGTGCTTTGAGCTAAATGCTAACACCAGCATGCTAACATGGTCACAATGATAATGCTAGCATGTAGATGTTTAGGAGGTGTAATCTTTACCATGTTCATCATCTTAGTTTAGCGTGTTAGCATGCTAATATTTGCTAATTAGCACTAAACAACACAAAGAACAGCTGAGACTGATGGGAAGGTAATTAATTTTGCAGGTTTTTGGTCATCAACCAAACCATTTTGACCTCATGGTGGTGCTAGAGGAAAAGTTAAGGGAAGTCAGTAGGATTCATAGTCTGGAAACCATGAATGTTTGTACAAAATTTTACTGTAATCCAGTTATCATCATTTCAGTCTCGACCAAAGTGGTGGACCAACCGACTGACCCCAAACCTGGACCCCATAAAATGGCATACCGGTAACCTACATTTTATTTCTTTTACATATTTCAGTATGTCCCATGTGCAGTGTTCGTGATTATTGTTTTTTTCTACTTTAAAGATACATTTTTATTAATTAGTTTAACACAAACCCAGATACTCGTTAAACGTGTAGTTCTGATGCATGAATATTTTTAATCCGGTCATATAGTCTCATCTAGTCTAGTGTAGTCTGGCGTGACCTAATTTTACTTGGTTTATGATTTCAGACGGGAAATGGAGTAGGCCTAGTGATGATGTCAAATATTTTGTCTTGGATTATGTAGGTCTGGGAAGTGTTACAGCTGGTTTCACAAACAGAGTCTCATATGAAAATGGACGGGGTGTTCCATGAAACCAAAGTCAATATTTCCACACAGTGAAAACACAACAGCAATGACCTCATTATTTTCTTAATTACACTCTCTAAATACTCAGTTATAAGTAATAGTCCTGCATTGAAAATACAGAAATTAGATTATTATTACTGATCCATTACTGTGTATGTAGCATTTTAACGTTGGTCGAGGTGGAGATAATTTTAAGTATTTTATATACTAATGGTTTAATCTATAACAATGCATCATATTTTATAAGCTCATCATAATAAATATTGAAAGAAGTTTTTAAAATCCTTTACGTGAGTTAAGAAGTAATACCACAATGTATAAATAATCAACTACAAGTAAAAGTCCTGCAATCAAAATGCAGGACTTTTACTTATAGCCAAAGTACAAAAGTATTATGAGAAAAATGTACTTAAACATTATTAGTAAAGGTTCAAGACTTAATCCAACTACTTTTAAAAATTCCAAACATGATCCACACAAGAAACACAAATAAACAACTGTGGCCTGCGGAGATAAGCGATCATGGAGGGACTTTTTGTGTTGACGCTGAAAGTCCCTCAGTGACACGTGGACTCATAGGACTCATGGTTCACGTTCTCTGCTCATGCTGCTGATCAAATATAGACCTAAAACAGGATGTCACCAGAGCCCCCGCAGACAGTCTGGACCCCTTGACCCCTTTCAGAGAAACATTTAAAATTATACAACTGTACTGTGTCTGCAAATACTGAGAATTAGATGTATATATCCTCTCCTCTTATCCGTGCAGTCTGAACTTGTATGTTTTGTGGGTGTCCGGGGGTTGGACTCTTTGGCAGCGCTGAATAAATGGCCAGATGCCTTTGCCCCAGATTCCCTATTTGTCTTTGAGCCAATTGATGATCAGGAGCGCTCTGTGTGGCCGTGCCAACATTTTCCACTGACTATAAGCAATGAGACCGGATCAGGGTTTAAAAAAAGACTCTGACCCAGGAATAGAGTTTCATTAAGGATCAGAAAAAAATATGATGAAGGTAAATTTATTCAAATCTTCCACGCAGAGCTATTTTCAATTTGTGATAACACTGATGACGTGACCTCCTGTCACCTTACATTAAATGGTAGAAAACTGGAGCACCTCCTTGAAAAGTGAAAGATCTCTCCCTCGTCTTATTCACAGTCATGTCAATACAGTGTGTTTTTGACGTTATACCCAGGGAGTATTCCACCGATTTAGCTTTGCACTCCTATAACATTGTTGGACTCATGATGGACAGTTTTTTTTTTTTTTTTTTAAAGGATCAAAATCGATGCAACAGAACCAGAGATATTACCCAAAATGCAATCCGACTGCAGACAGTTCAGTCAGAAATTCAGGTGTGTTATGCTAGTAGGCTACCAGCTAGCGTAGCATCGAGCCACTAGCCTCAAGGAGAGATGAGGAGCAGGCTACAGATGTCTGGTGAGCTCACTTCTTTCTAACTCTACAACCCCAGATATTTTTATCATTTTCAAACTTGTAGTCTTCAGCCCCAACCAACGCTGACTCAAGTGACATCACTTAAGGCAACTTACAAGACTTTGCACAGCTCCCCCTGGAGCCACAAATGGCTTTATACAACTTTTTTCACTTATGCCCTAGTACTCCCCAAGACCTGTAAACATACTTTGATATATAAAATCAGTGGACTTCCCCTTCAAGTTTCAGCTCTGCCTTTAATTGATGTGTTGACCCAAATGCCATATTTTTAGTTTTTGCTTTATTAAGTGTAGCTAATTATTTGTTACAGACTGCAACTCTTCGTTCAATTCACTTTCTAGCTCCTAAATAGTGTATTTTGCCATATATATTATTGAATCGTCAGCGTTGTCTATTAATGGTAAATAATCTGTAAAAATAGCAAACAATAATGGTCCTAGACAGCTTCCTCGAGGTATACCACAACTAGTAGATTTTATACTAGAAAATTATCAATTAAGAAAGACCCTCTTTTTCCTGATAGTTGAATAACTGTCAGTCCTTGTCAAACCATAACATTTCATTTTCTCTAATAACAATCTGTGTTCAGTTAAATTAAAAGCAGCACTAAAGTCAAGTACATTCCCTTCCACGTTTTTCTGATCAATCACTCCAAGCCAATCAACAGTCATCGGATTTGGAGCAGTTACTGTTGAAAATCCTTCCCTGTAGTAGGTCGTAGTAGCCTTTAAATGCCTGGGCCTTGCACTAGGTGCCCTATGTATTTATTTTTTACTTTACATTAAAAATAACACTGTAGTGTTGTTGTAATTAACCCGTATGAATCCTGGGCCTTTCTACAGGATTCTACAGCATCACAAAACCTTTCTTCCCTCATGTATTTGTTTGTTTTTTCACTCTATCTAGTGCTTTTTTGGTCACTGCAACTGTGTTGTTTTGGTATAAATGTTCTGGGGATTCATCCTTCACCTTGTTCCGTAAACTTTGCACAGAGTAACCTGGAGTGCATTCTGGAAAAATAAAAAAAGACCTGCATGGTGGGAGACCCCGTGCCTGTGAAGTGACACAAGAGTGGTTGTACTTGGCTGGGATCACAGGACATTTTTAGACCCTGATACGCTGCCAAGAATAGGGCAGCTTTGTAGGGCGGGTAGGACAGATCATTCACTTTTTAAATGGGTAGAGATGCTTGAAGGTCTTAAAACATGAATCATGTCTTTGGTCGTTTAAATGCCAAAATGTTTGTCCCAGTATGTGGCTCTAAATGCTCCACATACAGTCCTGGAATGGTTTGACTTTCCTGTTTGAACAGAAAGATTATCTTACAACAGAACTGGACTGTAACTAGACTTTGTTCAGTCTATTCTTAGTTGTCAGTGTGCACATTGCAAAATGTTCCCTACATACTGATTTCACAGAAAAGCCAATTCAGAAAACCAGTGCATTTATTGATCCTTCTAACAGTTAAAAGTACCCCATGTCATTGCAGTAATTAGAATATTTTAAGGTCCAAAATTATAAGAAAGTATGCTAAATTGTATGAAAATTTCACAAGAGATTGGTTTTAAGAGGGATCTACGGCTCTGGCTTTGGAAACATGGTCCTACTACAGTAATATTTGTGAATACAATCTTTTTTGCCACTCATATTTCTTTCAGCTCAGTGGTTAGTCCAAAAACTGCTATTGCTTTTGAATAAAACACACACGCAGGGGAGCATTAAATGCTGTCTCCTTGCAGCATTTGTAACGTGAACAGACTTTTTCCAACAATGTGCTGTGGCATTTCAAAAATGTCTTTTAAAACGATTCCAGTACAAGTAAATGTAGTGCAAATGCAGTTATTATGGATGGATGTGTGACAAACTCTGCAGCAGGTCTGTGCTAGCCGTAACTGGTAACTGACCAGTGATCTGCTTTCAGAAATGTGTTGAATAAATGTTAGGGTCAGCTAACTTTGGCTGCTGTTTCCAGGTTCAGTTATACATTTGCAGAAAATATGAATATGTGTTTCAGTGTAATTGCTCCATGAAAACCATATAATTGTCCTGACCTTTACTTTTCCAGAAGCGATTGACCCACATTCATTCAAGCTCAGGTGAGGCATTATGTAAGCTGCATTAACAACTGAATTAATCGTTGCTAATCATAAGCTAAACAGATTAGGTCTGTTTGGTAAGTAGGCTGCATGTGTTCCCTCACAGAGTTATAAAACAGCTGCTCTGCTGTGTGAGTCACCTGAAGAGAGGTGACAATAGTACTGAAGATTTATTAAAGACACAAAACAGGTAATGTCACATATTGTGTTCCTAAATAATAAGACTATGTTTGTTTTCGCTACTAGGGTGTAAAGATTAAAAACAGCTGTATGGAAACAATAAAATGTAAGACACAAATACAGACTGCAAGCCTTATATTGTATTATTATTAACAGTATCAAGTCACAAGAAGAATAAAATGAAAAAACTTTTTACATACTTGAGTTTTTTTTTTAACTTTTGGTCATAATAAAAAGATACTATACATATAGGCAAATAGGAAAAGCAAACTCCATTGACTAAACGTAACAAACACCATCATCATCACCACATCATCATCTCCATCTCCAGCGACGGACTATGTCATGGATGGCAAGCTGAGGGTGAGGGAAGTGTGAGGGCGGGGCGGGGACAGGCGGCAGGAAGGTGAGGCGGTGGGAATGGAGTCTAGGAGGAAGTTGGTGGAGGAGTCGTTGTTTCAGACTTTCCGTTTTCACTGCTTTCGCTGAGTTGTCTGTTCAAAACCATCTCCCTGGCGATGCAGGTCACCTGACCGTTGGCCACTGTGTAGGTTCCGTTCCTGCAACACAAAGGAACGTTAGTTTTACCCAACAGAACCAACAAATCAAAGGTAAATGCCCCTGATTAACTTTAGTGTGGTAACGTGCATATATTACGACACTCACTTTTGATTTTCAGATCCGTTGTGCATGCCGGGCTGGTTCTGTTTTGCAAAGAAAAATGAAGTCCACCAATGGCCAGAATCTTGCCTTGGAAGTCCTGCGAAGAACAAAATTATGTTAGACAGGAACTTGGTTTGGTGCAGGGAGACTTCACTTCACACTTTCCAAAATAAAACCTTTTTTATACCTGGGTGGTGTGGAATGACCTCCCCTGTGTGCTCGGCACTGCCGCAGGAGCTGTTGCTGGAGGCAGACCCGAGGCGCCCTGGAATAAAGATATAAAGACATTTCCTTTTAGTAAAAAAAACAAACTCAAGGTTATCTTATCAAAGACAAAAACAGGCTTCCACAGGGGGAAACAAATACTGCTGTCAGATGCAGAATGAAAATCAATCAAAGATGCATTCAATGAAATGGATACAATATAAATGCATATAGGCCACGTCTGACTCACTTCTATAGTAATCATGGGTGGCGATGAGGGAGCCACTTGATGGAATTGCTGCCATTTTCTCCGACCTCAGGTGGAAAACCGCTCAAAGATGGAAAATGGTAACCTGGAGGAGAGGCAGAGGAAAATAGGTGGTGTTATTAGGCTATAAATAAAACAGCAAAATGGATGCTGTTATGTTTTCATCTTTTAATTTCCTTCCATTTTATCTTATTTTATATCTCTTGCATTTTGGGTACATTGTTATACTGCTGTCACCAAATTATCTTATTTTAAAAAGCACTGCTTCCAAGGACAGTGCTTCAGTCAATACCCCAGTATAAAGATACTGGCTGGGCTTATGGAGACATGAGGTGAGAAAGCACATGCATTGACAGCATTTACAGAAAAACATGTCTCTCAGGACCCGTTTCAGAGCCGTTTCATGCCCTCTGTGCTCCATTCATGTCCACAGGCCTTCACTGCAGAGTGATAAAGCAGGAGCAGTTGCTTCCTAGAATCTAGTTTTCCGTGACTCAAATAACTGAGTGTGTGAGAGTATGCCCACATGTCCAGTTGAACTCAGATAACGTAGTGCACGAGCTGGCTGCATGACTGGCAAAAGATTATGCCGGTGTTCTTGCCATAGGCCTTGGGGGCATATTTGTATTACTGGTAGACGTCCAAGCCATTACTGTGTTCAGCCATGAAGTTGTAGGTTGCTCTATCAAAATGTTTTAATGGCAAAAACAAATATAAAATCATACCTGTTTTTCAGAATGTATTGACATCGCAGCAAAATGTGTTGAATATTAGAAAACATGCAAGCATAAACATGTTTTATTTGTGTCTGTGTATATCATATTTCACGTGTATTTAAGTAGAATAGGTTATCAGCCTGGAGCCTGAGAACCAGTTGAAGGCTGTGAAGCTTAACACCAGGTGAGCAGCAGATGGCTTTGGGGATTTCAAGGAGCAGACATAACACATGTCTAGATAAACACAGCAGGTGACGCATGAAAAAAACACTTATTTGACCTAGTAACAATTATTTACCTTATGTGCAGATGTGTTGCAGAAAATATTGAAACACTTAAACTTAAAAAATGACACCTGTGGATATACTGTGACAGGCAGGTATCCTCACTAAAGAACAGCACAGAAGCATCCCAGCACACTTGTGCAAAAACTACCTTTGTATTTTATATTTGTATTTATGGACTGGACTGTTGTATACATGTTGAGTATGGCAACTGTCTTCAAACATTAGGTCATATTTAATTTACATTTAAACAAACAAGGGAATAACTTTTTATGTAACAAAACCATGACTTTAATTATTTTGACTTACCTTTAAGATTAGGATGCTGTTGTTGGCACCGGACGCGGTTGTAAGGTGCGGATGGCTTGAGGTAGAAGAGGTGCTAGTTGTTTCAATGGCCCATTTGTGGTTGAGCTATCTGCGTTGACCCCTCTCGGTCAATTCACTGCTACTGTCACTGACTCCGCAGCGGAACGACCGGCTTTTATAGGGTCTGCCCTCGGCGCGTGCTGCTGTGGCACGGGGCGGGGACTGTGGCAGCTCGAGGACTCAGAACGTTGCTGTTGTTCTGTTCGGTTAGGAGCTCGGTGACACGAGACTAAAGGAGGCTTTGGAGAGGCTTTAATTAACACGCTCCATGTTAGCTAGCTAACGGTTGTTAGCTGCTGAGTTTAAGGAGTGAGTTGGAGACAAACTGACAAGAGACGAATGCCATTTAAGAACATTTAAATCAGCAGTACAGATGCGTTGGATTAGTTTTAACACGTTAGACATACGTTTTTATGCGTTTAACGTTGTTCTCCCAGCAGCGTCACAAAATGTTAACGTATTATTTTCTTCAGAAGTAATGTTAGGTAGCTACAGTACGTTAACTGTAGTCGGTAAATTAGCAAACTTATGGTTTTGCGATGGGAAACAGGATCTGTTTTAACTCTCAGGTGGTGTGTCAGATCTATTAAGTTTAGCTAACTAACGTTATATAAGTGTTATGTTACATGAAAAATAGTAATACGAATATAACTTTGCTTTCCGTCGCTTTAAAACGTTGTGAGATGGCTCGGTAAACATCTCTCCCTGGTGGTCTAGTGGTTAGGATTCGGCGCTCTCACCGCCGCGGCCCGGGTTCGATTCCCGGTCAGGGAACGAGAATTTTCTTGCTTTTTAACCCGTTTTGTTCAACTAGTTCGGTTATAAATTGGGGTAGATCACGAGGTCACGATTCATTGACATGTCAGACCCGTGGATAAATAATAATGATGACTGCCACTGCATTAAATATTGGTTTGCAAGTGATCACAATCAGATGTCAGAAATCAAATTTAATACTAATGTTTTTGTCATGTTTATGTTCTACACTCACATTGCACATATTTTTTGTGTATATGTGCATATTATGTATATACATAGCTGTATATCTTGTAAATATTTAGTTTTCCTTTTTTTTATTTCTTCTTTTCTTTAGTGCTTTTATATACTTTATTTTATTTTATTGTTTTTATTCTATTCTGATTTAAATATATAAATATCTGTTTATACATTTTCTATGTGTAGTAGTGTGGAAGGGGCTTCAAACTGCATTTCATTGTGCAATCCCGTTTTGTAAAATGACAATAAAGCTGAAGCTGGAACCTAATGTTGTTTTACTAAAGTTATAGTCCCTTATAAGGCCTGGGAGTACCAGCTTTTGATTTCAGTAAAAGTTGATTAACTACAGTAGTAGGGACACTTACTTTCCATATAGTAAAACAAAACTGTTAATACATTTAAAGCCTGCAGCGCCACCCACAGGTTCAATATGAAACAAGGCCACCACTGACAGTAGCCTAGGCTTTAGATACATTTTGTCTCAGAAATAGCAGCAGGACATTTAATTAAGAACACCAATCTAAGTAAATTAAATCACTTATGCAACCATCAATAACAAAAGACCACACACACCATTCAATTGACTTTAATTGAAAAATCTTAACGTACAAAAATACTTCATGTTAGTGAATATTCTGTTTTGTACATGTCACAATTAATGTCAATGAATACATAATGCAAGATGGGTTTACTGCAGTCACATCCAAAGAAATAACTCTTAAATTACATGTATCCAACATGCAGAAATATAACATTCTCTTATTAAAGGACTATTTTTACATTAAAGTTTAAAATAATATTCCATTTCAAATTTAATACATTAGTCGTATTAATACAACAGTCAGAAATAACAGTGGACAAACTCACACAGACAAGGGAGCAAAATAACATAATTTCATAACTTTACATGGTATGAAAAATAATGAATTGTGATATGTTCGAAGGGTCCATCTCATGTGCGTGAGGATCTTCTTTCAAACCCAGAGGTGTCTCCATTATTTGTCGCATTGCCAGTCACCTTGTCCTGTGTGATCCAGACAGGAAACAAGTGATCAATACTCAGATACACAGTACTGTAAGATCACTGTGGGCCTGCTGTTCTGACAAACTCACCTTCACATTGCCGACCATTTCTTCAAAAGACTTGAATGTAGAGGAATGTCTGCGGAGAAATATGAAGACAAATTACACATCAGCTTTTTTTCTGTAAGTCATAACTAACCAAACATTCCATTTTTGTTTAACCACACAAATACAGCAGTAAGCAGTAAATATAGAAATTAATTGCAGTGACAAACACTCATGGTGTTTTACCTCATAGCCGGCACACTCATGGTGTGGCTCAGGGTACTGGATAAGAGACAGAAAGAAGGGAGTTTGAGCATTAAACAAGTGACAAGTAAGGCTTAAAAACAAAAAAATCATACAGAATCAGCAAAAAAACAACCCTTCAATTTGCTCAAAATGTTATATATCTTTTGTGTAGGGCTGCAACTAACTATTATTTTCATTATTGCTTCAACTGTCACTTATTTTTCCAATTAATGGATTCATTGTTTATTCTAAAAAGAATGTCAGAAAAAGTTAAAATCACAATTTCCCAGAGCCCAATGTGACATTTTCCAATAGTTTTGTATGAAAAAGTCCAAAAACCCATACAACATATTTGATTTTAAAGGATATAAAACTGAGAGAAGAGAAGCAATAAACAGCAAATGTGTATTATTTTTCCTTGATAAATAATTTGATAAAATTGATTAATCGATTACCAAAATTATTGATGTTGTTGTCAGTTTCCTGACAATCAACTAATGGATTCATTGACTAATTATTTCAGCCCTACTTTTGTGTTTTATACAGTCGATACCATACTCATGTGAACTGTATGACTGTCTAACAGTTACCACAGCTGTACAAAGGTGAAACTCACTTTAAAGTCACTATATTTTACTCATGCTCTGGTCAGGACACACACACACACACACAGACACACACACTGGGGCTCATTCAGACCATTCAGCTTCAGAACAGTGAGCTCAGTTCAGTCGTACCGCTCACAGATCTTACCGTGGTGGGCTAGGGAGAGGCAGAGCTCTGTTGAGATAAAGACAGACACACAGATAACGTCACACCAGCTTCCAGTTTCCACATGGATGAGAACAACAGACTTATCAGCTACTGCTGCCCATGTCCAGCTGTACTAGTGTGATTGGATTATGGTTGCTTACTGGCTAAACAAAAACACAACACAGGAAGCCTTCGTACTTAAAGTGGTTCTCAAAATCTTCTTTGAGTTCAAAACACTCATCCCATGTAAACTTTAAAAAATGGTCGTAAATAGATTGTTGTGTGGTTCTTTAAGGCAGTTATTTAACATTTATCAGTTCTTACACTGACAATAATAATAAATCAAACCCATGCTTTGGTTCTGGTTCTGGTGTTTAGATCCAAGTAGACAGAGATAAAAAGTAATTAACAGAACAATAAATAAATATAACTGGAAATAAAAGTGCTTTCAAATGTTCTGGCATGGCATTTTCTGAGCAAGAACATGGTTTTATAATATACTTTTGTCTCAGAATATTTGTTAAGTGTTTTAGTTTGAGATGTGAAACTGTAAACCTTTAACAGTAACCTCAATTTTCATTTTAACGCATCTTTCTGACATGTTGCCCACTTTTCGTGACCCTCTGTTGGTCTCCTGCCTGTCCATCTGCCTGACTGACTTTGCCAAAGATTTTTTTCCTACCAGGCACCTCAATGGTAGCTTCTGCACCATTAACATGCAGAGTTTGGTGTTTTTATTAGCTATCACGGAGAACAAAAACTACTATCTCAAGCTAATTTCTTCTGCTAATTTTGGTTTGTTATGACTCATTACTGATCACTTTTTGAACAAAAAAAATGAGAATTGATTAAACTTTTTCTTTTCAGAAATTAGGAGGGAGGAGCCAGGCCAATCCTGAGGGTACCTCATCTCTGCCAGTCTCCTGGTGAGGGCCACGCCCATATTGGACAGCGCAGAAGATGTGACCTGGCCTGCATGAGAGAGACTCTCCCGTGTCCTCACATATCTACAGGTAGAAAGAAGCAGTAAAAGTCAGAACCTGAATAGAGGAAAGTCACAACACTGCCAACACACATGTGACACAGAAGTATGAATTCACACACTCTCACAGCAGAAATTAAACAGTTAGCAACAGGCTACACTCTATCTGGCTTTCAAACAAATGCTTCAGGCTAGTCCTGTCGTTGCCTGTTAATACTGCTGCTCCTTGTGCTAAGTCAGGCTGTAACGCTATTAACAGGGCACCGATCCTATTTGACCTGGAAAATCCCATCACTTGTTTCTAAGAAGACATCCCTCTTTAACATGTGAGTACAGGACAAAAACATTTGGAAACCTCTGCGCCATGAAATGCAGCACAAACATAATGACCAACACGCACACGTTGGAGTGGCTGATGTCCTCCAAAGTGGCAGTGGCTGTGAGATATCTGAAAGAAGAGCAGAACATGCACAAGTTGGCAGATTATTACTCCGACTAAAGACAGAGACCACGACAGTCATTAGTCATTAGTGTGCTTTTCCACGGTTATGTAACCATGTCACACGATGACAATGCGTGGCAAATGTTCTGCCAGAGGAGAAGTTGGGTGTCTTAAACCAGGTAAGACTATGGAGGTGTGTAGTGGAGTTTTTAACCATCCAACAGACCTTATTACTGTTTGTTCTAATAATTAAAATGTAACATAGAAAGCTACACTGCCAGTCTCAACATGCAACTTACGGGGCTGAGGTCTGGACGTCTTGCCAGCCTTTGGACAGGTTCTGTTTGATGTTACTGAGAGGACTCATACCCAGCTGCCTCCTGATGTCTGCTGCATATTTTTCTTTCACCAAAAGCACCTGCCGCAAGGTCTGAATTTCATCCTCCATCTATGCAGGAGAGAAACACAAAACGGTGTAATCAGTAGAGAGACAACAGTGAGCAGATGCTGTTAAATATCTTTACTTTTTTACTGCCTGTTTTTGTAACACATTGTGATTAATAGCCCAAAAAAGCTGCATCACCTTTGCAAGTTCAATCCGTAGACTGTCTAAGTCCTCCTCAGTTAGATCTGAGGGTGAGTATCCATTTTCTGTTATTCTTGTGGAGAAGCTCATGGATGATGAAGCCCCACCAAAACCTTCTAAAGAAGCATGGGCAAATACACATTAGATAGATAAAAAATATTAGATAGATAGATAAGTAGTAGTAAGTATGTAAATAGGAACAAGTATATATCACTAAGGCATAGGAGACCCTTAGATTACAGTGTGTGGGTGAATATGAATATGAATATAAATATGTTTTTTAATTTTTTAGAGAAGTTCATGGATAAAGTTGTCCTTCTGAAACCTTCGAAAGAGGCATGGGGAAAAACATTAGATAGATAGTAAATAGTGTAAGTAAAGTATATAACAACGCATATAACTGTTACATGAGATATATTTGGGTAACGAGTCGAATACGTTTAAAACTCCAGTAGTTGGCAGTTTTATATTTCATAACAGATTAAATACACACACTCGGAGCTGTCCTGAGTGCTGAACTTCACTCTATCTGCCTGGCTAGCTGAAGCTAGCTAGCTGGCTAACCGCTAGCTAGCTAGCTGGCTAACAGCTAGCTAACGTTACCTGTTGCTCACGGAGCTAACATTAGCCAGCGTCGACAGCACCGTAAACACACTATAAACACGATAGCTGCCGACTAAAACTACCCAAGATACTTGTGAAAACTAATTTTACAGTACTGTAAAACCAATGTGAGGTGGTCTCACCTGGTCGGTTCATTGCTGCCACTTTCACCTCGGAGCGTAACGTTAGCTAGCTAGTTGCAACGTCCTGTGTCCCCATCCAATCAGCTCAACTCAGAGACAAGCAGGAGGCAGGCACAGTCTGGATCACACACACACACACACACACACACACACACACACAACGAAATCATGTCCATCATTTTTTTTTTATTACACTTTCCTTATAAGAGTTTGAAAGTTTTCCTGCAAAACAACAAGTATATTGTCATCAATATATTTATGATAAGATATGATAAGTTATCAATATTATACTATCTTTAAGATAAAACATAAGGATGATTCTTTTTTATGTAAGAATCTAATCATGAGTTAAGAGATCACATTCATGAGATCCCAAATTCCCCAATATTTCCAACATAATCAGTGGTGGAAGAGGTATTCAAATACTTTACTTAAGTAAAAGCAGTAATACCGCAGTATAAAAATACTCCTGTCCTGCATTGAGAATTTTAATGTAAAAGTACAGAGTACTATCAACAAAATGTAAAGTATCAAAAGTTAAATGATGCTACCATACATATACTACAGTATATAGTACAGAGACAGAATGTAATTATATATTTAATGTAAAATATTCATCTGAATAGTAAGTAATAACTATAGCTGTCAAATAAATACAGTGACATAAAAAGTACAATATTTGTCTCTGAACTATACAAGTATAAATATAAAGTAGCATAACACAGAAAATACCAAGTAAAGTACAAGTACCTCAAATTTTTGCTTAAGGGAAATTAGCTACTTATAGTAGTAAATGTACTTAGTCACGTTCCACCACTGCCGTTATTTATGTGAACACGCCTTCCTTATAAAGCTTTGACAGTAGTGCTGCCATTACATGTAAGATAAGAGAAATTAGACCAAAAATAAATAAAATAAATAAAAGTATATTTATACTGACTGCAAGCAGAAACACTGGTACTCCTGAGATATTATGTGTAGACAAGTGAGAAATGTATGACAAATTATATTTGTATACAGTATGTGGGCTTTTAAGAGTAAGTTGTTAGAGGCAACACATTAAAATGAGCCAGTCCTGTGTCTAAAGGAGATGATGATCTTTTAATATGACCAAGGAAATCTATTCATAAGTTAGGGTCAGTCCACTCAGCTGGAAGCCAATGTAAAGCACCTGTAATGTTGGTTATACAGCCTCTGCTTTTAACTGAAACTATAGTATCCTTATACAACAAGACAACTGGATTTACAGTTGAAAGGAGTAAAATAAAAATGTTTTAACACGTTTAAATTCTCATTTATAATTAGCATGACACAATAAGTTGGTAAAATAAAAGACTTGTCTCCATCTGCTGGCAAAACATGCCACCACACTGCAGAGCTCTCTCTGTCTCCTCTAGAGGCAAGTGATGCGAGTTTTCTGTGGAGTCACTGATACACTAGATCATGTTACACTGAGATAAACAACAAAGCAGCAGTAAATCAAAACGACATGTAAATTTAAGATGAGAAATGTGTGTGTAACCCGATATTTGGTTTACTTACATTACTGTGTATTTTAAACCTTAGACATGTAATAGTAATAATATCAGTTGCATTCTGCCAAAGAATATTATAAATCATGATTGATGCAGCATAAATATATACATTTTAAAAAATCTATTAGGAAAAGTGCCACATTTTGACCAATACAAGTTAAATAACCATGGCTCTGCAGCGTCATCTTCTCTCTTAGAGGTGGAGACGTTATCAACTCACTGCTGGATTCACACTCTTAACACAGTTGAGCCTTTTGGCCTAAATTAAGATGTTTTCTCTAATTTATTACCCTTGATGAATGCAGTACTTGTACTTTTTGTACTTCTATCTTTGTAACTTGAAGATATATCTGTATTCTTTTGTTGATTATAGTGCTTCATAGGGGTGTGGTACTTGGACCATTGGATCCATTATCCAATAGATTTGAAATCCTGTTTGTCCAGTTATACAATGACACAAATGCACAAATGTTCTAGGTTGGCTATATATGTGTTTGCCTCATGTCTGTGTCCATTTTGACTCTGATGAAGACACGAAACATTAGTCTGTTTGCACAGTTAATGGCTGCAAATCAGTCAGTGTGTGCAGTCCCTTCCATTAACAGTTAATTAAGTTAATAAATTATTTAATATTTGTATTAAATCCATATATGTTAATGTTTTTAATATGCCTAGTGGCAGACCTGGTTTGGGTGTTTATGCTCCACCCTGCTCCTTGTTTATTGCCACCTATGTGCATTTCTTTTGGCTTATTTTCTTTGTGTTTTTGTGTTAAACATAAGTCATTGTCAGATTTGAATCTTCTCCAAACTATACAAACTGAGAGTGTTACTATAACTAACACCATGTTGTTATTATCCCCACGTGAAATAATTTGATAAAGACACAATGTTCAGGAACATTTATTCAACAACAGCAAATCAGATCAATGATCCACTTGTTTTCCTCCAGACACACAATTACCATGCTACAACATAAACGTTAAGGTTTATACTTTATATGGGCCAAGTGTATGTACAAGCGACCTTAACCATTAAACCATTCCTTGCTAAATTTAATGGTTACATTACAACACCATACCAGTTGAAATTATAGCCGATCATCATTTCAAACATGACAAAGTATGAAATAAATAAAATTCCAAAAAATGCATCATATAACCATTTCACTATAGTTACACTATATACTATGTTGTCTTTTTATGGAGTCATTTCCTGATCATTGATCCATTATAGTTTTTTTTAAACACACAGTGCATTCAACTTAGAACATTTACAGTAGCATTTTTCAGTATCTCAATGAAAAAGCCATGACAGGAACATCTATGTTTCATCAAGGGTTACAGGAAACATCATACAAGGGCCACAGAGGTCAACATCCATACCGTTAATAGCAGAGGGTGGGCAACAGGAGCTCACCAATTGTAAACCATTGAAACACATTATTAGCAGTTATGAAACTGACAAAGTGGCAAAGATGTTCATGGCAATTTATGGCAATTTGCAAAATGTGTGGCAATATATGCAAATTCAGTAGTATGAAAAATCTAGAGTCATTTTACTTGGAGCTGCCTGTAGCACTGGCTCACAGAAGATATGCCTTACTCTACATGGATTTAAAAAGTGAACAATGATAAACGATCACAGCATTGGACAAAATGTCATCAAAGTTCAGTTCAAAACACAAGGACTAAAAACATGATGGAAATCATATCCCTCACTACCTAAAATATTCCCATGTGGATGTCAGCTTTATTTCCCAGCTATGATGAGTGTAACATGTTTTTCCACATCACATTAACTACGTAACATATTCAAGACAGCTCAGAGTTAAAAACATGTCACCCTCTGAACCAGCTGCTGCTGCTGCTGCTAGAGATCTGTTGTTTCTACCTATTAACAGCTCTGATCAGAGCCGGCTGCATTACTGGAGCTCCTTGGCTTCATATAGCCCAAAAACAACTGCAATAATTAGATGAAATGAATATCTTTCAGTCACAAAGAGTTGTGACATCTCTGAAATAAATTACTTTTGCTATTGGTATAAACAAACAAACAAAAAAGAGCAGACAGCAGATAGTCATCATATTAATTTCAAAAGCCTCGATGCTTTACCAAATGAAAAATAAAATTTCTTCCACTAATGAAAAACTACACAATTTAAATGTTAATTATCAGTGTTTTGTATGAGATTCCTTTAAAAGCATATGTTTCTAATTTATGAATCCAATGTCGGCATTTTTAATAAATCAGATGTAACAAATGTAAACAAAATGAAACAAAAATTCTTGTGAGGTTTGGCTGAAAACAACATAAATAATCATATCACCACAACTAATCCACCTGGGCTGACACCTGCCACAATAGATGCATAATGCAAGAAATTATGAACCAACATAAAAGTTACCTTGAAAATAACTGTCATGACGACATGTTCAGTGCTGCAGGAAAGACAGGAAAGTAGTCTCTATTCTGCAAGGATGGACCGAAATAAAGCTGAGGCAGAGGAAAGAAAAAAGCCAATTCTAATTAACAACTAAAGTAGAAACGTTACGTCAGCAGGCATTTATGAAATAATGTCTGCAAATAAAGCTCTGTGCCTTAACAACCTCGTGATTCACGTAAAAACACTCAGGGGAGCACAGTAAAGACACGCAAACACAGTGCCAAAGACGTTCTGTAGGTCTGACGATGGCAGGTGACAGTATTGATTGCAAATCAGAAGTAAAAATTGCACTAATATATGACAACTCTGTTCTTGAAGGTTTAATGATGGCACCGACCACCTCAGCAAACAAACACATCTCTCTAACCAGCACCTCCCTGAGCCACGGCTCTCCTTTGCTTTAGCATAAAATATTACGTAAACTTTACCCCCACCTCCACCTCCTCCTCCTCCTCCACCTCCTCCTCCTCGTGAACTGTACTCATTTAAACATATTGTACATACATATGCACCTACATTATGAGTCTTGCAAAGTAAAAATGTTGCTAAAGTGGAAAGAAAATTTGGAGACCATGTTTTATAAACAGTGCATGCTACACCATGACGCAAAATGTGGGAGAGGGAAAGTGGGGTAGGCGACCTGTGTGTTTAAAGGCCAAGAAATACAAAAGAAGAAATAAAAAGGAAACAATTTACTTGTTTCTCTTTTCTTCTCGTACTGGGGGGAAATAAGTTGTGGACCAATCAGGGAGGGGTGTAAGGGGTGTGACTTCATTAGTTCCTTTCATGGGCCATGCTTACTAGTCCCTCTCCTCCGCATTGGCTTTCTTTCGGAAGTGGAAAGATGGTTTTGCCCCTTTCTTTCATCTCACTGAGGTGGAGCAGGGAAGCAGGCAGGACCACAGGCCAGGATTGACGGGAACAGAGGGGTTAGTTGAAGCCGGTGTCAGTGTGGTAGGAGTGGTGCCCATCCGATGTTAACTGGGTTGTCTCTGTTGCTGATGGTTGCAGCATTATAGGGTCTCCCCCAGCCTCTGCTTGACAAAAAGAAACAACATATTTCAGTGTTTGCAATGAGCTCCCCCCTCTTGTTAATAACCCTCTAACAAATTCAAAACGGGAGTGGCGACGCAGGTGATTCAGCCTCACCTCTCTCGTCAGATTGCAGCTGAGCCTCCAGGTCCTCGGGGGACACATAAAATTCCTGGTCCTGGCCTTCCCGGGGCCGTGGTTTACACTTGCCACAGCAGCAGTTACAACAGCAGCACAGGCAGCAACAGAAGTAGCAGCCGGTGGCCAGGCCGCAGAATACAAACAGAGCCTGCAGGCAAGCAGATTCACGGGAGGAAGTGAGGAGTCAAAAAATGTGTGAGCAAAAAATAAGAAAAGTATAACCAGAAAAAATAAATTACAGAGCAAATAGTAATTGGTACAAGCCTTCACTAAGTCTTACCTTTGCCCACCAGCTTGAAAGGACAAAGTAAGTGTTTACATTCTCCTCTCCAAACTGCTCAGCCACATATAGTCCCAGAGAACCATATTTGTCATAAATATTACGCTTTGTGGGGTCATTCAGAATCGCATGAGCGTTGTTAATCTCCTTGAACTTATCGGCCGCCTCTGGATTGTCAGGATTCTTGTCAGGGTGGAACTTCAATGCCAGTTTCCTGTGTAGAAAGTTGGCAATAAAAGACAATAAAATAAAAACAGTCACAGCTCACATTTCTGTGGCGATCACGTGAGGTAGGGTTAAGTCACAGAGGGATGCCTCACCTGTAAGATCTCTTGATGTCATCCGTCGTGGCCACCTTCTCAACTCCCAACACGTGGTAGAGAGACTCACCAGCGGTGGACAGAGAGCGCTGCCTCTGCTGCTCAGCCATGATGCCTCACGTCCGCAAGCTGGGCACAGAAACAGAAAACTAAATGCACTGATTGGTGCTGCATGACATGCTTCATAAGCAAACCCAGAGAACCAGACCTATTTTGTTAAGATGTTTATCATGATATACATCTGTTAAAAAAATATCAGGCCTTTAACTAAAGTGAGGCCTGTGTGATTGAATCTACCTGACTGCAGGCAACAGCTGGTCCGTCTCAGTTAAATACAACCTGTACAAGTTATATGTGGGAACACCCAGCTCTGGTTGAAATATATAAGTCTAAGAGCCATGAGGGCAACATGCTGGATTTATTATATTTTCCTGCACTAATTGCATTTTCACAGTTTTTCAGTGAAATTGCACCAATGATGTAAATTGTCCGGTTACATTTCTACATGATTATATTGTAACTGTGACATCTTGGCAGGACCACTGACTGGCTCTGCTGCTGTGAGTAAATCAGTAACTGACATATATACAGCCAACCATGCTGCAAGAGGAAAACGATTAATTGAATTGATGCTGCAAGTAAAAAAAAAGATAAAGCCATTCCTGAGAATATAGCTGCTTCCAAATGGTTGTCATCATGACACAAATTAATGGCCACTGGTCTATTTGAAGCCCTGCACAGCTTATTTCAACATTTTTACCAAAAACTGCCTGTTCTGACAAGTGGATGTCAAATTTCCCTTTGTTGCGAATCGCATCCCGTTGTAAATTGTCTATAAGAAGGGTTAGACTCTGTGAATACGATGCTAGGAGCATAATCTCTGTGCAAGCATCATCAGCAGCACTGCTATAGCGCACAGCATCCATGTTGGTTTGCTTCCTGGCCTGTTCTTGATGCAAGGCAGGGATGGATCGTCAGCAGTAATTTTCAAGGGCAAGGGGCAGTGTCTCGAGCAAAAATAAATAAGCGAAATGTACCTTTCAGGCTCACCTTTCAGTCGGCTCTGATGCGCTGCAAAACTAACGATCCCGGCAGGTTATAATTTTAGACAGTGTAGCGTGACTATGGCTGCATCTCGCACGTACCCGGACCCTCTCTGGCTCCCACTACGCAACCATGGACAGATGCAGCAGTGGGCTGGCTCCGCCCCCCAAACACCCCATGGCGACCCGACGTGCGCGTGCACTAACGGACTGGGATGATGAGAAGATGCTGGATGCAAAGGCGTGCACCCATAGACATATATACGTAGACGCCGCATTGACAGCTTCGGAACGTTGCTGCCATAGGTCAACGTCGCCGCCATATTGGAAAGGGCAAGACTGGCCTGTAAACAAATATAAGTAAACGGAGGAGCTGCGTTTTTTCCAGATAAAAAGCACTATAAAGTTTACATCTCTCAACCCATGACTCATTTTTATATTCAAGGGGTTATGATCTACGTGGAGTAGAAAAAAAATGTTTTGTCTCCAATTACTTGTAACTGAATACCAGTACCAGTCCCCTCTCTATCAAAACCTTCCATCACTGTCAGTGTCTAACATGAAAAAACGCCTGTGCCATAGTTAATGTGCTCAGTGTTTATGTGTTATGTGTTTACGTTTGCTTCATTTATAATTATTAATAGTACTACTATTTTTTTCTTCTTCTTTTTTATCTTATCTTAAGGAAACAAATATCCATAGTATTAGGGTCAATTGTAAAGAACAGAGGTGAGGTTTTTACTATAAGCCCTCTGGGTCTGCTTTTTATATTTTGTTACATATTTGTTATAATGTGTTACAGCAGCTCAAGGACAGAATAAGTACAGACAGACAGAATAAAATACAAATAAAGACTAACAATAGAAACTATTCAAGTCATTAAACTCAAAATTACAGTACACGTGACCAGTGTTGCACTAGGCCTAACAGTTTCATCTCAAGTAAAGTGACATAGTCGTGGTATAACAGTATAATATATTTACATGATATGGTAAGAAATAGTAAAAATATAGTACAGTAAACAGTATGAAATATAGTATAAAGTGAGATGTAGTAGTAGTACAACAATATAAAGATATATATTATATACTATAGTACAGCAGTATAGCATATTATTATTATTAATAGTCTATAAATATAATAAGGTGTAGTATGAGAATTATATTATAGTAGTAATATAATGATAATAATATTAGATTTAAATAGTATATGCAGTATAAACAGTAGTATAACAGTAGTACAATATAGTAAATAATAAAATAAAATAGCGAGTAGTAAATAGTATACCGGTAATATAATAGTATAAGAAGTATAATAATATATATATATATGCATAATATATATAATGTTATGTATATTGTATAATTATACTCCAAATATTGCAGGAGTCAGTCCTCAATCTTGATCTTCCATTTTTTCCAGTCCGTTCTAGTCCTGCCTTCTGGACAAGTTGCCCTTTCCAATATGGCGGCGACGTTGACATTCGATCCAGAGGCCAATGCGGCGTCTACGTATATATGTCTATGCGTGCACCCACAGCACTGTCAAGCACGGCACACGGAAGAAAGTTCAATTTTGCTCATACAATCACATAAACTGTAATATTATTTCAAGCATGACATTGTTACTTAAGACCACTTAACATTGATTAGACTTAAAGCAAAAGTTCTGGGAAATATGCTTATTCGCTTTCTGTTGTCCAGTTAGCCGATGAGAAGATCAATAACACTCTCATTTCTGTCCGTTAATTGTAGCATAAACACTGGGAAACAGCTAGCCTTCTATGTTTTTTTAATCTGTACACTAACTGAAGTGTACAATCTACAATTTCCGGTTTTAGGGGGCGTTAGCTACTTGTCTAACTATTTCTTGGGCCTCAGCAGTTGCCAGGCAACCAGAGGAGACTCCAGGAAGTAACTTGTTACGGTCCAGAAATAGTTCAGCATATTACTGCCCGTTAAAAAAATTGACGGTTTACACTTCAGTTTTTGTATGGATTAAACAAACAAGATATAACGTGTTAATTATGAGCTTTAGAGACGCGGATTTTGTTACCATTTGATAGAGCCAGGCTAGCTGTTTCCCTCTTTTTCCAGTCTTTAGGCTAAGCTAAGCTAACTAGCTTCATGTTTATTGTAGCCTACAGACATAAGCAGAAGTGTATCTATGCTCCTAGAGTCCTATGTTCCCCCCTCATTCCCCAGACACATTAAGGAGACCTTTCATGGGGTTTTATGTTCTCAGCAATGTTTTTTCCCTATAGGTCAATTATGTTTCCCTGTGTCAATGTGTTGAAATCACCCATGGCCTAGTGATGTTATAGGCCTACTCCTTGAAACCTACGCCCTCAAATGTGACAGTTTTCTTGTCTTTAGATGTTAATATCTCCACAGTGGCTGAGCAGATTTTTACCTTTCAAATTGCATTTGAAATGTCTCCTTTGTTCTTTTGCAATTTGAACTGTGAAGATGGCCCTTACTACCTACAGCTTTATACATAGGACCCTGTGAACATAGGGATGAGCCCACAATAGCTCATCTAACTCTCCGCCAGAAAGCGAATGAGTGTATTTCCCAAAATATTTAACTTTTCTGTATGTTCTATATATGTAAGGTGTTTCAAGGGTTCCCTGTAGAAGATGGCCGCCTTTGTAACCTTGTCAGAAATAGTCAAGACATTTACCCTACCATAACAGGTATGAGTGGTAATTCTAATTTTCACTTAAGTTTTTCACAGAAGGGAAAGCACAGGTGTATATCATGAAACGTATGATGGCTGATTTCCATTTAGCTGCTTCGGTTTTAGGGTCCTGGTATAGTGCATGCTGGCCCACTGTCACACTGTCATGGCTTAAAGGCATACTTGAAAACAACAGAGCCATCTAACACCTGTGCTTAAAATGTCTGCTGTGCGAAAGGCCTATTGGACAGAGTTCAGAATCCTTGATGAAAGACTCCAATACCATAGCGTCACTGTGAAAACAGAAAATACGCATGTTTTCTGAGACCAACATTAGAAGGAACCACGTTACTTCACCAGTTAAATGTTGTTTGTCAAACAAAGGATGTGCTATTGTGAGATGTGGAAGGGATTCATGCTTGACACTGAAAGGAAACAGGATATTAATTGATTTTGCCTGTGTGTTGTATTTCCATAGAAACAAATCTTTTTGATAGGCAGATGATTCAACCCTGACTTTAACCATAACCATTTGTCTGTGTAACTAGTCTTTCAGCTGTTGTCCAACATCTGATTGACTCTTTGTGAGTGGGACAACCTACCAACTAGGGTGTCACGTCTGGATAATCCACAGGGAAAGTAGGGCAGATGCCTCTGGGCCATGAAGCATTCAGGGCCCCCTGAAAGGCAATGCCTTGTCTTTTACAACATCTTTCTAATTTTAACCAGATTTTGTTCCCAGGAACAGGAACAGAGAAGTATTGATATGTGATAGCTAAGGTTACCACAGCCACAGCAGCAATTATTAAAGTTATTACTTCCACCTGTGGTTTCCTGCTATGTCAAAATATCTGGGGCAAATACAGACATAAAACGCAAGCATGCAGTGACTAGGGTTGATGGCAGGTCTGGTTGCTTGCTCTGGGGCCCAGGGGTGCAGTTGCCCAATTTGCCCGGTTGGTTAATCTAGCATGCCTATAGGTGTCCAACTGGGTTGAGGTCTGGTGACTGTGAGGGCCTTGGCATATAATTCACACCATATTCATCATCAAACCATTCAGTGAACCGTCATGCCCTGTACATTTTTTTCCTTTAACTTGTTGAGAGAGAGATAAATATATAATATATATATATAGATGTGTATATATATATATATATATATATATATATGCTATAAAGAATCAAACAGCAGATTCTCACAGATTACATTTGACGATTCGCTGCACTGATTCTGTTCTGTTCCTCGGCAACCGTGACGTCACTGTCTTCGCCAATCACAGAGCTCGCAGGACTGACGCTCCTATCGCGAGGTTATCACATTAGCTTGGTTAGTTAGCTAGCCGCGAAAAGCTTGACTGTGTACCCGCAGTTTTACAGTTTTATTCTTCTTAAAGCACAGAGAGGAGTGCACATTGCTGTTTTATTATTGTCTCCTCACGCCTGTAAGAAAGGATAATCGCCGGACCTTGTGTTTGCACGGTAAGTTGTGTAAACGCACACAGTCTGCTAACTAGCCAGGGCTTTTGCCCAGGAGGAAATGGGTTTGTTTTGGAAGCCTCGGAGAATTTCCAAATTATTTTTTAGCGACGCTAACAGGCGCTCAAACACTAATTAAGCTCAGAAATACCGTGTTTGTTGTTTTGTTATTAATCTGGCATTTTTGTCAGTAGCGTATGCTATCGCTCCATCTTTAATATCTAACTCTGTACGGTTGTAACGTTACTGTTCATGTAGGTACAAACTGTGACCAAGCTGTGTCAGTCTTGCTCACGTTTCGCTGTATTTTTAATGGCGTTTCCACTTTCCAGGATCCCAATGATGAGTTATGCTGAAAAGCCAGAAGACATCACGAAAGAAGAGTGGATGGACAAATTAAACAATGTTCATATACAGAGGGCGGACATGAATCGGCTCATTATGAACTACCTGGTGACAGGTGAGGCATGCAGCTTGACGAAAGTGACTGTGAGCTGAGTATACAACGTGTGCAAGTCAAAAGACATAATTCATAACTATCCTTAATGTTCTCTGTATCTGTTTCACATGTTTCAAGAGGGATTCAAAGAGGCTGCTGAGAAGTTTCGGATGGAGTCTGGGATCGAGCCAAGTGTGGACCTGGACTCTTTGGATGAAAGGATAAAGATTAGAGAGATGATCCTGAAGGGACAGATTCAGGAAGCTATTGCACTCATCAACAGCCTACACCCAGAGCTGCTTGACACCAATCGATACTTGTATTTTCATCTGCAGGTACATTTGCACAGAGCTTTGTTTTCCCCATCAGTAGTTCTGATTTTAGTATGTGCCTCTGTGAACTGGAAATAAGTTACCAAATTATGCAGGTGATGTTAGTGGTAGACATAAGATGTTATCCTGAAATTTATGGGGTGAGCGTTACAGAATTTGGAAATGAACATGAGCACATATTGTCTTAACAGCAGTGAGAGTAAGGCACATATAACCCACTCCATCCCCTGTGGGTAAAAACCCAGACTGTCATTGTACATGATGAGATTATGTTCTTTGTCATTGGAAAATATTGTGATACTAGGTAGATAACGCTTGAACTTCAACATTCACTACTTGTACTTCATTTCCCCTCTTGCAGCAGCAACATTTGATTGAGTTAATCAGGCTAAGGGAGACTGAGTCAGCGCTGGAGTTTGCCCAGACACAATTGGCCGAGCAGGGGGAGGAGAGCCGCGAGTGTCTGACAGAGATGGAGAGAACATTAGCCCTTCTGGCCTTTGACAACCCAGAAGAGTCGCCCTTTGGAGACCTGCTCAACATGATGCAGCGGCAAAAGGTTTTTATCTGAGTTCTTAGCCTGACAATCAGACTTTATTTTGTTTCACTTCACTATTTCACCTCATTATTTGTATTGGAGATGTGGGCAGCAATTTTAGGGTGCTGTTTGTATTATTACACTGCAAATTGACCTGTTATTAATTATGACAAACAGAGACAGGACAGAAAAGAAGTATCTTGTACAGCAACATTACGGGGGTATTATTGTGGGATCAAACACTTTTTAATGGACTTGATGAACCAAAGTACACAGAGTAGGATACAAGCACAACACACTGCTGCTTTTGACTGTCTGATTGATCAGGGGAAATCCCAGAGCTCATGTGCTGCCTTGCATACATGTTACCATTTTTCGCTTATACAGATCGCTTATTATAAAATCGCTTCCTGAACAGTTCACAATCAGCCAATGGATTTAATAGTAGTTTAGTTTTTGAATTAATGCAAAAAAATCACATATCTACTATGAAAAAGCAGAAGCGGACAGAAACACTCCCTGTGAGATGGACTCAGTCCTGTTGTTTAATCCACACCAGGGATCAATTGACAGCTTTTACACCAGAGTAAACGATCAAATCCAAACGGGCAAAAGTACAAGAGTTTGTTTGAACTGAACCAAACCTGTTAAGTGTGAAAGCACCCTTAGTGGAACCAGGCTACTGAATTCTTGCTTGTTGTGGCAGAGGTGTATCAGACTGCATCTAAGCATTAGGACACAGTAAATGCAAGAGATGAAGGATTGTGCAAGAAATTTGTTTATTTCATTTATGCACAGGTGTGGAGTGAGGTGAACCAAGCTGTGCTGGACTATGAAAACAGGGAGTCGACGCCCAAACTGGCTAAACTCCTGAAGTTACTGCTGTGGGCACAGAATGAGCTGGACCAGAAGAAGGTGAAATATCCCAAAATGACTGACCTTAGCACGGGCACCATCGAGGACCCCAAGTGAACATAACAGACAAGAACAACCACCTTCCACGTCCCCTTAATTTATGATCAGTCAGTGACTGTGTGACAACCAGGTAACATATATGTATAAACAAATGCTACATTGTTTTTTTTTTCATGTTTCATTCATGAGAGGTAAGACTTAACTCATTGTGCAAACTGTAAATTGCTGTATTTGCAAATTGACAGAAATTATTTAGTTTAAATACTGATCCTGGAATTTTAGATAGATCTCGGAAACAACAAAATTCAAATTGCTGTTTTATATTTTTTCTTTCTAAAGCCTAAGCCAGAAGTATTATTTATTGTGACGATTTTCCCCACCAAGACTTTATTTAGCCAGAAAGAGAGTTAATGGTATAAATAAACAATGTTAATACTGTGGCGTGTGTGGAGCCAAAATGAAGGGTACAACTGCAAAGGTTTAAACTTTGAAAAACAGCAGACACACAATTGCCCTTCTTCCAGTGAAGATATGTTTGGATTGAGATGACACACTGAAAGAGTCTAGATTGTTTCAAAATCAGAAATAAGTTTAAAATTTAAATTTCATACACAAAATAAGTATTTTTCAATTAAATGGAAAGACACTTTATTAATGTAATATAGTTTTAATTAATATAATATTTTATGATTTTATTTAGTATGATGTTTGCCGATTTGCTATAGAATCAGCCACTTGCTTTCTACACCTTGAAATTAGATTGTACCTTTACAATATGTCTATAGGATAAACTGCCTTGAAAAATGATCATTTCACGTGTGTTTGAGAGGGTGAAAAACGTCCTGATTGTTGGGTTGAAATCTGAGATGGCTTTCTGAGTGAGTTGAGCCCCTATAGGCCTTTTCTGAGCCTACATTATACGCTGCACCCAACATGCTCCAAACATGTTTGGTTTAATGTTACAGGGGCTTGAGGTCAGGATCATGTTCTGCCAATTGCATTGATGGAGGGGGGATTTATACGCTGCTTGAGAGAAAGGGCTGCTCCAATCAAGTGAATGACGGGGCGGCCAATTACGACAACTCTCTAGTTTGAAAACTCTCATATTTAAAATTACAGATAATTAACAACAATAATCAAAAGCATTGACATTTAGAATCTGAACAGGCATTTTGAAAAGGGTCACAGAACTCGCTGTCCATTTTGCCACTTTTAAAGCCGTTAGTATTTTCACTTTAACTGCATGTAAGTGTATCTTTTTTTTTTTTTTTCAATGGGGAAAGGCACTCGTGCTTGTTTATTTTGTTTGGTTTGTTTACTTTTATATATATATATATAAAAACAAACTTGCTGCTAGTTGTCCATCCTTAATTTCTTTTAAGGTTGTATTGTCTTTATAGGTATTGGCTTTGACAAATACTGAGACCCAGAGAGCTCGCATCCCTTTTATTATTCAACATTTTTAAGATCAGATTTGCAATTATTAAAATAAACAAAACTTTTGTGAACCATACAAGGGCTGTTATTCCATTTGTGAGTGTGCATGATTTTATGGGCAGTGGGCAGATCCACTGATATTTAATATATATACGAGTGGAGTTACAACAAAAAAGGTTGTTTCAAGCTTTTAATTTTACTTAAAAACCTAATGATTGTTTTAAGAAACGAAAGCTTGAAACAACAAATACACCTCTGTTCTTTTTTGGGGAAATATGCAAATTTTATACCCAGTAAAATCCCCATAGAGACTAGTCTTTGAGTTTTGTCCCAACAAGTTTTACCTGTTTGGCCTGTCTGCCTGAGGATAGGAGGTACCGCTCCTCTCAGTGCAGGAGAGTTGCACAAATCACAGAGATGACACCAGTGTTGTCTAAATGGCTGACAAGCACGCATCAGGAGACGGCAGGAATGACTTCCATGACTCTCTATTGGATCCTAAGGTTTACACAGCCAATGATTCTACTGAAGAGGAGCCAGAAGACCAAAACCTGTGGCCCAGGTGAGACTGCACAAGATTTAGATCAGACTAAGAAATTTAGCTTATACACTGTCCCGCTGTTCCTAACAAGCTTCTTCCAAGTTGTGCTCGGAGCTAAATGCCCGTTGGAGTGTTAAAAATGTGAAACAGGTTGCCTTCACATCGTCACACAACAGTCTATTTTACATGGTACATGATTTCTTAAAATGAGAAGAATGTAAACCATGTTCGCTGACTGAAACAAATGTACCAGGCTACCTTGTTATGTACTTATTTACTACTACTTCTCACTCTTGCTTCACTAGAATAGAGTCTTCCTAGCGGCATAGCTTGAGGGATGGCAATGTCAGTCTGTCTGTTGGTCCACCACTTTGGTCCAGACTGAAATATCTTAACAACTATTGGATGGATTGCTTTTTATGAAACATTTATGGTTTGACTTTAATGACCCCCCTGAGTTTTCCTCTAGAGCCACCATGAGTTTGACATTTTAGGTTTTTTATTGAATGTCTCCACAACTATTGGATTAGTTGCCATGACATTTGCTGCAGAAATTCATGGTCCCCAGAGGATCAGTTGTAATCAGTGGCGATCCCTTAACTTTTCTTCTTTGGTTTATGACCAGATACCTGAAAAACTAATGACATTCCCATCAGCCTCAGCTGTACTGTGTTTTTAGTACTAATTAGCAAATGTTAGCATGCTAACATGGTAAACATACCTGCTAAACATCAACATTACAGGTACTTTGGTAACAGAAGCACCTTATGATCCATGTTGTTAAGTAGAAACTGTTTCCCTTCATGCTTATAGACCTCTGGCTCACAAATGGATCTGGATGCTGTTTATGGGCACCTGCCTCCTCTACTGCGCCAGGATGGCCATGCCAATCTGTGCAGTGTCAATGGCAGCCTCCTTTCACTGGAACAAGATCGATTCTGGGATCGTTCTGGGTGGATTCTTCTGGGGTTACTGTTTCACACAGATCCTGGGGGGATATGTCAGTGACATGTAAGCAGTTCGGCTGGTAAAACAATGTAGCAAGACTTCACGTGGCTGTATTTAAACATCGAGCTAATAACCATGGAATATTTATTGTTGAGTTAGGTTTAGAGTTCCGGGATTTAACTCGATGATGTTTGTTGTTATATAAGAATCGGAGGAGAGCGTGTCCTGCTCATCTCTGCAGCCTCGTGGGCTCTGGTCACAGCTGGTACTCCTCTTCTGGCCCAACGAGGCTCTCAAACCTTCACTCTCATGACTATGGCCAGGTTCCTTATGGGACTACTGCAGGGTGAGTACTGAACCAGCCACATTTTTATTGAAATAAGCACTTAAAGGAGTAGTTCAACATTTTGGCAAATACGTATTCACTTTCTTGCCAAAAGTTAGATGAGAAGATTGATACCACTCTCACACCTGCACTCTCACATCTGCACTCCAGAGTTACTCCAAAAAAGGTTGTTTCAAGCTTTTCATTTTATGTAAAAACCTAATGATTGTTTTAAGAAACGAAAGCTTGAAACAACAAATACACCTCTGTTCTTTTTTGGGGAAATATGCAAATTTTATACCCAGTAAAATCCCTTGTTTTGTCCCAACAAGTTTTACCTGTTTGGCCAAAACAGGTTGTTTCAAGCTTTTAATTTTACGTAAAAACCTAATGATGGTTTTAAGAAACGAAAGCTTGAAACAACAAATACTACAGTCAGAAGCCTGTTAGCTTAGCTTAGCATAAAGACTGGAAACACAGGGAAACCGTTAGCCTGGCTCTGTCTGAAGGTAACAAAATCCACCTACAAGCACCTCTACAGCTCACTAATTAACCTGTTATATATTGTTTGTTTTATCCACACAAAAACCAAAGTGTGAAAATGGCAACTTGTGGTTTTATGGGGGTTACATGCCAGATTATATCTAGACTGGATGCAGTTGCCAGGCAACCACTGGAGACGACAGGAAGTCACTGTTCCCAGCCAGAGGTTCTGGTAGGCGTATTTTTTAGCCTTTTAACAAAGCCAGGCTAGCTGTGTCCACCTGTTTCCAGTCTTTATGCAAAGCTACGCTAACCAGCTGCTGGCTTTATATTTTTTATATTTCATATATCCTGCACAGACATGATAGTGGTATCAATCATTTCTAACCCTTGCTAAAGGTGAGTCAGCATATTTCCCAAAATATCAAACTATTCCTTTAAATAAAAGCTATTGAGCTATTTATCGACAATCACCAATGTTGACTGATTACATGATTACATGAATTCAGAGTGTCTTATAATGTCTTATAGGTGTTTTTTTCCCGTCTTTGGCCAGCATTTGCTCACAGCGTGTAGTGGAAGGAGAGAGAGGGTTTTTAATGAGCACCATGAATAGCGGGAGCTATCTTGGGTGTGTTGTACACACACACCAATCAACACATAAAACACCCCATCTATCTCTGGTGACACCTTTTTAATTTTGTGCTTTGTGGCTCTTTCAGAACATTGTTAGCTGGGGGGATGGGCTCCCTGATGCTAGACTGGTACGGCTGGGAAAGCATGTTCTACAGTATTGGTTTCCTGTCTGCACTCTGGGCACTCATTGTTTGGCAGTGCTTCTTAAAAGGTACAGTAACTACACCAGTCAGCCATGTATCCCTGAATAACAAAGTGACCACAAGTTGTCACTTTGCTGTCCCAAATAAAACACCCGGATAAATGAGCCTTCCTTTGCTGTGCCTCTGTTTTTAGCCACACTAGCGGCATGGTGTATGGATGGCAATGTCCGTTTGTCAGTCGGTCCACCACTTTAGTCCAGACTGAAATAACTCGACAACCATTGGATAGATTACCATGCTATTTTGTACAGATTTATGTTCCCCAGAGGATGAAACCTAATGACTTTGGTGATCCCCTGACTTTTCCTCTAACGCCACCACGAGGTTGACATTTGTGGTTTTGGGTGAAATGTTTCAACAACTATTAGATGGATTGTCATGACATTTGGTACACACATTCATGTTCCCCATCAGCCTCAGCTGTACTTTCTGTTTAGTGCTGATTAGCAAGTCTTAGCATGCAAATACACTAAACTAAGATGGTGAACATGATAAACTCTCTCTGTGCCAGGGTCACAGAGCTGCTAGCGTGGCTGTAGACTCTTTGTCTTGTTTGTACTATGTTGCTAAATGATAAACAGTGTCACAGTAACTCTTATGGCATACAGCAGTATAATATAATGTGCAATGTGTGGTTCAGGTAAAGTTGCTCCCAAGCAGAAGGAATTGAGTAAAGACTCACAATGGAGTTTGTCAAGAAAACGCTGGCAGAGTCTTTTTAAGAAGCCATCAGTCTGGTACAGCTTATGTTATTTTAATCCTTCACCGTCTACCAATACATGCTTGTTTAAGTTTTCAGCCTAACCCCATCTTTCTCTCTTGTCTTTGTCATCTTCTTTCTAAGGGCCATGGTGTTTGCTCACATGTGCATGTGCGGCACTAACTACACTTTATTATCGTGGTTGCCAACATACTTCAAAGAATCATTTCCACATGCCAAGGTATTTGTTTTCTCCACCATATGTTGTTATTTAGCCTATAAACATACTGAACTGTACCCTAGATTGTTGCACGTTGACACTCCAGGCTTTAGACATCCTTAAGTCAACTACATTGTCTAAATTTCATAAGAAAGCTGGTTAATCTTTCCCCTGTCAACCTGTCTATTCTTGCAGGGATGGGTCTTTAATGTAATCCCATGGCTAGCTGCAATTCCATCAGCACTTGGCGGAGGATATGTTTCAGATTTTCTCATCAATAAAGGTATTAAACTAGTGGCATTATCCTTTTATTGTGGTATGTGTTTTGAGGTCAGTTACTGTGCTGTTCCTTAAAAAACATATGTTTCCATCTTGGGTTTTTTTTTTCCTGCAGGATATGCTGTCACATCTGTGAGAAAGATAATGCAGGTAAGTGTGGAAAGACATGTTATGATTGTGCAATCATTCAGTGCACCGTGGTTGTGTATTTAAGTGATATTTAGTGTGTCTGTGTGCACTGAAAGGTTTGTCCTGACTAGCTGCTGAGATGTTCATGTTGGAATCTTTTTTTGTGTGTTTCAAACATGTAATTACAAGCCTTAAAGCTTCCCCAGGGCAAAATATGTACAAGTACTGTGAATCACTGTTACAGTTTGGGCTACGTTTTTGCCTTTGTACAAGGTTCATGTACATGCTGTATAATTGAAAAGCTTGACCTATAGATTAATGATGTAAACAAACTACATCAGACACTTGGACTAAGTTTTTATCTCTTATTAGACTAGATTAGATTAGATTATGATCTGTGCTTTTTTAAATATCTCACCTGCATGTCTGTCCATCCTCAGTTCTTTGCCATGGGCGTATCGAGTATGTTTATTATGCCTCTGTCTGGAGCTGTAACATTTCCCTCTGCTGTGATATTCGTCTCTGCTGCTATAGGTGCATCCTCCTTCACCAGCAGGTATGTTAGATTATTAAAAAGAGTCTGTCTGTGTGTTTAAACAACCTCAATTAATTCTTATGGGAATAAAATATTTGTCTGTGACATTTAGCTAAGTCAATATTAGGATAATACCGACGTTATTCTATATTTCTGCAGTGGTGAAGAAGTAAAGTAGCAATACCGCTCTGTAAAAATACTACTTAAAGTAAAAGTCCTATATTCAAGATTCAACTTAAGTAAAAGTACAAATGTATTAGCAGCAAAATGTACTTAAAGTATTAAAGTAAAAGTACTTGTTGAGCAGAGTGGTCCCTTTCAGAGAGTTATTTCATTATATATATCATATTATTAGAATATTGTTACTGATGCTTTAACACATAAGCAGCATTTTAATGTTACAGCTGATTGAGGTGGAGCACGTTTTATCTACTTTATATATTGTTGGATAGTTTAATCTATACAGTGGACACAGTACCAGCTACAGTATCATGTTTTAGAAATTGATCACGTTTTGTTTGTAAAATCTTAATCTGTAAAGTAACTTTAACTCCAGCTGTCAGATAAATGTAGGTGAGTAAAAAAGTACAACATTTCCCTCTGAAATGTAGTGGAGTAGAAGTATAAAGTAACATAACATTGTACTTAAGTATAGTACTTGAGTGAATGTACTTAGTTACTTTCCACCACTGGTTATTGTCAACAAATTCCCATGAAAATACCAAAGCTAATAATGTGTTAAACCATCTCTCAACACTTCCTGACTTCCCTCCCCTCAACTTAACTTTATTTAGACAACACTTTACACACGACACAGTTGACTGAGAGAAAAACAGGACAAAAATAGAGGAGGCAGGCATAAAAAAAGTAAAAGTAAAAATAATAATACAATAAAATCACATGGTTGCACAAATCAGGGGGAGGGTAGGTTGTCAGTCAGCATGACAGTGAAAAGAGAGGTTGTGTTTTTTGGATAATATCCTGCGCAGCCTGCCAACCTGAGTCTGCTGCTACACCCACGTGGCATGTGCCTCTCACTGCAACATACAACCTTGTAATCATGGTGGTGTACTTTAAGCCATCAGTGCTCTGCTCACTCTTTGCTGCCACACCGCTCACCTGAAAGCTACGCTGTCACTTAAAGCATTTCAAAAAGCCCCACCTCCACCTTCTCTCAGGTGGGAAGTGAGTATTGCGCCTCCCCTGCAGTGCTGAGCTCCATGCCTCCTTGTGGGGAGCAACGAGATCAGAGCCTCGACTCACTGATGTGTGTTAAATAGTTTTATGACAACAATGGAGATGTGAGGCACAGACGAATGAGATATATCAGGCTTTGGATACACACGATACTTGTTAGTAGGATTAATGAATTGTTGGTTTTGGTTTTCATGGGATTTGCTGATAATAATAAAAATATAGAATATATGATATCACAGCCGATCCTGTCATCCAATTTTGGAATAATAGGTATGAGTTAAGAGGGAACTCCTTAAAATGATTCCCACTAAAGTGTTTCTCTGAAAAGAGAAAAAACTTCTTCACACTTTGTGCTGTAAAAGCATGGAACGAGCTTCCGGAGGATGTAGTGCGGGCTCCTTCAGTTAACACTTTTAAAAACAGACTGGATAAATTCTGGTCAGGAAAGGATATTTTGTATACTGATAAGGCTGATTTGTGATTATTTGTGAAATTACTGTGATTTTTAAATGTGTTGTGGTATTTTTTTTGTATGTATGGTTTTGAGTTGTAGAGTCTGGTGTGGAGGATTTATATCCTGTACCAGAAAACTTTCAATAAAGTTCAATAAATAGAATATCATCAGACTTATCCTTTATATCCAGTTGTATTTTCTATAGCGTTGCAAATGAGTAAATTAGTTAGAGTTAGATGTGCTGTAGATTTTGCAGTTTATGTAATAGAGTTTCAATGTGTTTCAGTGGAGTGTCTGTGAATGTGCAGGATCTCACTCCATCATATGCTGGTGCCCTCTATGGTGAGTTTCTAGCAGCCTACATTTCACTTTCATCAAACTCTGCTTATCTTAGTTTTTGCTGATAGACATTTAATCAATGTTCCTTTTCTGCAACAGGTTTCATGAATATGTTGGGCGCTTTTATGGGTATGTATCCAAGATGTTTATTATTTTTTAGCAGTGTATAGCAGGGTTCGTACAAAGTCTTGAAAATTTGGAAAATGCTTAATATTAAAGTTTTGTTTTCAAGGTTAGGAATATGCTTGAATTTGAATATACTCATTGAAAAATGCTTGATTTCATCGACACAATCACTCATGTAGCCTAAACCAAAAATAATTTAATATTTCAAATGAAATGATCCCGTCGTCATATTTGTTTGTTGTCTCATGGCTTTTATAGTAACAATTTAGATGTGATGATAAAGGCTTTGAGAAAAATGTTTTGGTTTAGGTACCTTGAAAGTGCTTGAATTTTACTCTTAAAAAGCTGTACAAACCCTGAATAGGAAATCTGTCTGTACTATTGTATCTGGAATTTAAAAGTGTAAATTCTCTGTTGTTACTACTGGCACTGATCCCACATGATCTCTCTGGTCCTTTCTCTTGGTGTGTGTTGCACAGGGCTGGTGTTGGTCTCCGTGTCAGGTTACCTGATTGAGGTCATGCTGTCGTGGGCCACGGTGTTCTCCCTCATCACTTCAGTAAATGCCACAGGCCTTGGGATTTTCCTCATCTTTGGAGATGCTCGTCGCGTCGACCTGGAAGATTACAGCCAGGTTATTGTGATTTGACCCAGACCTTTTGTTGCAGAGTCTGATTTGTGAGACAGGACATTACATTTAAATCTCTAATTCATAGTCACATCACATCACAGTTTGTCTAAATTAGAGTTAAGTTTGAGTCATTCTCAACTGAAACTGGCTGCAGAAAAAATGTAAACGCAGTACAGTATATATGGAAATAACTGCAGTTTTGGATGGTACAGTGTCATGTTTTCTTTGGGATTCACAGTTTTGCTGCTCATAAAATTACGTGGAAATACTGCAGATTTCCTCTCGAAAAATGAAGGAACTTTTTTATTTCAGGCAAGTTTTTGTTCTGTCGTCACTCAGGATACCACTGTCTGCTAATTGTGAATGTATTGTACAAATGCATATGACTGCTGTAATGTTAAATATAGAAAGTTTGATTTCTACACTCAAATGTTTACATTAATAATGACTACAAGCTAAAAAAAGGCAAGCTGCTGGTGACCGTTACATTTACAAACTATATAACTATCAGGGCAATCAGACGAGGTAAAGGATGTGTATTTGTCAGAGCTGTTGACATGAGACTTTACTTACTTGAGACTTGAATGCCTCGAGGCCTGACTTGACACATGAGTCAGTTTTGACCTGTAAAGGGAAATAAAAGCTTATTTTGCTTAAAGGCAATAAATAAAAAGACCAAAACTAACGATGCGTAACTTGAAAGTACCTTCTGACTTCCATACCCTGCCTGTGACTCTCAGCCCCAAACGCAAATATATGTCAATCACAATTATATACTTTCATTTAACAAAAAGGCTAAACACTTTCCTGAAAAAGCTGGGTGCTGTTTGAGCTGCAGATGTGGTGCTCTAGTAAGTATTTACGGCAGCAGAACAGTGCATGACTGACTGAAAATTAACTACAGTGTTCATGTTGATTGTAATGAAGAAACGTGTCAACCAGTGCAAATTTCATGGGATTTGTTGACAATAAGAAGAATATAGAATCTCACCAGACTTTTCCTTTAACTGATCATGTTACATACACTGTTAAGACTCTGCACTTGTAGCAAAAAATGTCCATTTATGTTGTTGGAAGTTGGAAGGTATGCACTGCTGAGTCATATCTGTTAGTCCTGCGTTTGGTTTGCTGTTGACCAAAATGTTCAAATCCACAAGAACACGCGCAGTGCCATTAATGAGCAAGCTGAAAACAAAGACTTGTGCCACACTTGACTTCACCAAAAATATTTAAAAATAATCTTTGGTATATGTATTTCATTTTTTTTTTTTTTGTGGTATTGTTGTACAGTTTGGTGTTTGTAAACGGTCACACTTTTGTACTAATGTATTAGTGTTTGTGATAAATCTAAATGTTAATGAATGACCTTGTTTAATATCAAATAAGACTGTTTTTGACAGAAAATGTTTGTGTGTTGCTTTAATTGGTTGAAATGTTTTAAATGATGAATTTGATAGTATTGATCCACCAAACTGAAATCAGATACTTCTGTAAATCCATGGCACAAATACTTTATTGGCTTGGAAATACAACACAGTACCAAGGACTATGACACACACACACACACACCATTCCAGATATAGCGGCATGTACATAGAGAGATCATATTTGTTAAGAAGGAGATGTAGGAAAAATAAAATAATCTTTTTTTCTGATTACCAAATCATCAATACTCCATGACATGTTGACTGTATCCAATCAAATAAGTAAGTCACCAAATAGTTTTTTAAAAACAATAAAGTCAATAAAGTCTTATTCTAACCTATAATAATACATCATCATTTATTTGTTGATTATATTTTGTATTATTAATCAGAATCTGCAAAGTAACTAAAGGTATGAAATAAATGTAGTGGAGTTAAAAGTACAGTACTTGTCTCTGAAGTAGCTGAGTACAGTACTCGTGAGTAAATGTACTTAGTTACTTTCCAGCACAACTTAATAACCTTTTGAGATTAAATTAAATGGACAGGAGGAGGCAGGCTCCTGTGTTTTAGGGTCCGGTTTCAGCACCCCGGTCAGCGCACCTCGCAGTGTTTTTCCGTGTGCAGAGATGGAAAGAAAAATGCAATACAGATATATATATTATATTAACCTGCTCTGCAAGACGCTTTTAATGGGGGGGGGCAGCACTCAGCGTTTGATCGCGAGGAGATCGGATCCACGTCATGACGTTGTTGCTCCAGCCTATGAGGAGCGAGGCATGAAAGCTGCACGCAAATCAGGACGAGGAGGCTTTTGATGTAGAGAAATGTCTAATATAATAATAATAATAATTTAAAAAAACGAGGAATAAATAGCCCGTTAGGTATTTTAACCTGAAGGTGTGACTGGACTGCAGCGCGCCTGGCACTGGACATCATCAGCGGGGCTGTCCGCCTGCCTCAGCCGATGCCAGCACACTGTGGACGGTATTGTTTGGCCTGCTTTACCTCCATCTCCATCTCTTTTAAACCGCACAACGCAGGGATGTTTCCACTGAGGAGAGTCAGCCGGAGACCTGAAAACAATCAGCTGCTGTGTTGCGGAATGAAGGCACGCAGCTGCTGCACGCACCGGAGCCAGACTCGAGGAATTGGACACTTAATTATGGCGTTACAAGAGGAGCTCCAGTAGGTGATTACCAACAAGGACAAGAAGAAGAAGAAGAAGAAGAAGAAGAAGAAGAAGCGTATTGTCTGATGACGCCTGTTTAAAATGTATTATTTGTGTTAAGAGTATTGTTTTATTGGTGTAAAATACAGATAACATTTGTTCCCTTGTATTGCGTTGATGGCGCGCAGGCCTATCGACTCATTTATGTTGTGTGTGTGTGTTTCATCCTGTGATGGTCAAATGCTCCTAAAGCTCCAACTTTCCCCCGATAAGGGACATGGATTGCCGCTCCTCGTGTTCACGGCGGACCTTGATTTATTAGCCATACAATTAAGGCACGCGGTGAATGCCAAGAGAGGAATCATCACACTCTCCCACGTCCTGCATCATTTATGAAGATGGAGAGATTTAAAACATCTGCAGAGAGAGAGAGAGAGAGAGAGAAACACCAGGAACAAAGACTGCCTGTTTTCTTACCGTTCAGGACCAAACTATGTTGGTTTTTTTGCACATTTTGTAATGTTTCCATACAGATTACAGTTCGGATGTCACATAAATCACTACTTCTGCATGTACTCAGGTGCATGTGGAGAGATTGTGAAGAAGCTCAGCTTATTTGTAAAACTAGAATTCATATTTTGGTAACAAAACATATTAAAGCTGCAACAATTATTATGGAAAATCGTTTGGTCTATTAATAGCCAGAAAATAGGTCAATGAAATCCTAGATCACAGGGTCCATGGTGATGACTAGAGCTGAAACGATTCATCGATTAATCAATTAGTCAAATAATTGGCAACTATTTTGATAATGGATTCATTGTTTCAGTCATTTTTCAAGCAAAAATGTCAAACATTGCCAGATTCCAGCTTCACAAATGAGAGGATTTGCTGTTTTTCTTTCTCACATATCAAAGTAAATTTGATATTTTGGGGGTTTTGGAGTGTTTATCAGATAAAATGGACATATTTTCAATATTTCTTGACATTTCAAAGACTGAACAATTTAATCCAAAAATAAATAATAGGTAGATTTTAATGTATTTTATGTGTGTTTTGTAGCTGTCATTACACCTGCCCAGGGACTGCAGTTGAAAATTAGCCAAGACGGCTAAACTGGCACATTTACAGAAATGTCTATTAATGTGCACTGTTCCCGTAACTTTAAACTGTATAAATCAAATTTTTTAAAAAGTAATCGATAATGAAAATAATTGTTATTTGCGCGAGAGGGCTTCAAATGTCTTGTTTAGTCTGACCATCAGCCCAAACTTTAAAGATATTCAGTTTATGATTTAAAGCAGAATAATGCTCACATTAGAGAAGCTGCAGCCAGAGAGGAGCTGGAGTTTCTGTTTAATAAATAACTTAATTCATTCATTATCACATTGTAGCTGATTACTTTTCTGTCATCGACTAATTGTTTCAGCTCTAAAAAAAAGTTTACTATTTGTGTTTAGGAGGAAAATAAACACAAATGGCTTTACAAATTGGTGTGAGGCTGATCTTGAGGATATTTTGTTTGTCACAATAACCAATAAAAGATCCAGACTGAGTCAGCTGTAACACCTGAACACCACCTGCTGCTGCTGAGAGAGAGAGAGAGAGAAACTAGTTAGCAAGCGAGCAGAGAAGTCAAACAAATATCTGAAAGTGCTAATAAACGTTCAGCTTCTGTCATCTCAAGTGGTGGTGACTGTTAACTAAACCTACTGACAAGAAAAGGAAAAATAAGAGGCAAAGATTAAAAACTGACGATGTTAAGACTGTATGTGTATGGAGAAAACTATAGTAGCCTAATAAAATCCACTTTTATGGAATTAATAATGTTAGACAAAAAAAAGTTTGTGAATTACTGACAAAGATAATGTATTCATTACCAGTGGTGGAATTAACTAATACGGTTACTCAGGTACTGTAGCATAAGTACAAATTCGAGGTATTTGTGCTTCACAAAATTCTACTGCTCCTCTATGAATCGCTGAAACGGTTTAAGTCCAACACACTTTTCAGATCTCCTGATCCAGAACAAACCTTTGCAGAGCTCTCAGGTCGGCTGGTTCTGGATTACTGGCTGTTCCCAGAGTCAAAGCTAAGCGTGGTGAAGCCGCCTTTAGCTCCTGTGCTGCTCAAATGTGGAACAAATTGCCAGAAGAAACAATGCCGACTACTTTCCAATCCAAGCTCAAGACCTACCTGTTTACCACTGCCTTTAATTGTTTTCATTGTGTGCTTATGATGGTTTGTTTTTATCATTTGTTTCTGTGCTTTTGCCTGTGTACTCTGTAAAGCACTTTGGGTATGAAATGTGCTATATAAATAAATTTGGCTTTTACCTTGAGTATTTCCATTGTATGCAACTTTATACAGAGGCAAATATTGTACTTTTTACTCCACTACATTTGTCTGACAGCTTTAGTTACTTCCTTCCTGTCCAGTGAAAACCGTGTATCTGCACAGTTGGTGGTTTTAAATGTTCCTTTATGGGTGGAGACAATCCTCCTACTTCTTGAACTAAATAAAGTATTTATACCGCTGGACAGAGGTTTTAATTTTTAGGAGTTGGAATTGAGTGTCAAATACAGACTGTAAATCCTTTCATAGCAAAATTTGTGATTTTTGACTAAACGGACACAAAATCCTGATTCATAGTCATAATAAAAACTCCACAGATAACAGATAAGTATATCTTTAATAATGAGCATGATCAAATCTAAGAATGTGACGGTGACCTCTGATACAATGGATATTTAATTCAGGGATGACTTAAAACTTTTTTTTCTTTTGCATAAATTTTCTATAATCCAATACCAGTAATATAACTGATTGCTCCACAATCATACTCCCTCTCTTTTCTCTCACTCCTGCATACACACAATACAGCAAGCAATTAAAAAAAAAAAAAAAAAAAGAAGTCACAAACATATACCATATAGGCTAGTCTCTGGGTTTTCATACACTTGACAATAAATCAGTTAAGTATAATGCTACAGTTAAACATTTTGAGGCGATCTCAGTTAGAAATGCCAGTACATTAAAGCTTACATTTTTCTGAGGATGGTGTGGACAGGTTATAGCAATGAAAATGATGAGAATGCCAAGATTATAATTATGTTAAGAAAGAACAAGAAACCAAAACCAAACCAAAACAAAGTGACAGGCCTGGCTCGAGTTTTAAAAGCAGTACATGCTACATTTCCTCCAGAATTTCATAAACAGTGACCTCTGTTGGATCAGCGGGGGAACAGAGGGGAATAAAAGTCACCGTAACAGGGAAATAAGACAGAAAGCAAATTTTGTTTTTTGATAAAAACCTGAACTCATACAGTATATTTGTAATTCCATTCTTTAAATAAGAAAGAGAGGGACCACCTTTAAGAGCGTTTGATCTCTAGACGTCTTTTCCCTGAATCTCTAGCTGAAAATCTTGAGGTACAGTTCTGGAAAAGAAACAAAATTACAATTTTCATTTATACTAGTGCTGAAAAGAAATGTTAAGGCTCCACTCTGGAGAGACAAAATCCCACATTTTCTCCACTTTAATGCTAAATTTGAAATCAGTTGTAAGCCAGGTGATACATCATTCAAAATATTTTTCTAACATTTATGCTTTCTAAACGTCACAACCTTGCACGATTAAGTCTATGCATACAGAAACTTTCAGTGAACACATTCCTCCACCAAAGTAAGACACCCCTCACATGAAGAAAAAAAATGGGGGCATTATAGAAGTTCTTCTTTTCTTCTGATAATATAAAATACAACTGGCCACACACAGATAGCAGACATTTGTCAATAAAGTGTTGTTCACTCATTAAGATTAACCAATACAAGCACTTAACATTTCTCCAACACACAAACCACAAAGTGAACAGTCACTGAATATCAGCAGCATGTTGTCAAGAGATTTTCAAAAACAGACGTGCAGATATTTGTTACTTATATTTAGTTAAAGAATGCAAGTTCCAGGGTAGCGATAGATTTATAAGGCTAAAAAAATACAGAAAAAACAAGAAAATATATATTATTGAAGCGATTCGACTGATGGAACTAGCTTCATCCCTGCACGCATCTTAAAAGACTGGGGATCAGTGGGAGCAATGTGGGTCGAAAGTTTGACATGGGCCAAAGTCAACAAAATTAAATAGAAAAAAATATTAGTTTTCAATTTCTTTATGTCCTTGTGTTTTCTTTTTAAATCTAAATTTTCGTCGACAGCCGTCTTCTGTTTACTTCTGACGATCCTGAAAAAGACGGAGAATAAAAAAATAAAACAAAATCAGGAAATTATTAGACAGATTAATCGTTATCACATCACTCACACCTGTAATATTTTATATATTATATATAAAAGAGGTCCAGAGTAGGGATGATTCAATATTATGATTAATCGACTTTCAGTGGAACTATAGCATGATAATTTGACGATATGTTATCGCTTTTGTCTAAATCAATGATTCTGAGCAATTTTTAATTATTTAGAAAAACTAAGAGAGATACTGAAGTTCTTTTACACATGCGAAAAAATATTTCTGGTGTGATAAGACACCAGAGAGAGAGAGAGAGAGAGAGAGAGAGAGAGAGAGAGAGAGAGAGAGAGAGAGAGAGAGAGAGAGAGAGAGAGAGAGAGAGAGAGAGAGAGAGAGAGAGAGAGAATTAAGCTAACAGACTTTACCTGATCAATTCGGGATCGGCTCTGTATTGAGGCAGGCTCATAGCTCTGTTAAAAAACATGGAAAATCTTATTGAAAAGTCACATTACAAATACACATCTCATCACTTTTAACTCTACATTATTTTAATATTTCATCAGCAAACTTTCCAATCATTTCAAATGAATAACCAATGGATACAAAACAAATAAAAAGAATGAAAACCAGATGACAAATAAGGGGCCGTGCAAATATTATTAGGCAGGGAGGGTGGCGGCCATTTTTATTTTTGCTGAAGGGAGGGTGGTTCAACTTTTTGGGAGAGCAGGGGAGGGTCTTTTATTTTTTCTTACCCTATATAAATATTTTATTTCAGCCTTCCCTTACAAAATATCAGATAGTTAGCACGATAATACACCTGGTTAACGAGCGTCAGAATTACATAAGTGGTTTAATTATGACATACAGAGAGACAACTAATCGCATATTCAGCAACATCATCAGATCTGAAATCACATTTATTTTTATTATTTTGAATTTGGGGTCAAGCGAAAATATTACGGGGCTCAAGTCCCTCAGCAGCCTCAATTGTCATTAATTTGGCAATCACTAATTTTACTTCTAATGTGCAAATTAATGATCTATTAAGATACTGATTGTTTTAAGTACATTATCTTTTTTTTGCGATGATGTCTTTATTGAGTTTTCGCATGAGTATATTCTCAGGTGGATGCTTAACAGTTCTCTTGATACCACATAAGCATGTTAAAGGGCTGTACTACATCATGCTGGGCTACATAATCTTAAATTAAAAAGGTAGCGTACATGTTTTTAGTTTATTTTATTTTGGAATATAATCTTAGTGAAGGGGAAGGCCTTCCTCTTTTTCTCCTTCACCCCAATAACTTTCGTACAGTCCCTAAATATCTTTACTCCTCTAATTCAGAAGTATCATGTGTTAAGTCGGAAGGAAATTACTACCTTTTTGACCACCTCCTCCTCCTCCTGCTTCTTCTCATAGTGGGAAAAGTCATCGAAGATGGAGGTGGTGTGTTTGTACTGGGCGATTATCTTGAGCACCTGCTTCGCCTTTTCCAGAGGAACCTCTTGAGTGTCACGTGAGTTGGTGACTGGCTTGTTGTCATTGTTCTCCAGGCGGATGTGGCGCAGCTGGCTATTTGGCACGTCCTTAACAAACAACCAGTTCACATCAAACTTGCCCTTCCACTTGTCCTGCGCCCAAACGCCAGCACTGGTGCCGTAGTCCACAGGTGAGCGCATTTCGGCCACGCCGCAGAAATGGCCGCTGCCGTTGACACTGAACAACAAGTAGACGGGACCTTTAGCGTTCATAGCTCTGAAGGCTGAGTCCAAACGTTTGTTGCCGTGCTCCGTGCTGCACCAGATGGAGTACTTGATGGAGCGGTGGATGTCGTCCTCAGAGTAGCTCTTGATGATGAACACGCGGCCGTTTTTCAGGTTCCAGTCAAACTCCTTGGGGTTGTAGCTGTGGGCCGCTCGCAGCTTCTCCAGCACAGGGTGGGACTCTGATCCCGGCTCTGGAGGCACACCCCCGCACCCTCCACCTCCGTTACCAACACCGCCGCCATTAGAAGATCCGCTGCTGTCCAAGCTTCCACCACCGTAGCACAAGTTGCGGTTGCGTGGGGCTACCCAGCGGGTCTGAGGCGTTGGAGCGGAGTTGTGGTTCTGGTAAGACTGTGGATGAGGAGGGGGAGGACCCTGCATGGTCATCTGCTGCACGAGGGACTGGGCAGACTGTAGGGACTGTTGAAGGGGGGGTAGGAGACTGGGAGCATGGGAGTGAAGCTGGGGCTGATGCTGTTGGTGGTGTTGGTGGTGATGGTGGTGGTGGTGGGGCAAAGGAGGGGCCATCTTGGTAGCAGTCCCTTTATTATCCCATGTATCAATGTCCATGTTGTGTTTAATGGGGGGTGGAGGCATAGCTCCTCCAGCTATGGGTGTGCCAGGTTTGATCTTGGTCTTTTGTTGCTGCAGCTTGGCAGGTTTACTTGCAATAGCAGCCCACGATGTCGGTTTCGGAGGGGGCATTCCAATTGGTGTGCCGCCGTTGCCCGTGGCAACAGCTGCAGCTACACTGCCACCGCCACCTATCACAGAGCCTGCACTCTTTACACCAGAGCCACTTCCTGTCACATCCCCACCTATTTTTAGGCCCAGCATGCCCTGCTCTAGGCTGTTCATACCTGGAGCCTTGCTCAGGGTGTCACTATGGAAACCAGTCTGGCCATCAGGGACTAAGGTGCCTCCTAGAGAGCTGGGTGGGTAGCTGTAACTCCCCCCATAGGCCGAGCTCTGAGTCTGCTGGCCCTGAGAACCGCTGGTCCCCCAGGCCGAGAAGGCCGGGTTCTCTGGGAAAAAGTTAAACCTGTGAGGATAGATGCTGCTGCTGAGCCCACCCGGCTGCCCAAACACTGTGTCGTGCATGAAGTGATGGTCTCCATTGCTGAGGGGGGCATAGGGTGTCAGGTAGGGGATCGGTGGGTCACCTCCTGTAGACCACGGAGCCTCACTGAGAGGGTAAGGAAACCCAATGGAGGGGGCATAGTAGCTGGACATGTAAGGGTCTGTCATGGATTGATAGCTGTTATTCTACAAACAGAAACAGAATTAAGATAGTGTGTTAGGGCAACAAGATGTAAAATTATTTTAGTGTCACAAAAGACAATTCAAAAGGTGTTTCCTACCTGATTAGACTGGTTGGTGAGATAAGGTTCAAAGTCGTTGTCGTGGACTGTATCCTTCTGGTGGAGGGAGCCATTCTGCACTGAAACTGGAAAGGCTGCAATAAAATCAAACTGTTGTCAAAGCTGGATCATCCGATACTTCCAAACAACCTAGTGTTGCCAAGTGTATTGTGAAGCCTAAAATATCTGCATTGTGCAAGCTGTAATTACAACATCACAGATTTCCCATGGTATCACCTGATCCAAAACGCAGCTACATTAATTAATACAAACAGAACACAAAAAGGTGCTCAATAAAAATATGCAACTAAAATGTACTTCTGCACTAGTGCCAATAACTTGTTTCTAATATATAATAGCTGGACTGAAACTATAGTGAGATCATTTTAAAAAAAGAAGTCCATGGGTGGAACAAAACAACATGATGTTTAGTGTTGTATAGCGATTTAAAATAGATTATCCTCTCTGGCGCAGAGTGCTGGTCTGCTGGATAAACGTAACCTTTAGAGGAGTTGACCTTTTGAAATGTGCAAAGTGTTTTCCGTCTTTAAACTGATGTATGTTCGTACAACTACGACGCAAACATGTGGAGCAAAATATATAATGATGCAAAGACATAATTTAATGATATGTAGATATTATTGGAGTTTCTCCGTTGACATAAGAGCTACAACAATTCACGAATCAAGTTATATGAGGTATCAGGTGTACTATGCTATACAGGGTGCTAAACAGGTGTTATTTAGATACAGGAACATCTGGAGGTTCAATAGATATTTATCTCTTACCTTTGCTTGCATCTTGTCCTTTCGATGTCTTAGTAGTCACATTAAAAGGAGGAATGCATGTGAAAGGAGAAATAAAGAAAGCTCGCATGGGTTTCCAGTGTTATTCAAAGCATCACACATTATCCTAGCTGCACATTGACATGTTTAGGCGTCTCCGCTAAAGAGCTGGTTGACACATACAGTGAAAAAAAAAAGCGATGGGTGGTGTGTTGTGCCAACATTTGCCAGCCAGATACCCACTGGAAGCTGTGGTCCAGGCCTTTGGTTACCAGCAGAGACCTGCTTTCTAGCTAACCTCCCCTTTCAGTTGGCTAACTAGCTGACTAGCTGCCAATGGTGGCATCGTCTTCAGAGTGCTATGCACACACCGCACATCTCGCCTCTCTGTAGAGATTTAAAAAATAAAAAACCTGAAGCTGACCGTTTCTCCCCGCTGCTTACCTGAGGGTCAATACTAGCGGCAGACATCATTCATCCACCAGGTGTTGTGTTAAGACAGAAGCCCTGACGAGACGTACAGTGTGTAAGCTGCACAAACTCCGCTGTGTGGAGAGGCTAATAGCTGGAGAAGCTGTTCCCCTGCGCTGCGTTAGTTTGCTAACAGTTAGTTAGCAGCAGCTGTTAGCCTGTTAGCCTCTCTGCTCGGCGCGGACAGTTTGCTCGTCGTAGCCCTGCTGGCGCTCCGCACTGTCCTGTCGACATTAATCCAGCGGGGCTTCAATCCGCTCCGACCCCCTCACCGTTAAATTAAAATCCAACCAGCCTTAGTGTCCCTGCTCACTTGCCCCAATGGCAGCTTCATCCGGGGTCTGAGGGGCGGAAATGACGTCGGTGACGCAAAAGACGCGTCCACGGCTGCCTAGCTACCTAGCAGCAGCAGAGTGGTTGTGCCCGTGTTTACATTACATTTACGGATTAAAAAACACAATTTTCTTATTAATTAAGCGTTTGAAAAGTATATAAGAACAATCATAAGCCTGTCAAACTGCGACAGTGCAATATTTTTGCTTCTGAGAGAGCCACATGATCAGGAGTAGTCATCCAGAGCAGAAAAAAAAAAAAACAGCATTTCTTTGTCTTATAAATAAATAAATGTGTGCAACACCCCATTACAAGCTGTATTGTAGACGTGGTTTATTTCACTGAATTATGTCATACACTTACACACGTTGGGATGGTCACTTGTTCTAACTGAAATGACAATAATTTATACATTTTTACATAACATCAGAAAGAATCTGCTATTTACATCTTTCAAATCACATCATCTTTTCTTTTGTACTTGAGTGCTTAATGTCTAGTGATTTCTATGTCTGTCGCACACACACCACACGTGCACGCTCACACATACAGAGGTAGATGTACTGTAGATTTACTGCATTTGAGGCCTGAGGAAAAACACATCATGAATGGGCCTACACATTTTATACAGTGACATACTGGAAATTCCCCTCTTGACTCAGGACAGTGTGAACAGTCTGTGCACAGTGAGCTTCAGCATCTGTGACAGATGTTTTTATTGACAACCAGGCCAAAGCAATTACACGATGACAGTCTTCAAAGTTGTCTCCCTTCTGCCCGGCTCCTTCTCTGCATTTCCTCAACCACTTTATTTTTGTGGTTATTTATAATCTAAGCAAAAATATAGAAAAATACATTGTGTGTGAGATGTTGAACAAATATGATGGGAAATGACAGATAGAATGAGGTATTGGGAATCATGGCACTAAACCTACCTGCTGGTCTTCACACTAGAAGATGAACTGAGAGGGTTTGGATGGATGATGAAATTCACCAATGAAATTAACTAAAATAAGTGGGGAAAGAACAACATAAATAAATGATACAAAGAAAATCAACTTCAGTGTAAAAGAACCCCAAAACAAAATGGCAAATGTTGCAGAAAGCATTATTTTATTCTTTAAGGGGATAAATAAAAGTCTTAAAAATGGATAATGTATGTAAAATAAATCATATTTGCCTCTTTTTTATCATTGATCAGGAGCATACTTACAGCTGTCTTCCTCATCTGAGAAAGTGCTACGACGTAGCAGGCATAAACAAATCCCAGGAGCTATGGAAATTAACACAAACATGTATAACATGTTTTTGTAAATTGTCCTCAATTTTCCTTTCTTTTATGTTTTAAAAGCACATTATTCATCACAAAGCATACACTGGAAACATTCTCTTAACAGTGATAACATGAAAGATTTTTCAGTTCGACATGTCGCAGTAGGAAAAGCACAGGTGTAAATAATGAGATTAATGATGGCAGAATTAAATTCAGCTGCTTCGTTAATGTTATTAGAAACACCTGTGCTTTTCCTACTATGACAAGTCAAAATGTCTGCTGTGTCTGCAGATCTACAGGTCTCGTGTCTGCAGTGAGAGAAAACTCAACATGTATCAAAATGGAAAGCACATTGACTACAATTTAACTATTTATTGCTTTATTATGCAAGTAATGGTCTGTGTAATTAATCTATAGCAAAGTCACAACATCAGGTTGATCTCACAGGAAAACATGTTTTTAGTTTTGTGATTAACAGTACTTTTCCTGCAGCATCTACTGTGTGTGTATCTGTTGATGTGGGTGGCGAGCTGCCGCATATACATAAAAAGGATAAATAAAATTGTATTGAATCAAATTGAATTGAGAACAGAAGAGGCAAAGCCAATATGCACATTTAGGGTGATACAACAGGCTGGTGTCACTGCTTTTCAAAAGTAGCTTTGTGTCACTAACTGCCACAAATTAGAAGATCTCAGTGAATTAAATTTATACATAATAAACAGAAACTAGAGGCGTAGCTGAGAAGCTCAGCGGCACACTAACTATCACTAGATCTCACTGTGATAATGTGGTGCCATTTTTAAATGTTCCAGGCCTGTTTTTCAATTTACAGTCGCTGTTGCTAGGCAACAGTCCAGTCCTGTGTGCGCAGATGCATATTTATTGATATTAAAACAATATTAAATCATAAATATGCTTTTCAATTTAAGTTTTAAAAGCATCATTGAGTAAATCTGTTGACATTTTCACTTGTTTAATGTTACTTAAAGAACTAACTAATGTGACGGATGAGTTACTTAGTGAAGTGTGACAGAGACTCACAGATACGAGGAGCTGGACGATGCAGTGCAGGATTTCTATGTACTGGTATTCCAGCCAGCAGCTCAGCACTGTGTTCAGCTCCGGGTTCTGCTGGTTCTGCCACCCAGCGGAGGGAAGGCCCTCGCTGTCACAGCCCGGCCCGTTGTCCTTCCACCACGAGCGATGCGACGACACGCCCAGGGAGAGTATATCGCTGTCCTGCAGAGACAAAGCAGGCAGAAGACATGTGAAGGTGTGAAGGCAACTTTTCAGCTCTCAGGTTCTTGTAGATATTTCTGCTGTGAGAATTAGAAAGTGTCAAATCCTCGAAAAAAAACAGATGGGAGAGAAATCTGACCTGCAGCAAGGATCAGGTGTAGTGTGAACGTGATACAGGCTTCCTGTCTGGAGCCACTACTAACGATTATTTTCATTATCGATTAAACTATCAACCTTTTATTTAATTTAATTTTATTGGTATTTTATAGCAGGAAAAACAGCAGAGCAATGAAAAACATTACCAGCTGAGGGCCACATATTGAGGACAAAAAGCAATAAAATAGCATAAAAAGACAAGATAAACACGGAAACAATAAAAGTAACAAGTTAGACAAAAAAACATTTGTTGAAACGTTCTGCTAGTGATTACCATTTTAATTCAGAAGAAGAAAATATCTGTATAAATGTTTAAACAGTAAAAAGAAGGAAGTATTTCTAATGGGATATTGGATTCCCTCCCAAATTTTAGTATATGTACAGAAAAAAGATCTTAAACCATAATTATTATTAAAAGCAGGTATGAGGTTCAGTTCATTTCTGATGGCTCTGGTTATTCTAAGTCTTGCAGAGTTACGTCTTGGCAAAATAGTACAAAGTGAAGAAAAGAAAAGGCAATCATGTCATTGATAGAACAGATTAATAGCTTTAAGTGCTGTATAGTTATGGAAATATAATTCTTTACATTGTGAAAACACTTCACAGTGATGAGTCCAGGGAGAAAGATAAGAAAGACTGATCTTATAAGCTCTGTTGTAGCTTTCGGTTCAATAAGTTATCTGGTAGAAAGAGACCAAGCTGGAAGACAGTAGAAAAAGTGTGAAAGTATCAAAGTATGATTTGATTCATTTGTATAAAATATCAGCAAATAATATAACAGTAAATGTTATCAGACCCCAAAGATATTTTAAAACCACGTCCTCAGGCTGACCAGCAGTAAAAAAATAAAAAGAAGTATTTAAATTACAGCCTGATGATTAAAAAACATTGTATTTGTAGATAGATAGATAGATAGATACTTTATTGATCCCGAGGGAAATTTAGGCGTCCATTATTAAGCAACACATACAAAAACATCAATACACACAAGAATATGAGAATAAGAACACAAAAACACAGCCGTGAAGTGATAGTCTAACCGCCAGAACAACTACAGACAGCTGTCACTATGATAGAGTATGTGCTAACTAAATGGAATTAACAGTGCAGGTAGTGCATATGTAAGATGATTAAAAACTAAAAACAGTGCACGAATAATGATACTGCGGATAATATACATAAAATACAATTAAAGATAACTATATGAACAAATAAACAAACACTATGCAGATTGTACATAAGGCTAACGTAGCCCGAAACCAGCAAATGTTTTGTATTTTTACTTTGATTAATGAGAAATTAATTAACTGATTAATTTTCTGTAAACTAATCAAACAATCAGTTCATTATTTTAACTCCTCCACTTATCACTTTATCATCAGTTTTCCCCCTACTATTACTAATCATCATTAATACCACCACTAATCATTTGTGTGTAAATATTGTCATCGTAATCAATAAAGACTAATTCGATATGTTTTTCAGTGCAGATATGGGACATAAACAAGCTACTGTCACTTCAAGACACTAAATATTTTGTACCTGGGAACAGAAACACAGTGTAAAGGTCAGGTGTGTTATCTGAGACACGTGAAGAGCCGAACACTGTGTTTAAGAGCCGAAGCTGCGAGGGTCTCTAATTATCTGACGCTTACGTGACCATTAGACGTACCTTTGAAAGCCCTCCCAGATCCAAGTACAGACAGCTGACAAAGACATTCCAGCCAACCCACAACAGCGTCCACAGCAGGTACTGAGAAAACAAAAACATTATAAAGACAATTAATAAACTTCTTCAACATCATAGTGTAGCATAGGGCCCCTTATTTATCTTACAAATGTCCTAATTTTGAATAACACAAGTGTATAAAGCACTGGTTCACGAGATAAATCTGAGGCGTCACAAGAGCCAGATTTCTGTTACTATGTGTATTTTTTTCTAACTTTTATCTAAATGTTGCTTTTTTTCTTGTAAAAATACTGGATACTATCAAAAATCTTCAACTGAAACAATCTGAATCAAACATTTTCATCTGTCACTGGGTTTTATTATTATTATTATTATTATTAATATAAGGTGTTGATAAAGATAGTGATAAGGCTGGTGATGGTGATGGTAGTAATAATGATTGTTACTGTTACTATTGCTGTTTTTCTTCTTTCTTTATTTAGTACAACTCAGCTCTCACATTGCCTTCATGCACACACACATATATACAAACACACATCTCAGATATCCAATAAATATTATTAACTTCCTGGAGTCTTTGCTGGTTGGCAACTCCTCCCAGATTAAACACACGAAATATAACATGTTTATTAGTGATCTTTAGAGGCTTTAGTAGGCGGATTTTGTTACCATTTGATTAGCTGTTTCCTCTTGTTTCCTGTCTTTAGGCTAAGCTAAGCTAACCGGCTAACAGACCGATATATGAGAGAGGTATCAATCTTCTCATCTAACTCTCTGCAAGCAAATAAGTGTATTTCCCACAATGTCAAACTACTCCTAACAAGCCATAAAAGGTTGGAACCCACATTCACTGCTTTAATACAAACTTTTTGCACGCTCAAAAGAAAATCAGAGAGTTTCCTCACCATAATAACATAGCATGATCTGTACTGGATGACACCGAACAGGCCCAGGATGACCACGATGATGTGAAAGAAGTTGATCATGATGGGAGCCCACTGGTAGCCGAGGAAGTCAAACACCTGCCTCTCCAGTGCAGTTATCTGGAGGGGTCGACAGGAGCAGGAGCAGAGTTTAGAGACCCCCGGCAGCAATGATGACTTATAAAAGACATTCACTTTGTCACACCGGTCTGTGCCAGGTGAGGCTGTGTGTTGCCCTGGCTTGTTAGACGGTGATCCCACGAGGTTGTGTTTTTCATTCTTATAAGTTGTCAAGGCGACTGAACCATGGAGAACAAAGCATGCTGGGGAAAAGACAGACCTGGTTATGTCCTCTGAGGTCGGTGCCCCATCCTCCAATCAGTCATGAAAGTGGGAGGGGGGGGCAGGGTGGGAAACAGAGAGGAGGAGGACAATGTGGGTGCAGCCTTTCATTGTGGTGGTTGTAGTCACTGCTTTTCATAAGTACCTCAAACTACAGCAAGCTTACTACTAACATGATTAACAAACTAAATAATATATGTTTATTAAGCCTGCAACTACCAATGATTTTCAGTCTTGATTAATCTGCATATTGTTTGGTCAATAAAATGTCAGAAAGTAGTGAAAAATGCCCGTCATAATTTAGCAGAGCCCAAGGTGACGTTTTTAAATTGCTTCTTTTGTCAAAAACACAAAGACATTCACTTCACTTTGACAGCAAGAAAACCTGCAAAAATTCACATGTGAGAAGCTGGAACTAGTGATTTTTGTTTTGGCATTTTTGCTTAAAAAATTACTTTAAACAATCAATCGATTATCCAAATTGTTGCGGAGTAATTTTCTGCTGATCAACTAATCGATTAATGGACTCATCGTTTCAACACTAATTCCTTTTATTTCATTTCAGTTTGCTGTTGATGTAGAAACCTGATTGACAATGTGAATGGAAGGTCATCAAGTATAACACAAAATAATGAGTTTAACAGGCATTTAAGTTGGTTTTGGTGATTATTAAAATATTGTAGCCAATAGTCTAAATGTAAGATTTTATACTGTCAGAAGCACCAACAAAGGAACTTTCTGTTATAATAAACAAGTCTTTTCAGGCATTTAATTCATTAAAAAAGTAGCTTTTATTTGTATTTTTTAGTGATATTCATTAGTATAAGTTGCTTGCTATCACCAGAGGGGAGAAACATATGATGTGTTTGTGTCAAGGCATCATGTGTGAGAGAGAAAAACATCTTACCAACTGCAGACAACACAGGAGGATCAGCATGCATCGTGCCGAGCAGCACCCCATCTTCTTCTTCCTCTCTGCTCCCGCTGGGTCTTCTGATGATGATGAAGATGACGATGAGGATGTGGGTAACCACAGTGAAGCGACTGGATTTTAAAAATTGCTCAAACACAAGGGATAAACCTGCGAAGCGTTAGATCCATCGCCAGACGTGTGAGGAAAACGCACAGTGCACTTTACCTCATGAGGAAAACACGTAGGCTGTCCCTGTGTGGAAACTACGGAGAAGAAGAAGGGGGAGGGGAGGCGGTATGAGGGGCGATTAATGCCACGACGGGGGGAAGAGGGGGAAGGTAAGGACACACTCTGTATGCTTTCTTATGGACAATAATGTCTGTGAAACTCCAGGAACTGTTTTGGCATAAGTCAGGTCTCCATTCAAATGTGGTGCAATTTTTGCTAACACTTTATAATACAGCCCGTCGCAATTTATAGTGTAATTTCTTTATATGAGTCAGGTACCAATAAAATACTTCAGTTCATACATACTTGTACTTGTACTGCAGAGAAAGAAACAAGACTATGGGGAACAAGGGAGTAACAACTGGCCATTTTAGAGGAAAGGAGAAATACATTTTACTCTATTTATTATTTATTTTTGTAAATACTGGGTAATAAAACAGTTACCTCGCTGTACCCCCCACAGTTTTGGTATCATATCATAACTGTACATAATGACTTTATAGGTTTAGCAGAATATCAGTGTTGTTACCATTTTCCCTTTTGTTTTCCAGTGCTGTACCCCATAAGTAACCAGTATTATCAAAAATAGGCTACTTAAAGTTTAATTTATTTCTCTTTTCCTCCAAAGTGCCCAAGTGTTACTCCCTTGTTTCCCATAGTCTTGTTTTTAAGTACTTTATTGGTACCTGATTCGTACAGAATTGAGTTTTGGACTGTTAGTCAGAAAAAACAAGCAATTTGAGGACGTCACCCTGGGTCCTGGGAACTTATGCCGTGCATTTTATGAACTAAATGATTGATGGATTAATCCATAAAACAACTGCCATATTAATTGATAATGAAAATAATTAGTTTCCAGCCCCAGTGTCTACGTTTGTATTCATCTGTTGCATGACTGGTGTTCTTTAGGCCGTATTCAGACAGAATCAGGTGCTGCGGCGAAAAGTTAAAACAGAATCAACTTTTGGAGAAATGCAACCAGACGTCACGCTGCGGCAGCCAATCACGCCGGCAATCAGACCGGCAGATGCCCAGGTGAAGAATAACTTTGTTTACCTGTAGCACTGTAGCATTAGCTGTTTACATTAATATTCCACTGTTTACGGAGCAACTGTGAAGATGGAAGAGAGACTGATGGATTGGCTCTGTGATTACTGTTCAACCCTGCCATGAGAGAGCACAAAGACGTTAATCGCTGTGCAGTGGCTTGGCTTGTATCTCTCTTCAAGATGGGATTGCTGGTTAGTATCAGACACTCCCACACCGCTGCACAACCCTGCGTTGAATCGCCGCAACGCCTGAATCTGTCTGAAAGCGGCCTTACTGTCGCTACCAGTGAAACAAATACTTTAAAGGGGGAAACTCATCCTGTCAGGTGGGAAATTATCAAAATGGGCTCCTAAATGTGCTTGAGAAAAAAGGTAAAAGGTGAAAATGTCAATGTTGTGTTCACAACTTGTTTCCGCTGCCCCCAAGTGGCCAAAAAAATAAGTTATTGGAAGTTTAAAGCCACCTTTTGTTACCAGTGATGTTTTTTTTTTTTTTTTAGCTAAACAGAGAAGGACTTGAGCTGCAATTTCATGCCAACAATTTCATTTTGAATTTCTAAAATAATGCTGCTTTTAGCAACAAAAGAAGACTCAGTTTGTGTTGACAAAAGGGAGAAAAGGAACAACTTTGATTACTTAAAGGAGGTTTTGTTAGCTAACGTCAATACAGCCTGCACTTTGCTAATCAGACATACTTCACGCCCTCCTGTGTCACAAAGAAAGCGTACCTTATTATAACAAAAGAACAACAAACAAATAAACATTTTCTAATCTGACGCCTCTGTATGCAGGATACTAACATAATTTGTTAGTGCCTTCCAAATCCAAAAATAAAACCGTTTTTTATGTTGTGACAACGCTATGGTCAAGGTTTGGTTAAGTTTAGACATGAAAGCAACTTGGTTAGGGTTGGAGTTAAAGGATGGTGGTTAAAAGTAACAAATGTTGACTGACGGTAGAAAACGGGAAACAAACAACGGTCTCTTGTGTCAAATTTGGACGTTTTGTCATACTTCCTGTCGTTAGGCCCACGTATCGTTATCAGTCTTTTGCTGAAACGACTGCTGCTGTAGTTTGTCTCTCTTGTAGCCCTTCAGAATATCTCTCTCTCTCTCATAATTCTTCTATGTTTCTCCCTCACTGTGGCACGGATTGACCCTCATACAGCAACACCGTCCTCTGCACCCTGATAGGTGGTTTGCTCCTCTACAACGCTCTGAAGTCGCCAGTAGGTGGTGGTAGAGCGGTGGAGGTACAGGCTTCAAAGGTGTGTGAGAGTGGCAAGGTTAAAACAAGCTGAAGAACAAGGCCTACTTTTATGTTTTTCACAGACTGTCGTAGATAAATAAGACAAGAAATGATGATATCAGTATTTTTCAGTTCACCTGCATTTGGTCCCAACTTTTATTAAAGTAGAAAAGGTGAACATGTAATATGGGGTCACCCTGGGTTATTAGTGGCAGAAGCTCTTGGAGCGATCATGATCTTGTTAGGAAGTTTATATTCATTTATATATCCAATGCAATTTCACTATAAAACCCCTCCCATATTTAAAGAGATCAATAAAGGCTCCAACACAACAGCAACAGTTTGACCTGTTTTTGTGTTGCTTTCTTTGACTATAACTCTTCTTCTATGTGTCATCTAAATAAAGTCAGTGACAAATCATCTGCTGGCTCTCACACATTAACCATATGTTTCAGAAAATCTTCACAGGAAAGTAAAACATTCAAAACAACAATGTCAACAGGTCACATTCACTTTATATTCCTTGTGCAAAAAGAAGAACCTGACAGTGTAATTGAGTGTCCAAACCGCAGCATACAGACTCTAAATGTCCCCTTATCTGCCTCTGAAATTAACCAGAGCCTCGTGCACCTTTAGCAGGGACTGAGAAAATCCTCCTAAACCGGATTCAGACGCTACACCCGCACTTCCCCGTGCTTCCGAGGGATGACGCTAGATTCAAAAGGCAAATTCAAAAATTGGGGGGTCTCCAGCTCTGCCTGTGTCACATGGAAGCACAGTAGCTGAGCCGAGGGGATGCGAGTACAGATGGAGGGGGCTTGAGGGACTGTGGAGGAGAAACCTGGCACTTGGAGATAATATTGGAGATACAGCGGCGGCGGCGTCGGCGGCGGCAGCAGGAGGAGCAGATACAGGCAGGTCAGACACTTCCCAGCCTCCCTTCTGGCTGGGGAGCAGAGGAGCGCGGAGAGGGCGCACAAGGGGGTCAGCGGGCGCTCAGAGGATGTCACATGCAATATGCTGCATTCGTGTTTTCTGAAGCCCACGAAAGCCGAGTTATCGCCTTTGATTGATTATGCTCGCGGGGAGCGCCTGGTCCGAGTGGAAGCAGAAGGAAGCGACCAGGGTTGATGCTGCGCCTCCCAAAATCTCTGAGCTGAGTGAGTACAGGGATGCTATAGCGCAATGCTCTGTGCCCGTGGCTATGTGACAGGCTGGAGGGATGGTGGAGGGTGGATGGTGGTGGAGGGAGGGGGTCATTCATATGTGCCTATAGATTCAGCTCGATAAGCTGCACACGCAATTGGCACACAGCATCTTTTATTCATCCAGGATGTGTAGCCCATATACCGCTTTGCCTGTTTTTCTTTGTGTTCGCCCTGTTTTTTGTTCTCTCTCTTCATCTCCACTGGTCATACATTTAACACACAGACACGTGTGCACCCACCTCAGCGCTACTGCATTGCCCCTTTTTTTGTGATTTAAGCCCCAAATTAACGGATTCATCAGAGAACTTCATTGTGATTTGACGAGAGGAAGGCGCAGGGAGCCTCCAATCACGCGTTTTTTCTGCGTAACATCCCTGCCGACTGTGAAGCATAAAGATAATTAACGTTAGACCTTCCGTTAACATTTGCACCCTCCACCCCTCCTCCTCCCCATCTACCTCCTCCCTCCTTTTACTCATAAATATGGGGGGTGTGGGGAACTGGCTTTGTCGTGTAAGTTGCCAGCTGACCTCGGGGACACAACATCCTTTACCATCCTCACTTTGATCTGGAAATGAATCAGAAACGCTTTGATGATTATAGAGAAGAATAGGAGGAAGAAAAAAAAATCTCTAGCGCTACAGGCTTAATGAAACAAACCCCCCATGATAATAGCATAACTGCATCAGCCTGAAATTTCTTCATTTTCTGTGACCATTTTTTTTTCCGGGTTCACACCCTGCATCTTTTTCCTGTCTCAGCCGGCATCATCTGAGTCGTGGTTTGTAACCTGTTGTCACCAGCATCGTTGCAGTTTGAGGTGTCAGAGCCCAGAGGCGCGGCGAGCCGGGCAGCCTCCGTGTGTGATTGATGCCTGAGTGGGTGCCATCATGAGCCACATATAACCTCCCCTGGTGCACATAAAAACCCTTCATGGAGGATTTCTTTACTGTAAAATAGACCCACATAGTGTAAAAACATGATGATGAATTCCCCCCTTTTTTTCAACTTCAGCATCTGTGATGTTTTTGCCCCCCCCCCTCACACACACACACTGCTGCTGGGGAAAAAGAGAGGATGTGAATCATGTGATCACAAGTCATTATAATTATTCTTTTTCATTTGCTGTGAAATAATGTCAGGCGGTGTTTGTATCAGAGGCAGCGTTGCACAGATAAAGACAGAGCCTCAGCTTTTCTTCCTCACAGGGGCATGGTTAATCGTTGTTGCAAGCAAACATTTGACCTAATTCACATTCTCACACAATAGCAGCCTCCTCTCTCCCCTCTCTCTCTCTCTCTCTCTCTCTCTCTCTCTCTCACACACACACACACACACACACACATTGCTGTTATTTGTGTCACACAGAGGGTGAGGTTTTTTTTGCTCCACATGAACTCCCAGGTGGTTTATCAAAACCTGAGCAGATTCGGCAGAGAGAGGCCACTGCTGGCTGGCTGGCTGGGTTTGTGGAAAGCAGCTCCAGTATTATTAATAATGAACACACATGTAAATGCAGTGCATGTTCCTAGAAAATTAAAAACTGGTGTTTATTGCAGCACTGAAGGGCTACATGTGTTCCTAAACAAATGCCTTTTTATGAGGATTACAGCAGTTACAGTACGAGCATTTCTTTCGTTTGACAAAAGATGAAATTATGTCTTAGTTTTTTGTTACATTTTGCCTGTAAAATATGATCTGATGATGTGATTGGCCGAATGTGTCACCCAGCATGTTTCACACTTCCTTTAAAGACATTTAATTGTTCCAAGTCAACAGGTGACATGTTTTTGTCATTCATTCATTCATCTATATGGGGCTGACGGCTCATTTTTGATTCATTTTTTGGGCTCTAAAACACCAGAGAACATGAAGTGAAAAATCTCCATCAGAGTTTCCTCACAGAGCTCAAGGTGTCGTCTTCAAATGTCTTGTATTGTCTGACGAACAGTTCAAAATCCAAAGAGAATCAATTGACTAAAATGTACAACGAGGAAACGCAGCAAATTCTCACATTTGAGAAGCTGGAACCATCAGATTTTAGTCGATTAATCGATTAGTCAATTGAAAGAAGATTATTTGGCAGCTATTCATTCATTCACCTGTGATGCCTCCTGTAGAGCTGCAACGATTAGTCGATTAATCGATTAGTCAATTGACAGAAAAAGAATCGGCGCCTATTTGCTGCTTTTCTTTGTCTTGTATTTTGGACTGTTGCTCGGACAAAACAGCCAATTTGACGACATACGAAACTGTGACGGACATGTTTCACTGCTCTCTGGTGTTTTATAAACCAAACAATTAATCGAAAAAAATAATTTGAGAGATTAACCAATAATGAAAACAATCGTTAGCAGTCCTAGTTTCATGTGTGACCACTGACTCAAGAAGAGAAAAATATATACAAGGAATAAATGGAAATCTGTATATTTATTTATGTGCAGCAAAATAATCTAAACTCGAAGGTCCACTTACTAGTTTTTAGATCTTTCATCTCACAGTCTTCATCTGCTGATATTTTGTTGCATGTACTGTTCCCAAAGATAAAGAATGAACTTTTATTTTTTTATAATTTGTTGAATACAATGCACGTGATTCAGTAAAGAAACCAGATATTAATTAATGATTGATGATGCTCCAGTTTCCTCTCCACATATGGCGCCTTCTCAGTGTAAGTAGCCTTCTGGACCGTGATACACAGTCAGGGCAACACCTGGCAAATCTGCACCTGCAGGTATTCGCTGGTAGTTTGTAATGAGCACACAGAGCTCCACAGGCGGGGGGGGAGGCTCTGAGGCTGAGGAAGAGGGGGCTTTGTTTAGCAGGAAAGCAGCCGGGGGAGGGCCATTTCTTGCTCTTGCTCTGAGCGCTACGTCCAATTGGTTGGCTCTGATGAGGCAGCTCTAGGGCCAGAGATTACACTGCAGTGCTGAGGCGTCACTCTGGCTGAACACCGCAGGCGGAGGCAGGGGGATAGAGGCAGAGAAGAATGGGTGGGGAGGTGTGGACACACTCAGCGAGACAGGGAAGGGGAAGGAAGGGGAAGGAAGGCCGGGAAACCTTTTTGGGAAATGTGACAACCTCTTCTCATCATCTGCTTTCAGCGTCTTCAAACACCTGCCACGGGACTCCCACGCATGTCTTCCTCCCCTCCTCTCCTTTCTTTTCCTCCACACCTACACCTTTCCCCTTTCTTCTCTCTCATTAGCCTCTCTCTCTCTCCATCTCCATCTCCACTCCTCGGCTCTGCTGTCAAATCAGCACAGATATAATTACACTGACACTATTGCAACTGTAATTTACATGATCGTTGCCTCATAGGTGCATATGGTTCTTTAAATCCAACATAATATTTCAGACTACTCACTCAGGAAGAGTTTCTGTTAAAGGTGAAGCACCGGTGAATGAATGAGTGGCATTAAAAGCAGGTCACAGTGTGTGAAATCTGACATGTTTTCTGGCTGCTGTTAAAATACACCAAATAGTTTTGATAGACATGCTGGGAAAACATGCTCGCTGCTGCAGTCACTTTCCTAAGACATGCTCAGAGAGGTATGTAATTATGTTGGATATCCAGTGTTAATTTGAATTAAGAAACAAAGCAGTTGCTCTCTGGTCAAGACGCCCTGGCCTGAACTTACAAAGAAAACTACATGCAGCGTGCAAAGAACCTGCGAGACGTCCGCGTGTGAAATTTGGTGCAAATTGGATTTCATGCTGAGAACAGTTGGGTTCATGGCTGGATCTACTAAAAGAAATGCAGACCCAAAGTCTGCAAAACTTCTACTGTGCAGAGCCTGATAAACTTATGTCCTGCCTCTACTCTGTCTGTTTTGACAGAAAATCAGACACCTACAATACGGTAAAGACAGTCAATAATATGCTCTGAATACTTTCACAGAGAAGACAAAACATTCACAAAGAAGAAGATAAAAGATCAGGGGAAACAATTCCACATGGATAAAAATTTCAACATTAAAAAGAGGCAGTGCAGGTTGTTGCTTCCTAACAGCAGGGATTTTACTGCGCTGACCAGTGATATTATGGCTGTAACAGAACACGCCCTCTACTGAGCTGTGTTGAAGTCCAACTGAAATTAAATTGCATTTTGTTTGACTGTTACAGTATACATATCTGCTCTGTAAATCACTTGTCCCGAGTTCTTTCAGAAAAAAAAAATCAGAACCCAAAAGTAAGAAATTAACATTTTATATTTTTTGGTTTCCTGATCCCCTTAGTTTTGCATTAATTCGACAGAATACCGCTCCAGTATTCATCTACGTAGATGGACCTTATTTTGATACAGCCAATCAAATCTTGCATAAAGGAGTAACGTCAACAAAAGCCTCCTTCTTATCTATCTTACAAACATGAACACAAATCTTGTTCTGCACCGTAGCTTGTTGAACATTCATCGTGGAGAAGTGCACTGCTAATGTCAGTTTGCAGGCTAGCTAGCTAATTAGCTTGTACTAGCTAACAACATGTAAACGTACTTGTAAAAGTCACTTAAGTCCGGTTAGATGCTTGTATGGGCCTTACTCTTTAATACCACTAACAACGCACTGTCTTTCAGTGACATGTAGCTACAGCGCAAGTTTGTTTACTTTGTCTCTTGTTCCCCTGCTGGTGCTCAGCCTGCCAGCTGCTGTCAATCAAACACAGACAGGGACACGCCCCTCCAGCTGGAGCATTTCTGATATTTCCCCATAGACCCTTTTCTTCCTTTTAATAATAAAAAACTAATTAACAACACATTTAAAAAAACATATTGTCATTATTTTTGACTACAAAAAGGGACGACTAAATGCGATTTCAGTTTCACTCATGGATGCGGCTTGAGGGAAGGCGCCATTTTTAATAGACTCGCCATGTGAGACATGTCATACTTGTTGTTTAGTGAACTGCCTTCTTTATCTCTGCAGATGTAGCTTCTGGGTTAACTGCTGTTAACAATAATGTAAGACTTCCTGCAGCTGCTTCACAGTAAAGAAATTACACCAGTGATGAACTGTGAGACTTTTAATTGTGAAGCCACAACTTCTTTTTTTCTCTTCCTGTGTCTGTGGTCCAAACAGTAAAATCCTTGGTAACAACCACTTTGCCTAAAAGTCAGATCAGTCGAATGTTTTGTGCCAAATTTCATGAGAACAGGACTGAGCACTTCTATGGTGCTCGTCGGCTGTGGTAAACAGTAACTTGCCTCTTTTTAGCTATGCTAGTGACGTGGCTCTAGAGATGGCAATGTCAGTCTGTCTATTGGACAGAGGAAACTGGACCACTTTGGTCCAGACTAAATTATCACCACAACTATTCGACAGAATTTTGTACAGACATTCATGGTCCCCAGAGGATGAGACCTACGGATTTGGTGATCCCTGACTTTTCATCTACCATATTTGTTCATACTTTGGTTTACGACAAAACTGCAAAACTAATCAGCCTCAGCTGTACTTTGTGTTTAGTGCTTATTAGCAAATGTTAACATGGTAACATGCTAAACTAAGATGGTATACATTATACCTGCTAAGCATCAGCATGTTAGCATTTAGCTCAAAGCACCACTGTGCCTAAGTACAGCTTCACAGAGCATTTATGTAGCAACCCATGCTTTGTGTGATTTTTCTGAAGTCATGGGAGTCCAGAGATGATGCATGCCACATTCGGAGGAGATGGGATCAACGGAGTAGGAGAATTTTAGAAAATAGCTGTTTTAGAAAATTAAAAAAGCTACATTTGGTCAGATGTGTGCCAGATTTATCATCACAAATCTGTTGGGCATAGTGCTCGGGCTGCCAGCCTTGGCGAGATTTGGAGAATATATTGGCAAGACAGACAGAAGGGTTTTACTACTGTAAAAGATGGCGTTCAAAACATAGGCCTGTTTTCAATAAGCAGTGACTTTCAGGCTCCAGAGAATCTTTGGTGATCACATACTGTATATATGAGCCCACGTGGGTGACAGGAAAATGGACTAGATTGCAAAAGTAGATTTTACATGAAATGAAACGAAAAATGAAAATTCATCCAGGTGGGAATAGGTGTGGCCTAAATCAGCTGGACTCAAGGAATATATGGATGAAACATAAAAGAGTGCTACAATCTGGGTAATTTGTATAATCTTTGTGTAATTTTAGTCAATGAGATCTGTCTGGTGATTTGTTACTTAAGCATAATAAACCCCTAATTAAGTTTAACCAAAATAAAAAGTCACAAATCAATGATTTTAGTGAAGAAGAGGCGTACCAGCAATTCATGCTTGGGTTGCGTGAACCCTTATTAGGCCTCTTGTCTTCTACAATGCTAAAGCTAAATTATTTGAGCTGCTTCAGATCGACATGTTGGCTTCAGAAACGCCCACTAATGTTGTGGTTTCTCCTTCAAAAACAGCAACAGTCTCGAGGCGTCCAAGGCTTTGGGAAACTGTCAGAGAAGACTGGCATTGTTCACCAGACTACAGACAAATTGTTAAAGTAATTTGGAAGATTAAATCAGTCTGGAAGGAAAGGATCTATGTGGAATCCAATACTAAAGCATGTCGTTCAAAGCGTCGGATTTGATCATCAGTGAGGAGGATTGAGGAAGAGTTTGTCTAAAAGTACAAGATCCATCACAGAGTGTTTTGTTTGGAAGAAAATCTGTAGTTAGAAACTGAATAAACTGAGACATTTGGACAGACGTGTACAGACAGTGAGGTATTAACATCCCGAAACTTTAGTTCAACAAGACTGTGGACAAAACCAGGCGGTATATTTTCCTGCAGTCTGCCGTTGAGTCTTGTTGTTGCTGATGGACAAGCGACAAACACACGTGAAAACACAGTCGCAGCAGACAGATGGCACGATTTGACAGAGATTAGAACAGGCTTGTTGTTTGGTCTTTTTGTTATGGCGCTGTGCTTTTATTGTTTATTTCAAACATATTACACTGCCAAATGTGAAATTGTCTGGCAAGCAGCGAGGAGTAGAGGAGAAGCAAGAAAGATGTTTCTGTCCGCTCGCTCTGCTTTCATACTTGTCTTCTTCAGTGTTTCAGGTTACTCTGCCTGCTGGCGTGTTCAGCTTTGCCGTGACTCATCGTACCGTCTCAATATGTATGCTCGTGTCTGAATGGTTGAAAACATAGGAAATTTGTATTTACCCATATGCATCGTAGCTGCCACCTACAGACACGGTTTATTTCAGTTTGTTAAATGCATGATTGTTGGATTATTTTAAGTACTAGCTCACTTTTATGCTGTGTAGACCAGACTGAGCAGGTATGCTGTTGATGTCTATGTACATGTGACACACAAAGCTCAGTAATCCCTCCAACAAGGTAAAGCAGAAGCACATGCCGGAGGCGTAATGTCTGTTCACTTCACTGCTTCAGCTCTGGACGGGAATTCTCACTTTCCCTCTTGTCAAACTGCTGCTTCCCTTCTGCGTTTTGCAGCGTGAATATTTTACTTCTGGTTCCGCTGCTTTGTTAACCTACTTAATGCTTTGTAAAGGTTAGATCATTTTGTAATTAAGCACCACTCTGTGCCTTCTCGCTGCAGATCCCAGTGAGACCGTGGCACTTCCCTGCGTGCATGAGTTGTAAGGGTGTGAGTGTGTGTGAGAGCAAGTGAGCGCCAGCGCTCCCACATGGCCTCCATGCAGGACGGGCTGAACTTCACGGCTCCTCCCTACGGCAAGGTCCTGCTGCTGGGTGCTATCGCTGCTGCCTCAGCCTTTGTTGTCACGATCCTCATCGTGGTGCTCTGCGTGGGCTGCCAGAGGTGAGAGCAGGCACTGTGCACGCACGTATGACAACACACACACACACACACACACACACACACGGATACACACATGTGCTCATTTGCATTTGCAGGACACTGAATATTTACACATGGACGCACAAGTAGTGGGAGAAGTACTCAGATCCTTTACTTAAGTAAAAGTACCAATATAACTGTAAAAATACTCCATTAAAAGTTCTGCATTTAAAATCTTAAGCAAAAGTACAGAAGTATTATCAGCAAAATGTACTTTAAGTATCTAAAGTAAAAGTACTGCAGTAAAATGTCACCTGTGACTGATGTATTATTATAGATGACATTATTAGATTGTATTGATGGATCAATGTAAACAGCATTTTAATGTTAGCTGCTGGAGGTGGAGCTACTTAACTACTTTATATACAGTTTGGTAGTTTAGTCCAGTTGTTCCCAACCTGGGGGTCAGGCCCCTCCAAAGGGCCACAAGATAAATCTGAGGGGTCGTGAGATGATTAATGGGAGAGGAAAGAAGAAAAAACAAAGTTCTGATACACAAATTTGTGTTTGTTTTTTGGACTTCTCACTAATCTTTGATTTTTGTTTACCTTTTCTGAAGTTCAAATGAGAAATCACTCATTGCTAACAACTCCTAAACATCTGAAACGTGACCAGGGGCAACTAGACACTGATTTTTCATAGGAGGTCACACGCCAAAAAGGTCGGAACAACTGGTTTAACCTAATTGTATTTTATAAGCTTATCATATCTATTTTTTTTATGTTAAATGTTAATCTGAAAGGTAACCAGTAACTATAGCTGTAAAATGAATGTAGTGGTGTAAAAAGTAACATATTTCCCTCTGAAATGTAGTGGAGTAGAAGTATAAAGTAGCATAAAATGGAAATACTCAAGTAAAATACTTCAAAATTGTACTTAGTGCAGTACGTGAGTAAATGTACTCAGTTACTCTCCACCACTGGCACGCACATATGCAAATATACACACACACACACACACACACACGTGCATAGTCATAAGATGACTCAGACACACATGGACAATGACTCAAACTCTGCACACACACAGAAGTGCATGACTGTAGTAAGTGTCAACCTGTGTGACCGAGCGGTTGTGTTTACCACAGGAAGGGGAAGACACACAATGTTCCCGGCGAGGGCGGAAAACACCGTCTCATGGACATGGTAGGTATCAGGCAACACGCTCCTCCATGCTTTGTTTGTGGTGCAGCAGAAGCAACTCAGCTTCACCAGGGAACAATATCATTCAGAGGACACCTCTTCAGTCTTAATTAGAGTTTAACTGACCCTGTGTGTGTGTGTGTGTGTGTTGTCAGGGTATACTCAGGCAGTCGAAGCTGCGGTCCATCAGTAAATCAGACACTGAGATGAACAAGATGAACTGCAATGGCAAAAGTGAGTACATCTTTCACATACAAATCCTGACCCGTGTGCTCTGTGAACAGTACCTCACTGTTGTTTTCTGGTGAAAACCTTGTATCTCCTACATGTCAACTGAACAGCCTGGTCTCGTTTTGGCTGCATGACAAAGCACTTTTTTTTGGCATCGTCGAAACGATTTTTGGGGGGAATTTTCTGAGCTGCAGGGGTTGAAAATTGTTCTCAACCACATGAGCATGTAATTTTTTTCAGCTTATTTGAGAGCATTAAAAAAACAAAAAGACACAGACAGCGGAGATACAAGGTTTTCACCCAACAGAATCAGTGTAGTCCGTGAAATTGGAATATTTAGCAGCAGATCAATAGCATGACAAGTAAATACATAAATGGAACAATCATTAACACATAAATGTAACTATAGCATGTTCTGATTTGGCTGATTTAGCTTCATCCTCATTAATCAATGCCAGACTTGGAGTCTACAAAAACAACAAAACCAACCCATAATAATGCAAATAAACGTTTAGGTAAATGTTTAACATTTGTCTTGATCTCTGATCAATAAAAGTGCGACGTGCTCAGTATCGAATCTGGCCCTAAATTCATGCAAAACCTAAAATTTAAGGACACTTCAGACAATAAATTTACCCTAAAACTGAATTCACATTACATTTACAGCTCAGCCTTATTCCACTGGACTGCTCAATCTTAGATTTATGAACATGAACATCTCTCTCTCTCTCAAAGACAGAAATCAGAGAGCCAAGACAAGTCCTGGAGCTCCATCACTGACAGTCAACAGGGAACTGTGTTTGTGGGCACTGTGACAGTAGCCTGAGAGGGTTTTGAAGAAATATAAGCATATGTCCTGCTTCATATTTGTCCTGCTTCCACTGCAGTGGAACGAAGTCAATTTGGATGCATTTTCTCAAACATCTACGTCAGCTCCCAGTTTACTGTCAGCTCCAGGTTTTTCTTTTACCGGCAGCGAGAGACTTATTCATGTTTGCAAATGTTTGTTGAACTGTCCAGTACGAGAGGAGTAAACGTATGTGAATTCTGTTTTATGGTGGGCAGAGGCATCTAAAAAGAAACGTCCAGCCAGCATGGACCTTCTGCTGCTGCTCAGCCGCCGGTCTAACTCTGACCTTCGTTCTCAAGGCAGGCAGCTTCCCCAGATCCCCTCTGGGACCGGAGAGGACGGAGAGCACACTTACTCTGAGGTGGGCCGACGCTCCTCCACCACACGTACTGACGATGCCCTCTACGCCATGGTAGGCAGGGCCGGCCAGACGGACACTCCGGCCCCTCCGGCCGTCCCCGCCAACACCCCGGCGCCCCCAGACCCAGACGGGGATGTGGAAGGAGGGCTGCCCGAACCCGAGGCCCAGGTCATGTCCCCCCCTCATCCTCAGGAGACGGCCGAGTACGCCTGCGTCAGGAAGCTGAGGAAGGCCGACAAGGCACCCCAGAAGAGGGACAGCGGGACGGATATGGGGGAGCCTCCGGCGCCGCCTCCGCGACACGCCCCACCCTCACATCCCGCCCCTCCTCCACCACACCCCCACAGCACCAAGTTGCCCCGTAGAAACGTGGACGCCTTCAACGTCCCAGCATTCCCAAAGGTTGGTAGAGGAACTTTTTTTTATTTATCTGAGGATTTAAAACTGTTGTTTTAAAGTTCACACAATGCATACAGCACAAGGACAAGGTGCACTTACTAACAGCTTTTTCCAGATCATGAGATGCAGTTGAAAGCTCCGGAAAAAGCTAGTAGGTGATCCTTATGTTAAGATTGTTGATCATTCTTTTGGGGAGGAAAGGATTAGATTAAGTCTTTAGATTAGATTTCTTTCATAGGAAGAGGTTAGATAAAGGACAGAAAAACATGTAATATGTAACATGTAACTTAAATGTGACCAGATTCCCACATAACATAAATAACATGTAAAAACTAGTTATTCATAGAAAGACTTATATCTTCTTTGTGATCAGTCTGGACAGCATCATCTCGTAATGTTGTAGAGGTGAACAGGATTCAGTTTTATGGGCTGAGGGAAGTGAGGAAGTGATGACTGGAGGGGGAGAGGAAGTTAACAGCTAAGTTGGGTTTCTAGTGGTTCTCCAGAGGTCTGACTGGAGCAGCGGATGAGATCATAGAGAGCAGGTTAAGACTGAGTCGATGCCTTGTGCACTGAAAGTGTCAATTTATTATCCACGCTACGGTGTGGCTCTATGGATGGCAACGTCATGGTCCCCAGAGGATGAATCCTGCTGCCTTTGGTGATCCCCTGAATTTTCCTCTAGTGCCACCATGAGGTTCACATTTGTGTTTTTTAGTGAAATGTCTTAGCAACCATGGGATCGATTGTTATGAAATTTAGTAAACACATTCATGTCCTCCTCAGGATGAATTGTAATAACTTTGGTGATCATCTGACCTTTCATCTAGTGCTATCATCAGGTAAAAATTTTGATTTGTCCAAGACTTTGGTTTATGACCAAATTCCTGCAAAACAAGTGACATTCCCATCAGCCTCAGTTGTACTTTGTGGTTAGTGCAATTTAGCAAATGTTAGCATGCTGACACACTAAACGGATATGGTGAACATGGTAAACATTACCTGATAAACATCAGGATGTTAACTTTGTCACTGTGTGCCCAGGTACAGTCTCACTGAGCTGCTAGCATGGCGTTCAGACTGAAAACAGCCCTGTGTTAGAAAAACACAAGGCTGCGTGTTGCTTCAGGTACAAGTGAGACATGAAATACAATCCAGGAAGTCCACTTTGAGTAACAGACCTGTAAATTTGAAGTCTTATCATACGCCAAAACACTCTAGAAAGTCAATCACAATTTTTTTAAATCTGTGAACACGACAATTGCCCGATGAGCAGCAAAAATACAGCATTCACATTACAGTTACATTAAGTAATCTACCAGGAATGTATACTTGTATACACGTTTGAGTGGCCACTGCGCTTTCAGTCAAGTTGAGCCAGGTTCAACTTTTTCGCTGAGGCCCTCTGCATCGGCGGACTGGCCTCTAGAGTCGGTCTGAAGGCGCCTTAGTCTTGTTGAAACACTCAGTGCGTCAGTTTGATGTGAAAAGTCTCTCTGAAATCTTTGTTCTGATTGTCAGGCTCAGATTTTTGTTGCCGGCTGTACTGACACATGTAACAAATGTCTTTGTGGTGAATGTTTCATCCTGTACTTCTTCGTCAGCATCAGTATGACACATTAATATGCAGTTTGTAGTCCAGGTACAGTCAGCGAGTGTTTCTGTCAGATTTCCTGTTGATGCTGCAGAGGATCTACACAGTTGTATTTGTGCCAGTGTTGCAGTTTTCTCTGCACTCGGCTACATCATGCATGGTGTTGTGATATGTTAGCACTTCTGTAGACATTTCTTTGAAGTCCGGGCAGCGAGCTGTGTTTATTTGTCGAAGAGTTCTCGGTGATAGTGGGGCATTTCAGCTCTCAGCAGTGTCACCTCCTCCATATGTTCGCAGCAGCAGGAGTGCAGGCAGACTGTCTGCTTTTACTGTGGATGCAAGGCTTTGTGCTCCCCTCCAGGTGACAGTGGGAGACCATTTGCTGCCCTGTGTGAGGTCAGCGAGGTCGCACTCTCTGCTGTGACCTGAGTTCAGTAACACGCACAGTTCACAGGGCTTACATGTGTACGCAGTCTGCTCGCAGGGCTGTTCGCCACTGATTTTCTTGTGGATGACGCAACATGTTGAAATTGAGTCATCCTGAATATAAACACATGGTTCCTCACGCTACAAGCTCCACCTTCCAGGGAAAATCTTTTCAATACTGTATGAAATCCATCCAGTGCATCTCTTAATGCCCGCTCTGTGCTACAACACTACGCTGCATGTTTAAAGTGGCTAATTTGTCTTTTATGAACCCCATTGGGTCTGTTTTTAAAATGCAGTTTTTATATTCACAAATACTAATGCATGAACATGTGAGCAGCTCTGCCCCAAATGTAATTTCTTGTTCTGTTGACAGGAAGTGATGTTTATGGGCAACGGAGAGCAGTACATCTGGAAGCCTCCAGAGGATGAAGAGATGCTCATGCACCAAAATAAAGCCCTGGGACCGCTGGGTGCTCACACAGTGGAGAATATACAACCGTCTGCTGCTGTGGTGAGCAACGACTCTTCAGTCTGTGCATCAGCCCATCTGTTAAATGACTGTGCTGAAGCTCCCTGTTCCCAATGTTCCCCTTAAATTTACTATTAGGTAGCTTTAATATTAGACTAAACATTTTTACACACTGTTTTACAGTTTCCGTAGTCTGTATCTGCTTCACTCAATTATATCACTCTTAAATTGATGTAATCCAGCCACAGTTTGTGCCTCTCATGTATTACCAGTGCATTTGAGTCACAGAGCTAAGCATCCGTTTTTCTGAAGAATAAATACCTGGCGATCTTTTAGAAACCGAGAAGGTCGTTTAACAAATGTACAGCTGTCCTGAAGGTATTTTGAGAATTTTTAAAGACTCTTCTAAGCATCGGAATGTCAAAAACATTCAGTCCGCTGCACAATAAAAAAGATTTTGAACTCATTTTCCAAGTTCCAACTCTATTTCAAAATTCAAACAAAAATGGTAGCAGAAAATGACGAGTACGAGCAAGGAGATATGTTCTTTCTGGCTACCCGGATAGGAAATAAAAGTCCCAGCTTGGGAAACAAGTTCAAAATGTTTTTTTATCGTGCAGCAGACGCACTATTTGAAAAAGGTTAAGAGGTTTAATTTCATGTTTTGGGAAATATGATTATTAATTTTGCTATTGAGAGTTGGAAGAACATCCATTAAATGTCCGTTAAATATGAAGCTAGAGTCAGCAGCCAGTTAGCTTAGCTTAGCATAAAGACTGGAAACAGGGGGAAACAGCTAGCCTGGCTCTGTGCAAAGGTAACAAAATCTGCCTACCAGCACCTCTTAAACACACATTATAAATTGTTTGTTTAATTCGTACAAAAAACAGACTATTTCTTACAGTACAGTGACTTCCTAGAGACTCCGCCGGTTGCCTGGCAACCTCAGGTGACAACAAGTACTTAACTCCCTGTAAAACCACAACTTGTCATTTTTACACTTTGGTTTCTGTATGGATTAAACAAATGGTATAACAGGTTAATTAGAGAGCTTTACAGGTGCTGGTAGGAGCCAGGCTAGCTGTTTCTTCTGCTTTGTTGTCTTTTGGCTAAGCTAAGCTAAGCTAAGCTAACTGGCTCCTGACTCCAGCCTCATATTTAGTGGTACTGATCTTCTCATTTAACTCTCGAAGAAAGTGATTGAGCGTATTTTCCAAAATGTCAAACTGTTCCCTTCAAGTCTTTTTTACAGTCTCAGTAACGTGTCGTTTGACTGCAGGTGGCTGAGATGTACTCGAAGGTGTGTAAACCAGGAAAGAAGAAGAGAGCTGTGCCGGGGTCTCCCCCAGCCAATCCTGGCTTCCGGACCTTGGGTCGTGGTGACCGGGACCGAGACCGGGACGGGGGGTTTAGTGTAGTGGTCAAACCCCAGACGTGGGCCCTTCAGGAGGGCAAAGCAGTTGGAGGGCCCCTTGACGACCACTGCTACGAGTCCATCGGGACAGAGGAGTGCGATCCGGCCTATGAGAACATGGAAGGTGGAGGTGCCTGGAAGCGAGAGAGGCCCCCTAACACGTGTGCCACCCTGCGGCCGAGGAGGAAGAAAGCCCAGCAGCCATTGCAGCAGCAGCAGCCCCCTCCGCCGCCACCGACGCAGCAGACCCCCAAGTTACAGCACCTGCCTGCCAAAGCCCTGCTGCTGCCAGGGGAGAACCTGTATGAGAGCATCGGCGACCTGAAGCAGGGCTCCGCCACCTCCAGCACCACCACCATCTTCACTTTCAACGACGGCATGGAGATGTATGTAACAGGGCTCTGAGGCGGCGGCTGCACTGTGACCCCTATCCTTCCAACACAAGGAGCTGAGCTAACACCACAAGGAGTGACGGCTGAGCCCCTGTCATGCTCACCCACACATACTGTTTACATTCAAGTCATAACATCATGCCTTTCACAGGCTGCGGAGGCCTTGGGGCAATAATGTTGATCTGTTATGACCTGGGCTGAATACAAAGTCCAATCTATAAACCTTATAAGGAATCCAAAGGTAGTGAATTATAAATGAGCACAAGACCATTGCAGAGCAATCTGTTGGTAACAGTAGCACTTCTATTTTACTGATACATATGTGCAAAGCACAATAAAGTAAAAAGCCTAAATTTTTCCTCAATTCTAGCGGGTAAAAATAGCTGTTGACCTGGTCCTAGCAGGACTTCTATTTGGGGAAAAGGCACAGCATTGTGTGCAATCTTTTGGTAGCACTTAGTCTGTCATGAACAGGCCTTCCCTGTAGTTGGAATTACTAATCAAAATACTTGAAAGCTCAGGGACCAAGAGAATCAATTATGAGAGTATTATAACAAAAATTGCACACATTTTGCATTCCTCCTAAAAGCTTCGACTAATTTAGACCATCATCATATTTGAAAACCAACCGGATGCTTCCCTCCGTCTTGTTTTGTTTCATCTTACATGGACTGAACACTGTCTCCACTGCCGTCTGTAAATGAAGTGTTTTACTTTGTTGATCCTGTTTCTGCACTTTGCCTGCTACAAGTTGCATGCTGAAAAAAAGTGAAAATACAAAAACAAAAACAAAAAATCAAGCACTGTTATGTGGTACCTCTATATGAATGTTTTTTTTTTCTATTGTTGTTGGTTGTTTATTTATTTATTTTTTTTAGTGTGTTGCTTTATTTCTCTGTAGAGCACAAAGCCAGTTAGATTAAGGATGTCTTTGGCTCAGTGGGACTCTGTGCAGCAGAGAGGAGAGTTAATTTTCTCTCACCCTTTGCCTGCCACACACACAGTACAGATGAAACGAGACTAAAGAGAACTGCTCGAGTCCTAAAGGTGGAGACAGTCCACTCAAACCCCCCCCCCCCCACACACACACACCCTCTCTGCTCAGTCCTCACTCACATCTGTGGACCGTTCACCTACGTAGTCCCTGCCTTGTGGTCATAATGAATCTGCTTGGGTTTCACCATAGTGCAGCTTGAAAAGCTACAGTAGAACTGATGTGTATTAGCAAACGTCATGTCTCATCATCACTCCATCGATGAACACTCTCTCCTCTCTCTGTTATCAGTGTTAAAAATATTGCAGGAACGACAAAAATGTGAAGCAAACGGTTCGCTAAGCAGCAGAGCATCAACCCCCCGAGGATAACCACGCACTCAAATTTACATCCACAATCCTGGACAAAAAATAACGACGATTTCATTCAACCAAATATCCCCAGCAAATGATGTGATTATACTGTATGTTGATGCAATGTGTATGTACATTACAAAAGAGAAAGAATAATAAATATATCATCAGTGTCAAGAAATCTATCTTTTTCTATTTATGTTTAATTGTGTTTTGGAATGACTTATCTTGTGACACAAACTGCAAAAACAGCTGCAATGTAAATCTTCAGTGTATTCTGTTTGTTGTTTTTGAAGCCATGAAGCTACGGTGTGTTCTTGGAAAGCCCAGCTAAAGTTAAATGTGGCAGCTACTGTTGTGTGTTTGCTATTCAGACTACAGGGTCTTGTACTCAGAAGCGTGTAATTAAGTGCTAAGTGCAAAAGATTGTAATGTTTTATATCAAGATTACTATTCATGAAATGTCAGTCAAGTTTATACTTTTGTAATAAAGTGGCACTTTAAAAAAAAAGACGTTTTATCTCATAGTGTCAGTTATTAAAATTGAGAGAAAGCAGAATCTGCTGAGTGACGCTGATGACGACCTTCTTTAAGGCCTTAATATCACAGAGAGTTCACTTTGCCATCTACGACAGACGGATCAAAGACTCCTTTTTTTTTTAAATGAAATCTTCTGATCTCAAAAGCTGCCTGTCTTCAGCCCAGTCAAAGGAAATCTTAACATACCTATGCACTTATATTAGGGTCAAATTATTTAAAAATGTGTAATATTTACATATATTATTTTACATCTAAGGCTTGCTTCTTCTATTGTCCCTTGCTTCTTTTGTGTACAACCTTACAACCTCATTCCACATGGAGTATGAGTGTGTGTGTGCATGTGTGTGTGTGTGTGTGTGCCTGAGTAGCCTCCCCATGTTTTTTTTTTTTTATCTGTGTGAATGTCTGTGTGCACGTGCCCATGTGCCAGAGTAGCGGGGTCTGCGTCTGAGTAGCTGTGGAGGGGAAGGGGGGGAGATAGAAAAAAAAAAATAGGTCACCCCTTAAAACAAAAAGCTTGCAGTCAACATCGCAACCGTCTGCTGAATTTTCATTGGCGGGCTTGTCTCCATGGTAACAGGTTAACCTTGAGGCAGTAGTCACATGGGCGAGCGAGTCTTCTGCTGTCTTGGAGAATACAGCGTGCTCCGTGTGACATCCGTGATCACAGTGTCACCCGCTCTGTGAGGAGCTATCGCACGAAAAAAAAAAAAAAAAAAATACATCCCACCAAAACATACGTGTAGGAGCAGGAGATGCTGTAGGTGTGAAGATGATACAACATTCACAGCTTATGTGATGTGTTAATCTCACTGTGAGGAGTATGAATGGCTGAATAAATACATGAATGAGACTGCCAGATTCATTGAAGGTGCATGACAGTGAAAAGACACGGGATAATACTCAGCATAAGGTCACAAACTGACTGGGGGAATCATGTTGTTACCAAGCGGTGTCTCATAACAAGGAGGTGTGTTCATGTTTGTAGTAAACAGTGTGAACACAACAGGGAGGGAGGAGGCTCAAGGTTTTTTTTTATTGCTCATTTGGTAACCCTGAAATCACATAAATATCATTATCCTGCATGTTTATAAGTGAGCATTAACACGCTACATTCGGCACCAGATCAATCAGTAAAAACGCGAACCACCAGGATGTTTTCATCGCTGCAGAACTGCCATTCATGATGTCAAATCTCAACATATTTTAACTTGTGTGATGGAAGTGATTCAGAGTCTGTATGCATTCTTCTGTACTGTAAAGAGACACTGATTTCTCAAAGGGCCCCACTATAAATCACACTGACAGAAGCTAAATGTGAGCTATACTGACCCCATCAGGCGTTAAAGTGCATCACAGGGGGAGCCGGGCAGCCTGTATCTGAACCCTGAGAGTCAGAGGACCGTGGAAAATATTCAGAGGTGAGCATGAGACCTCGCACTGATGATCTGATCCACATCTGGTCGTTCAGTCCAGACACACAATGAAAACATGTCAATTTCAAGTAGAAAGAGGCAGTGAGAACTGAAAACAAAATCTGAATTAAATCTCCAAGATGATTTCTTTCTACCCTGAATTTAAGATTTATTATATACTTACAGGCGTTTCACACCTTGTGAATGTGTAAACCTACAAGTTTTAGATTCTCTTCCCCTTTGTGATGTGTAATACAAAATTTCTGACAACTACTCTACTCTAGATGTGAGTTTCTCACATATCATATATAAAAATGTCTTATTACAGCAGCGTAAAATGTGAATGGATTTATATCACAACATATTCTTGAGCCGGCTGCACCAGCTGTTCATAAATTCAAAATTAGCCTAGTTATAATTAGCTCCAGTTTGTGCCTCTCATGTATTAACACTACATTCAAGTCACGGCGCTATGGGTCAGATTTTCCGGTCCTGAAGGTATTTACAGAAACTTCAAAGAGTCTTCTAACCATCTGGATGAAAAAATATTCCGTTTGTTGCACAATAAAAAAGATTTTTAAATTGTTTCTCAAGCTGTGTCGCTTTTTACTTATCCAAAAAAAAAAAAAAAAGGTACCAGGAATAAATGACATATCTTCTCGCTCAATTTGTACAACGTGAACCAAAATAAAATGTTTTATTATCAATTATATTGGTATATATTGATATTTTTATATTTTTGCAAGAAATAACGCATTCATATGTTTTACAAAAAGAGAAAGGATGTAATTTCCGGCTACCTAGATAGCAAAAACACTTGCAACTTGAGAAATAGTTTAAAAAATGTTATATTGTGCAGCTGACAGAATATAGAGTCTTTGAGGATTCTGAAAATATCTTCAGAAGAGCGTTGTTTTGTCAAATGACGTTTTTCAAAGATTGCCTGGCTTAGACTTTTTAGAAAATCTAACGTTAGCTTGCTAATATGAGACGTTTAGATGAGGAATAAAATGAGTTTTGGTTGACATGTCTGACCTGACACTTTATCAAATGTTGTTTTAACAGGCTAATGATGGAAACTAACTTTTCACAAACATAACACTGTATACCCTTAAAATACTAACAATTACGCTAATAACGTCAGTTCGGTTAGCGTAATCGGATATTTGGCAGTTAAGTTTAATAGGTGAATTTTTAGTGAAATGACAACTATTGAATGGATTGTTATGAAGTTTTGTACAGACGCTCATGTCCCCCTGAGGATGAATTTTAGCAACTTTGGTGATCCCTTAATTTTTCATTTTGCGCCAGTATCTGGTCAAATTTTTAATTTGTCGAATACTTTAGTTTATGACCAAATACCTGCAAAACTAATGGCGTTCCTCAGTCTCAGCTGTACTTTGTGTTTAGTTCTAATTAGCAAATGTTAGCATGCTAACACGCTAAACTAAGATGGTGAACATTATGGTAAACTCTCTCTGTGCCAGAGTCACAGAGCTGCTAGCGTGGCTGTAGACTCTTTCTCGTTTGTACTATGTTGCTAAATGATAAACAGCGTCACAGCCTCAGCTGTACTTTGTGTTTAGTTCTAATTAGCAAATGTTAGCTTGCTAACATGCTAAGCTAAGAGTGAACATAGTAAACATTACCTGCTAAATATCAGCTTGTGAGCATGTTAGCATGCTGACATTAGCGTTTGATGATACAGTGACTCCATGTTTACACTGTTGATTGCAGTTTGACAGTTTGCTAGGGTTAGGGTTACTAAAGTCCTGACTAGTCAAGATATTGGTTAAGTTTTAATGGTGCAACCCAATTAAGTAAATTAGTTTGAAACTATCTAGTAGAGCAGGATTCATGAACAGCTGGTGCAATCCTGGATAAAATCATTTAGTAAATAACAATATTGTTATTGCATCATTGTACCTTGAAGGTAATGGCACTGTTTCACCTCTTCTGTATGAAAACATTGATGATGAACACTCAGTTGTAAACAAAACAAAATATCCCTCATGCATACAACTGGGCCGAGACTCATCTGTTGTATAAGAGTACAAAAGTTCATGTTCAGTACACAAAAAGTGAATATAACAGGTTTTTTTTGCTGGTCTATGGCTGGAGAGGATGCACAGTAACAGGAGTTTTCAAGTAGTGTTTGTATTTTCTTTCACAGAGGCTCACAGATGTGTGTGTCAGTACGACAGCTGCTCCTGGTCCTCATCACTCCAGGTGTCGGACCCGTCTGTCCCAAAGTACCGGTCCCCAAAGTCCCCTGAAAACACATCAACAGTGGACTACTGTGTATCAGTGGGTTAGGGGCTGAAGGAAATAATGAAAAAACAAAGCATGAATACACAAACGGCTGCAAAGGTTGGAAGATTTGGAAAAAAGAGCTCAGCAATGGTTTTCTAAAATGATGATCTTTTATGATTGATCCACAAACAGAGAGACTAATTAATTGGTGTAACATAACACATTAGATATTCATCTTAATGTTTGCAAGTAGTGTTTAATTATGTAATTGTGTGTAATTATTACGTTTACAGACAACACACTGGTCTATCTGATATGCATATTGTGTAGTTTAGTTACAGTGGTGATCGAGAGCAGTGCTTGCTTCAAATCTGAAGTGACACAAGCATAAAATTAGAATTTGCTGGGACATGAAATGAAAGCTGTCAACTTGAAACAGAAATGTTTATTATCTTTTATCTTCTGCAAAGACTGTGGGCATTTTTATTTCCTGCATAAATCTAAAACCATGCACAGTAAAGACAGAGTTGTATGCTGAAAACATCTTATGAAATGTCGTTAAGTTATAGTTTTTGTACGTCATCTAATATTCAAATTAGACAAGTACTTCAAAGGTTGAGAGGCTCAAAATGGGTAAATAAGTAATAATACAATGTTTGACACATGCCTTCTGATTTTACAGTTACAGTTACAGAAAGAGTGAGTACGTGCATGTGATGTGGCTTACCGATACCAGGAATTACATGTAATAAATCGTCCAGACTCTTGTCCACAGCGGTGGTGATGATTTTGACCTTCGGGAAGGCGTAGGCCACAGACTGCACCCCGAGCTCTGCCATCAACAGCGACACCAACACGATCTTATCCTCCTGCACCTCGTGATCCTGCTCAGCCACACACATCACAGCAACAACTGTCAGAGCCTGATCATCATCATCATCAGAAGGATAATAATAAGTAAGTGGAAAGGGAGGAAAATATTTGTCATTTCTCTTTGCAGAAATAAAGCTAATCAAACCTCACTAGGACAAATAAAAACTTCCAATCAATAACCACATACATGAGCAATAAAACACGTGTGACCAACAGGAGAGGGGTCCTATTGTTGTCTTACTGAAGAATAATGATGTTAATCTCCACCCACCAATAGGACTCGTACTGCCATCATGGCAGCAGCGCCAGTGGAGACTGTGCTGTCCATTAGGATGACATGATCTTCACTGATGTCTTTGGGCAGACGCAGGTAATGCAGCTGGCGAGGCCAGAGAGGAGGAGACAGGTTACCATGGTTACAAAAGCAGGAAGGATAGTTACCACGGAGACACAGATCATGTGGAAGAAAGAGAAAAAAAAAACAAAAAAACATTTTTATCTTTTGTTTGATGCGATTTTTGAGACACTATCACACATCGTGTAAAGTCTCAAATAATGTAGCACACATAAGCATCTCAAAGATGTTGATGGGAACGCCATTTTTTTACTAAATGAGCCATTTTATCTACCTCTGGTTCGCCTGAGTCAAGGTTGGTCTGGATGAGGATCTTGCCGATGCGGACGTCCTTGCACACGGCCCTCAGGGCGGGCTCCATGGTCTCTCCTGCCCGCAGGACCGACACACCGGTGATCTGTGGAGACGAGGCAGTGGAGCAAGTGTGATGGCAGAAACCCCGCGGACACTCTCGACTGGAAGTTAACAAGACCTTGTAAAACAAGAGCATCACTCACCCCTTTCCCGTTGTAACTGCGGCCCTCGTACTCATGGCCCTGTGGAGTCTGAACTACACACGGCTGATAGAAGATACAGAAGAAAATAAATTGTTTTTTAATAACACAAACACGCAACTCTCATAGATGCAGATACAAGAAAAGTGTCAATATATCTATATATCTGTGCATGTTTTCTTATGTATGTAAAGAACTTTGTATGTAGAATATATGTACTGTATTACTGTTTTAGCACATTCACCACAAATGGCATACACTTAACTTTAATAATATGATACCTTCTAGGAATCCAGTGGTTTTGGTTGATGTAATTATGGTATTAAAATCAACTGGCAGAGACTTGAACTTTGCTTGAGACACCAGAGGCAATCCATCACAGCGAGCGTTCAGCCACCTTTATATTTTGGCAGGAACATTGATGAGAGCTGTTACTGTTTTGAAAACTCTTTCTTGTTGGTACATTCAAACTATGACGACTGACATTTGAGTGTTGGGTGCTCAAAAGTTTTTAGAAGAGTTTTTAGAAACACGTAAGAGACACAGTAACACGGTAAACAGTAAGCAAACACGGATACAGGGAAAAAGATAACTTGAAGATGTTGTGAAGTTGTTTGGCAGTTGACTCTTGAATGCACCAAAAATTAAGTTTTCAAAATAGTTCCTGTTTTCATCTTCATTACAATGCGACAATAACTGTGATAAAACCATAATAATAACAGTTGAGGTTGTGTGATTATTATAATTATCTCAAGCAAGTTTCATGTCTCTGCAAGTTGATTTTCAAACTATACTGGCTGAAACTAAAACTGATGGCTTCCTGGAAGGTACAGTAGTATGTAAAAAATCCAAAAGCATATGGTTGGCATGTAAAGCAGGTGATGTAAAGGTCTAGATTATTTGTATTTAATGGTCTAAAACATGCAGAACTACTGCTATGCTCATTTAAACCTGCAATAACTGTTAATAACTGCCCTCAAGATGCAGAGCGGAAAAACACCCCCTTTTCATTTCAGAGCCCATGTCAATCAATCTAGCTCTGCTCACGTCGGGTGTGAGACGCCAGGAGATAACAAACAAATATGACGACGGGATCGTTTCATTTTAAATATTAAAAGATTTTCGTTTACATGAGTGATCGTGTAGATGATGAAACACCAGATTATGTTGAAAATCAAGCATTTTTAAAGGAGTATATTCAAATTCAAGCATATTCCTAACCTTGAAAACATAACTGTTAAAAATAAGCAATTTCCAAACTTTCAAGACTTTGTACGAACCCTGCTTTTAGCTCTGTTTTTGGTCTCTACCAACTCCTGAGGGAGATATCTGGCTCTTTTGCTGCTAAATGCTCCAGTATGTTCACCAGCTAGCTGCTAACTGTGTCTGTCTGCTGTTTGGTGCTGAGCAGGTAGTGTACAGTGAGTTTATCAAGCTTTTTTGCTGAAAACAGCTGCCTGCTGCGACCGAAAACAACACTTGATTAGAGCAGCTAGAGTGAACGAAAACAGCAAAACTACAGTCAGCTGTAAAACCAAAACAGTGAACTAAAAGACACGAGGGGAACTGCAGCGTCGGGTGATACTTCTCTGTGGGTTTGTCACTACGAGCAACCCCTTTCACATAAAAGTAGTGTGATCCATTGTTAATATAAAAGTGTTGATTACAGCCACTTTAATATTCACTAAGTAGTTAAAGTCTACCCACCTGAGATGGTAGAAACGTTAGTGCGTGCTCTATGAGAAGCCGCATTAATCTCTTAGAGTAGAAGATAAACTCATCTCGACTGGTTTCTTTATTCCTGCATTACAGAAAAAGAAAAAAACTCATATTGTATTCACTGTTTCAAGGACTCAACAGTCGTGCTTGAGCACAGGTCGGTACCTGATGATGGTGTGCAGGCCTTTGACCTGCGGCGTACTCTCCAACACACTGAGCGTCTGGGGCAGCGGCTGGGTCTGCTGAGCCGAGGCGAGGAGCGCCCTGAGACCAAGGAAAGGTTGAGAGTTAACATTAAGACCAAGTCACCAAAGACAGACACACAGAGACGGTGTGGACGTTCAGTCTGTACACAGATACAAAATCTCCAATAACAACAAGTGGACCAAAGGCAGAGAGGGTAAAGTCAAAATACGTGTCAGCATACCTGACACTGAGCTCACGCTGCACAAAGAGAGGGTAAAAGAAAGACAATAGAATTATGTAAAAAAATGCAGATAGTGATAAGACATCCCCAGCCTGTTTGTGGCACTCAAGCACATTCATTGCTGCTCAAGATTTAAAAACAGGTAACAAATATACAAATATTAAAAAAGGCTAAATAATTTCCTAAAACAGCTGGGCACTGGAGTTTTTCCGCAAACAAAAGCAAATTGTGCATTTGTTGGTGATGGAGTATGTGGACCGACTCAATATAAACTACAGTCTGTGTGTTCATGGTAATAGGAAGGAATATGTCACCCAGTAGGGTTTAAGTTTGGATCCGGTTCGAAGTAGGTAAATTACCCGGATTTGTTAAGTTCAGCTGCTAACGAATCCCTTATTGAATCTTTCATTTGCAGTCTCTCTTAGATAGTTTTGCCCCTTTCTGACACAACAGACATCTGGAAAGATAAAAAAAAAACTTGTGACGTACACAAACACGTGTAACAATGCTCCTAAGTGTGGATGCACTTCACCAAAGTCAACTGCGAAATGCAATATTTGCGGGAGCGTACTCACGACAACGAGGGGAACAACAATTCCCTGCTTAAATATTTATCAACCGCCCATCATGTTAAAGTAAGAATTCTTCCTTGTCATATGCAAGTGCCTCCATCATTTCAAGTGTTAATTGTTACATTTTTAATTCTATTTTTGATAATTTGAGAAGGACGAGTGCCCAGCTTCAACCTGCTGCCGGTGTTACACTTTATCCTGTGATCCGTCAGAATCTGTGACCTGCGGTAACTTAAGTGCATCGTGCATGCAGAAAAATCAAAATAAATGATAAAGTAGAATTAATTATATTGCCACTGTGTTGTTTTTACTTTCATTTTTATGGTTTCTGTCTCCAAACAACCGACCTACAAAGATTTGATGAGGGATTTGGAAGAATTCGGATTCGATAAAATGCTGTCGAACCCCATCCCTGCTCATGTGTTTGTAATAGTTTTTGGACAACAATGGAGATCTATGACACAGAGAAACAAGCTTTGGCTACACAGGCAATGGCAATACTTGTTAGTAGGATCAATTCATTGCTGGTTGTGGTCTTTCATGGGATTTGTTGACAATTAGAAGAATATAGACAAACACCATCCCAAAGTGAGAGGAGTAAGGTTTGTGACTGAAAAGATTTCATTTAAGCTTGAAGCAGGTTATTGTACAAACAGTCGGAGAGTCTCTCTTTCTGTCTGTATGTTACAGCTTTCGGACACTTGGTGGCGCCACCCTCTTATGTACAAGCAGTGTTTTGGCTACTCACCTCCTCCAGCTGGCTGTGAACATGCTGGACTATCAGATCAATGGCCACCATATTCCCACCACCTTGGAAGGACAAAACAAGAAGAGACCAGCATTGGAGATGTTGTTCTCTGTAACACGGCCAACAATATGTCAAAATGTTCTAGTTTAGATTGTCTCTAGTAGTGAGGAAGTCCAACTGTCTCACCTCTCGGCACAACAATATCAGCCAGCCTCATGGTCGGCTCGATGTACTGCTCAAACGCTGGCTTCACAAACTTGTTGTATTGCTTGATGACGCCTTCAATGTCCCGTCCGCGCTCTGTGATGTCCCTGCGGAGCCTGCGGATCAGACGAATGTCTGAATCTGTGTCCACAAAGATTTTCATATCCAGGAGCTGCAGGTGGGAAGAGCAAATACCCCCCCCCCGAACAGTTCAATAATATTCACTTCAGCAAAGCAGCTGCTCAAACAACAATACCTGGTGATGACTGCTTCACTTCACTCAAGAATTCTTCAAAAAGAAAGAAAACATTGGCTTACCTGAAGGAGCTCTTTGTCCGCAAAAGACATAATTCCTTCAAATATGATTACACTGGCACCGTACACATTTTTCTGCATAGAGAGGAGGGGAAAGTCTTCAAAGTAGAAAGCTGCTTCATGAAGTCAGTTCAGCTTTTATAAGATTAAAGCTGCAGAAAGTCACTTTGAGAAAACATTTTTTAAAATAACAATATTATATATTATATTTTTAATATTAGTAAGTATATTTAATAAGTCTATAATATATTTTCAGCTTTGCTTCATCACTGTGTTCTACTTTCTTCTTTTCAAAATTACAGGATGCATATTTAATCATCATTCAGGAGCTTTCTGCCTGTTTTCTTGCTTGCGATAAAACACAACTCACCCAGTCTTTCTGTCGTCCGTGCGTGGTGAAATCATACACCGGGATCTTCACACTCTTGCCCTGCTTCAGCTTTCGCAGGGTGGCGACCAGCAGTTCGAAGTCAAATGCCCCCGGATGGTCAAAGTTGTAGTCGTTACTTGCTGCCAAAGCCTGCTCCTCGGGAGATAAAACCTGTAAAACACAGCAGATTAACATTCACATGTTCGCAGGATGTTGCTCATAAAATATGTTTGAAGATAAAGACATTTTGGTAAACATGTTTATTCAATTTATTGCAGAGTTAGATGAGAATATTGATACCATTACCATGTACGTATGCTAAATATGAAGCTAAAGCTGGGAGTTTAGCTTAGCTTAGCATAAAGACTGGAAACAGGGGGAAACAACTAGCCTGTCTTGGTGGAAGGTAAAAGAAATCTGCCTAGCAGCACCTCTAAAGCTCACTAATTAACATGCTGTATACGGACCAAAATGTAAAAACGACAAGTTTTACGAGTTACGTGCTTTAAGTACTTCTTTCACTGGTTGCCTGGACTCGTATCGATCTTCTCATCTAATTCTCTGTAAGAAAGCAAATATTTCCCGAAATGTTGAACTATTCCTTTATGGAAAAAATATGTTCTCTGCTTTCCCTCCTTTTTCCTCACAACCTGTGAGTTAAAGAAGTTTAATTTTTTTTATAATCCGTCTTTATATGTGCATGAATTTCTATTTGTGGATTCTGTATTGTACCTGCATGTGTGGTTTGTGTGTGTTTCTATAAAAAGGCAGAAAGAAAGCTTGGAAAGGATTAGCTTTTCAAGTCAGAGTGACATTTTCCTGATCCTCATGATTACTGAGGGATTCTAGTTTGGCTCATTCAGATCACAGAGTTAAAAAGAGTTCAGATGAAAACTTGCTAATGAACAACCTGGGTAATGATTTAGATTACAGCCTGCAAATGATGGTGTAATAATTTAGTATATACCATACAGGGTATCAATAAAATACTTACTGGGGATCTATACTGGGACAAAGTGGAAGGAAAGAAGACAAAAGGTTTGGAAATGATGGGGTAAACTTTGAAATAAATTACACTGTAAGTAGTTTTTAACTGTTTAATAATTACAGGTTCAGTAATGTTTTACTGGGTAACACGACAGGATAGGTGGGGAAAACAGGGTAATAGTGCCAATATTGTAATGAAATTACTTATGGTATCATTTGCTTTAAAGTTATGATATGCTTAGAAACAAAATGTACTTTGGGAAATTGCATTGTAAAACGTTTTTAGTTTTTTATGGTGCACTTTATTGTTGCTGGAGAACAAAACATTACACCAGCTGTTAGACCTGGCCTTTGGTACTCTGAATGGAGATTCAGATCTTGTTTTAATTATGGATGACAATGTTAAGTTTTATGTTTTAGTTATGATGTCAGTGTACATTGTTTCATGTGAGCTTGTGTGTGTGTTTTGCATTTGTGCATTTGTCTTTGTTTGTTTTAATGTATTTATTGTTTAAGTCAGTGTTCTGTGTTTTTTCCTGGCTGAGAGAGAAGGGGAAAATTCCTCTTGGGGACAATAAAGTTTAAGTTGAAGTAAAACCAAGGCTTTTATGTCCTGTCATATCATAACACCCAAATACTTGAACTCACAAACAAACTTTACTGTGGTTTATTGGACGATACAGTATACAGAATAGTGTGGCAAACTCTTCCCCCTTTCAGGTGTCTCCTTAATGAAAGCCAATATATAATAACTAACATTAAAGTCTGTCTCCTTTTCATGACAAGTTTTCTGTAGGTAAGTGGCAAGTTTTTCATTGGTACCCTATATGTACAAAATATGTACACGGTTATTTGCAGGCTGTAATCTAAAGCGTCACCATAACAGGTAATTAACTCAAACCTGTGACAGCAGTGTAATGATTGCTTTGAGGTGAATTTCAAATCATATAAGATAACAAAACATTTCATCCCACAATGGACCCACAGATAATTGGTAACGTCCAAATAAAATAAGATAAAATGCGTGACTCTCACCTTGTAGAAAGAATCCATAGACAACAGCACAACCCACGGCACATCCAGAGCCTCAATGATCTTATTGGCCACGGTGGTCTTCCCTGAGGCGCTGCCCCCACACAACCCTGCAGATCCACACAGCATTTCAATGGCCCATTATGTGTGTTTTTCAGAGTGTGTCTAATGTTGTCTGGCGGTATGCATGTGTCGATGGCAGTAAAGTGTTTTTATGGATATAATAAGGCAGAACGGGACAAAAAAAGGACAGGTTCTGCAGCTCAAAGCCGCACGTTTGGCACGAAGGTAGTGAAAGAAGAAAACAGTCAGGAGGAGTGAAAACATCATCAGCGAGTGTCATACCGATGACAAAGGCCTCTTTTGACTGCGCTCCGTGCTCGTCATACCAGGGAGGTCGGCCGGCGGTGTAGATGGTGCGTGTGCCTGTGCGGAGCAGAGGAGGCTCAGTTTTGCTCAGTGAGGTAGCGCTCTTCCTGCGAGGGGCCCCGGCGGGGGGCAGGAGCCGGTCCAACGAGTCCTCCCCGCTCCCACTGCAAAACAGCAAACAGCAGGGCAGGTTACAGCCTGAACATGCAGCCAGGTGTGCTGTGTCCTCTCCACACAGTCTGCAGTGTCAAAGAACTGCCCTACTTCCAGTTCAACAACAAAACGTAATTATAAAATGTAAGAATCACATAAGAATCAGAAATCATTATATCATATTATCTTCGATGATTGTTTCATAACACATATTATATAACAACATATTTTGTATATGAAATACAGGTGTTGTACAAAACATTTACTATGTTGACTCTTGAAAAGAGTTTGACAAAATAATCCTAACTCACGGTCCTTTTTCCAGAGCTTTTAACCATATCTCAGTGTCTTCATCAGCCAATGTATACTACTACTATACTGAGCCAATTCCATCCACTGATGGAGGCCATGAGATGTGGTTAAAAGCTCCAGAAAAGTCTTCTATTAAGTCTTCTATTAAAAAGAAGACTCAAGAATATTTTGTCTTTTTTTTCTCTCTAAACTTTATTGAAATTCCAAACAGATAACAGATAACAAGTGGCCTTTTAAATAGACATAAACAGAACAAACAAATGTAGTGGAGTACAAAATAGAGCCGAAACGATTAGTTGATTAATCGATCAGTAAAATGACTAATAATCTACAACTATTTTTATAATCGATTAATCGTAAAAGTCATTTTTCAAGCAAAAAAAGTCAAACATTTTCCAGTTTCAGCTTCTCGACTGTGAGGATTTGCTGCTTTTCTTCAGATTATGTGACAGTAAACTTAATATCTTTATGTTTTGGAGTGTCGGTTGGACAAAACAAGCAATCTGATCGCATCACCATGGGCTTCTGGGAATTGTGTTAAAGCATTTTCCACTATTTTCTGACATTTTATAGACCAAAAGATTAAACGATTAATTGATAATGAAAATAATCATGATTTGCAGCCCTAGAACAAAACAATAAAAGACAAAAAAATGAATCCAAATAAGTTAACTGAAAATACAGAATATGGCCTCAGACTTTGTTGGTTTGGAAGCAGAAAATGTTTCTCCTATGTCTCCCTAAAACTGGCAAATGACCCTGTTAGTATTTTTTTTAGAAATAGAGGATGATGGGTAGGTGGAGCAGGAGATTTCCACCTGACAAGAATCAACCATCTACATATTAGTTGCAAAAGCCATTAAGTCTTATGTATGTTGTATAAAATCTGCATGACTGGGGTCATAATCATGTAAGAAAAAATACACAAGAACAAAACATATATGATTCTTATATTTTATATGTGTGTATAGACGGGAAGTGCATTTAGGCAGGAAAAGAAATGTATTTAAAAGAAAATAATGTAACTTATTTTCTGTCAGACAGAGTGACGTCTGCATAGACAATAACCTGTCGTGCAAGAAGAAAACATCTTGGTGCAGTTACACCACTTACAGTTGTGTAAGAAAACCAAATCCAGCTGCTGCTGTGTACTTGTACTTTACTTGAGTATTTCCATTTCATGACACTTTATACTTCTACTCCACTACATTTCAGAGGGAAATATTGTACTTTTTACTCTGCTATATTTATCTGGCAGCTACTTTACAAATTAAGATTTTGCATACAAAACTTACACTTTTACACACTTTTAAAATATGATGCAGTGTAAAATAAAACGTTTAACCACCCAACAGTATGTAAAATTTGAGCTTAAACTATTTGTCAATTATCAAAAATTGTATGAGCGACTGTCTTGATAACTGATTAATCGTCATTTTTCATGCAAAAACACCAAACGCTTCATGGTTTCAGCTTCTCAAATGTGACAATTTGCTGCTTTTTCTCGTCTTACATTACATGTTGTAAACTGAATAATTTTGACGTTTGGACTGTTGGTCGGACAAAACAAAACGACACGTGAAGGTGTCACTTTGAGCTCTGGGTAATTGTGACGGCATTTCTCACTGTTTTATTACGTTTTACAAACCAAACAAAAAATAAATGGATTGATCAAGAAAATAACCAGCAGATGAATCCATAATGGAAATGCTGCCTAAACATTAATGCATGAATAGTCATGATATACTATAGTACATATACAGTGTAGCATACTGTGATACAGGGGCTATTTCTCTGCATTGAGTACTTTTACTTTTGATAGTGTAAATACATTTCCCTGATAATACTTAAACATCTTAATGCAGGACTTTTACTTGTAATGGAGTATTTTTACAGTGTGGTATTGATACTTTTACTGAAGTAAATGATCTGAATACTTCCCCCGCCACTGCCTAGACTGTGTTAATGCTACTGTATGATACTGTGACTGACACATCACAGCTTAGATCGCTGTGATTAAGATTAGGCTCTCACACCACTGTTAACTATGGAACAAATAAAAATCAGTTTAGCTTTTGCGTCACTCTCTCTGATCTCGCTGGCAGCAATTAGAAATCAAATGAGTAACGTTTCTTATGTGATGCACAACTACATACATGCACACAAACTGTAAATGGAAGAGAGGACTAATTCATGTTTTGCATATTCAGCTGATGTGGTTTCAAATGCTTGTTCAGTAATGGCACACTACAAGCAACCATCTGAGACGGAGCGCAAAAAAAACACACCAAAATCCCTGCAAACTAACCCAGATCCTGCACTTCCTCTGGCCTCTCAACAACCCGTTTAGAGACTATTTATGGCTCACATCCACGGTGTGTTTGAGAGCTTTGTGAGGGGGGGGAAACTGACACCCTGTCCCCGCGCTGAGAGAAAGCAAACAGCACAAAGAGTCGGATCTTACCTGCGGTCAGACCTCAGGGACCAGCAGCCCGAGATTCTGGCTCCTGTGCAGTCCAGCAGAGTCATATCTGCTTCAGACGACAACCTGCTACCCTCCAGCTCGCCTGTCACCGTGGCAACCTCCCCACAACTATAGGCCCTCAATGGAGCAACACTGACCAAAGTCGTAAACGTGTGTAAATTACAGGTCTGTTTCTGCTTTAACTCCGTCCATTCACACAACAACTGTATCTGTGGAGACTTCTTCTCAACTCTCCATGTGTCCTCCTCTCTCTCTCTCTCTCTCTCTGTTTGTGTATGTGTGTGTGTGTGACAGACACTAAGAGGATCACTGTAACACTGCCAGTAAAGAGCTGCTTGGTTGGTATTAATAGAGGCACCTGCAAGCGAAAGCAGGACGGGACGGACGTCTTCTGCTGATCCTTCCTCTTGGTTCACTGATCTGAGCCAGAGAAACACAACACCACCAGAGGTACAGCCACACCGAAATGTGCCTTATTGTAACAGGACATATCTGGGATAAATAATGAAATATGTCCATCACAGTTTTTCCAGAGCTCGAGATGAAGTCTTCAAATGTCTTGTTTTGTCTGACCAACAGTCCAAAACTCAAAGATATTCAGTTTACAATGACGCATAACAGAGAAAAGCAGAAAATCTTCACACTGAATCATCAATCGACTGTTCGTTTAAGCCCTAGTAAGCTTTGTCTTTCCCAGGTCTCAAAGGCTGCATTAGAGACATTTTAGCTTCAGACTTAGCTTGTTTGAGAGAGTGAAATGCGTTTACCAGCATGGCCGTCATGTTCACAGCACTAATGTTTGTTGATAATTTTTTTCTTCTAGTCAAGCTGTACAATCTGTATCTTTAATCAGGGGAAAAAAGGAAGAAACCTCAGGAAGAGCAGAAGAGGACGGGTCCCTCTACCAGGACAGACATGCGATCATATCATACGTACAAATTAGACAAGAATAACAATAGTAAAATTACAATATGGAGAAACAGATGGAGAACAAGTATTGAGGTATTTTACTTATTTAAAAGTAGCAAGTAACAAATACTCCATTACTAGTAAAAGTCCTGCATTCAAATTAAGTACATACAGTAAATATTATCAGCAAGATTTACATGATTTAAGTACCAAAAGTAAAAGCACTCATTATGCAGAACGGCGCATTACAGAATAATAAATATTACATTATTGGCTTATTATAATTATTTATGCATTAACATTCAAGTACAGTACTTATTTACAATTTTGAAGTACTTGTACTTTACTTAAGTATTTCCATGATACTATATATACTGATTACTTTGCAGATTAAGTTTTTTACATACAAATCACATGTTCAATTTACAAAATAAGATGCATTATTATAGATTTAACTGTCCAATAGTATATAAATATGTTAAAATAAGCTCCACCTCGACCAAATACAATATTAAAGTGTTGCATACATGTTAATGCATCAATAATAATGTAATTATAATATAATATCACACTGACAGGGGCCAATGTGCTGCATGAGTACTTTTACTTTTGATATTTTACGTACATGTTGTTGCTAACACTAATGAACTTTCACTCAAGTAAAATTTGACTTGTAATGTATTTTTATAGTGTAGTATTGCTACTTTTACTCAAGTAAATGTACTTGAGGTTTTGTCATCACTGCTTGCAGACTGGACAATATTAGCCTAATTTAGCAGAAGGTTAAAAGGGTGAAAATGTTTATATAGTTTAGGGGTTTTGCATTCTTTTAAACCGAATAGCCTTTTAAATATATTTTTGAAGGTCACTCTATCAAATAACTTAAAAAAAACAACAGAATAACATTAAAAATCGACACAGGTGTCAGTGACTATCTGCATAGTCACTGTGAACACGACAATGAGTGCCACAAACTAAAGGTAAATGTGCTTAAATGTTTATTAAAGGTATATTTTAGACATATTCTAGTGGTTTCTCATTAAGGAGCCTGTGACGCACGACTGAGTCAACATATAGCTCACCTACTTCTGATGAGCTCCGTGTTTCCAACGCATTTAATGGATCTACAGTCACTATTCTGTCACTATATTGTTGAATTAATTCATGCATACTAACAGAGGGGTATTTAAGTTAGTAATACTAATATTAGAGACGAAACATGTCCGATATTTCTGCTGTTTGGGGGAGGAGGAGGAAGGAAGGGGGAGTCAGTGTGGTTAGCGTTACATTACAGGATCAGGACGCTGCTGCGGACTAAATAAAAATCACATGAATCATTTCGGTACAGAGAATTAAAACAGAGGTAAAAATACTGATAGCATCGTGTACCTGTCCGAGCGGGACGACATTACTTTCCCGCACTCCGTTTCCATGGGGATCTTTCGACCTCGGAGCCGGCATCGGCTGGTTAACGCCATGGACGGATTCCTTCTTAACAATGCTGTGGGATTATGGGTAATGTAGTTTGTCATCACGTGCTTCCTCACAGCTGCTCTGTCAAAGGTAATGCACACAATCCTGACCTTTAGGTAGACATTTGCCAAAAAAAAAAAAAAAAAAAAAAAGCACTGATATTTTTATTTTTTCATTTATTTGTTCTGTTTTCTGACATTAAAAAAGAGTTTATAGAGAGAGAAAGAGGTAGAGACAGTAAGAGAGAAATTAATCATAGAATAGAGCAATAAATTGACAAAACAGATTGTCATGGAGCTTCTTCATCACAGTTCATAGTCAGTCCGTAAAAAGATCATGTCTGTTCATCGTGCACATGGGGAATGAAAAGCTGCCAACTTCCCCATAACAACATAATTCTGGATGTCGCTGTTCGCTGGATGCATTTACTCCACAGATCTGATTCACACATGAGTTTATTTCAGTAAATATCCCATGATTCCTCTGCATCCACTTCTTCCAGCTATCTGGCTACGATATGTTTCCAAAGGAACCTGCCAAAGACAGAAAGACGGATTAATACTTTTTGGATTTTTCCTAACATTCGACATTTTGGGAAATACGGTTATTCACTTTCTGGTGGAGAGTTAGATTGATACCACTGTTACGTCTGTACATTTAATATGAAGCTACTGCCATCAGACAGTTAGCTTAGCTTAGCACAAAGACTGGAAACGGGGGGAAACAGCTAGCCTGGCTCTGTCCGAAGGTATCAAAATCTGCCTACCTGCACCTATAAAGCTCATTAATTAACATGTTATACCTCACTTGTTTAATCCGTACAAAAACTGAAGCGTAAAAATGTCTATTTGCCATTTTTCTGGGTGGGTACGTGTCAGAGAATTTTTGGCTTTGAGCAGTTGCCAGGCAACCAGCGGAAACTCCAGGAAGTTACTGGTCCCAGCCAAAACATTACTCGTTAGTTTTTCCTACAGATTAAACAAAGATATAACATGTTAATTAGTTGGCTTTAGAAGTGCAGGTAGGTGGATTTTGTTACCTTTGGATAGAGCCAGGCTAGCTGTTTCTCCCTGTTTCCAGTCTTTATGCTAAGCTAACTGGCTGCTGGCTGAAGCTTCATATTTATCATATGGTATCAATCTTCATCATATGGTATCAATCTTCACATCTATCTCTCTGCCAGAAAGTGAATAAGCACGTCTCCCAAAAATGTCAAACTATTCCTTTAAAGTCAAGGTTTGTGAATGGAGAGGTAAAAAATAAAAGCGCTTACACCCTCACCTCTGATGAGCAGCTGCAGGTTGCGTCCTTCCTCCTGCACCTGAAGCTGCAGCACCTGTTGCAGCAACTCCTGCCGAAGTGTTTCTTGCACCAGACCCATCCTCTTCAACTTCTCCCCATTCAGACGCAACAACGCACGGCCTGAAAGGTGAAAGCAGAGAGCTAAAACAAATCAATTTCGCCTTTATTTTGTAAGTCTTTAATCCACCTTCCGTTCATGTGTCTTCTGATTATCTTAGCAGTGTGACCTGTGATGGCGTGGTGGGAGAACACCTCCACGTAGGTTAGGTAGTTGTGTGGACAGTGTTTCTTCAGCCATTTACAAACATCTTGTTGTGACCAGAGCACGACAGGGCGGATCAGGCTGGGCTGTGTTGGGCTTGTGTGATATATCCCATAACTGTCACTGGAGCGGTACTGCAGACAGACAGACAGACAGGAAGACATAAATACAGAGGAGATGGACATATACTAGAAGAATAGTCCCACATTTTGGGAAATACGCTTATCTTCTTACTATACGCTATTTTTCTTGCTAAGAGTTAGATGAGAAGATTGATACCACTCTCATGATTGAACGGTTAATATGAAGCTATAGCCAGCAGCCGATTAGCTTAGCTTAGCATAAATACTGGAAACAGGGGGAGACTAAACTAAAAGCTAGCCTGGCTCTGCCCAAAGGTAACAAAATCCACCTACCAGCACCTCTAAAGCTCAGTGATTAACACATTATATCTTGTTTGTTTAATCTAAAAACAAAGTTATGCATGGGACTCTGTCCTGGCCTGGACACATTGACTTTCCTGGAGTCTCCGCTGGTTGCCTGGCAACCTCACAGAGACGACATACTGTAACTAAAGCAAGTGGCAGTTTTTTAGGCAGACTTTGTTACCTTTAGACAGAGCCAGGCTAGCAGTTTCCACCTGTTTCCAGTCTTTGTGCTAAGCTAAGCTAACCTACTTGTTACCCTTTGTAGTAGCATTTCATCAAGTCACTACAATGTTCACACATGCTGATATAAATTTGTTTCATTTGTGCGGAGCTAAACAACCTACCTCAGACACACCTCTAATGAGCTACCAGAGGCATTTAACTCCTTAGCCACTAAACCTACACTACGGGATATATGGCCAGTAGAATCACACACTATACAGTACAGACCCTGTTACAAAAGTAAATAAGCACATTTCCCAAAACTGTTCCTTTAAAGCTGCTTCCTGACCTTTACTCCCAGTTTGATGTTTGTTCCACTCACTCCACAATCTTCTGTCTGACCCTAAACCTGCTGCGGTGGCATCAAACATCCCACATCCATGAAGTGATGTGATCAGATCCACAAACACACGTGGCTTTTCTTCACACATGTTGTGAGATCTCTGCTAGCACTGCTGCTCAGCCAAAAAACCTGCTGTGAAGCTTACAAGCTGAACATTCAGTATCAAACACTTTCAGACAGACAAACATTCGGAGGTACAGACGTGCAGAGATGGGCCTGTACACGAGGAACTGACAAGATCAGCCCTCTATAAGAGCAGGTTTCAAACTCATTAAAGCACACAGGGACGATCGTGACCACATGTGCATGCAGATCAAACACTCTGCATGGATGTGAAGTTGTCTGGAAGATCAGCGAACATGCAGCAGCAACATCACAGACAGAGGAGCATGAAGGCCAGTGTGATCATGAGATCCAGCTCTTTAATCTTAAAGATGTACAGGATGTAAAACTAGGGAGGACTAATCAAACTGGTCCTTTGATCATCAGCCAGTCGGTTTTAAAAATTCAGCAGGTTCAGCGTTTCTCCAACTCAAGATTTCTCAGAAAAGAGGCGCTTCAAAAAAAGAAAGAAAGGCTGGCTTACATTTAAGGGTCAGTGGGGCAAAATATGTGCTGGAGGTGGAGAGCAGAGTGATGACTGACTATCTCTCTGATATAGAGTGACATGTTAGTTTTTAATAAATATATATATTATGTATGTTCCAGCTAAGATAATTATTCTTAAAATATAATTCCCATTATATTTTTCATTCAGGTTTTCATTACTAACTAATCTCTTTATTTTGTCTAATTATTTTGTCAATTAAGTGACTAATTGTTTGGCCAATAAAATGTCAGAAAATTATGCAAAATTGCCATCACAATTTCTTAAAGCAAAAGGTAAAAAGAAAATTGCTTGTTTTGTCCAAAATCCCCAAATATACAGTTTCTTTTTTTTTTAAATCAAATAAGAGAAATAAAAGTAGCAAATCCTCACTATTTAGAAGCTGGTAGAAAAGAAAAATTAGGTAAACGATTAATTGATTATCAAAATAAATAACCACAATTACTGGATGTATTACGTTGCTCTGTGTCTACAGGGGTGAGAAAGCTGCAGGTAGTCAGATGACAGAGAGAGACTATAATGAGTGTTTACTGTTTTTTTTTTTCTGCTTTTCACAGGATCCCTCTCAAACCAACATGTACAGTAAACCAATGAGGAGTCTGTCGTTGCAGAGTGGAAGAGTGGATAAGAGTACAACGTGTAGAAAAAGAGTAAATGAAACTAACTGGTTGAAAAGAATGAAAAAGCTGAACTGTGGAAGAAGTTAAAGTACTGCTCGCATGTTCCAGTGCCGCACATCTTCCAAACACACAACACCGATTAAGTTTAAAATAAACCGACCACTACATTATGTGCGTCCAAGAGGATTGAAGCAAACAAACAGCGCATTGTATAGCACTCTGTTATCAGCCCAGCCCAGTTCTATGTTTGCAGCTTTGGCTTCAGCTCATTATTGCCTTTTAAAGAGACTTCCATGGGTGAAGACAAAGGCATGGGCTTTCTCACTTGTAACCAAGGGCTTTAAATGAGGCCAGTTTACAGCACAAATGGATTGTGACTGTGCGAGCAGACAATGCTGTATCAGATAACAAAATTAATATCAACTAAAAAGATTTTAACTGGAGCAGAATGGCTACTGGAAGTGGATCTGACGACGTTTCACATGAAGAGATCTATAAAAGAAAAAGGATTTGCATATTGTTTATTACCCTGCAGACTGTTTACCATCAGGCATTCGGTATCAAACTAAATTCTGTTTCTTTCTGCTCTCAGTCAACAGACACAATGTTGCTGCAGCATAGCGCGAGCGTTGGAGGACCTGTGCTATTTAAAGCCAAGCTAAAAGGCTGTTAGAGCCCACCAACCCGCTGGGGAGCGAGCGACTTCCATTCTCTGCAAACAAAGTGCCCATTTGCAACAATGGATGGTCACTGGCCACATTTGCCAGACTATGAATTTTTTCTTTCAGACTTTTCTGTACAGAAATCTGAGAGAAGAACTACTGAACACCCGTGAGGAACGTTTTCATGTACACTCATTTTGATAAGACGACAGGGAAAAGATTTGTTTTAATGATTTCTTAAGTACTTGTGGGACTTGTATGTAGGAATGCAGTGGGTCTGATAATGAAAAGGAAAGTTGAAGTGTTGACATAACACTACTACTTTCTTGCTATTGTCATGGGGCTACAATGATCTCTTACTCTACATGATGCAGACAGTACACTTAATATGAATTACAATAATGAAATATTGAAATAAACTAAGAATTATCCAAGTAGAGATTCATAGCCTACAAACTGAATGCCTGTATTTAGTGATTCCGCCATTTAAAGTCAAACAGAAACTTTTTATGTAAGGAAATATACATTATAATGATACTGCAGCTATTGTGCATACTTTTCCGTTTTTCAAAAAAGGACACAACCATTTTTGTGCATATTTGTAGAAACAGTGTGCTAGGAGACTTCAGTGGTGCACTACTGACTGTAGCACGTCACAGCCCCCGTATATATCCTACAAACGTTGAAAAAGATGTTTTTCCCTCACAGCCCACGTAGGTTACGGATAGGTTATGTACCATTAGCGATTTAAGATGTCTATCATGCTGTTAAATTTGTATTCCACTCGAAAAGTGGAAGCTAGTTAGCCTAGCCTGCTGATGTTAGCACTGAATCCCACAAGACATTACTTTTCGTTCATGTTCATCACCTTCAGTTCAGTGTTGTGTTGGTTCCACAGTATAGAAAGGGCTCTAGCTAGCATTAGCTGTCTCTCTTTGATGGGTCCAGTTGTGTTGATGGTTAATAACCAGACAAGAGCTGAAACGATTAGTCGATTCATCGATTAAACTATTTTGAAAATCGATTCATTGTTTCAGTCATTTTTCAAGCAAAAATGTCAAACATTTTCTGGTTCCAGCTTATTAAATGTGAGGGTTTTCTGCTTTTCTTCATCATGTATGACAGTAAAAGAGAAGTCTTTTTAGACGGGTTTTAGACAAAAGTCGGACAAAAGAAGCAATGTCGTCGCTTTGGGCTCTGGGAAATTGTGATGAGCATTTTTCACAACAGACTAAACGATTAATCTGCTGATTATTTTCACGACCAATCGATAATGAAAATAATCGTTAGTTGCTGCCCTAAACCAGACTGTTAAAACTCACAGCAGCTGGTAGTCCTGTAACCTCACCACTCTGTACGTTACCCCGGGATTTGAGTCAAGATGCGGAATAACATAGGGAGTGCTCAAATCACAGATGGCACTAAGCAACGGCTAACTAAGCCCAGCTGGTTAACTGCCAGTGTGGCTGCTGGAATTTAAGTTATATTACAAACTATTTTTACTGCCCACCCACACAGATATTGCACCAATCAAATGACCATCGTCAGTCAGTAATTACAATTTTGACTAAACAAGTATGCAAGTCAAAACAAACACCAAGGATATATGATTTCTTAGCAAAAATTACTTCTAATTTCAGTTTGATTTTAAGCAATATGAAGCAGAAATAAAAGTATCTTCTTGATCTTGGAGAATGAAGACAACCCGGGTATCACACAACATGTATTCATGAATCAGGTGTGGCGTTCGACATGTTGAGGTCATGTAGGTGTTCAGTACCTGCAGGGCCTCTGTGCCGGGCTGCTGCAGCAGCTTCACTGTCCTGCCTCCTGCTGTTTTCTGTCCACGCCCGTCATGCCAGGTTAGGTTCCCACCTGTCCGTCGACTCAGCTGGTGCTTGAAGTCCTCAGGCAGGGCCCTGTACTCCACAGCTGGCCTGCAGAAGCTGAAACTGGAAGCCGCTGGAGAGATAAAAGCAGGAGGTATAATGATTAGACAGCCGGATCTGCATGTAACCACTGACAATTTAAAAACAGCATGAGACACGCTATGCAAAAAAAACCCGCATTCTGCATGACTTGAAAACAAAAGCCAGAGTTGAACCCACCTGGACACCCTGTCATTCAGGGATGATCTCATTGTTAAGTACCTGCTCTATTGATACTGAGCAGGCATGAGGCAGTGTTCAAAGTTACCTGAGCCTGGACAAGCTCCTCTGTAATTCCCGGAAATCAGTGTTCAGGTACCACTATCACTTTGTGCAGAGCTTGTAGGTGAATGTCGGAGCTGTGAGACGAGCCACTTTCTCATCATTACGAGGAGGCCTGTAGGCAGACATCCAAACCCACTCAACAGCAGGTGGCTTCTCAACATCCAGTAATGAAAGAAAGTGTGGAACTACAGTAAACACGCTGTTACTGGCACAGATCCTGGCAGAAAGCCACGGGTCATTACTGATTCATGTGCCAGATTGGAAGAATTTTCTTACCGTGTTTGAAGCTATGTGTGCAGCTGTGTTTGTGTGTGTGTGTGTGTGTTAATGTGCATTTTTCAATATCTTTAATTGACTGAGAATTTGAAAAGAGGACAGAACGAGAGAGAGACCGTCAGGAGGGGGGACGAGGGTTTGAGGAGATGAAAGAGTGTCTTTTGGGTTTTCTAGCTTTGTGCCTCTCCTTTCTGTCACTCAACATCTCCCGCTGAGAGCGCAGCAAAGCCGAGTCCCGCAATCATCAAGGCAAACCAGCAGCATCATATTATGAATAGAACTCTGTATGCGATTTTTGTTTCTTTGAGGTGTTACTGCCTGCGTATGAACTCTCCTTCACAGTATTATTACACCCCCAGGCTGCTGCTGTAAACACAAATGTGCCCCTTTCCCAGATTAAATACAGATAATTAAGACCACTTGTCAGACTGAGATTTTTTTTCCCTCCTTCAGTTTTGCCCGTTTATAGGAGGAAAAAAGTCCTCATTAACTAACACACATCGCACAGCACCGGATAGGAAAACTCTTTCATGAACAAAAAATCTTACTAAACATGCTGTGAAGTGTCTCGCCTGCCTGCAGTGTGCTTCACTTGGCATTTTTGTTTGAATCTGTCATGCAGATTAAAGCTCCTATTTGTAGGATTTGAACATTTCTGACTTTGGCACAGAAAGCAACACATAAGCTGCACCAATTTTCACCAGGGTTGTACTTTTTTCTCCCAATTCCAATAAAATAACAGATGCAAATCACATACAATTCTTTAAATGGTAGCTGTCCAATTAAGAGTAACTTAAACTGAGTCTGCGCAAAAACTGACCACAACAACAGTCATACTGGTGATGTACCTTCTGGTGCGCTGTCCGTTTCAGCACCAAGTCAATGTCCATCACCAGACCACCCTGCATCCTCCTGTTTCTTAAAATCGCCATAATGTCCCTACAGGCGTTCATACAGCAGCGTTTAAAGTTACCTCATCGAGCTGTGCGGTGTTGTTTTTATTCCCTACGGTGTTAGGTAGATTTTATGGAGCTTTTAGCTGTCAATGTAATGTTTTGACCTCTTTCTCATACTAAAGTTAGAGTACAGCAGGCGTTTTGTTACCACATGCGACCACTAACATAGCTGGCAAACCGGTCTCCCAAGTATTGAGTTACTCATGCGTGGTTTCAGCTTAAGTTTCCACTAAATGTAGGCTATTTAATAAAAAAATAAAATGTCGTAGTATCGTAAAGTATCGAAGTGTAACCCGCAGAAAGCGGCCTACCGTCCACAGCCATGGTGTCTCCGTGCCGAAGTGGATCTAGTGAAATTCTCCCATCTTCTCCGGTGAGCGACACACAGGCTGCGGGGTCCTGCGCCCACCGCCTCCGCGTTGTGTTTACCGACAAAAGTTTCAGTGAAGTCTGGCAGGAGGACTGGCGCTCCACATCCTCTCAGGTCTTACTGGTCTGACTGGGAAAATGCCTTAAAACCAGCTCACGTCGTCCAACGTCGTCATTCGCTGCAAGACAAGACAGGAATGTCCCCGAGCAGCTGGCTGACTGGTTCCGCTGGCTCAGGCGGGCGCGAGCGTGTGCGCGAGCGTGTGTGCGCGTCGTGTATTTGTGTGTGGTTTTTAATGTGTCGTGAGAATCAGACGCGCGGCTTTTTCTCAAGAGCCTGCATGAGCGCAGTGAGCTCAAAGTGCAGCCCCGGGCCCTGTAATTAACGCAGCCAGTGGAGGCTCTGAAAAACAGCCGGATGAAAAGGCTTCTCATCACTGCAGCATCCAACTTAAGGAATTCCCCCTTTGCCTTTTTCTTAAAGAAAGGGAGCTCTGTGCGCGCCTGTGGGCAGTGGGCCCTCTCTGTGATGGACCCTCTATGTGGGGTTTGTCCAGAAGAGCTGCAGGATCATCAAGGCAGATATCAGAGAGCACCAATATCCTGCTCCCACCTGCCCAAGTTACTTTAATGGTCACATATCTTACAATAAAGGATTAGTTGACTTATGACCTCCAGTTTATGAGCATCACAGCACCAAACATAACCACAAACCAATCATAATCATTCAAAAAAGCATAACATTTTCTTTTCTTTCATTCTTTTTTTTTGCGATTTATAATCTTTTATTAAACTCCACCAAAATAAAAGGGCCGAAAACTCAAAAGAAGGAGTTTTGAGTGGAGACTGAGCATAAGTCTAAAATACAGGGCCATGAGTGAAAGAAAGAGCAAAAACTATATACAGTTTCATCGTAGCATAAAAAGATGTAAAGAAAAATGTGGGGAAAAAAAGAATTTCAGAAAAAAAAGCCTATTGGCTCCCATTAATGGCTCCCACTTTTGCCATTTAGCTTAATAATCATGACCTCACCTCTATTTAAATGACAGTTTTTCAAATGCAATCCACTCATCAGCAGTGGGGATAAAAGGAGTTATCCATATATTGGTAATAAGTTTACACCCCATCATCGATACTGTCTGAATCCACTCAGCATCAGCAGGACAGACATGTCAGACAGAAAGTGTGGACACAAATAAGGCATACATAAATACATAAAAAGAAAAAAAAAGGAGGGCAAACTGAATTTTGTTTATCCACTGCTACAAATCTTACAGAGCTTCGGGGAGTAGCTGCAGAGATTGCCCCTGAAGGGTCTGGACTGAAATACATTTTGTGGTTCTCATCTGTATATATTCATAAATATCTAATACTTTTACATCAGGCTGCTCTGGTTTCTGAAACTGTTAAAATCAGCTTGAGATCTACAAAACAGCAAACAAGAAGAGGACAATGCAGCAGTTTATGTTATCAAACTGGAACCAGCAGAAGAAAAAAAACAGATTTTTTTTTCCTGTACAGGCTAAAACATGATTGTCCTCCTGAGGCAGTTTTTGGCAGGGGACTGTAGTGCTGAAAGTGTGATGATGAAAGCTGATTAGAGAGATCAAGGTAGCACATGAAACCCCAAATATTAAACAAGGCTGTGCATGGCACTCGATCAGTGAAAGTGAATGTGTGCAGGTGTTCTGTTGTGCACTGATGGATAGACGCAGATGTTTGTCACAGTTTGTCTGTCAGAAACACACTATTTCTATTATTCAGAGTTAAAATGCAGATCACAACCACACATGGCGTGCTGCCCCCTAGTGGAGTCTAGACTCATTATCATACACATAAAGCTGTGGAAGACTGGGAGCAGGGGGAAACAGCTACCTGGGTCTGTCCAAAGGTAACAAAATCCACCTATGAGCACCTCTAAGGATCACTTATTCACACGTTATATCTCATTTGTTTAATCCGTACAAAATCAAAGTGTAGCTTTCTGAGCATTAAGGATGCTGGTAGGTAACTTTGGACAGAGCCGGGCCAGCCTTTTCCCCCTGTTTTCAGTCTTTATGCTAAGCTAAGCTAACTGCAGTGGTATCGATCTTCTCATCTAACTCTCAGAAAGAAAGCGAACAAGTGTATTTTCCAAAATGTCTATTCCTTTATGGGATTTTCAGACATTGTAGTGAACATAGTATTCACAGCAAACACAGGCTGCAAATGTATATGAAATGTATTAATGGAAATATATTTCCAGACAATAAGTTGTTCTTCTAATTCTTGGGAACGTCAGGGATGAATTGGAATGCTGCACTACAACATATTTATACCTTGAAGTGGTCACAGAAATACATTGTAGTTTATCCCAGTTACACCACAAACTGCACATGGTATTGTAAACCCAGCGGACTAGTTTGAGTTTAATTGGCAGGGTGTGGGTATGAGTAGTTTCTGCAGATGTTCCTGAGGAAACAGAGACTGGAGCATTGGGGCTCCTCTTAAACTTTAAGCGTGGACACATTTGGCCCGGTTAGCAAGCTAGAAGATGAAAGGGACCGCTTGAATGAATAGTTTCCACAGGAGAGAACATCAAAGAGCCTCAAATATTAATAGTATACATTTGAGGGCTTACACTCAGCAGCTGACTTTTGTTTTCAAGTTTAATAAAATAATTCTTTTTCATCATTATTTTTATGGTCATTCCAGAGTAATTCCAGAAAACCTTGCCAAGTTTATCACTTCAGTCCAAACGTTAAACATATTGTGCTGTAACACTATGGCCACAAGGCAGAGTTAGCAGTTTCTTATTTAGTAATAACTATTTTAGAAAGATGTTGATAGGAACAAAGTCAGAGCACTTGGAGAGAGAGGGTAGAAACTGAGGTGGCAGTTTCTCCTCTTAACAGCTAAACCAGTAGTCAACACAAGGGGGCAGTCTCACTCTGTGTACAGAGAGACATTGTACTTTATGTTGGTCCTGAGCAATATTTGACCATTGTTCAATAACATATTTACAAAGCCAAAATCCACTAATTACTTAAACACATTCCATACTGTAGTCCTTAACTCCAACTTTGGCAGCCAAAATTATGTAAAAACTGAAAACAGCATTAGAAGATGTACCATTTTGTCTTTTAAGTATCTTTGATATTTTAAACAAAAACCAACAGTCTATTAAAATCAAGAATGGTACCTCTTGTGTATCTTGTTCACAGTGATGCTTGTTGGTTTGCCCCAGTGTGCAACTGATGTGACCCATTATATTGTTGCTGTTTGTTTCATGCCTTTAAACCAGTGGTGGAATGTAACTATGTACATTTACTCAAGTACTGTACTTAGGTACAATTTTGAGGTACTTGTACTTCACTTGAGTACTTCCATTTTATGCTACTTCATACTTCTAATCCACTACATTATTATTTTGTGCTTTAGTGACTTGTTAATTTGTAGATTAAAGCTGATTATTACTACAAAATAGAAATCAATTTATAAATTATGATATATTATCATAGGGTAAACTACCCAGCAGTATATAAAGTAATTAAAATTAGCTCCACCTTTACCAGCTGCAACATTTAAGTGATTTTACTTTAGTAAGATTAGTTAAGAACACACTCTTATTGCATTGTGTCAAAGCAATAAAAATGATCCACTATAGACTTCTGTCCAAATTGTTTTGAAAAAGTAAGTTCACGATAGATGTGTGTAGGCAACTTTTAAAAAACTGTAAAAAAAATCATGATGTAGGACTATTTATCAGGAACAAGAGAGAATGCAGGAATGATCATGGTAGAAAAAATAAAAAGCTTTGAAAGAAAGTTTTTCAATCCTTACAGAGATGTGTGTGTGTGTGTGTGTGTGTGTGTGTGTGTGTGTGTGTGTGTGTGTTGGCTGTCTCCAGATGTGTACACACCGCCATGAGAGTCTGGCAACAGCAAACACAGTGAACTTCTTGGCTAACGTGTGAAGTGTGACCTCTCGCTCCCCATGTGGCCACCAAATTAGGTTTGTTCAGGCCAACATTTGTCTTATTTAATGACTGAATTCTTGAGACGGTGACGCCTCAGAATGAATTCTTTTTCACAAGTACCATTAGAAAAATGTTCACTCAAAAAATATCCTAAACTAGATTAAACTAAAACATAACAATCTTAGAGGTAAAGAAAAAAAGAGAGCATGTAACTGTGGGTGCACCATGACAGGAAACAAGGTTCAGGTTTGTGAAGTGTTGTGACCAATTACTCTTGTTTGTTCTTTTACATGGCTGTGAATATACAAGAGCGGATATAAGCCACTCTAAAACAAACAAACAATGCTGCAAATTAGACACGACTTTAAGCTGTTTCTAAACCTGCATTTCTAACATTTCCTCTTAAACTATCCAACAGTTAATCAGATGAATAAAAGATGCATGGACTATTCTCTAATGTGTTCACACATGAATGCATTATGCATTTCTTGCTGTCAGTTTAGATCCAGTGAATTAACATGTAGTATTCAGAAACGTATATAATAAGCTGACAGGAAATTTGGAGTCATACAGTGATCAGGCTAAAGTTTCATCAGACTCATAGTATTGGTTAGGTTGACTTCAGGGCATGAAGAAACTATAAATACTATAAATACTCTTTGAATCATGCTCCAACTCAACTATTAGTCCACGTAAGTTAAAACAAATGCTAAAAATGATTTGCAATCATTATATGAGCCAGTACTGTTGGGAAAGCACTGCCAAAGCCACACAGTCCAGTAACAGACCAACTTTTTTGAAAACTAAAAGACACAAAGACACAAAAACGATTTACAGGACAGCTCAGAATTTGGACTGCTGGTGTTAAAACTAAATAGACACAAAGAAATAGGGACGGGATAAACACAAACACAACAACCCATATGTTGTGCAGACTTTCATAGACTCATGAGCATGCAGGGAAATTTGGCCTCACCCTGTTCATAATGTGGCAATGTCGAGAACAGCTTAAGTCTGACGTATGCGTTATGACGGGCAGGTGAGTGGAAGCTAAAACAGCTGTAACTGTGTGATGCCATTCAAGGAAAACTCTGGGTGGAGCTGCCACCGGCCCCGCAGAATAAAGCTGCACTTGTTTCACAGCACCAGAAAGTCCGAGCCTGGATGCTTATGTGCTCTACAACATGTTTCACATGATACAATGAGAGCTTGTTTACAAATCAGGAGGGTAAAAGAGCTCACAGAGAATATGTAACACACACTGTTGTGTATCTGCACTGAACAAGGGTGTTTCCAGGAAGAAGAGGTGGGACCTGGTACAAACAGGATACAGGAAATGGGCCTGCGCCTGAAAAGGGTCAATCAAAAGATCCCTGCAAAATAATGGACACAGTGTTACTCTTGTTCAAAATGAGGTCACGTTACAATGGTCACAGCAAAACATTTTTCAGGAATGTCAGGCAGTAATGGTGGTCTGTACATATGCTCAGTGGTAGATGAAAAATCAGATCCTCCAAGTAAAAGTCCTTCATTTATCTTACCTAAGAAGAAGTACATTATTATTAGCTACATGTACTTAAAGTATCAAAAGTCCTGAGAAAAATGGCCGTTGTGACAGATATATTATATGACATTATTAGACTGTTAATACTGATGAGCTAGTTTTAAATACTTTATATACAGTTAGACAGTCCAGTGGTTCCATATCTAGGGGTCATGAGATGATTAATGGAGGAGAGGAAAAAACAGCTCTGCTATACATGTCTGTATTCATTTTTTTTAAACTTTTATCTAATCTTTGCTTTTTCAAAATATTGGATAATTTGACCTCTTTGGGCCTCATACAGTTATTTAAATGAAACCACACAAGTCAAAATGGTTGGGAACCACTGGCCTTACCTTAAACAATTTATTGTATTTTCTAATCTTAATTGTTTTAGGGTTTTTTTTCTTTGTAAAATCTTAATCTGAAAAGTAACTAGTAACTACAGCTGTCAGATAAATGTAGTGGAGTAAAAAGTACAATATTTCCCTCTGAAATGTAGTCGAGTAGAAGTATAAAGTAGCATAAAATGGTATTTAAGCACAGTACTTTCCACCATTGCATATGCTAAAAAAACAAAAAGAATCTCAGACACATAAAACACAGACCTTCAAACTGTTGTTTAGGCGATAAATGCAAACTGTGGTATTTTGCTTGTTCCATGCTCACCCACCTTCCCTTGGACTGTCTGCATAGTCACAGACAGCCTTGTGAACCATATTATAATAATAATAATAATACTAAAGTAAATGTTTACCTTGTAAAATAATGACATACTCATTCTAAATCAGGCCCTGCATTCTCCAATGTAACAGAATAGAGGAACAGACTGGAAAGAAAAGTGAAATGTAATCAACAGTTTTAAAAGGCCAAAAGGAAATTCTTGTACAGGTTTCATTTGTAGGCTTTGATTTTATTTCAGTGTTCAGTTTGTCCTCCATAAGCTGATACTTTTAAATTCCATATCACTACCATATCCATCACTTGGAAATGCGAAAGCTGGGCTTTGTTACAGTAAACTGATGGTGATGAATACATGCAGCTAAAATGTGGCTCTAAGTGGCCTTTAAGTGGAAAGTGTTGTCGCACAGTGGAGCTGCCAGGCTTCTTTCTATACTCAGGGCAGTGAACTTATTCAACTGTACAAAGACTTGCGTTGTGAATGAATGTGTGGGCTTGTGGGGCAAGGCACTCAGGCATGGGTGTGTGCTGTCACGGCCTTCAACACAGGGTATTTATTTTTATTTGTTCCCGTTCCTGGAGGTTTGCTGTTAGGTCGGGGCTTAAACTGTGTCAATGTGCATGTGTGAAGTAAAAGAGCTCAAGATGTTTCACAGATTTCACTTTAAAGACTAACAAAGCCATCAACAATATCATCACAGTCATTCTAGCATGAAAAAAGGTGGTGTGGGCAGATTTCATACAATATTATATATTTTGTATTTGTTAGTTTAGTACCACACACTTTAAAACACTATACTAGAGAATTTTGATAATCGATTAATTGTTTAAGTCCTTTATGATGCCAAAAGACTAAACATGCTCTGGTTCCAGCTTCTCAAATGTTCTGCTTTTCTCTGTTTTATATCATAAATTAAATATAATTTGGTTTTGGATTGTTGATTGGACAAAACATGAGCTACAAAACATGGAACTGAATTAAATGCCGATGGAATCACTTCCTTAAATTTAGCTACAGCACCATCAGATAGACATCTAGTGTAGGAATGTTTGCCTAATGGCGTGTAGTCCAGTAATAGGAATTCAAAAGTTATTAAATAATGGTCTGATAAAAGAGAATTCTGTGGAAAGACTATTAGATGTTCAATTTCTATGCCATAGACAAGAACAAGGTCGAGGGTGTGGTTAAAACAGTGAGTGGGTTTATGTACACTCTGACAGAAGCCAATTGAGTCTAATAATGAGATAAACGCAGCACTAAGGCTATCATTTCCTACATCCACATGAATATTAAAATCACCTACAATAATTATTTTATCTGTTTTAAGGACTAAACCTGATAAGAACTCTGAGAATTCAGATAAAAATTCAGAATACATTAATGTTATTAGTTACACTTGTGCTTTTCCTACTGTGACATGTCAAAATGTCTTCTGTGGAAAAGGCATATACACTTAAGGATCATACACAACACAGGGTAAGTCTTCTTCATACTCTAAAGAACAAATAAATAATTGTTGACTATATCCACTTGTCATCTTGGATTATTATTTATGTCCACTATTATGCTAAAATGTTAAAATAACAAAGACTGCCTATTTTGGGACAAGGCCTGGTTTTGTACACTTTGGATGTGATGTGCTATTTCCCTTCTGGTTTGCCGTGATGTCACCATGGGAAAACAGCTCATGGGGCTTCAGCCTCTGTCCTGATTGGTAGAGCCAACCTTCAAACTAGATGTATAATAAAAACTGGACTTTATATAAAGTTGAGTACTACAGAATACCACAGGAATAACACCAACTGCGAAGGTGAGGGCTCTCTTCTCTACTCCAGTGTCACTTTGGTGTTACTTTGAGGAGGTTGAGTGGGAGGAGATATGCAGATGATGCCACTCGTGCCCTATTAGTGGGGTCTGTAGTCCGCCAAACTCACAGTGGACTGTTGTCACTCTAACACAGTTCACCACACCCACAGCCAGCGTCAGGGTCAACATTCACAAGGTGGCATTCTGCTTTATAGCACAGCCAAAAAAAGGTTGTACTGCAGAGACTGAAGTCTCTTTTTTAGCCTTTTTTCTGAGTTTGTGTGTTTTGAGATATATTATCAGAAGCCTGGCAATTCAATCATTTCTATATCAAGTGACTGGAGTGGATTATTTGGGGTATTACTTGCCCTTGAGGGAGGAATACTTTTTTCTTCTGTGAGATCACCTTTGTCTCAGTTTGAAGGCTCCTTTCACTGAGCTTTTGACTTAACACGTGGATATTCAAGGATGCATTTTGTGATGGCTGTGAGTCCTTTTGTGTTCATGACTCTATTTTTGCCACTGGTCGAAACCATGTTCTACAGACCATTCCAGTTTAACCAGTATAAAGCTGGGCTCAGTCAACACTATGACCAAGGGAAACCCACCAGCAGACACAAGTAAGTTCTGTCTCTCTCTTTATCTTGTGTTTTGAGGAATCAAGTCTACATCACTTAAGATCTTAATTTACAAATTACTTTAAGTGACGAAATTTTGTATTTGCAAAGCCAACTAGAAATCATAAAGTGTCCCATATCGGTTCTGTCATCTTTTATCTCCTCTCTGAAAGGAACCACTGTGCCTATGTCATTGAAAAGACAGTGTCCTTCACCGTGCAGGATGGGGCTGCCCCATATGTAAAAGCTGAGTACAACAAGTGTTCCTGGAATCAAAAATGTCCAACTCTGCTGTGAGTAAACAACAGCTCTTATGCTGATATTTAGTCCTTGATCTGCCTTAACATAACAGAAAATTGGGATTCACATCACTTCAGGGTACAAAATACCACAGTCAAGTGTATGTTTCTGGCTAATGGTTGTTTGTTCCCCTCAGGTATCGTCTGCTGTACAAACCACTCTACAAGGTGGCACATAAAACTGTCACAGAGCTGGAGTGGCGTTGTTGTCCCGGATACTCTGGTTATGGCTGCATGGAGGGACATCCAATTTACCAACACCCCATGAAAATGATGCCGCCGTTCAAGGGCCCGCCAATGAAAGGCCCACAGTTTAAGGGGCCACAGTTCAAGGGCCCACAGTACAAAGGTCCCATGTTCAAGGGCCCACCTATTAACACTGTTGTGAAGGCCAACCCATGGAGTCAACCCAAAGGACCTCCCCCCAGCAGTTTTAACTCTTACCAAATGCGTCACTTTGGGCCTCCGGGGTCCTCCTCCTTCCCAGACACCTCCTTCGAGCCTTATCCGCCTGAGCCAGAGCCAATGCCAGAGCCAATTCCAGAGCCAATGCCAGAGCACCAGGAACCACATCTCACAGAGCATGACCAAGAACATGAGCATGAACATGAGCACAGCCAAGAACCTGAGGAACACATAGCAGAGGAAATTCCTCCTCCTCCCTCTGGGGCTGAACAGCCTGAGGGTGAGACCATAGGTGTGTCCTAATTCCAAACTACATACTAATTCTAACTGGGTTTGACTATGTCGTGTGTTGGATAAGTGACAAAACTGAGCATACACTTTTTCCCCACACATAGTAATAGAGTCACATTGGGTTCTGAAAGACCGATTTATCATTTTCTTTTTAACCGGATTCAAACTGCAACCACACCAAAGCACTGAAGTGTACAATGTTTGTCCCAATGTTAACAGCTTTTCTTTTTCTTCCTCTCTTTAGGCCAGGCTCTAGACAGTGAGACAGAGGAGCGAATATATCGAATGGAGGAGGATGTGCAACGTCTAAACCAGGGTCTGGAGACCCTGAGGGGAACTGTGAATGGACTGGAAGATAGTCTACGAGCCTCGCTGAGAGAGGATGCCAACAGGATGCTGTCAGCTCTGCTCTCTGCTGCCCCTGGTCCTGTTCCCGCTCCAGCTGTAGCCTCTAGTCCATCCACTGTAGGATTTGTAGAGATTCCTGGGGGAGACCCTGGGACAGAGGGTCTAGATGGCAGACATGTGTTTCCAGGCCTTACAGAACTAAATGGAAGGGTAGAGGAGCTCAGGACAGAGCTGCAAGCCAAGACAACAGAGCTGTTGGAACTCAAAGCAACAGTGATGGGACATGATGGAGCACTGAAGAAGATGTCAAATAGAGCGGGAGTGGTATCAGACTCCACTGGCAATCTTGGGGAAAATGACCAGAGAGCTATGGAAAAGTTGATGGATGCCAAGCTGAGTGTAGCCAGGACAGAAATTCTTGGTGGGTTTGAGAAGCGCGTGGAGAGTGCAGAGGGCCGATGTGAGGAGAAAGCTGGGGATGTGCATCGTCAGTGCCAGAGGGAGAAAGCTGAGAAGCAAGAGCAGATGGAAGACGCTCTGGAAGAAAGTACCACAGACTTGAGAACAGAGCTGAGAAACCTCCAGGCACAGATCCATGGTTTGAAGGCTACAGAAAGCTGCTGTGGTAGAGTGAGTGGACTGGTTGAAAGGGTGCAGCTGCTGGAAACATCAGTGGCAGGCCTCAATCAGTCTCAGGGGCACCTGAGAGTCGAGCTGGGTGGACACAAAGACCACATAGAGGGAATGCTGGAGGGGCGTTTGGGGTATGTAGAGGCCAAGCTCAACCTGACTGGGCAAATAAAAAGGGATGAGTCTGGAAGGAGGAGTGGTGTCCCAGACAGAGCTGAGACAGGACAGGGCCTGGAGGCCAGAATGGAGGGTCAGTTGAAGGCTCTGGAAGGCCGTTTACTGACTGCTTTGGAGGAAGTGGGCAATGCCACTGCCCCCGCACTGCTTGAGGGTCATGCTGTTCCCACTCTTGAGGCAGAGCTGGAGTCCCTCCGAGGGAGACTAGAGGTGGATGTGGACAGAGTGCAGAAGCACCTGAGCACCCTTGAGATTCTCTGCTCCTCTTCCTGTTCCTCATCTCAAAACCCACCTTCCATCCAAGGAGACTCTGCTGCGCCAAGTGCTAACCTGGCAGAGGAGCAGAATGTGAAGGAGGTACTGGACATGCAAGGTGACCGTTTGAATAGCCTCAATGTCACATTGCAGAACATCCTGAGGCGTCTGACCCTCAGGGACCAGCAGGATCAAGCAGAGGGAGATTCTCCGATCCAGGGAGAGTTCACAATCCTCAAGTTCAGTGTCCGCTCAGTCAACCACACCCTGAGAGGCCTCCAGGATTCCCTGGAGACAGTGGTCCACCAGGTGGGTAAAACCAACAGTTCCTGGCATGAGAGAGAGGCTCGTCTGGCCCAGCAGATAAAGGGCGTGGTCCAGCTGGTTGGACATCAGGCATCCATGCTTGGGGCAGGTGAGCGCAGACTGACCCGACTAAAGGGTGATCTGCAGGAGATGAAGAGGAGGCTAGCTCAGGAGGTCCAGGGCTGCCGTAGCACAGCTATGGGGGTCCAGAAAAAGGTAACTGAGGTTGGAGGGCGTGTTGCCAGTGTGGAGGACCAGTGTAAGGGCCTGAATTACTTGGCAGAGGACCTGGAAAGAATTAGGGAGGAGCTGGAGGGACAATCAAATGGGCTTCTCCTGCAAGTCAATGGGACTCTCTCCAGCCATGCTCAGCAGCTGTCTGAGCTGAGAAGCGAACTCAAAAACTGTACCTCCAAGGTAGAGCCAACACATCAGAGTTTAGAGCTGGAGGCAGAGCCGAGACGAGGGGACACCTTCACTTTGAATTAGTTCAGTTTATACGGACAATAGATTTTAAAAATGAATGAAAAAGGATGAATACTCTGCAGGTGTAGTGGGGGTCCACTAAAACCCCATCTCATTATTTGAATTGTAAAATACAAAGGTTTTGAACCTGCACTGAAATAAGGATGTTTTAGTTAGCATACAGTATAAAATGAAAACAAAAATGGCAGCTAATTCCGACTGCACTAATAACACAGAATCTGGAAATTGAATCATGAAGGTGCTAAGATGTTTGTGGTAATGGACCATTATGTATAGCTGCAGTGATTGATGAGGAGATAAACAACAGCAAACTGCACCTGTGTTACTGTACTGTTTCTGTAAAGCTTACAAAAATTTCTTATATGAACAACTGTTTAACAATGTTTACATGTTTAAGTTTTTGTATTGATTTGTCTTATGTCTAGACTAGAAGTATACAAGATATTATGTTTTTATATGATTTCAGTTCTTGAGCATTGGTTTCTATTCTAATTGCAATAATACATCAAATGTTAGCATTTTAATCTATATACAGTTAAATTTCAAGGTTTTTCAGTACTGACAATCCAATAAACAAGTTTTTTACTATTCATGGTTTCTTGGTTAACAGACGTTTCACACAAGAGGTGTTGTTAGATCCATATAAAAATTATATGAAGGACTCTTCTGGTGTCTGAATTGGATTTCCAAACACCAACCCTATATTTCAGAAACTGGTCATGTTTCACTTGGTGAGAGGTGTAAGAGATGCAGAGAAGTGGGCAAACCACAAGAGAGCAATAAAGCAATGAAGACGCATTAATACTGTTGACTGCTGGGGACTAGGGAGGATTGACTTGACTGAAGTTCATGCAGAGAATAAATGTTAGTCTCCCTTCCAAAAATGAAGCTCTTGGGGACAGCCCTTGCTTGCCAGAAGAAATTTACAAATTGTCATTAATGCCAAGGTGATACAGAAAGACAAGGAGCACTTCGGTACAGCACCTTACATCTTATTCTCTCCAGGCTACAAATCTACCAGCCCAGCTGTCTGAGCACAGTTCTCATTGGACGTTACAATAGGGCGATAGGTGACCTTGCTAATAACCCTCCCCTGTTAGTTCCTGTTCCCCTATCGGACAAACAACCATTAAAATGACAGCTATGTGGGAGATGAGTCCACCGCTGTGTGAAAACATTTTAGCCTGAGACATGTGGTGAATAATAACTACAGAAATGCCAGGGAGGAAAGGAGGGCAGACAGAAAAGATAGACACTAAATTTATGATGGAAGAGCTGAGTGACAAAGCGATCTCCAGACACAAATATAAACCTAGGTAATGATGCAGGTTCATGCAAACACACATGCACATACAGAAAGTGAGAGGAAAAGAGAGATATTCCACTGCTTCCAGAAGCAACCTTTCACACATAACCTACAAACTACTTTTCTTCCATTACCTAAAGTGCAAATATAAAAATAAATACCATAAAAGACAAATAACTGAATAACAGGGTGATATCCCACATTACTTCAGGTCTCTGTTACATCTCTGTCATTGTTTGGGTTTTCTTATTTCTTTTCTGTATTCCTCCCATGCCTCCTTTAAGTTCACACTTAGCCCAGACAACAACACATTAATCTTGTTTGTTTCCAAGTAGACACTTGGACAGAAAGGGCAGTCGGGGGCTCTAGTGAATTTGTCTCCTCTGACTCAGAGTCTCTTCACTGCTCACTCATGGATCCGATTCTGAGTAATGCTCCCTGCACAACTCGCAGGCTGTCACTGGCCAAGGCATGCACCAATATCACAAAAGGCAAAGCTGGCACAAAGACAGAGGACAAAGGATATTTGAGTAAACAGAGGGCTGCAGTGGTCTAAAACCTGAATCATCTTATATAATATCCTCTGTAGAAGCTTAAGGTGAAAGAAGAGTTTTCGTCCTCATTACAGTGATGGTCAGAGAACAGACAGTGTTGATTACAGTTGGCTCACACACGAGGAAGCCCAGGAGAGGGTTACCTCAAATCAAGGACTCAGGGCTTCTTAGTAATAAGCTCCAGGATTTTACATTGTTCAAAAAGCAGTAATGTGTAAAGCTGTACTGGAGCTCTTGACCTCTATACTGAACAAGTTATTGGTGAAATGTTGTACTCGTAAAAACCCATGCAAGACATTGTCAAATATAGCATCATGAATGTTTTAAATAAATAGATAAATAAATTATAACACATGTAGGGATGCGATACTGGAAACATGGCACCCATTTCCTGAACTAGCTTATGTTGTGTCAAGAAGATGAAATACTGAGTCCTTATCTAAACACTTCCTTATGTCTCACAGAAGATGGATTCTTGTCAGAGTTAAGTGCCTAAACTACAATTTGGCTCAGTTCTCAAAGAGGAGGGTAGATTATTATGACAAACAAGGATAGCAGAAGGAAAATTAATTCATGCCTATAGAGCAAAGATCTTCCATAAACGTGAAGATTTTATGAGTAGGAAGTGCACAGAAGTACTCTACTCTGGATTTAAACATTTTTGTACATCAGATGGCTGTTAGGTTGCAGTTGCTAGCTTAGCATAGCTTCACGATCACAAATACAAATTAACCTTGTGCTCTGGGAACGTGTGACGGGCATTTTTCTGTATTTTTTGACATTTCAGTGATTAAATTATTAACCTGAAAAAGTAATTAATGGTTTAAATGATAATGAAAATAATCCTTAGCTGCAGCCATACTAGGCCAAATGGCATGACACATTCTTGTTACTTTCAGTCAATCAGTCTCAATCTCGTTCTCAATCCAGTTCAGTTTCAGTCCCCTTAAAATGAGAAGAAACTAAACCATTAAAACAGGGTCCTTCATGTAATGGGTGTCTTAATCTGGTCCTCTTCTGTTCTAGTTTATAAAGCGTCAAAAGAAAATGTTGATACACTAAGAGGATGTTGATATACTGGCTTTGTTAGTCAGTACTGTGCTTTGTGAGTCAGTTTTTCACTGTGAGACCGGTAATGATGTCAACCAAGAACACAGCTAACCTTGAATTAGGTTAATTAGTTGTGCTGCTTCCTTAAGTGACTGAAAAGCAGAATTAACAGACCTATGTACAGTATGTGCAGCCGATCAATTTTCACTTGATTTTAGTTGAATCAAATGTACCACACTGTTCTGCTCTACTCTGAAACTCTTGAAATGTAGTCACTCTCAAAGACAAGCACAGAAAATGACGGTTATGAAAAGTATTTTCACAGCTGGAGGACGAATTTCACTGCTGGTTCACTAGATAGAGGCACTGAGCTGAATGATGTACCATTAGAAGGGCAACGAAAAGAGCTATCAAATCATCCATGTGCTTATTACATTGTCTCTGTATTATGTTCACTTCTCATTTAGCATTTATCTATTTAGTACTGACATGAACACCTGAATTTCCCCTTGTGGACAATAAAGAACACCTATCTATAACATTTTACTTAGATAAATATGTTTCCTCTGTGGAACCACAAGATGCTTTTACATCTATATATCCTCCACCAGCAACAATAAAACTGTTTTTAAGAGTTACAGAAGTCCATAATCCTTTAGGTTTACAATGTTCTGGTCTGCCATATCCATTTAACTTATTTAATAGATAGCTGCTGTATAATATCATATGGAACACTGGTGTTCTTCAGCCACTTCAATAAAAACAATGTAGTAACAACAAACTGATGTTTATTCTGGTAACGATAACACCAGGTTTGGCAGATTATTTTTTTATTTTACTCTTACTTCTATCTGTGAGGGTGGCATTGTTTAATAAATCAACTATGTGAGAGGTTTGAAGCCACAGAGTGCATCAAATGTACCCCTCTGACTCAAACTGCTGTGACCAGGACATTGTGGTCTCAGCATTCTCTCTCCCGCTATCTCTGTCTCTCTACACACAGGTAGGAATGACTCGAAAATTTAATCCTCATCATAAAACAGACACATGACTGAAAATCAACTAAAGCACCAGTTTATGCTAGCGACATTGTTAATAATGCAACAGGATGCAACATGACTATGAATGGGTATGAAAGTTCCCATCCAATGTCATGACTTGTAAGAAAGGAGAAGTGGTCCTCTAATTGTTATTGGTGAATCAACCATTATTTAATTTAATCTTTAACTTCCTCTTTGTGACCAGATTTTGTGATATGACAGCTATATTAACAGTTATGTTAAAAAGAAATATAATTAAGTTCACTTAATTGTAGTTGGTTTGATTAACACCAGAGGAACCTCCTGACCTAGCTGATCATGTGATGGATACAAGTTGTTTTAGATAAAATTTCCAATATGAAATGGACTAGATTTGACATTTATTTCAGCAATACCTCAAATGTGCTCTTCTCAATTTCTCTTTCTCCTCCTCGTCTTCTGGCAGAATGTAGGATTCACTAATTAGATTGACAGTTGCGACATAAAAAAAAAATGGAAAAAAAAAAGTGTTCATCTGTTAAAGACGTTCATTATTCTAAATTCACATTCAAATCATTCGCTGGCAGGAGGCAGACCAAAATTTCCAGCAGCGCCAATTAGTCATATTGCAGTGGCTAATCAGATTAATGCTATGGCCTAAAGGTTTGTAATCCTGCCTCTCCAAAAGTGTGATACCGTAGCGTTTACTTTGTAATGCATTTCAAGAATATAACATGAACCAGTGTTTTTTTTGTTGGAAAGGAGGTTGTGACACACAGGACTGATTAGCTCCAGTAATCCGATGTCTCCCGCATAATCGGGCAGAATACAGAGTTATAACGGACAGGTGTTGTGTGTTGTAAGTAATTTAATGAAGGTAAACACAGTGGACGGCCGTGTGTAATGACACTGCACTCTGGTGCAGCACATCTCCACTCAGAGGTTGCAGGCTTATTAACGAAGCTGTCCTGCTGCCTTCAGACGACTGCAGGGATTTAATGAACTGAAGGAGAAGGTTTTCATAAAGTATGAAGCAGCTGTGGACACCAGATACTGATGTCCAGATCACCAAAGTTATTACAATTCATCCTGAGGGGGACATGAATGTCTGTACAAAATTACATGGCAATTCATCCATCATTTGTCGAGAAATTTCATTCAAATCCACACGTCAACATTGTGGCGCTAGAGGAAAAGTAAGGGGATCATTAAAGTCATTAGGATACATTGTTTGGGCACCATGGATATCTGTACCAAATTATGAAAAGTGATTGCACTCATGTTAACATGATCTCTCATTATTTCCTCTCGTTCTGATCATTTCCTGCCTACTGTCATCTCCAATAAGTCATACAACAGTGGACCACTGGCTGTGACACAAAGTTCATATAAAAGTGTAAGAGCGAGCGGCCTGAGAAGAACCAGGACTCTGCGCCGAGGTATTAATATGACAGCACTGCTCTTTACAGCTTTCTGACAACCCTGCAGCCTCGGCACAGCTCAGCAAGCGAGCCCACACTCCCTTAAGCAGCTTTCCATGACTGTCAGTCTGGGAGCGGGGCTGCTCCGAGCAAACTGCATGGTGGATACGAAAAAGTAGGATGACACAGCGCTTCAGGTGCAGTTCAAATGCTCCCTAACAGTACTGGATTCACCGTGTGACACTTTATTTTCTCACATTCATTTTGCACCCTTGAATTAAGTTCAATCACCTAAAAAAATCTCATTCCAGTCGCAAATTATGCATCAAACATTTTGTAGTTGTCAATGCATGCTAATATAATCATTAATTACCTGTAGCACAGCAGCAACAGGCACTCACTGAGCACAATCTTAAACTGTTGCTGCAGCTTCATTTCTTCTCTGTGAACAATTAGGACCGTTATGAAAGATGGTCATAAGCTGTGTGAGATTCTTATCACACAATAACAAATTACATGTCACAATTTTTCTCACACTGGCTTTTAGTTTAAAATTACCACTTCACAGGCACATCCTAAAATATTAATATTCTAACATCATTTTATATTCACATGGTTCATACAGCTTTTTAAGAGTAACATTCAAGCACTTTCAAGGTACCTAAACCAAAAATGTCCAGACTCTCGAAGCCTTTATCATCACATCTACATTGTTACTATAAATGCCAGGAGACAACAAACAAATACGAAGACGGGATTGTTTCATTTTAAATATTAAAAGATTTTTGGTTTCATGAGTGATCGTGTAGATGACGAAACTCCAGATTATGTTGAAAATCAAACATTTTTCTAGGAGTACAATCGAATTCAAGCATATTCCTAACCTTGAAAACAACAGTTAAAATTAAGCATTTTCCAAATTTTCAAGACTTTGAATGAACCCTGTATTCAGAGTGAAAATCCTTCAAATTTTAAATAGGATCAAAATCCATTTTGACATTGTTTCATCTGCACAAACACATTTATAGTCAGCTGGCAGTTTTCTCTCCTCCTCTGATTCTTCTGATTACCACCCTTACAATCATTGATCAAGTGATTTGTATTTACATACAGCGTGTATACAAACATATACACACTGTTGCTCATAGGTGCAGAAATGAGCCGCTGTGTATGAGTGAAGTGTGGAATCGGATTTGGGAAGACCCGCCTTACATGCATGATTCATGTGTGTAAAGAAGGTGAATAATCAACAAATCAAAGTGTAGAGGGCAAAGTAGCAGGTTAGGATGGATAAAGGAAATGGGGTGAGGAGTGTTACTTTGAGTCATCAGTGACACTCAGAGCTTGCCAGTATTATGCTGCTGATCCCTCTCTCTCTCTCTCTCTCTCTCTCTCTCTCTATCTCTCTGGCTGGCCTGCCGTCACTGTGGGCTTTTCGTTCTACATCAGTGGGGCTCAGTGCATCTCCACAATGATGATGAGTGCATATGCTGTATGAGAGAGTGAGTGCGTGTCCACCTGGCCAGATGTGCGTGTGAGTGTGTGTCATTGAAGAGGAGGAGAATACCTTAACCGGTCTCTTCAATGTGAGCTCTCTCTCTCTCTCTCTCTCTCTCTGTCTGTCCATCCTCTCTGTCTCCCTGTCGGTGGCTGGCCAAGCTCCTCTCCTCCGTGTCCCGCTCTCCACCTGGCCTCCATGAGTTTAACTGAGGACAATCCATTCCTCCCTGGAAGGTAAGCAGCACGGCGGTGGGGTGTTTTTTTCTATTTCCTGTGCAATACAAAGAGATTGGACAATAACAAAAAGAGGGATCATTGACGACGACGCACTTGTTTGATCTTCCAAATTTTGCTTATGTTGTTTTCAATGTTTGCTAGCAATGCATAATGAGATATAGAAGCTGACATGACTCTCAAAAAATATTTGTTCTGTTATGTCTTTCTTTGCTTTTATTTTCTGTGCCACGGTCTGGCAGTTTATTCTGACTCGCGGTACAATTCTCCCTGTGAAATGATAACATCTGGTTGTGTTAAAGGGGTATTTGTTTACTGAAGGACATTCAGTCAAGTTTCAAATACTATCTCAAGGAAGTGAAAACGGATTGTGCTGGCTGTATTGCTGATGAAATGAAGGCTCAGACATCACAGCCAATTTGTTGATTTGATCTCTGGCAGGATTAGTGATGAGGTCACTGACCATCATCCCTCTCTGTAAAAAAAACAAAACAGCTTTTCTTTATCTTTTAGTTGTAGTTGTCGCTATACTGACCATTTTCAAGACAGCCTGTGGACTTGATCCCAGGCTGCTCGCCACATATTATTTTTCTGCACGTATACCTGCATGCATGAACTGCCTATTGTTTCCGCTTGTTTGTGAGTGACGATTCATTTGTTTGTGGGTTCTCACTTTTGCATCACAACAGAGAATCAATATATGTTGACAATGACTGATTACGATGCCACAGTAGGATTCACACATTCTTTTTATTGGATACAACATGATATAACAAAGTGAGTGACCTTCAACTGAGGATCAGAGTCAAAGGCAAATAACAAATGAAAACAGCTGTCTGAGGCAAGACATTCATCACTGACACACAAATGTTTGCTTTCCCATACTCAATCAGACTGTGGTTATGTAATATGTGTTCGTGCCATGAAGGGGAAGCCGTTGTGGTAGAGTAGAGTGATGATGATAGGAATTACTAGGGTGGCAGAAATTTATTTATTTATTTATTTATTTAGCATTCTTTGCGGCTGTCCTTCCCATGGGTGATCGGAGATGCAGAGACAATGAAAGAACCAACATTTTAAAGCCTGATAAACATTAGAGATACTTTATAGCATCTTATATTAGGAATTCTGATTGTTCATTGAGTATTTGAACAACAGTTGACCAATGTTTGTATTCTTCGCATCAGACCTTTCCTGATAAATTCTCTGTACCAATCGAATAAGAGTCTCTCTGTGCCACCACGGCCCTACGATCAAATGATCCTCCAAATCCCCCCTTCCTTGTTTTTTTTTGCTCCTATCCCACATAACAGGAAAAAAGAAAAAAAATCTGCAATTACAAATAGTCTTTAATCCTCCTCTCTGCTTTGACGTTGATTTTGTAAATTGAAAATCTATTGACTGTTGTGCCAAAGCCACATATTAAAGAATATTGTGCAAGAAAAGCAAAAAAAAAAAAAAAAATGTGTGAGAGTGTGAGTGAACTTTTAGCAGCCTTGAATAGTTCAGTATTGTACACGACAAAAATCAATGTCCTGTACAGTCATCAGGTGACAACTGATTCATGGTCAGATGACTTTACTGAAAAAGAAAAACAAAGACAAAGACAGCTCTCCAATATGACTTTAGTTTTTAATACTGCCACATGGACATTTTAGGCAAGATGCCCTTTTTCAGCACGTATTCTTGGCAATTTCGCTTTATGATTCCTATACTGCAATGCTGGGCATCTTAAACACATTGTTAGGTGCACATTGTATCATGTGATCATTCTCCTCAGTCATTACATAAGATATGTCACAGCATGCCCTGCAATGTCTGAAGTAGTTGTCATGCTGCTAAAACACGGCGTAAATATTGTACTGTAATGGCATTCACTCGTCACTGTCAGTCACTCTCAGATGAGGAGACAGTTACACACTGCGAGGGTGAATAAAGTCCACTTCAATCTCACAGTGGTCTCACAGGGCCCTCAGGGGACGTACCGCACAGCACACTGTGTCATATATGTTGAAGTGAAGGTTTGTGTTTAAATATTGCACAATACAGTGAATCATATGCTCAATAAAATACTAATGATGACAAATAGTTTGCACACAAAAATGTGGACTACAGCTGCAACGAAATAAAATCGACAACTATTTTGTTAATCGTTTTGGTCACTTTTCAAGCAAAAACGCAACTGGTTTCAGCTACAAATAAAGATTTGCTGCTTTTCTTAAAGTAAAAATGAAACGTCTTTGGGTTTTGGACAAGAAACCTGATGACATTACTTTGGGCTCTGGGAAATTGTGATGAGAATTTCTCACTATTTTTTTTTGACATTTTAGAGACTAAACAATTAATTGATAAATAGAGAAACTAATTGGCAGATGAATATATAATGAAAATAATCGTTAGTTGCAGCCCTGATGTGGACATTTGTAGCTAACTGTGTTATAAAACAAGCTGCATGTTGCAAACAAACATAGAGCTAAGTAAAATAAGCTAACAATATTAAAGGTAACTGCAACGTCACAATGTTCTATATACACTAAAATTAGTTGCTGGACAGTTTTTCTAATGACAAAATCATTTTTTGCTAGGATGTTTTAACATATAAGAGCATAAATAATAAAAAATTGTCCAATATTGCTTTGACATGCACCACTGACAACAGTGTTAATGCACAAGGGACAGGGCAGGTCAATCAACCCAAGCAAGATACAATGTGACACTATACATTCAGAAACACACAAATATTTTAGGATCATAATGCCAAAAAGCACAAACGTAAAAGAAAAGAAGGAAAGGCAATGTCAGGTAATAATTAAGAGAACCATTAAGACTAAAAAGTCTGATTTAATTTGGCTTCCACTATAGCAACAAACATTTTCACAGAGTGAGAACCTGAGTTTTAGAAATTCTCTGGGTTTCATTGTATTCAAGGGTCAGATTTAAACACACGTCAAAGATGGAGCTACGCCACCGGCTGCCAATCTCTGAAAACCATGCAGACACACTGACATTGTAATTGTCACTGCTCATGAGATCATGCATGTGGTCTCTTTTGCCATCGCACTTAGACACCCTGACACGTCTGTCAGCCTTTAAATGGCTGCTTATCTCCTCTGACCACAGCCAGTTAAATTGTTATGAGTGACAGTTCGAGTTTTCAGTTTCTCATGAATCTCACAATTTTGATGACATGCAGCAGGGAAACTTGTCACAAACTTAGAGATTACTTGTCATGCTCACAACAGCGGTAAACTGCAGATAGATAAATTCAAATCTTCTCTTCAGTACATTACAGTCAAAATCTCTCCCACGGAGACTTGGGCAAATGGGTCAGGGCAGGAGAGGATGAAAAAAAAGATGAAATAATGGGGTACATAAGTCAGGTCAGCAGACAATATGGTTTACCCCCTACATCATCATCTGGAGGTCAATGTCCCTGTCTCAAAGGCGTCCAATTAATCACAGCAGAACAGAAGAGTTATTCAGCCAGGCTCAGAGACATGATAACAGTAGTGTTACAGCTCAGCAAGTCTCAAAATACTCAATCTGTCACAGTGGACCAAAGGCACAGTTCAGCTGGTTAAGCTCTCCCCGGCTCTTTCTGTCTCCTCCCTCTAGCTTTCACACTCACGTGGCTGAGTGTCGTCTTGGTTTGGTTCCCCTGGTTACATAAACATGTTCAGATACAGACAATGAGTCCAGCTCTAGAGATATATTTGACAGTAATGTCACATATACCATGTGTCTGTGTTATTGTTAATGAGATGTCATTTGTTATTAATTACACAACACTTATTCAACTCAATACTGCTTTCTAAATTCAAGGGACATGATGCTCACTCGGGCTTGGTGGAGGTGCTGGAGCTTAAAGACCAGCATACTTGAGGGAGAAGCATCCGCACACTCAGATCTGTGCAAAACTTGTTTTGATTACTGCGAGATTTAAATCCTCCAGGCGTGACACTGTCTGTCCAAGAGTGTGGTGCATGAGATCAAACATCTTTTGCACAGATGTTTCTCTCTCAAGCGTACTCGTGCAGGACGGTTATCACCCGGGAAACATGCACCCACAAAGTTGCCTTATTGAAATTGCATTGCCTTTTGGCTGATAATTTATGATTGCATAAAATCTGAGAGAAGGATGCACACGCTGAGTTGTTGAGTCCAATCAATCGTTACTGACATTGATATTTAAGAATGCAAAATACGCTATTGCTATACACAAATGCAGTCTAGTCATTTTTAGTTTTAGAGCGGTGTTGATTGAACTGCATGGTCAATTTGGAGGCTGCAGTTTGTCGTGCTGTTGAATTGTATTGCAGTATACAGACAGGTGTTTCTGTTATTTTGTCCACCCTATTTATATTTATGAGGGTAAATCAGAGGTATACCTCTACTGTATGTATAATGAAATACAGTTCAACAGCTCCACAGACTACAGCCTCCAAAATTATCATAAAGTTGAAACAATACCTCTCTAAAAAATACATTATATATTGAAACTATACATCATAATGAAGGAAGGACTGTTGTATTGGAGTGCATTAGTCTTAACAAGGTGAGTATAAGAAACTGGCAACTGGCTGTATACATTAGCTATGTGTTCTTTACACTAATTAATGAAAACATGACATATTAGAAACAGCAACATAAACAAGAGTCATATATGTATGTGTATGTACAATATATATACATATACGCAGCATACAAAACATTGTATTCTAGTATCTTTTTGCATATTTGCTACAAATGTGATAAACCAATAGTAACTGATAAATTTAACCCCCCATTGGGCTCTAGCAAATCCATCTGATAGTACATATGTTTTATTGATAAGAGATCCTTCTTTGTGCTGACATGACAGTGGCGTTCTTGGATTTGAGTGGCACTAAAACTTGTCATAGCTACTTACTCTGCCAAGTCTGCGTCATCGACTGGTGTGCTGACTTGCATAATAATGAAGCCTCCGTCTTTATCCTGTGCGATTGCCTAAGTCCTTGAGAGTCAACGTTGCCTCTGCATCATCTCTGATAGCACTCCAAGAATTGCTCCAGATTCGTCCCCGCACGGTGCTGTCTGCCCCGATTTCCAATTCATTTGTCATTCTTCTATCAAGCAAAGTGATGTACTGAATAGCAATCATCGTCTTGTTTCCAGATATGTGAGCAAGAAGGTACTGATTAGATTACGAGTCTGGCTCACAACAAAGAGCATGAGTGCCTCTGACATGCTTCAATGCTGAGAAGACACTTAAGATTCTTCAAACAATCTATTAGTTTAATTTATCAGCTCTCTGTCGTGGCAGAATGAACACACTCTTACCTCTGCTCATTATCTATTCTATAACTTCATGTGTCCGTACTGCATGTGCATGATTGCATAATGTGTAAACATGTGCTGGCTGGAGACAATATTGCAATATTTTTTTCTAGCAAATCTGAGCACATGCTATCTTAATCATAATGTTCTTGTTCTCTAGCTCTCAATCTCTCATCTCATACTCCTGCTGTAAATCCGGAAAGGCACAGTCTTTCTAATTCTTTCCATCTGTCAATTCGGCTTTATATTTATATTTATATTTAATACGAATTGTCCTCATCTTTTGCACAGGATTATTTTCTTATTTAAAAAAAGAAGACGCTTTTTCATCATGGTCCTGTATGCTGGAAATATTGCACAACAAAGACAGTAAGAAAGCACGGCTTGCACTGCAGACAATAGATAGAATTTTAGATGCATTAGAAACAAAACTGGAGAATTTGTTGTTATGGTTTCAAATAGTGAGGCCAGTCAGTGAGGAAATAGATTTTGCTGCAGCTTATTGGACACTCTTTCAACAACACACTTGCTCCCTTCTGAGTGTTTTCAGTCAAGCCTACAACAACATCAGTGCAGTATTGAGTGTTTAAATCCTTCAATCACTGCATTATTCACAATTAACTTGTGTGTGTGCTAATGTTGACAACATTTTAGATGGGAAATGTTTCAGACACATCTGCTGTGTTTGCCTCCACCATCTCCAAGGAGCACGACATCCTCATGGGTTCACTCTACAGCGTATTCTGTAAGTCCACACAACGAGCAAATCTCTGCTGTGTTGATCCTTCACTGGCTTCATGCATGATGACAAATCCCCACAGGTGCACAATCTCCAGCCTCATCTCTCTTTCTTTTTTTTTCTTTTTTTTAAACTACAGGTATACTGTCCCTCATGGGAAACTGCATTCTGCTACTTGTTGCATATCACAAGCGGTCGACCTTGAAGCCCGCTGAGTTCTTCATCATCAATCTCTCCATCAGTGACCTTGGGATGACGCTCTCTTTATTCCCATTGGCAATACCATCAGCTTTTTCACACAGGTATCTCACATCCCCCCTCTTATCTATTTTATTTCTCCCATTTTGGGAAACATCAAATTAATTTCTCAGTGAACAATTAACTGACTGTAATCTGCACTACTGACAGTGAAAGATTTTGTTCCAGCTTCTCAATTGTGAGAATTTCCTGCTTTACGATTTATATCATTGTAAACTGAAATATCTTTGGGTTTTGGACTGCTGGTCAGACAAAACAAGCAACTTGAGGTTACCTTGGGCTTTAGGAAATTGTGAAGGGCATTTTTCACTATTTCCTGTCATTGTATGGACCAAACAATGAATCAAATAATCAAGAAAATAATCAGCAGATTAACTGATGATGAAAAAGTTTGTCTAGTCTCCATCACATGTCCCTTTTCTCCTTGTCTGTGTATCCAGGTGGCTGTTTGGAGACATCGCCTGTCAGTTCTATGCTATGTGTGGAGTACTGTTTGGTCTGTGCAGCCTGACCAACCTCACAGCCCTCTCTTTAGTGTGCTGCCTTAAAGTATGCTTCCCTAACCATGGTGAGGGGATAATAAACTCTGATGAGAGCATGATGTTGCCAACACTAAGGCGTGATGATTGAGGATAAAAATGACCACAATAACTTGCAAAGCCTCTTTTTCTATCTCCTGTCTGGTCAGGTAACAAGTTCTCCTCATCACATGCCCGCCTCCTGGTGGTTGGAGTGTGGTGTTATGCATCTGTGTTTGCTGTAGGGCCCTTGGCACAGTGGGGACATTACAGTCCTGAACCTTACGGCACAGCCTGCTGCATTGACTGGCATGCACCCAACCACGAGCTTTCAGCTTTGTCTTACATCGTCTGCCTTTTCGTCTTTTGCTATGCGCTGCCCTGCACCATCATCTTCCTCTCCTACACTTTCATTCTGCTGACAGTGCGGGGGTCACGTCAGGCCGTCCAGCAGCATGTGTCACCACCACAGACCAAGACCACCAGTGCACACGCTCTCATTGTCAAGGTCAGAGGATTGGAGGGTGTCGCTTCAGCATCACTGACTTCAGGTTTTGCAGCTGTCAGGATTTTAGTAGGATATGATGCAGTAAATTATTCAGAGATTATAAAAATGCTTTGCTGATAACTTTAACTTAATCTTGTAGAATCTTTTAATGCATATGTAGCCATCTGTGTGTGTATCTACACCACTTATGTTTGATACTTTGCTACTGATATGACACTAAATAAATCGTCTGCATGTCATGTTTTTGCGGTGTGTGTATCCATGTGAGAGTGTATGCATGTGTGTGTGTGAATGTTTCTTCTCCATAGCTGTCAGTAGCAGTATGTATAGGCTTCCTGGGTGCCTGGAGCCCATATGCGGCCGTGGCCATGTGGGCTGCTTTCGGAGACTCCACGCGGGTTCCTCCTGACGCCTTCGCCCTTGCCGCCATGTTAGCCAAGTCTTCCACTATCTACAACCCTATGGTCTACCTGCTGTGTAAGCCCAACTTCCGCGAGTGTCTCTACAGAGACACGTCTATGTTACGACAGAGGATCTACAGGGGAAGTCCACAGTCAGATCCGAAAGAACGTTTCGGGTCCACCTCACAGCGCTACAAGGACGTGAGCATCTCTACACGCTTCTCAAACGGACAGCAGGAGAGCTATGGGGCGTGTCTGCACTGCACTGAGAATTCAGCGCAGTGTCATGTGACCGCACACCAAAGGACTGCCTGCATCCTGACCGGATCCACCTACAGAGAGGTGACACTTAGCCAGCTCTCAGCCAAACCACAGGCTGATTTACTCTAGTGGTACAACTCCCTGCTTTCGTGAAGAAAACAAGACAGGACATGTGCTCAAAAAGACAGAGAGATTTCTGGGCATGGACAACAAAACAACAAAGGACAAACAAGTTATAGTGAGTGTGTCTCACCAAGACTTTATAGCATGACAACACCACAGTCTTGCAAGGACCTTGGATAGCATCCTTCCTGAAAGTCATTCATAAATGGCCCCTTCATTGTGAAAAGATTTAAAAAAAACCACTTCATCTGAGAAGATTGGCCACAGAAATGTATAACTGTAATATCTTGACACCCACTTCTGTGTCAGCTTGTTTCCTGTTTCATTTTGTACAGTAATTGAACTGGATTATGAAGGAGCAGAAAATGAGACAGGGAACCCCTGCTGGCTTCAAGGTTAATTAGCAAAATGTGTGACATTTTGAAGCAGCTAATCATTTTTTGCGTGCAACAGGAGCATACTGCTTAATGTGAGGATGAACCTGATATGTAGTATTATTGTAAAGGATTGTAAAGGAGATGAAGAAATTGTTTATGGTCCTTCATGTGATAGCAAGACTAATCTTGATTTCAGCTTGATTACATTAGATTCATACTACAGGGGATCTGCTTTGTAAAGAAAACACAGTACTTACTAACATGAGTGACACATGAGGACTTTTTCAAAACAATCGTCTGTTCAGGAAACAAGAGGAACAAGGGGAAGTTTATTTTCAAAGTAGCCGATAGCAATGAAAATGGTTACAGATAATGATTTTTCTAACTGATGTTTTAAATTATGTTTAAATTATGTTTGTGATTAGCATAAATTAACAGAAGTGCACACACAGAAGTGTCTATAATCTCTAATGCATATTAGATTATAGATGCTCTTATATTTGTCTTCTACTCCCTTTTTCCTGTTAAAATGAAGCCATCAATTAAAACAAATTACTCTTTGGATTTTAATCAGTTATAATAACAACCATGTCCGATTCTGCACACATGTATCAAAAGACTGACAATTGGTTTCCCCTAAAAACAGAACACAAACAGCACTTTGCTATATTTAATTCTGCTTTCCCTTTTTAATGTGGTACTGTGCTGTGTGGCTTCGTGTATGCATATAAAGAAAAGCATACTGCGTGTGTTGATATCATTATGAAAACCAATTCTTGTGCAGCCTTATTTACTAAAGAAATAAAAAACATTGAATAATCGTTGTGGTCCGATTTTTCTGGAGAAACAGGAACTTGCATTGTGTCCCAGAAAGCCGGGGCTCCGATTGTTTAAAATTCTTTCATTTGATCTTTTCAGATTAAACGAAAAGATCTGAATGAGGCCCGGCGTCATGAGCCATCACAAACATGCCAGGAGCAAAATATACTACAGAAATGAAGAAAATACACCTATGTGACTTGATTTTTTCCCCTTCTTTTAATTATCTGTGAGGAGGCCTTGCTTTGGAAAAATTAATATTAATCATGAACTTGAGAGCACACCAGGTTCAAATTCACTGCCAATCTAATTTACTACAAAGGAGCGTATTGACTTTATTGGTAGCGCCTTGCCATTTTAAACAGTCTCTGTTTAAAATTCCTGGGTTGGTGTGGAACCCTTCCAGAGGCTGAAATAAAACTCCCACCACATTAGTGTTTCACAAGACACTGCGACTGAAAAATTAAGACAACACTGCTCAGATACACTCTACATTTTAGGAGAAGTGTCTCAAAAATCAACAAAACCCAAGACAACTGTATACTTCATATTACTTCACTTTGAGTAATTAGCTTAAATGGCTACAAAATTAACGAGATGAAACACTACTTATTTAATGGACTGCTATACTTTCATTTTCGTGCCTTTTTTTTGTGTTTTTTGGAGGAGTATTTTTGAGCACACTGCCCAGAATCATGATGACAGCAGAGCTACAGCTGGGGGGTTGCCAACCCTTTGAAGATAATATACATGTGCATCCAAAAGCACACAAATAAGAAAGCACACTGGAGTTTAAATCTTAAATACAAAACAGAATATATCTATATAGTGTATCTGCTGACAGGATCTACTATCAGAGCTGAAATAAACTGGAATAAAATAAAAATGAAAACCACCATGCAAGCAGGGAGCCTAAGCAAATATGCATGAAGTATTGACTTAGATTCAAATGTATTTTACTAAAGTATAAAAAAAAATAGTCTGGAGGATAAGCTTTTCACTCACAACCACTACAGCCAAGCATTGAGATGTAGCCAGAGGAGGAATTAAAAGAAAAATGACTGATATGGCACATAACATTTATCACATCTTTATCCTCATCTGATTTTCCTCATAGCAGTCCCATTCTCTTCTCCTCAGTTCCCCCTAAAGCTCTGTCTCTAAAACTCTGTCTCTCTCGCTTGAAATCCACACCATGACTTGCCATACCAGCTGTTCTTGTGCAGCCACACTACCCCGGGCACCCAGTTAACGCAAAACACAAATTTATTTTGGCATGTTTAATTCTCGGCCTGAAATCGCTGCCTCGATGGTGACTTGAGGACAATTTTTTTTCTTAAGTATGTGTGTGAGAGAGAAAAAAAGAAAGAAAGAGAGAAAGAAAGAAGGCTTCTTTATCCTACCTCTTGGCTGAGAAGACCACAGTCGTGTCTGACAGGTTCATCTTGACGTCAGGCCTACACCCTCCTGTATTAATCAAAATGTAGCTAGTTATGATTTCAGTGCACTGAAATAAATAATCAAACAAATAAAAAACGAATCTGTTTCATGGTTCTGTATGCTGCATGTACTTGGAGTTCCAATAGTAGAGCTGAAACGATTAGACAATGAATCAATCAGTCAATCAACAGAAAAATGATCAGCAACTATTTTGATAATTGATTAATTTTTTGCCAAACATTTCCTAGTTTCAGCTTCTCAACTGAGAGGACTTTCTGCTTTTTTTTTGCTGCTTTATATCATTGTAAACAGAATATCTTTGGGTTTTAGACTTTTGGTCAGACAAAAAAAGCTATTTGAGGACGTCACTTTGGGCTTTAGGAAAAATGTGCTGGGCATTTTTCACTATTTACTATATGCTAAGAAGTTTTAGAGACCAAACAATTAATCAAGTAATCAATACTGAAAATAATCTTTAGCTGCAGCCCAACAATAATGTTCTAGCAATATTTTGGACGCAGATTAAGAAGTGTCCCATTACTTTGCAAAAAATGGAAAACCACTGGTTTACATACCAAGTTATTTACAACAACTGCAGAGAAGTAAATTATTGTGCAGAACCTAACAATGCACCTGACACCGAGTCAAAATTCGACAGGAAATCAAAGTGTTTTTGCATAGAGTATGTTACATTTCTGTTGACAGGACCACACAATCGAGAAAATAATAAGCAAATTAATCAATAATGAAAATAACTGTTAGTTGCAGCCCTGTATTGGATGACAAACTCCAGATCAAACATTACCACAGATTAGAAACAAGTCTCTGACACAGTCTCAACAAGATGAAACATTATAACTTTTACTAAAGCAGCTTTTTGCAGGCCTCTTGTATTGGGTTGTATTAGATTGTGTTCACTGTGTTGCCACTACTGAGCTTCTTCTATACTTTATCTATAACAGTTCTATTATAGATACTTTATTCATACTCCAATTGTGACAACAATGCTGTTTCTTCCTACTAGTGCTAGGTCTGCATGTGTCAGTTAGTCAGGGTGGCCTTGCTGTATCCAATGCACATTGTCACTATCTCAGTGATGCCCTGACGCCCTCTAGTGCATACAAATGGAAAAACATGCGGAGCAACTATCAGCCAAACTACTAGATAGCCTAGTTATCCTTAAGGAATTTTTTATGTATTGGCTGATTTTGAAAATATTTTGAATAAATCTACAATTCCGGCCCCAAAATCTATTTTGATAATTTGTTGAAGCCCCGCCCCCTACACACCAACAGTTCACCTACACAGGTGTTTTCACTTTTGTTTCCTGGTTAGAGCTCCTCTCATGACTGTGTGGGCGTGTACAGACTGTGTTTGACTGACATCTCCTTCACTCTCCTGTTAAGTTCTGTTGCACCTGTTGGGGCGGGACACATTACACCTTCGTACAAGTAATTGGGGTTGCAACTAACATTATCAGTTAATCTGCCAATTATTTTCTCAATTAACAGAATTGTCTTTTCTATAAAATGCCCATTATTATTTCCAAGGGCCAAAAGTTACTTATTAAAATTCCTTGTTCTATCCAACCTGCAGTCCAAAGCATAAAGATGATCAGTTTTACTATCATATGACAAAAAAGCACCAAATCCTCGCATTGGAGGAGATGGAAACAGCAAATTATCAAAATAGTACTGATTAATTTTCCATCAATCAAGCTTCCAGGATGATTGAAAACACCAAACCCAAATATAACTGTCTAGTGCTGCACCCTCAGCCCTGTCCTTCCCTACTCCACTATTCGATAAAACAAAAGCAAAGGCATTAAAATTATTTTCTGGTGTAAAAACGTAACTGGCAACTTGTACATATTGCATAAACTACGAGCAATATGCTTGTAAAGCAACAACAAACTGTCAGACTATCTAGTGGCAGTAACACAACATTATGATCATTTTAGCAAATCTTTCCTTCTTTTGCATCTGGCAAAGTAAGATTAAATAGATAACACTGCTTATTTAACTAATCATAATATACTAGGTTCGTTGTAAATACCTTAGATACAGCATCTACTCCTCTCAGCAGGGCTTTTGAATTAGTTAAGAGAATTTGTAGGGGTGGGGGCTGTTGAATCTGAAGCAATCTGCCCATTTTGAGATAAAGCTGGTAATAATTAAGAGTTCATTAGATGCATCAAATCACTGAAGAGAGCATTGGTGGTGACCAAATTAAGCCTTTCTTTTGATGCTTATAACAAACACTTCACTAATTAAACAGATACTTTAACATTTAGGGTTGATAAACATAACTTACCTCCACTCAAATGTTACATGATTATAAGTAGGATTTAATTATGATGATTCAAAATGAAATGGGTTTTTTTGGAGTCACACTGACCTCTGTCTTTTTCTCAAGTAGTAGTTTGGGCACTTCTTCTTGCTCTCTGGCCTGTGAAGGTCAAGAATAGCCTAAAACAGTTGAGACAATTTTGTTACTGCATCTTAACAGGACTGAGTAAACATTTAACCGACCAAGATGCTAACAAGTTCGACTGTCATTTCATTACTGTTGCTGTCATGAAGAATTAAAAGACACGGTTCTGGAAATCATAACGTTAAAAGTTGCTAACGTTAGCTAACGCTAGCTAGGTATCCTGAGCCAACGGTCAGATACAAACCGGTTCGATTTCGGGACACATTTATCAATATTTATCGCTTTTCTCACGCCACTGTTTATCGACCAGTCACGTTACCGACCTGTCAACAACCACTCCTGTATTTCTTTTTTGTTTTTTTTGGCGGAAGTCGCTGCTTGGGGTTACGCCTCCTCGCGCTCCAAATGTCAAAACGCGGCACTTTCAAAGTTAAGGTAGGCTGTTCTGTTAATGTTGGGCTAGCTCAGTACATGTGATTAATTCAATAAATTACCAATTTTATATGTCTACCTAAATTGTGAACTGTATTAAAAGACATGAGGCCGTGATGTTTACATCTGAAAAACTAGCCTTTGCCGTCATAATGTAGTTAGCTGAAGGCTAGCTAGTTACCTCCTAGCAAACGCAGCTAGGTTAGCTAGCCGATTTTGACCCTAGACGTTTGCGAAGTTCAAGTTCATTTGACAGTAACGTTACACTGACTAAACAGCTAGCTACTCATTCTACTACTCTAATGTCAGCTAAATTAACATTACCGCTGTTAGCAGATACATGGAGGAGGTTTAAACAATCATTGTTGTGTTTGTCACAGGTGACAGCTAGCTTCGGTACTCCAACATGATGTTCTACACCCAACTCTTCACTTCCAAGCGGGGGCCTCTAGCCAAAATTTGGTTAGCAGCGCACTGGGAAAGGAAACTCACAAAGGCACATGTATTTGAATGCAATTTGGAAACAACCATCAGAGACATCATTTCCCCTAAGGTATAACTTGTCAAAACTTATCCCCAAAACCCCATATAATGTTATAACTTGAACGTGAATGCTGTCTGAGATGTATGTGTGATCTTTGTAGATGAAAATTGGTTTGCGGACATCTGGTCATCTGCTCATTGGTGTGGTCAGGATCTACTCAAGAAAAACAAAGTATCTCCTTGCGGACTGCAGTGATGCCCTTGTCAAAATTAAAATGGCATTCAGGCCAGGTAACACATCATGTTTGTTTTGTCAGTGTCAACAATTATTTAAATTGTAGAGATAAATAAAGGCACCACGGGGTTTGAATGTTAATAATGGCTGTGCAAAGGTAGGAAATGACAACTGTGGCCAACTGGATGCATTCACTGAAGGGAAAAGATAACATTTTCAAATACAAAATACTTAATCTGTCATCTTAACCAGCACAGCTGTTTGGTTTAGTTTATGTGACAGCTTGTCTTGAATAAATGAGGTCAACACCTGTACTCAAAAAAGCTGACTGCAGTTTCACACTGCAGAAACAATATGATGCAAGGAAAGGATGAAATGGAGTCACTGTCATGCTGAATATATTGTGCTCAAATTAATATACACTACCCCCAGCTAAAACTAATGCAGTCTCTAATACAAAAAGTCCTGTTATAATGTTGAGTTTTTGTTGAAACAGTTTTAGAGAGGTGTTGATTCAGCTGTATGATACGTTATCCCTGAGAGCTCAGCGCACTGCAACTTAAGACAATACAAGCAAATTCAGAAAACATCATCAATTTGACAACACATGCGCAGCATTTAGAAAACACACTGCAAATTGAGACAACACAATACAGAAAGTTCTGCATATACAAAAAAAGACGACGGAAGTGTTTCCAGAGGACACTAGTGCTGAACACGGCTTGGACACACTTGTTGTTGCTACGGTTTGTGACTCATTAAGTTATTGAAGTCGGGTCAGTGTATGATCAGTTTATGTTTGTGTTGTGGACTGACATCCACAGAAAGTGACTGCTGCACGCACCTCGCAGGACCTTGCAGAGCCAAAAGGCAGAATTCTATTCTGTCATTTTAATGATTTCTGAGGAGATTTAGTGTTTCTGACAGATATTAAACGTTACTATCCGGTTCACCAGTGTTGACAGATGGCTTGTAGCCTGCATAATAATCATATAGGAATTATTAGACCAGAAATATCCCATGGTATAGGCAGTAGGCTAAGCACTGTAATGATAATGAGATATTTACTAACTAGCAATATTTGTTTATTCCAAGGAGACTTCCTCCTTAAATAATCCCCATACAGACAATTACTACCTTGTGAAATTTACATAGTTTTAGCTAGGTGAACCTAATAAACTGGCAACTGAGTGTAAATAAATACTGGTATAATACTTTCCCTAATGAGGACAACCACCAGAGGGTGACATAGACATAATTAACTAACCATCTTATTTTGGGAAGGAAGGTGCTCAATGCAAGAATGTTATATGCATTTATGATTTCTCTTATGTACAATATCACACAGACTAAACATTTCCAGAATGTAGGCATACATTTCTGCAGCTACACACCCAACAAGGAGGTTACGTTAGCATCTCTGAATTCATATACTACTATATTAGTTCAGCTGAGTACTTATGTGTAAGATCCTGAAGACTTCATCTATAAATTCAGATATCTACTTGACATGACTTTTTGTACCTGTGAAAGTAACAGCACACTGCCTGTAATTTATGTCTTTTCTTTTTTTTGCCTGTTCTTCAGTTAAATCATTGGGTGCTGTTCTTAAATCTTCTAGCTCTAAATGCAGTACATATGTGTATTATTTTCCCTGTTTCTCTTTCTCAACACACCAGGTCAGACAGATATGCCTGTGGAGGGGCTCGAGGCAACACTAAAAGCAATTACCTTGATTGAAGATTTCACTTCCTTCGATGCCCAGCTGCCACACCCCAGGTATCGTTTTCTCCTCTTCTCCAACAAATCCCAACCTGTCACTTATATACTGCAGGTTTCTTTGAGACATGTCACTAAAGGCTTGGCAGTTTAGAAGGCACACTCAGGTTTATTCACAAATGTAATATAAAACTTTTAGTCAAACATGGAAAATCTGCATTTTTGATCTTCTCAAATGGCTATAGTTGAAAATATAGACCTGTTTTAATACATTTTATTTACACTGCACTTTTCAAGACACTCAAAGATGCTTTAACATGACAAATTAAGTTTTCATGCATGGATTACAAACATTACTGATGTTATAGGTTATAATTTTGTGTTTTGAATTTGTTTACATTTGGATCACCCATTGTTTCTTTAAGCCTCATCTGTTTGTGTGCACACTATGTTTTCTTCATACTGGGACACCAGTAACATAGATGTTGTGGACCACTTTTCACTGAACCAGTGTCGATCAGAGGAAATCACTCTCAAAGAGGATTTTGGAAATGGCTTTCTAAACTTGGCAGATTTCGGTATGAACCAGTTTGTTCTCATGTTGTAGTACTTCCTGGTTTAATGTGAGTTATTGCCATTTGTCTTCTTAGTATAGAACCTTTTGGTATATTTAGCATCAATTTCTTCCTGCATTAAATGTTTCTTCTATAATTAGACTATATTTTTTTGTATTGTCAACAAATCCCATGAAAAGACCATGAGTTGATTCTACTTACAAGTATCTTCTGTGTAGCCAAAGCCTGATATATCTTATTCCTCTGTGCCACAGAGCTCCATTGTTTTCCAAAAACTATTTAAAAACACTTACATTTTCTGTGCAGAGCTGACACCTCATACTGACTTTGCAGTTTCCCTCCTTTTGTGTGCTCTGATGGGTAGGAGATGAGTCCCAGAGTCAACACAATGGGCTACTGGACATGAGCTTCCAGAGCCTGGCTCAACATGGAGACGCTTTTGGGGATGAGGATAAAGGGTTTGACCTACTCGGTAGTGACCGTGAATTGATCAGGATAAGTTTTTGCCATATTTTAGCCTAAAGAACATCATGCACTGACTGACTTTCTGACTTGCTTTACTGTTGTTGATAGTGGGCTTTAACCTTTCACCAAACTAGGCAAGTACCATGCCAGACTATAATGCATTTTACAACAGTAGTTTGTAATTTGTAAAATAAGTTTGAACAGGAGAAACCAGGCGGGTTTCTCGATGTAGGGTTATTTGGCCAAAAGATGTTGCTGTAATGTTCGTACTGTATGCATACGCTTAAGTTGAAATGTGACCCATCTGAAACCTTGAAGGAAATGACTCGAGTAAACCCCACACACCAGATTGTCCTAATTCAGGTGCTGGAACCTCTGAAGGCAGCCTTTGTAGATCAATTATGTCATAACACGCTGAAAAGGAATTTTCCACAGTTCTTGTTAGGAGCCTGGATATGTTGTGGATCAGAAGGTATAAAAGGGAAATGAAAGTTATATGGATATATTTACAGTTTGGTACAAGTTGCCAGTCATCTATTATGTGTTTCAGTGGAAAGTCACAACTCATACTGTGAACTCATATTAAGGTATCCTGGAATTTGCCCCAGTTTCCCAGTGGTTTTTGCAGTTTGTCGGGCAGTTTGTTTAAGAGCAGTGTGCTTGTCATAAAGTGTGAAATATTTGACTTCACAAGTCGACTGGGATATAGCACAAGCGCACCATTAGGTTTGTTTCCTGTGAGGCTAGACTGCGTCATTTGGGGATAAAGCACAAATTCAAAGTGGCCTTCACGTCCTCTGAAGGACCAGTTGTTCATAGACTGTTTCTCTGAAGGATCCAGCCTCTGAATTGGGACACAAAGAATAATAGCAGCTGAGACACAGCATGGCCTGACTGATCAATAGTTCTTGATAATCAGTGAATAATAAATATGAAAAAGATTCTCATTCATGTAGCTTTGTAGTAAGAAATCCCACTAATCCCACTTCTGCTACAGATTACCCTCAAATACTAAAACTATTTACTTTAAATCTTTGCCCTTATTATGTCAATGGTGACGCTTTTTTATGAAAAATAAGAGTGATTGATTCTTTTAATTTTTGATTATTACCCTGTAGATTTTCTGACAAACTCCAGTGATCACATTGAGTCCACCAACTTCATCCCAGAGGAGCCTCGTAATGAAAATCCAGAGATCTCTACACTCAATTATCAACAAGGTGATAATTCATTGTGATAAATATTTTACAGTACATTACAGTTATTTACATCCTGGTTTACCTTCCATTAACATTCATGTAAAACGCCTCCATTTGAACAGTTTGATAATTATTAGTGCTACGCCCGTATTTGGTCATTTCAGCTGGGGTTGTTTGTGTCGATGATGGTTTTGTTTGAGGGTACAGCAGCACTGGTGCATAGTGTTGTTGTGTTTTGCTCATCAGGAGAGTACATTTGCATTCAGACTTATTTCCATATGTTTTCCAGCTGCTGACATAACGGAGGTGGAGACCCCTACACTGAATGAGACCACCCTGCTTGCTAATGAGGAGGCGGCCTTTGCCCTTGAACCTGTGGCCATCACTCGTAGGCACAACCAAAGAACTCTCAACCTTTTTTTCTTCCACTCAGAAATGGATTGTATATTAAATATTTATTGACATGCTGCTGCAAGAGCTGGCATCAACCCCAATCCACAACTGTTATGCTTCTGAACATTGCCATGCAAAGAGAGCCAAACCAAAAACTTTAAACAGGTGACCTGGTGTCTCTTCCTTGTCACACAAACGGTAGGCCAGCATTCTTATGACTTTCAGCTGTTTTCTTTTTAGCAAACTCAGAGAAGAAGAGGGGGAAGAGGAAACGCAAGTTGGTTGTGGACCAGACTAAAGAGCTGAGCAATGAATCCATCAGAGACCAGCTTTCTGACTATTCAGATCTGGTCGCCCCTTTGGACATGGCCCCACCAACCCTGCAGCTCATGCAGTGGAAGGAGAGCGGAGGTGCAGACAAACTCCTTGCACAGCCATGTTCCACTGTAGTAACTCCACAGATAACAGAGGTAAAAAGATAAACACATCCCAGCAATGATGGTCTTTATCATAAAAACAATTTATCTATCAGGAGTGAACATTAAAATGAAAATACTGCTTTGCAGCTCTTTGCCACAAGTATTTTCCAGATGAAATATTATGGTGTGTGTGAGGAGGTTGAGGTGATGCGCCAGGATAGACAAGAAGGTAGGAACTTGCATATTCAAGCAGTGGGAGAACTAATCTCACTATTTTTAATGTATCACTGTATCACACTCTGTTCTGTGCTTTTATTACATGAGATCTGCATTATTATGTCTTGTGTAGTTCAGAGGGACACAAGTGCCCTCACCACAGACACCGTCAGTGTCGTGGATTCATCAGTAGATCCTGAAAAAACACACAACACTGAGCTGACGGTCCTTGATCACATGAATGACAGTCAACGTGAGAATTACTCCGAGCTCGCACAAGTAAGCATTAGCATGTCAGGTGAAGAGGAGGTATGTACATTTAAAAAGATTTCATTCTCATTCATGATGTGTTGTCACATTTGTTTTCATCTTTGGTTTATAATCTGCGCTGTGTGTCTGTCAGGATGAAAACAGGTCAGAGTTCACTCAGCCAGAACTTCCATCAGAAGACTCCATGTTTGTCCATCCATCTTTCATGGAGCAGGAGACTCAGTCAACGTCCCTCCACACTCAGGTGCTTGTGAACACACACACACAGTTACAAATAGAAACAGTACAGGGAATTATACTCTTGTTGGACTCCAATTTTCACTGGCCTTATCTTGAAAGTGAACTAATAATGGATGGTTATCTGCAAGAAATGCCTGGTACAGTAGACAAGCTAGAATCTATCAGCGTTTGCCAGATGGCAGGTGGTAATTTCCCATGCTGCCTTGGAGATGTGCCCGGCATCACTGACTGAAATGTGATTCTTTTCTAACCTGCAGTCTATGCTGGACAGCCAGGCCTTTGAGGAGAGGAGGATAAGCAGACGTGCTCAGAAGCTCCTAAACACTCTAAAAGTAAGGACCTAAAAATAAATATTCAGGTATTAGAATCACAGTAACACCAACTATCCCAACTTACATACATCTATTATATTATATATTTCTAATGCATCAGGACTGTTTCCATGTGTGAATGGCCATGTTTCCATGTGTGAATGGCGGATAAAAATCTATAGTCACAGTACACAGGGATTTAAAGTTGAGAAGGCCGGGGCAGGATTAGGGATGATGTTGGGAAATTAAATTCTCTTGTGTGTTTGTTTGGCAGAGCCAGAGCAACAGTGACACCACGTTCAGCCTGGAGGGACTCTGCGAAGGAGGCACCCGCTCGCAGGCTGCAACCACTTTCTTCTGTCTCCTGGTCCTGAAAAAACAAAAAGCCCTTCACCTGCACCAGAGCGCACCCTATGAGGACATCTTTGCCACACCTGGACCCAAGTTCTATGAATGATTAGTAAAACAGAAAACAGTTTCGTAAAATTACAACTTGCGTTCGTGAATGAGTTGCAGTCCTGGTTCTACTCGATCTGCCTCATGCACAAGTAGCACATGTTTGTGTGACTATGTCAGTTTCCCAGGGTAAAATTACATTAAATAGGTTTCTGAATAGTAAAAACTTTGATTATACGTGACACACATGAGTATGTTTGTGTGTGTGTTTCAAAACGTACATACTCCTTTTGCTTGTTCTTGGCACTTTTTCATTTGTGAGAAACTGGGAAAGTATCAATGAAAGAACACTTTCTCTAAAACTCTTTGTCAGACTGTTTTTATTAGGTCTCTGACATCAGACAATATCTGACACCAGATATAGGGTTTACAGCCTTAAATATTTTAAGTAATCTGCAAGATTCTTTGAATTTTTTATTTTTTTATTGTTATTCCATATAGTCTCAGTTCGTGTTTTACACCAGTTCCTCTTCTATTTATTCTGAACACGGGATTTTAAGAGCCACCCACTCACTGTATGTAAGTCACTTGAATCCCTATTTGACATTTCATTTTATCAAATAGGGATTCAAGTCACTATAGCAAATTATATATTGCAAATTATTGCTTTAAAGTACAGGTAATATTGACATCTATTTAACATCGTTCTCTGTTTCTAAGGGTAACATAAATATATGGCATCTATATGAAACACAAATATGACTGAATATTTATTTGTATACATTTTTATAGTTTTATAAAGATTTATTTTATGTTACTGAAGTTTGGGATATGACAGTTAGTTCATATATATTTACCTGTCATTCTTGATATTTTTTCCTGCTGCTTGAATCCAGAAAACTGAGTACTTCTGTACAGCACTGAGCTGTGTCCTTAGCAACAAATCGGGTGACTGATGCTAAAATTATACAGTGTTAATAGACTTAAATTAAGTTCTATTTATTTTTTTAGCCTACAACTTGTCAGAATTTGCTATTTGTGCTAAATGCCCGTCTGACATCACACATTCGGGGACAGCAAAATAATTTTCTTTTATCACAGGTTCTCATATGATCGTAGGGGATGACCACTAATACAGACAACATGCTTAGAAGGTATGACTTTACAAAACAGTGACATTCCCATTTCCCACTTGTTCTTGGAGTTCATTATATAAAAAGTCTTGAGTTTAAGCCATTTTAAATGTGTGTTTTTCTGAAATTGTAAATATCTTATGGCTTATGTTGCTGCGGATTGTATTAAAATAAATGCATACATGGATGCGGTTCGAATGTGTTTCTAATTTAAAGGAACAAACTTTGCTCTAACTGTGGCTTGCATTAGTCAGTGAATGGTGCTCTGACACATTCATCCATCATCTGAAGGTGTTGTACATGGTGTACCAGTGCAGCTGGATGCTCACCACCCTCCCGCCTCTCTGTCAGTGTTGGATATGAATGGGGTTTCTAAACTAAAGATTCACCTGTCAGTCAATAAACGCTAATGTGCAGTTAAGACCTGCCAAATGAATGAATATCCCCTACTGTCACTTTAAGAAGCACCGATGCAGCAGACGCAGTTGCCTCATTTCATCTCCGGGCTTCATGGCTGCAGGATGGACTCTCATCAGCATCAGCAGCATCTTTTCTTCCTGTTGCCACCGGGGACTGTTCAGCGACCATCAAGTCTGGCGGGAACCGAGGCGTTTCTACGATGCGCAACTTCCACCTGCCGAAATGGTAGTGTTTCATACATCACTGTTAATGTAGGCTGTGTCGGTGTTTCGTGTGGCTACCAGAAACGTTTGTTTTGAGATTCAGACACCCGGTAATATCCTTGTTAAGTAACCGTATGTAGGACACAGCTGGGACTTTGTTAGTCAGCTGTTTCTATCAGAAGCAGCCGGGCTGCGTTTTCCTTTATGGAAAGTACCTGCTGGGGTGTTATATGTCATGTTCAGGGACCCCCTTGTAGTCAGGTGGCCACACAAACCAATGATAAGACTTTTTAGCTTTTTTTTATTCTGTTTTAATCATCTTTATCCCACTAGACCTGTCTGCTTATCCAACACTGCTTTATTATAGGCGACAGATGTAGGAAAATCCTGCGATTTAATGCCATAATGATTATTCAAGGACGAAACGCAACATCCCCGCACCTTCTGATATTTAACCTGAAACATTCTGGCTTCACCGTCTCATCTCCATGTCTAAATGCTCCTTTAAGTACAGTTTCATCTACCTACTGAATGATGCTCGCCTCCACAGTAAACACTGATACTCACACTTACGTAAGATGATTGCGTATTTCTCACCAATAACGTACCCGCCACTTGTTGCGCAGACCGAAGAAAGGGAGGTGAGATTTCCTGTCTCATTGTCCTAGAATTTAAATATAGGACTAAATACTTGTGTTTCGTTTAGGCTGCTTTTCATTGTCAGCAGAGTTAGGGGTGTGTTGTGTCTGACTGCAGCCGCTACAAAGATTTACCCAACAGCAGGTTTATTTTAGGCCTCGATCAGCAGGTTCCCTGAGGTTTATAGAGCTGCGTGAAGCCAGGGACTTTGGAAGAAAGATGAGAACATTTTGTCCTCATCTTTGATTTTTGCTGTGAGATAGAAACAGGCTTTCCTATAACTGGGGTGGTGACAGAACTACCTCATATTGAGAAAAAAATAATTACTTTTGCTTTCAGGGGTGTAGCTACTATTGAGGCCACTGAGGTCATGTCCTCTGTGTTTTTTCTGTTTAGTTTACATTCTGCAATTTAAAACTTTTACATGCTAATCCCAGTATTTAGACAGCTTTTACTGCAACAAAATATAAACTAATAAAGGACTATAGGGTTGGCTATCGATATCAGTGCCATTGGGGAATATAAACATGTTTTGATCCTTTTTTATCATTTAACAATATATATCAAACTGCTCAATGCATCTGCGTTTAACTAAATAAAAAGATTTACCTAAATAAAATAGTCTAAAGTTAGAAAAAAATGGGCTAAGGAAATATCTCTTTTTGATACTCGATACTTCAGATGCATTTCGGTCGGTAGCCTGAATATAATGAGTTTTGCAGCTGTAAAGGACTCAGTAATTTTTCCCCCCATTTAGTTCCTGGTGGTGTGGAGAGGGCTTTGAAACAGCATTTAGACCTTCAGGTTACAGACAGTATAATTAAACAGTTAACTGAATAAATGAAATATGAAACATCCAAATAATGAGTATTTCTGAAATCCTGCTTTTAGGGAGTGACACAAGATGTAAGGACTCCTTAGACTCCTGTAGTTATGGGATCCCACTATAGGATCTAGAACACAATGAGCCTGAATCATACATTAATCCACCTCTTCCCTATTAACAGCAATGAGAAATTCTTAATTCACTGTAGGCAGGAAACAGCCACACACTGACCATCTTGCCTACCGGCCACCGAATGTCAGATTTTCTTTGTTTTTGCCCTTTGACAGCAGTTAATGTGAAGGTTTGTCATGTTTATCTGCAGCTCTGCAGACAGGAAGGACACAGCTCAGAGAGAGGCAGCTGCACGGACTATGAACTCACTGTGTCCCCTTTGTGTCAGCATAGAAAGGAGGCTTTATTTGCTGCTGGCCTAGACTGTTTTTATTAATTAGCGTTAGGGTTAGACTATTGTCACTGACTTCCAGTGAAGAAGCACATAATGACCACAAGTTGGAAGATTTTTATTTGCACTGAGATTCATTTTCCTGCAGTTGTTTTGGGATAATTGTGATTTGCAGGTTTTGCCTCTGATGTGTTTATGTGACGGTTATTACAGTCCAGCTGTGAGGGCTCCTAGCGTCCCTCTCTAGACACAGCAGTGGAGAGGTTGGAGGTCCCTTGCACATCAATGTCTCTCACTCCGAGTCGAAAGCCCTCCTCAGGTCAGCGCAGGTACTGTTGCGTCCTTCTCACACCTTTAGTTTTAAGACTGATGCATAAGATCTGACATATTTGATGCTTCTCACCGCATTGTAAATGAGTGTAATGTGATCTCTCCCTTCAAGGCGCTCAGTGGGCACTAGTGGCGGCAGCGGGCGATATTCCCACAGTGATGCATCCAGTACCCACACCTACCCGGGTCGGGTTAGGGCACCAGAGGGCAGCCCCACGGCTCGGACATATCCTAGTACACCCAGGTAAGATATTAGTAATACGATTCTCTGTGTGTAATATGTTAATATGTGTCTAATTGTTCTTAAAAGCAGGGTGACAAAAGTGGCTCATTGCCCAAACAGTAGATGTTTATCAGCTGAGACTCCAGCAGCCCTCTGCTTCTCAGATCCACTCCCATTAACTGTATGTATATTGGGATGGACAATATTAGAAACACATTTCAGTGTATAATGCAATACAATTAAACAACACCACAAACTACAGCCTCCAAAATAACTAGAGAGTTGAATCAACAAATTCCCAACATAATGTCAACAAACACTGACCCTTATAAGCCTCACTAAGGGTTTCTTGCAGGGCTATTGGATTGGATTGTATGAGATTGCACAGGTGTTCCCAATAAATTGTTAATAAAGTGGAATATTTAATTCATTTCAGCAGTTTTAAAAACTACTTTTTTATACTGTAGCTTTGTTCACTGCCTCTAGGGCCATGTTCAACAGCAGTTTGATTTGTTTCTAGTGTACAGAAATCTATTAACACGGGCTTTGTATGATTCATTACTGTTAGTTTTTTATTTCTTTACCAGACTCTCAATTTACAGTTCTCACATGTGATTAAGCAAAGCACTTTGTAAGTGACCTTTTCATATCTGTGTGTTGATTCAGGCGTCAGGCAAAGCACACAGCCTGCAGTGACAACCATGGGATCAGGCCTCCTACCCCGGAGCAGTACCTTACACCTCTGCAACAGAAGGAGGTGTGCATACGACATCTGCGAGCCAGACTGAGGGACAATGTGGAAAGACTGCAACACAGGTGAGTCTTTTTCTTCTTCATCTCTAATGTTTTGCTGGTTGCTAGGCAAACCTTTGTGGTGCTTGGTGGTGGTACTCAAAGTTTTATCTTTTCATGTGTCCTGTTTGCTAAACTACCATGCTTAGTTTCTGTAAAAGAGAAATAACAAAGTTAATCTGCTATTCACTTATGCTTTATACTTTATCAGAGACTGTGAAATAGATGGGTTGAGGACCCAACTGTACAGGATGCAGGAAGACTGGATAGAGGAGGAATGTCACCGTGTGGAGGCCCAGTTAGCCCTGAAAGAGGCCCGCAAAGAGATCCAGCACCTTCATGAGGTGGTTGAGTCAGTGAAGTCCAACCTGAGTGTCCGTGAACAAGACCCCCATGACCACAAGCCATACTCAGGGTTGCAGGGAGCTCGGCCAGGGGGGAAGTCGCGCTCCTGTGGCTGTTCCCCAGCCAGCACTTTGAGCCGCAGCACCACTTACACCCGACTGAGCAACGAGGCTCTGCAGCTGGAGCGCAGCCCCAATGCTCCCGAGTCAAGCAGAGCGTCTCGCCCAGCAGGACAAACCCACCTGCTCCTGGAGGCGGCCCTCCTCTCAGAGCAGCTGCCACCGCAGGGCCACATCCGAGCCCCCCCAACTGTGCCGCGCTCATCCACCTATGAAAGGCTGTGCAGTGGGGGGGCAGTGTTGCCAATCTCACACTCCTGCCACACTCTCAGTAGCAGCTGCAAGTGCACTGGCCACACCTACCTCCCCCATCATCACTTGTTCCTGCATTTACCTCAGGAGGAGGCCCCACTAACAGCTGCAGCTGCTGCTGTCCCTGCTACTGATCCTATCCCTACTCCTGCTCCTGTAGCAGAGAAGAAGCCAGAGGTGCGCTCCCAGGCCTGCAGCCCGACTATGACCTGGCTGTGTGAGGAGAGCGGTGTCGAAGAGCTCAGTGTCATTTCTTTAGCCACAGCAGACATCACCCCCTCAGAACCACAGCCGTGTCCATCGTTTTTACCTCATGTGTCCCCTCCGGAGCATCCATACAGTGTAGAGCCGCTACCACCCGACAAACCAGAGGAGGTAACAAAGATGCCAGCAGAGCCGCACACCTGCCAGCCCCACCCTACAGCTCCACTTCCAGTGAGGCAGGACGCTACAGCACTGGAGATAGAGGAGGACAATGTGGATGAAACTGAAGGTCCAAATGAAGACGGGTATCCCCCTCAGCTCTGCCACTGGAGCCGATACTTCCTTGTGGATCTGTTGGCTTTGGCGATGCCAGTGGTCCCAACCATGGCGTGGCTGTGTCGAGGGGCGCCACGGGAAGTCTTGCCGGTGTATCATATTGGCTCCCTGCTGAGAGGCTGCTGTGCTGTGGCTCTCCACTCACTTCGCCGCCGGGGTGCAGGCAGGGGGCACAGGCCCACCAGCATGAATGGAACAACACCAATCTGACATTAGCAAGACAACTCCCAACCTCTGCAGGCACAGCCACAGCAATGCTAACTTTGCTTCATATCTCCTCCTATAAGATTTTTAGATTTTACATGATGCCCTTGTGATTTGTGGTCATGCCTTGCCTTAGAAAACAAAGGATTAGTTGTACGTTATTAAATACTTTCATTACTCAAATATACTTACTGCTTCTGCCTGCAGTTTAAGTGGTTTTGTCTTTATTGGGATTTGCATGTAGCCCATAGTTTAGTTGGGTTCTCTTGCTTGAATTAAAAAGCCCCTAACTGGATTTAGATGAGCCATCTTCTGGGGAAAGATATTCAGTTTTTTTATGATAAGAAGTAGAAGAAACGTTGTCGGTTGAATGCTCCTCTATTTTCATCATCACATTTTTTAAGTCATGAAATTTCTTTGGCATCAACAATTTCCCCCAAAATCAGAAGAATAAATTACAGTCAGTACGTATCTGACTAGTTCAGAAGCACTTAATAGATTTACAGAGCACAGTGAGTGTAGGCAGCAAAAAGTGGAAGGCATTCATTTTTGTACTTCAAGTCATTTCCACCCATGAAAATATTGAATGTGGTTTAAAGGTGTCGGGACTTTTACCTTCCAAAAAAGTAGAGCATGTGCATCGAATCAAGTATTCAGGTGCAGAACAGACAGATCACTGAATCTTTTGCCAATAAACAAAACCTGTACAGACTCGATTTCCTTGATCCCGTTGGGACATTTACCCCAAACATCACTTTTTTCTTGCTAAATATCAGTTACAGTGTACCAATGACCTGAAAAATCTTAAGTTTACATCCTAAATGTACATAATGGAGATAATGCCAAACTCTAAATGATGTTGAAAGAAAAACAAGGCACTGTGCTTACAGCTTTTCAGCAGGACAGACATTATAGCAGTTTGGATCTAAAAATAAAGCCTTGATGTGGGTGTGTGAGCGGGGCATTAATATGCACCTGACGGATCTGGTTGTGTATCTACAGTTAGATATTTTTTATAAAGGCTACAGGAGAAAAATCTCTGCATACAGTAGATTGAGACCCACACAGCTGAATGAATGAAGGCCTTGGATGAGCAGTTTTGTTTACTGAATTTGTGAAGAGATAACTGTGTTTGATACAGTGATATATTTTCTAATTTTACATGAAACAAAAGATCTTAGATTAACACTTGAAGATTTATTTTTTGCATCAGTGTAGGTTGCTTTCATAGCACTGTATTGCGATTTATAATAATGATGTACAGTATGCATCATAGTTGTGAAAACTCATCTTACAAGTGGCCCTTTTGTGTGTGGACTGAAATGGCTCAATTGTAACTACAAACTACGATGTGCAGTATGTGTGGTTACCGATGTCAGCCTTATTATGCAATGTTTTAGCTTTCAGGGATCTTTCCAATAAGGTTTCACTGGTTGTTTAATCAGTGATTCAGGCAGAAGAATAGCTGTAAGTGCAAATTAAAACTTCAATGGAAAATAGAAAGTGTAATTTATCTATGGTTGGAGCAGCACATATTATAGTGTTTGGACTTCTCATTATTTTCTTAGTTTCAATTTGTTAGACTTTGGTTCCAGAGCAACTACATTCCCTTCATGATCAAAACTGCTCAGTGTCACTTATCTTTCTCCATGTACTTCTTATTGCATAGCCTCGACTCAAATAGGTGAAACTAGATCTTCCATCAGCCTGTACTGTACATGCAAAAGCAATGAAATAGTGATTAACTGTACTATGATTGCACAAGAAACAACAGAATATTGCAAAATGCCCTGGATGTTTCCTCTCTTCTTGGAAAATAAAAGATGCTTCTATCTGTTTTCTTTTTATTATTATAGTGTGCTGTGATACTATTTATTATATTAACTCATAAATCAGTGATGATGATATGGCCTATTTTAAGGGAATACTAAGGTTAAACAGTGAGATACAATCATCCAAAGGGAAGAAAAATAGCAAGTTTGTGTTAAAATTACTCTTTTAATGTGTTTAGAGTAAGGAACAGACCGTTTACAACATCCACAGCTTGTTACACACAATTCCTTCAAATAAAGAGAATCACAAACCCCAAGATGTGCCTACAAATACTTGTGGGGGAACTTACCATGCAAGTTTAGAAACCTTTTACCAAATATTTTTCCCACAAGATCATCTTTTGGCAAAAAAAAAAAAAAAAAAAAGTTTCACAAGCAATCAACAAGACAAACGATGTCCAGTTGTGAATGTTTCAGCAATAGTCGTTTTACTCTTATAAATTAAGAATTGATGCTGCAGTATAGACAAAGAAATTCCTACATCTGCAGAGACCTGTAGGCTGTTCATGGCAATAATGTGCTTGATTCATGAATCCCTGGTTGCAATGTATTCCATTTTCTAATTTAACCCAATAACAAGTATCACAAAAAGGTAATTCATAGAAATATCATTGTGTCCAACAACAATTTATTCTTGTTTTTATTCAAGACAATTCATTACCCGCAATCAATACAATTTTTAGTGTAAAGGCCACAGAGCCACAGGAATGAGATTGATTAAATACTTATGACACCTATCTAAAACCTGGTCCTGATGGCAGACACATTTTGTCAATTTTAAGTCAAATAAAAAAACAAAAACATCACCATAAAAATACATAGCAGAATATGACAAAATACATGGGATGGGAATGGCCTATGACTTATTACTGTATGGAATCCAAAGTATAGTATGGATGATAACGTTTTAAAGCAAGTGACATAACATGACATGTATCTAAATGGAAAGGAGAGTGAACTAGTGAAGCTATAGACATAGGTCCTATGCAGGGATCAAGAGCAGGAATCATCTGTCAACATTTCTCCTCCATGTTCCCGAGATAGGAGTCAACCTGCAGGGAAAAGAAAAAGGGGTCTTAGTGCTGTGATTAAGGAGGAGAGGCAAAACGGGATTACAGGATGTGGAGACTAAAGCTTGTTATGCACATACCATTTAATCTCTAAACATCACTGGATACAGGCTAAATGTATAGACACTGTACATGTGTAGAAATTAAATAATAATCCAGTCATTTATCCCTGCATATAGACACTTTAAAAGCTACATATTCACCCCATCCGCACAGTACATGATGCACATAATCACAACTTCTCACCCTGAAAATTTGAGTGGAATTACAAACAAAGTGAGTGCACAAGTTTCAGGCTTCCAGACTTATCAGCTCCACATCGAAGGTGAGAGTGGCGTTTGGTGGGATGATCCCTGGGTGCCCTTTGCTGCCATAGGCAAAGTCTGGTGAGCAAATCAGCTTCGCCCGCTGACCTACACTCATCTGTGGAGGAGATGGAAAAGGGTACTTATATTGCTGTTCCTATTTAATTAAGTAGTGCACAAAGCAGTTAACATTTACACGACAAACTGTAAGATAACGCGTATATGATGTACACTATTAAGCTATTTAGAGTTGACATTTCCAGCTCCTCACCTGGGCTACTCCTTCTTCCCATCCACGAATAACCTCCTGGTGTCCAATCTTGAATTTGAACGGCTTCCCCCGGGACCTCGAAGAGTCAAACACTTTCCCATCTGCCAGTGTGCCTGATAAAAAAAAAAAAAGATGAAGAAGAGAGATCGGGAAGCTGGTTAGCGATCAGCTCGGGTTGTTGATGAGTCCCACTTTTCTATGCCAAGCTAACGGTACCTGAGAGCCAAGCGCTAACTTAGCTAGCGTTAGCATCTTGGGGCCGGTTGGCTAACATTAGGTGGCCGACTGACAGCAGCTACGGTACCGTTAGCTCCAGTCCCCCTAAATGCCTCGAATAATGACAACACGGGTCAATTTATATTATTGAGTAAATGATACAAATCAGCGAGTGAATGCCCGGCTCTAACATCCCCTTAGCTGGTGTTAGCCGAACAGTAACAACAAGCAATTTGTTAAACAGGGCACTGGTGGCTAGCTGCAATGCTATCCAGCACAAGCAGCAACGGACAACCAGCCGCTGTTAGCTGAAACAAATTCTTTCCAGTTTCTATTACTTGGGGCCCCATTTCACACCACTAACGGCTGGCGTTAACGGGGTACGTGTAGTTAACATCAGCTAAAACGAAAACATTTTGCGTCCAGTCTTTCAGCTCCATTCAGCAGCCTCGACTCTACTCCAGCCTCCCCACTCACCGACATAGTGCACCACGACGCGCTGCCCCTTCTTCGGGAATGTCTGTCCTGAAAATAGGAGAAAATAGAGAAAGCGTGTGTAATAGTGAACCATACACTCCTGTGAAGGAAATAAAGTATTACGCTGTTAAACAAGGCCGATTATTCCCACCATCGCCCGGAGTTATGGTCTCAATTTCTACTCCCATTTTCGCTCTTCGGTAACCTTCCTCTCGACCACCCTACAATGCGAGCGGAAGCAGGAGGCAGGGGCGGCCTGTTGCCGAGCGGGTGGGCATAGATGGGGGAGAAAAACGCACCAATTGACCATCGAGACATTATTATTATTAAAAAAAAATCTACATCAATTGCAATCTTATTTGGAAACTAAACGTCAACCCAAACAAGGAAGCGTTTAATAAAGTGTGTGACATTATGACAAAAATCTAACTTAAACAGATTAATTGATAACATTGTGAAGGTCTTCATACCAACATCTGACTTTTAAGTGTTTGCTGAGTAACATGATTTGAGGGGCTCCTGGGGGGGTCAAGCTGTCAGGAAAAACACAATCAGGCTACTTGTCCTATGTGAAGAGGGGAAAAAAGTCAATCTAAAACCAATGATGGAGCAGTATATGTTTCAGGCCCGTAGAGTAGTACAGTGCATCAGCCTACAGAGTTCAATTTACAAATAAACATATTAAAATGACAAATGGCTTTAATACTAATCATTATTCTCAATAATTGATATTAAAATAAAAAGGCACAATTCTATGTCTGTGAGTATGGAAGGATTACTGAACAGGCCTACCGGGCATAGGCCCAGGGGCCCAAGGAGCGACGTTATCATTCAGCCACCTGGTGAATATAAATCCAATTTTCACTCTCTTTTAGCTCAGTTTTTGGTCTCTACCACCTCCTGATGGAAATATCTGCTCTTATAGCTGATAAATGCTCCACTATGTTCAACAGCTACTCACTAACTTTGTCTCTCTGCTGTTTGGTGCTGAGCAGGTAGTGTACAGTGGGTTTTTAGAGATTTTTCGCTGAAAACAGCTGCCTGCTGCTGCCGACAACAACGTTATGAGAGCGGTGAGAGTGAACCAAAACAGTAAAGTTGCAGCCGGACAGCTAAACGATGAGCTGAAACTCACTATAAACCTCTGTAAAGCCGAGGAGAGCTGCAGGTTTGGGTGATAATTCTCTGTAGGTTCATCACTACGAGCGACCCCTTTCACATTGTCCTTTGATACATTGTTATTGTAAAAATACTGATTATAGCCGCTTCAAACAAAGAACAAATATCATCAGTGATTGCGAATCTTTGAACTGAATTGAATAAGACAATTTGAATCAGAAAAGTGATTTGTAATTTCCACCTCTATTCACAACTTGTGAACCCAGATTTATCAGAACACTTACAATCAAGGTTTTATTTGATGTCTTTGGGGACTTTGGGATCTCCACCAGAATTTAATATAAAGTTCTGCAGGTTTGAACAATGTTTGACTGCAAAAGCATAAGTTTGTAATGACTGACCCACTGGCGGGCTGCTGCTTGAATTAACTGTTGCACCTCTCAGATGACCTTCAACTATATTTTTCCACTTTGAAAACAATGCAGGAACAAGCTGTGTGATCATCCAATCCACTGTAGAAAGTGTTTGCATGGATGTTGTCTGAAGGTAATGAGAGCATCTAATGTATCATGTCTGTACTGTATGTATGTATAATGTATCAAGCACATGTATTGGGACACCGCCTATTATTTCAATGACACATCCATCAAAAAGCCAGTGTTTTTTTTTTTACTGCATTGCATCATGTTTAATGAAGGCTGATGAAAATGTACCAATGAAGGACTCCTGACAAAAGTTATTTATTTGAGCAAGCACAGGTGCAGAGGAGTGTGAATGTAAGCATAGACGATGTACAAGCGTACTGTTAAAAATAGAGCTCCTCATGCAACTTTTAAGCATGTTGGGCAAACATTTACAACAAGAGTGGGCTACTTACAATTTAGAAGCTACTACAACTTCCAAAAAAGTCAACTTAAATCACAAGGACAGCAGAAGCCTCTAAAAATTAATATTTTCAACAACATTGTAGCCCCACAGTGACTAACTTCTTGTAAAACAACAACTCGTCGTTTCTACACTTTGGTTTTTGTACGGATTATGTTAATTAGTGAGCTTCAGAGGCACTGGAAGGCGGTTTTTGTTGCCTTTGGACAAAGCCAGGCTAGCTTTTCCATTCCCAGTCTTTATGCTATGCTAAGCTAACCAGCTGCTGGATGTAGCTTCATATTTAGCATGCAGACATAAGGAACTCTTTAACTAAAAGCATATCTCTGAAAACGTCAAACTATTGCTTTAGGGGGTCTGACTATACCCACGACACTTTGGATCTCACATTTGACCTGCTAGAGAAAGGCCCAGGATCATTCTCAGGAAAACTTCTGTCCAATTTGTCTTCTCCTGAGTGCCGGTACGGGCTGAGTCTCTGTTTATGACGCTGAGGATTTACATTTGACTGGACAACTGATTTAGGCCTGCTGTATTCTCCAGAAGAGCTCTTTGATACATTTGAAAGGACAGATGACTTGACTGAGCCTTTCTTATCATGACTGTAGCAACACGATGAGGAATCTGACTTTGTGTTATAATGTAAAGTTGATGTCACACCAGCATGGGGCTGCTGCAGAACTGTTGGCTGCTCTGCATTTTCTCTTGGGTCAGATGAGGATGATGTAGCTTCTGGGCTAGATGACGAATAAAAAGAAAAATAATATTTAATTTAACTGCCTTAGAATCCAAACATGCATGTGTGTTACCATAAACTTGCTTTAGCTGACATTAATCTGATAAATTTTGTGCTGTTTTTGAAAACTGTGGTATGATAATAGATGTAGTTATTATGTGTTGCAAGGAGTTTTCAGTGAAATATGAATTTTAATATCCCTAGAGACCTATGTTTTTAATCATAAATGAATGAGAACAGTCTCTGCATATATGCCAAATCACAAAAACAGCTTGTCACTTAATTAGACTACTTCCGTTTTTTGTATGGATTAAACAAACGAGATATAACATGTTGAGCCTTAGAGGCACTTGTAGGCATATTGTTAAACTTTGGACAGAGCCAGGCTAGCTGTTTCGCCCTGTTTCTGGTCTTTAAGCTAAGCTAAGCTAAGCTAACCGGCTCCTGGCAGACAGTCGGTATCAATCTTCTCATCTAACTCTTGGCAAGAAACTGAATGAGTATATTGCCCAAAATGCAAAACTATGTTGCTTTAAAGATGACATGTCAGGAACCATTAGTGGCTTCACCTCTTGAGAGGATAATTCACCCAAAAAGCCACTTACTGAACTGTGGTCAGTTGTTCCCGGAGCTGCCTCTCATTAATTGGGTAGAAGCGAAAAAAGACCATCCCTATCAGCACAAGTGCGATGGGAACTGGTGAGAACAGCACAATCAGAGCTGTTGCCACTCCATCGCCATGGTTACACGCACCCGCTCTGTAGCCCACGAACCTGCAGACAGGGAGAAAACAAAATGTGACGGGCCGACAGATGGACACACATAACACATAAAGTGAGTGGACGGAAGGCTGACTCACTGTAATGTCATGGTTGAGATCCCAACAGACAGGCCTCCCGCCAGCTTACTGCAGAAGGCGTAACAGGAGAAAAACAGAGGCTCCAGGTCTTTGCAGGAGGGATGGCTCACGCCAAAGTCCTCCACCACATCTGGGAGCATAGACCTGTAGCAGATACAGGACAACATGCTGACACATCACATATCAAAACCACATGTCAATTTAGATGAGGAGAACTGACCGGACAACAGAACAGATCATTGCTAGAATATTCATCACTGTGGCCAGGGTCAGGTAGAGGCGGTGTGTATGATTCATGTGCACCGCATTCAGTTCTGATACTGATTAGATCTGACAGGGGCGCTGGAAAGGACTGTGTCCTGTCTAGGAACTGACTCACCAGGGTAGCAGGAATATGGTCGCCACGCTGAATCCCATCAGAATGCACATAGTCATGAAGACTGGCAGGTTAGTGGGAACACAGGCAACTATAATCAATGCTGGGATGAAGAGCTGAGAGAGACAGAAACAGGCCTCACAGGTAAGAAGGAGATTGAATGTGTGGAAAATTATTATCATTCAGGGATAGGTGTGATTTCTTACTGCTAGTCCGATGAAAACTGTGGCCTTTTTTCCTATCCTCAGAAGAACTGTTTGCCAGAGAGGAACTGCTAATGAGGCAGAAGCCTGTGGAAATACTGAGTCAGTTTCATTTGAAATTCAAAACGTGTCTTGTCTTTTAATCGTGCACTTTGTGAAATCCTCAGAAGGCTGTTGAAATGTTGCATTTATACAGGAAACATCTTGGTGAGAAGAGCGTGTGATTCTTGTGAGTTGCATCTCACCAGTAGAACCAGTAGGAGGTGCTGGAAGTGGGCTCCCAGCCTGGCTGCATGAATGCAAAAGAGTGCAAAATTACCCAAGGACATCTGAGACACGGGACAAAAAGTAAAAATATATTATGCTTTGATAACCATTAAACACATGCATGACTTTTAAAAGCACAAAACCACATTTAAAAAAAAAAAAGGAAAACCAAGTGCAGATATGCAAAGACTCAAACTGAACCTGAAATGCAAGTACACTGAACACAAAGCCGAGCACCAGTCGTTGGTAAGGCGTGTGGCGTATCAGCATCTTCAGCGAGGTCAGATAGGACGGCCGTACTTTGTCATCAGAGCAGTGAGGGGCTGAAAGTAAAACCAAAATGTGATGTCAAGGAAGGGAGTGAAATACCAGAAATACACACAATTCACGTTTCAGATGAATTTTAGCTTAAGAGTATACAAGCCTCTCATGAGCTTTCTATTGTAAAGGAACAGAGTTATCTTAATTTTCCTGCCAGACCTTTAAACTTCTTGTCATAACAGATGAGTCGGCTTCCCTGATTGACACGTTGGCCATTGACCAATGTCCACTTCTGAGTGACTCACCCTGCTGCTCCTTTACCCCCAGGAAGAGAACCAGGCTGCAGAGGAAAAACAAGGCGCCCATGACTAGAGCTGAGGTCAGGAAAGCCTTTTGCTAGGGGCAAAAATACACACAGTAAATATTTAAAGATAAATAAAGCACAATTATGCTGCCAACAAGTACGTAAACAGTCCTTCCTGCTTACAATTTGTGTTATTCAGTCATATAATCTTCATACATTGGGATTACTTTGCCTTTGGAGCCTGTCAAATTATTCCACTTCAAAGTATTGTTTTATAGCAATAATGTCAATACTTTCATGATTATTAATGATAATTTGGACTCACTTTACACACACACAATATTCACTTTCTTGCTGAGATTTAGATGAGAAGACCGATACCTCTCTCATATTTGTCCATTAGATATGAAGCTGGAGCTAAAGACGGTTAGCTTATTAGCATAAACACTAGGGGGAAGCAGCTAACTTGACCCTGTTTGTAGAAAACAAAATCAGTCTACCAGCACAAACAAGATCTAATGTGTTAATTAGAGAGCTTTAGAGGTGCTGGTAGGTGGATTTTGTTACCTATGACAGAGCCAGGCTAGCTGTTACTCTAGTTTTTATGTTAAGCTAACTGCTAAGCTAAGCTCCTGGCTCCAGCTTTATATTCAACGGACAAATATGAGGTAGTGGTATCGATCTTCTCGTCTAACTCTCGGCAAGAAAGTGAATATTTCCTAAAATGCAGAACTATTCCTTTAGTCTGACACAATCCCTCTTTATCAATTACAGAGTTAAAAATGAACTGTAATGGTTTGTTTTTGCAAATACACGTTGGTTATCTAATTCCATTAAATCCTTTCTACGCTGTAGCTGTGTAATTACAACAAAGTCCTGAGTACACACACACACACACACACACACACACACACACAGATGAACACACAATGCCTATGTTGAGGTAAGAACAGCAAATTACAGGGTAACAAGATATCCCTGGGACCATGCGAGTACAATGCCAAAGCAATGCTGCTAGGCTGCTAAAGAAATATGAGTTTTATCTCAGCTACAGCGGCCACTTTTTATTTAACGCTTTAAGTGCACTGTCTACCGTTTCCTTAAGAGAGGCAGTTTGTGGTGAAGATATGCTTTGAGGTGTTTCATGGTCCAGATCTTGACAGGCCTCTTGCTTTTCTGTGTTGTACACAGCTACAACTTGACCCTGAATTACAGACGCCAACAGCATCGCCACCATCTCCACACTCATCCCTGCCAAAGAAGGGGACAAGGAGCATGAGGGGGAAATCCTGGTCTACATTTTGTTCAGCCTGAGCTGGGAATAAGGATCTGAGATGTGAGATGTGAGTGTTGGTAATCTTACTGTAGGCTGTGGCAGAGTCTCTGTCTCTGTGATCTCCCCCCAGGAACATGTTGAGTGAGAGGTAGGGAACATTGTGGCACTGTTAATGGATGACAGCGGGAAAACATGATGCCAACTGACAGCACATGAGCAGCGTAAAACTCTGTAGCCATGGCGACACAGCTTGGAGCAAAATGGCAGCAGCAGCAACAGTGACATGAGAATAGTATGAAACACTGTCACCATGGTGACATGAGGAAGACGAAGAAAAAAGACTGTAGTGAGGGCAAAAGTAGATGAGGCACAAGATGGTGGATACCAGCAGTACCAGCAGTGGTGGAAGAAGTAGTGAATACCTTTACTTAAGTAAAAGTACTAATACAACAATGTACAAATACTCCATTTCAAGTAAGATTCCATCATTCAAAAGTGTACTACAGTAAAGGTATTAGCAAAATAAGAACAAGTACTTGATATATTATTCTATATGACATTATTAGATTGTTAACACTGATGCATTAATGTGTAAGCAGCATTTTACAGTTATAGCTGCTCAAGGTGGAGCTAGTTTTAACTACTTTATATACAGTTTGGTAATACAGTCCAGTGGTTCCCAACCCAGGGGTCTGGCCCCTCCAAAGGGTCAGAACATATATCTGAGGGGTCGTGAGATGATTAATGGGAGAGGAAAGAAGGAAAAACAAATTTCTAATTTACAAATGTGTTTTCAGTTTTAAAATAAAATTGTATAATTTGACCTCTTTGGGCCACGAACAGTTATTGGAATGAAACCATCTGAGAAGTTTAAAGGGGAAATGATTCTTTGGTGGAACTGCTAACCACTTATAGACATCTGAAACCTGTGGAAAGTGGCCCCAAGAAGACACTGCTTTTTTGTAATTGTATTGTATTTTTAAAGCTTATCTTGTGTTTTTTAATGTAGAATCTTAATTTGAAATGTAGCTATAGCTGTCAGATAAATGTGGTGGAGTTAAAAGTAAAATATTTAAGTATAAAGTAGCATCTCCACCGCTGCGTACGGGATGATGAGATGGGGGAAAGGAGCGAGAAGAGCCTGTAACACTTACACTCACTTACACTCATGAGGGTCTCGAACAGGCAGGCTGCCGTGAGGAACCACGGCACACTGAGAGCCTGAGACATTGATCCCTGTGGCACAAACCACAGCAGCAGATAGGACAGGACACCAAACGGAGTGGAAAGAACCAGCCTGTGAGATAAACAACGTTGGCTCTGTTGAATACAGCGCCGGAGGATGCATCGCAGCCTAATTCAAGACGAAGCGTGTTAAACATGTGGCTCCACCAACCAACCATGGAGTGAGTTTGCCGATGGGTGTCCAGTTACTGCGGCTCACCAGATATCCCACCAGAGGGTCGGTCACAGCGTCCCAGGCCCGGCTCACAAACAAAATCATGGAAACATAGGAGGCCTCCATCTGTGAAATACTGAGATGCTTTATTTTGAAATTCAGATACATAGGATGGTATAGCAAGAAATACAGATCCGTGGTCGTTTGTGAGGAGAACTTTAACTCTCACCCGCACGACATCCAGAAGAAAAATCTGCAGGGACACACTTATAGCTACTGTGGTAATCTGATATGGGACCCCACCCACAGCATAACACATCTTCCTGGCCAGAGGAATCCCCCCCGACCCCTGTGAAGACCGGAGAGAAGAGCAGACAGGAAGGTGGAGGGAAACGTTTCTGTTGTCTGTGGTAACAGCTGAAACATCAGTACAAACATTACGTTTTTCTCCATTGAGTTGATGCACTTCTGTTGCTAACTTTGAATGATTTCTGGTTCTCTTTAGCTCTCACACAACTGTCACAGTGAACACATGTTGCTGTTGATGTGTCACTGTGATAGTTCAATGTTGCAGAACATTTAAAATTCAGATTTCGAATGAGACTTCTTCTTCCGGACGAAGAGAGATCTGGTTCTCTTGTGTCAGCTCATTTCAAATTCAAATTCAAATAAGCTCTATTGGCATGACACATCAGGAATCTATATTGCCAAAGCAGTCCAGAAATACAACATAATAAAGGCATTAAATAACTCTATAATCAGTATGAAGTAACATGAAAAGAGGTTGGTTACCTGGTGATTAAAGTCCATGACCCAAATTATATGGAGCAGTAAACAGACTGCCTAAAATATTTACTTAATTTTATTTTCAGTTTTGTGAATCACCACTAAATGACTGCAGGTTTGAACTTGCGATCTGATGCACTGTGTTGAAAAATAAGTTTGCTTTTCATTTTGCTGTCTTGAGTGAGGAGTGATGAGCTTTTTCTGTTTCTAACAAATAATCCAGATAAACTGTAATATTGCCATGAGAGATGAATTTAAAAATACTCATTTTTAGAAATAATAATTTTAGCTGAGGTACTACAAATTCATATTTTCCTGTCCTGGTTTGAATATGAATGATAAAGTAGAAAAAAGAAATATTTCATTTGGAAATCTTACCCTCTGCTGACCTTCGCTGCATGAGTTTCTGTCCGCGGTCTGTTTTAATAACTGATTCTTTAATGTCTGTACTCGACTTGTAAAATTCTTAAGACAACTCATCCTATGAAGTTAGGAAGAATAACGCCACATGCGGACCGTCGGTTACAATCTTCCACTGCGTGTATTAGACAACAATAGCTCTCTCCACTGACACACAGTTGTATTCAAGTCCCACTTGTTTGACACTGGAATCTGGTCGAACAACTCCTGAGGTGCTTTTATCCAGCCCACCTGCTCATATTTACAGTACAGCAACAACAAAGCTTATCAGGTATGTGTTCCTTGACTAAACATCATTTATTAATGAGGAATAGTCATCATAATTTTACTGCATTTGTTATAAAATTCGAATTGACTTTGGCTGCAGGTCTGTTTTAAATGCCATACATGTACTCCGAAGATAAGATTAAAAGATAGATTGGATGGATGACAGATAGATAGATAGTTTGGTGCTTTTCAAAGTCATGCATGTATTTCATGTTTATCAAAGCATGTTATATTTTTACTTTCCAGCACCTGCCACTGGTTCTACTGGTAAGATGCAACTAACTGGAATCACACGCTCTGCTCTCCTTGATGTTTATGAATGCAACATTTGAATAGCTTTCTAAGAATTTCACAAAGCGCAGGATTTAACAACAAGATGCACTTTGAATTTAGTGTCAATATTTTCTCAATTCTCCTGAGAATAGGAAAAAAGGCCACGGTTTTCATTAGAGCAGAACAAATTGTGTCAGGATGGACTGCTCTGACCTCTTGTGGAACAGCAGTGAAACTTTCCTCCATCAAATGAAGTGAAGCCTGTTGATCCTGTTCTTCCTCTCCCTGATCAACATAATGAAGAATAGTTTCAAAGCAACTTCACCCATTACATACACATATACGGACCTATAATTTCATAAAAACAAATTAGAGTTTGACCTTGTGCTCTGATCCCTCTGAGGAAATGTATCACTGCTGGGTTAAACTCTAAAATAAATCACTGAGTACCAACGAAGATGCTTGCATCATTCAATATTTAATGCCGTCCATTTACAGCCTCATGACAGAACGTGATCGTGACCGGAGATGACACTTCAACATCAACATCATGAGACACACACAAAAGAAACATTTGAAAAGTCATAATAACAAAAAAAATAAAAGGAAGACTTTCTCAGTCTCTCTTTCCAATAACAAAAATGTCATCAAATTTCAAATTTTGTAAAATAAAAAAACAACAAAAAAAAATCCAGTCAAAACAAACAACAAGGGAACCAAATGGAAGTGAATTACTTGGCAGACAAATTGCATCCATCACTGTATCATCACATCACATGCCTCACTTCACTACCAGCTTAATCCTGGGATCCCATCACTCCATGTCTTTGACATATTGGAATTTATACTTTTGTTTTAAATCTTACAGACCATTTAACACCATCCTATAAATTGGTGCTCTTACTTGCATTGTCCTTGTCATGACGGAGTCCATACAGCCATTTAATCACTCTTGCGTTCCTCTCAATGACAGAAACACCGTAGGGAACACGCTCTGCAGCATTGCCAGCATCCTCCTCCTCATCATCATCTTCGCCCTCTCTGCCGGAGCCTGCACACTCAGACCCTGGAGCGCTCACACTGCGGAAACGGGCCATGGACACAATGTCAGAACTAGATCCAGTCAGCTCCTGGAGGTCTGCGGGGTCCAAACCGCACAGGTTGAAGAAGCGCTCCAACTCAGTCCCGGCTCGGGAGTACCGGTCACTCATGTCCGATTTAGACCGGGTCAGAGAGGGGCGCTTCCTGGAGCTGGAGGAGGATAAACGGGTAATCGCTGGGGAGGCAGGAGGGAAAACAGGGAGGCTGGGGGGAGGTGGAGCAGAGACGGGGGTTCCGGCTGGAGAGGAGGGAGGGTTGTCAGGATTAGATGGAGCAACAACAGGTTTCAGAGGAGAAGGACCTGTTGTTGTTCTGAGGTGAAAGAGACGCAGGTGTGAAGTAGCCGGGCGGAGTGGAAACTGGGAATGTAAAGGTATTGGCTGGAGGGGCTGCCGGATGTACTGAGGTGGTCTGCAGGGGGTCTTCCCAGGGCTGGCCTGAGGCATGACGTCCACTCTGCGTACAGTCCCTGCAGCTGGAGACCCAGGAGAGCCAGGACTCTCTACCCTGGCAGGTCCAGAGGCTTTTAATCTCACCTTAGCTGGACTGAACCAGTCAGGACGGGGAGGCGGACACGGTCTCTCCTTTTTCTGCGGGGCCCCTGCAGGTGCGGGGCAAGGATTGCTGTGTGAAGTGGTGGCACAAGCAGGAGCTTTACTGACCTCTGAGTCTACAGCAGCACTGGATTGGGGCCCATCATTCACACCACTGATCAGATTACTCAGATGCTCCAAGTCGAGCTGGACTGCCTCCTGATTTGTTTTTGTTTGGGTCGGTGTCTTCCTGGTGGGCCGCAGAGCCGTGCCAGGGTTTAGCAGAGGCTTCCGCACCTCAGGAGGCCCGACTGGCTGCTGTTTGGAAAGAGCCACCTGACTCTTGACATATTTAGCCTTGTCTGCTTCCAGCCTCTCCACCGCACTCTGCTTCGGTCTGGCTGCTGCTGTCGGGAACCGCCGGTAGAAGTCTGGTCCCACTGGCCCCTTGGGCCGCAAGCGTGGTGGTGTAGCAGCTGCAGCAGTCCTCACCGGTTGCCTCACTGGGCGTTGGAGAGTCTCCAAAGGCATTTTGTAAAACTAGTAGTCGTACCTGTTCTTGAGCACTTCCTGTTCGCAGCTTTCTCTTTGGCCACCTTGAAATAAATATCCTGTTATCCTGTATTTGTGCCTCTCATGATCAGCTCCATCCCATTTTTAAAGAGATGTAACCTCAGCATCTCAGTTGAACTCTAGCTCCTTGACATTTGGACTTCCTGTGGAAAAGAGACACATCAGTGAGGAGAGTATGTACAGGAAAGACAGCTCAATGAAGAACTCAAACAAACAGTCAATAAAAACATCTACCTTAAAAGACAAGCAAGCATCTCTTCTTCAGACACTTTTAGTACTCACACAGGACACAGCCAACTCCACAAAGACCCTACACCCATAAACCCTCCCCTTTCTTTAAGACCGTCTGCAGCCAATCAACCTCTTGAAGCCCGCTCCATCTTACAAGTCCATTGGCTGCCAGCGCCGACGGATTTGAACAATTACTCACAGTCATCCATCTCTCCGCAGACAAACACACAATAAAAGTGACACTTCATTTTCAGTCAGTAGAAGGCCTGTGAAAAGAGTGGCAGAAGTGTGTGTGTGTGTGTGTGTGTGTGTGAGGGGTGATGGGGAGGTGCATCAGGACAGCTGTCAACAAGCTATTGTCTGGAGGCAATACAGAGCAGATCACACACACACCAACAGCTGCTATGGGAACAATGGCTCCTCATCTTTAAATAAAGCAGCCAGTTGCCAGGGTTTGTAGCGGGCTTCTTCCTGAACTACAAGGCTCTTAAGTAAAGTCAGAACAAAGAGGTTCAAGTCAGCATCTGTTAACCCGTCCCTCTTTGTGTACAGATATAAGCCTCTGACTGTGGTGAAGGTCACAATAATGAACTTGATAAATACAGGAACTCTTTCTGGACTTATATACTTAAGATACTGTGTGTGTTTGAAATATGCCGCCTGAACAATCTGCATCTGCCGGTCACATTCTCTACATATTTGCCATTCCAGTCTGAGCCAGGCCAAACTCCTGCTGATAAGAGCTGTGAAACTTTCTACACATGCATTCGTACCTGCCTTGAAGTCTACAGATCCCCCCCCCAGTTTACAAAAACACAGTGGTCTCCCTTCACCAGTAAAGGCAACCAGCAAGCGTGATATATATCATTAAGGTAGCAGGCAGGCTGCTGTATTACAAACCAAAGAGGAATGTCAATAGGTGGGTCAGACAAACACAAATAGAGCCACTAATTTAGTGTTTCTGAGTCAAGTGCTGGCTTGTTCTGCTATTGAGAGTAAATGACAAACATGGAGCGAAGCAGGAAGCCAAAGACACATGAAAGAGAAACACAAAGGGGCAGGTAAACAAAAAAAAAAGTCCCACATGTACTCAAGGCCTACATACTAGTCTTGCCCTGACAAGCTCAGGTCTGCTCTATGAAGGTGTGGGTTAGCTGTTGTTTTTTTTATTAGCATTTCTACAGAAAACTCACCTTGACAATCCAGTGTTGATGTCCTGAGCCTCTCCTGGGTTTCTTGTTTTTGCCCCGCTTCCCTGCCGAGGTGAATGTGTGTGAATGTGTTTGAAAGCAGCACAAGACAAACCTGTTTGACAACTCATGTGTGCTCCTCCTGAGCCCGCCCCCTCTTCTTGCCGATTGGTCCAGTCGCTCTCCTACAAGGATATAAGCTGGACTTCTTTGGTCACATGAGCCTGCAGTTGTTTTACGTGGCTGGCTGGATGATAAGCACTCTCTGTTTGCTGGTGTCACAATTCATCTACAAGCTGACACGCTGGCCAAAGGTCTATGTTGACTGTGTGTAAAGTGTGGAATAAAGTACACAGCAAGACAAACAATTTAGACAAATTTAATATCACTATAAAATTGTCTCACACAATCAGAGAAACTGAAACTATCATTATAATCTCTTCCTTATTCCCCAAATAAAACAAGAACAGAACAGTGACCTACACCAAGTATATAAAAATAAATGACCTTAAAGCCATAAAAGTGTTTTTGTTTGATTAAAGACATGACTTTGCAGTATTTCGCACGCAACAATTCTTCTTTGTGTGATACTTTGACAATCCTTTTGATTGTCAAAGTATAAAACTACCACAGTTAGTTACGTCATCATACTCCATCCAATAATATTTGGCCATTTAGTATTCATAACTGTAATATATTACAGCCATATTAAAATTGCACATAAGAACACAGGAAAATGGTTACAGTAGAGTTAAACATAAGATATATTTAATATTCCTTTTACAAACCATGATGGAGGAACGTGCTGTCAGTTCCTGCTCATACGTGCTACTGTATGTTTGCATATGTAAATGATGGCATCGTTAAAAAGCAGTAATGTTTCAAACAAACTGCAGCACGGGTGCGAGTCCTCACCTTGGATGTTAGAATATAATCCAAACATAAATGTTACCAAATAATCACTCCACATTCATCACTACTCACGTGATTCATACATCATTTTGTACACTGTAACATCTCAAAGTCCAACAATGAGAAGTCAATACCATGAAGCTAAGGTAGCGACTTTTCTGAGGTTTATTGTGCTTCCCTTTGCTAAGGAGTGTGTCAGGAACAATGGCTGTGGATTTAACACTACATCACTCTCATAAAACAGCTTGAACACCAGAGTAATGAAGGGCCATTCGTTCTTCTTGTGCACCATAATTTAGAAAATAACATGTTGTGTTTTGATGTTGTTGTTAGGGGTTAGGAGATAGCACAGTTTTTATCTTTGTCCTTTGCACCAAGACTGTGAGCTCTCCTCCGCCTTATGCTGCCTCTCAGTCCCCAGTCTCTCTGCACCTCCTCTTCTCCCTCTCTGTCTTTGCCCTCCTCAGCTTGCTTCTTTCGGAGCTGCGGGGGCAGAGGTATGGGCTGCCCCAGGAAGTAGCCCTCTTCCTCTGAGTCCGAGGATGAACTGCATGTAGAACAGTCCTCATGTTTGTACTGGCCCGGCTGGAGGGTCAGTGTGGAGGCGTTGGCGGAGCCCCGGTTGTCCCTCTCTTTCTCGCCTCTCCACTCCAGGGCGTCCAGCCGAGGCCGGTCGGGCCGCGAGTGTCGGGAGCGCCTCTCTGCTCCCGGGTGGAGAGCAGGGTCGGAGGGGATACGGCAACGGCTCCACCCTCGGCGCAGACTCCGCTGGTGGTAAGAGGATCCATCTGGTTGGGAATAGAGATCGTTAACCTGATACCCATATTTTATGAGAGTTAATATTCAACTCTCTATAAAAGCCCTTTTCTTACCCAGCAGATCCATCTGCGGTGGGATGCCTTTCTGTAGATGTAACCTGCTTCCGAAACCCCCCTCCACCTTATCTTCGTCATGCTGGTTTTCCTCGCCCTCTTGCAGCTCCTCCTCATTCTCGTCCTCATCCTCGTCCTCGTCAACAGAGTAGCTGCTGCTGATTGGTTCTCTGAAGCTGACCCTAGCTGTGCCACTGCGAGACAGCGGGGGCGGAGAATCTGAGGGTCTGTCCTCTGGTGGGGGGAGGTTTGGCGGGGGCGACTCCCGGGGCATCAAGTCACGAGACTTGACGGGCAGAGGGGGTGGGAGGATGGCTGGGTTGTTGGGCGGGAGGGGAGGCGAGTCAGGTGAAGTGAGATGGTTCACGTGTGAGTTGTTCTGAGGAGGAAACACTGCAGAGAGAAAATCAGGGGGCACATTGTAGTTAAGACAGAGTGAGGTGAGATATAATTATATAATATTGATACCATGTTGTTTTTGTATTAAGCGCTTGTTTCTGATACCTTGCATAACTTGATTCGTCCTTTCCACCCAGTTCCTACAGTCTTTAGCAGTAGAGGTTCCTCTTGAATTAAGACCAGTTAGTCCAGTATTTCCATTTAGCTCTCCCTGGAACTGAAGACCAGCGACAGGAGGTTTGATACCACAGTCCGCTGGCAGTAAACTGTAATGTGGAAGGTCGCTGGGCCAAGATGGACCTAAGCCATTTCCTAGATGAATGTGGGGCAGAGGTGAGTAGGAGCCCCTTGGATGAGGATGACCATTGGGTGAAGGAACTCCGTTTTGAACTGGAGCAGTGCAGTGGACACCTGAGAGAAGCAGAGCAAATAAATGTGTGACAACCTTCTCTACAAGATGTTTTAGCTTACAGGGTCACTTCTTGGCAATGTGACCTACATAACATCTGAGCAGAACACCAATTGACTATGATCACCTCTGCTTTCCACTGCAGTATGAATGCAGTCTTTTGAAGGAGTTATAGGAGGGCTGACGCCCTCTAGTGGCTGCAGTGGTGAACCGCACTGTGGCTGCTGCTGTTTCTCTGCTGTCCCACAGCGTCTTTGCTGAGGCGGTCTGCTCTGCAGCGCCGAGTCACAGGAGTCGGAGTTATTGGGGTCCTCGCCCAGCGAGCAGGACCTGGAGCAGAAGATGAGCCCCCCTCGAGGGAGGAAGGGAAGCCCCAGCAGAGGTAGTTTACAGCGGGCGCAGCAGAAACACGACTCGACAGCGTGCCAGTGCTGACCCTCGTATGTCATCTGGCCCTGGTCGATACCTGAGAGGAGATGATTTCATGATTACACATCTCATTTGTGTCAGCTGCAGAGTTTGAAAATCTATCTCTATTACCTCAGTGTGTGTATACAGGATGTTTACACATCAGTGGGTCTACAGTTTTGATTGGCTCAGCCATGTTTGAAGTCATTGTACTTCTGTAACACACAACTGTGACTTTATACTAATTAATTTAAATATTAATGGCTGAGTATGAGCGATACATCATATTTGTGTAACTTAAAATGACATTTTTTAGCTACCTTTAAAAATGTTGTTGCTAGGAGAAATATAACATTTATCTGAGACATTTAAGCCCTTTTCAGACATGGAATACTTAACGTGGTCTAATAAATATTTTTATCAATTTTACTATTTATTAGAGAATTCCTCTGCCTGTAAGAGAAGGTGTTACTGCAAGACTCTTGTTTTCTCAGAGGCTGTATGAAGGAGTTTTAAGGATATTCATAATTTAATCCATGCTGCTCGCATGAAAGAACATTTTAAATACAAGGAGGGAGACAGCTGGTCCAAATATTATTGTGGTTGTACGCAGGCCTTTCTTTTTTTTAAAACCTCTTTTGCCATGAGGGGAAAAAGTTATTTTCATAGACTGATCTGACATGATCTTAAAATGAGCTCATCCGCAGTGCTCCCTGGTTATTTAACTGCTTTTATTTTCTTTGTGCAAAAGAGATGATAATCAATCAATACATTTATACAGTGCTCTTACAGTAATAAGACGTGTTCAATTTCTCTCTGTACGTGTTTAACCTCGTGCTGCTGTGGCCTTCACATTCATCTGACAGCATTCAGTTCAGACTTGTGCCGTGTTGGAAGTTTTACAGAAATGTTGAAAAGTGACTCAGGCACTTAATCAGACATTAGAACAACATGTTAAATTGCCGTCACGTTTACGTAACGAGTTGCACGTCTGAAAGGGGCTTTATTTACATTTACTACCAATTAAAATGAAATATTTCTCAATCACTTACTTTCTTAAAAAGAAATGGTAACACTTCACTTTAAGTCCCCCTATTTAGCATTTATAAGGATTATATAAACATTTAATAAACAGTTTATAACACACTATAATGTAGTTGTAAGCAGATATAAGTGTTTATTAATGTATTTCTCAACAACTATAACTCCTTTTGTGGGCACCCAAGTGAAAGCTGGTGTATAAACAAATAGTGAATGAGAATATAGTAAAACACAGTAATAATATAAAATATATCTTCATAAGAGAAGTTATAATTGCAGACAAATACTGTTCATTAACAAAAATGTCCTTATATCTGCTTACAACTACATTATAGTGTTATAAACCATTTATTAAATATTTCATATACTGCTTATAAATGCTAAATAGGGGGATTTAAAGTAAACTGTTACCAAAGAAATAGTGAACAATCTTCTTCTACTGCCTGATAATGGCTGTTAGCTGTATAGAAACCCCAGTAAATCAGTGTCTTTAGCATTAATTCAGTACCTATGTGTTCTCCGCAGGTATCGCAGTACTCTGCATACAGGGACTCGTAGCAGGAGCAGCAGTACGGTCGACTCTCTCTCATGATGTACCGCTGACCGCCCAGCGCGGCCTCACACTCGAAACAACAGAAGTGCTTCATGTGCCAGTATCTTCCTTCTGCCTCCGTGCATTCATCTGCTAGAATAATCTGGGGTTGAGAGACAACAGTGAAAGAGAGGGAGACAGAGAGGTCGCTCAGCACAGCAGTGAGGATTTCATGGGAGCAGAAGTAAACAAATTGCGGCCGTAAAAATGAGTACTGAGGATTTGGGTTATCAAGATAGGGGGGAGAAAAAAAAAGCCATGTTGCAGGCTTAGCCATCCTCTGGGTCTGAGGAACTCTTGTGGGTCAGTCGTGCCAGATCCATTAGTCAACTACGCCAACTAATCTCTTAAGTCACACTGAGAGGCCATTCAAAAAAAGAAGAGGCCGACAGAACAAAATCTGCAAATACCCCTCTGTGCACTCTGCACAGCTGACAGGGCCTGATGATTCATTTGGGGAAACATTAAAGGATCTTTCTACACAGAACGAAAAGTCTCATCTCTTACACAACTCACTCGCAACGGTTCTTGCTTTGTTCTTTTAAAAGTAAGATAGAACAAATATTGCCTTCAGTGGACAGTTCACAGTAGAGAGAGAGAAAGGAAACATGGGGCGAAAGAGATTTGAACTGGGTACAGTGAAGCTAAGCATGCCTCTTAGACCAGTGGGATACTCTTGCTTTCTGACTCCCACTACACTTTGCTTTTGGAAACCGGCTGCAAAACACTGCTGCTGATGAGAGTTTATTAGACAGGTTGGGGATCTTGGTGAGACGGTCACCTCGTCGCAGGCCTGGCAGCGGGGCTTGAGCCTCTCAGCGTGGTGCCGGCCGCAGTAGATCTGCCCGTCCTGGTAGAAGTAGATGAGATCGACCAGCAGCTCGCTGCAGGAGGCACACTGGAAACACTGAGGGTGCCAACAGCTGCCGTGCCCCGCCCGACTGGCAAACACCGCTATGTCTCCACCGCAGATCTGTCTGCCACACTGGAAAAATAGATTTGGTTGGGGTGGGGGCGTGGTGCAGAGGGAAGGAAGTTAGATGGTATATCCTTTAACAAATGGTGAAAGATGCAGGTCGCACAACAATTTGCTTATATAGCCCTGTAATCATTAAATCCCAGTGTGCTGCGGCCCCTGAGCAATGCCTGCATCTACTCGCACCCGAACTTCTGCATGGCTCTGATGTGTTTAAATAGGCTTTCACTTGCATGCATTAATGTTATATATAAGGATACTGTTGTTTTTGAGCTTCAGATTTGCCTGCTTCATGAGGGAATCTGCTACGTTTTTTTAAACATAAAATAAAAATGCTGCTCTACCTGCTGGCAGATGGCTCCCGTCATAGTTACTGGGAAGAGTCTGACGACGCCTCTGCCCAAGTTTTCTCTCTTCCTCTGCTGACTGAACAAACGCAACTCCTTCTTCTCCTCCTCGTCCAGAGCGTTACAGTACTGCGGCTGCAAGAAACACACAGATATTCTTGTTGATTTTTAAACCTCATGTACCTCTTAGGTTTCAGAAAGATGAATTAAATCAGTCAGTTATAGTCGTGTGATGGGTACGATGCAGACATTTCAAAATAAATCACCATAAACAATTGCAAATGACATTTAAAGGTAACAGGGACATAATAGTGGATAGCCACAACTGGGTGACAAGTTTATTCCATACATTAAAAGAAAAAAAACGTTTTGAAATATAAAGAATGCCCAGACCTTGGTTTACTTTTTTTTTTTATAACATAGGGTTTGTACAGCTTTTTAAAAGTAAAATTCACTTTTCAAGTCCTTTCAAGGTACCTCTTTCAAGGGACTCTCGAAGCCTTTATCATCACTCCTAAATTGTTACTATAAATGCCAGAAGACAAACAAATATGATGACGAGATTGTTTCACTTTAAATATTAAAAGATCTTTGGTTTACATGAGTGATTGTGTAGATGATGAAACACCAGATTATGTTGAAAATCAAGCATTTTTTTAAAAGTATATTCGAATTCAAGCATATTCCTAACCTTGAAAACATAACGGCTAAAATTAAGCATTTTCCAAACTTTCAAGACTTTGTATGAACCCTGATAACAGCATCTATGTGGAGGTTAAAAGCCCAGGATCAATAATGATAATGAGGTGTTATTGTATTGTGATTTATCAAACTTACTAGATTGACGGATTGTCTGTATTTGGCATGTCACCACACTATTACAGCACACCAGGAGTGGAGCCAAAGACTTAGAACATCCAAAGTCAGAGTCACAGTGACGTTACCTCGCTGTCGTGGGCTGGAAGCTGGTGCAGCAGTTGTTTGATTCGGTATCTCTCCCCTGGACTGTTGACATAAGGCACCCTGTCCTCTGGCAAGCAGCTAAAATACTGGTATACCTGCATGAGGAGACAGGTGTGTTCACATAAGGGCATAAATGACAGAATACAGAGAGCACTTTATTCAATTACAGAGCAATTTATTGCAACTACAGTCATAAATCAACAACACTTTTTTTTCCCATAGTTATCAAATTGTTTGAGTGTGTGTGTATGAACATGTCCAAGTGGAAGCGTCTCGACTTTGCGTCTGCTCTGCACCCTGGCTGTTACCTGTTCGGGCTTGAGCCCAGGTGGGACCCATGCGTACTCCTCGGAGGCGCAGCCCGAGTCGTCGTCGGAGATGGAGTGTCTCTGGAAGTCTGACACCAGCTTCGTCATCATCTTTTCCAGCTGGCCCGGCACCGAGCGCACGGCATGCTCCTCTCGCACACACTTGCAGTGTACACAGATCTTCCTGTGGAGACAAGGGCAGCGTTGGGCTTCATCCCTGGGGACTTGTTTTTTTTTTTTTTTTTACTGATTTACAACACAAACCGAAGCTGAGAAAATGTCAAATATTTCAAGAACCATCACAGCTGGGTGCTCCTGGTGCTTCAGGTACTAAGGTGCAAATGACAGTGTTAAAATTTAAGACTCCAGATGTTTATGAGTCCCTCTTTTCTGGTACCATCTGACAAAGCAGAAATACAAAGAAAATATATTAAAAATCTAAATTTAATTGCCAACAGGTTCAGGTGATTTTTGAACAAAGGTGTTACGGCCAGCTCCTAAAACAAACCCAAACAATAGGGCTCTTAAACTAATAACTCTCTTTACACCACATTCATACGGGCACTCCCACAGTTTGTTACCATATTATTTACTAACACAATTTGCGTTGGAGACATTATGTCACAAACCAGCCCACACACATTCTTGAGGTTGACTCAACTAGACTCCCTGCAGCCAAAAATTACTAATACAACAGTTGTCACACGGGGACACAAAAGCACAATCTCCAGATCACTTAAAACAAACTCAAAGCTTCGTCTATCTAGTGTACAGTCTATGTATAGTGTGTAGTGTTAATGCATTTAAACAACTGGAGTAAACTCAGTCTCATCACAGATGTTATTGAGCATCGGACAATCCAGTTAATGCCCACATTACACCAGGCCCAGCGCATCCCAAACAAACTACTACCAAACAAGCAGGAAATGAGGTCACAGACATAAGCCTGGCTGTCAGTTAAAGAGAGGGAGGTGAAGATGGGAGCAATAATCTCCCTCAGCCTCGTGTTACACCCCCATCTTGTCCTCTGACTCCTCGCCACATTCAATCTGGCGGTGGGTGTGCCTCTGTGTGTGGGACCGGTGGAGTCAGATTAAAGCGCCCTGGGGTGACAGTGAGGTGTGGGCGTCACTTACTGTATGTGTGTGCGGACGCGACAATGCGGCCATATGCAGCATGTATTGCACGTGTACGTCTCTGGCTGCGATTGCATAACAGCGGCCTGCCAGCTGGCACTTGTGGCTCAAGTTCACAAGGCACAAAGCTGCTTTATTCCAGCACCCCCACCCCCCCCAACACAACCAAAAAGCTAGCACACAAACACAAAATGCTTGTAAACTGCATGAGAGCTCCTCTTCTAATCAATCGTCTCATAAAAAGTCGACAACGGCCGGTAATTGCTGCATGTCAGATTGAAAGTGATCCACTCTCTTTACCCAACACAAGGTAATTGTTAAGGAGTTGACAAAACAGAGAAAAGAAATGCCTTTTCTCAGGCCCAGGCCGGTATATGCTTGTAATATGCAGCTGTCCTGGGTTGGCCCCTTATATGGCCATGGTCGCTAAGCAGGTAGAATCAATATAAATAATAGTAAACACAGCAAGTCAGCTTAGGCTAAACCCTGTTGGCACGAATCTGACCCCAGCTGTATTTGTGTGTGTGTGTGTTAGCAAAAGGGGAGGGGGGACTGCGACGCACATGCCTGTGTAAGTGGGTAGGAGGAGGACACAGCCGGAGACCTGGCATGATGGGACAGATGGCAGATACACCCGGTCTCACTCCACCAGTACCCACCTCCCCACCACCACCAGCCTCCACATGATGCAAGTTTGTAACAGGGATATAATCACCAGCCAGGGTGCCAAACCTCACATGCAACCTACAGTAATTGGATGATGACAAAGTGCCAATTTGAATGAATTTGGGGTATGAGAGTATGCAGGAGAGTCTCAAATCATGTCTCTCTTTGGCTCTCCAGATACCTTGCCATTAGGGCAGAGCTTGACCAAAGACTGGTTTGTGCTCACGCCAAAACATTTAAATATACTTCTTCTGTAAAAACCTAAACCATGGGGACTTACTACATATACAACAGACAAAATGCTGAACCCACAAATGAGCAAAAGTATAGTGTGTTGTAACCCATTTTATTTCTCTTTTTCTTAGCGAGTGGTTGTTTAATCATGACTTCAGAAAACTTAAAAGCAGCACATTTCTGAAGGGCATTTCAACACTGCAATTTACCGAGCCCTGCTGTGCTGAGCCCTGTCCTGTTTAATTATTTGAATCACAAGCCTCTGATGTAATGCAACCAGGCTTTGTCCCCTCTGGCTACGCACCACATTTGGTGCTGATAGGTCAAAGAAATTAACAGGAAGTTCCAAATGAGGGAAAATCCAATCAAATATACTTTGATTGTTCCTGGTGGAAATTTATAGAGCAAGAATAGCTTCTATGACTACCACTAGATAGTATGTCACTTTGGTTTTCAATTTTGTAAATGGTAAAATGTATCATTCACCAAACTGCTGTCAAAATCAGAGCTGGTTTACAGAAATCTGCAACTATATATATTTATAACTGATTAATCGTTCAAGTCATTTTTAAAGCAGAAATGTCAAACATTTGCTCATTCCACCTCCTAAAATGTGAGCGTTTGCTGCTTTATATCATTGTAAATTGAATATCTTTGGATCATGGACTGTTGGTCGGACAAAATAAGTCATATAAAAACATCACCTGGGCATTTCATAGACAAATTACAGATTAATTGAATGAGAATAATCGTTAGTTGCAGCCCTAGTAAAAATCCGACCGGTGGTGCCTGAAATATTGATTGCGAGGAAAGACAACAACTTGTAGTTCTCCAGATTTCATTGTGGGAGAACACCCATGAGCCATGAGGTCTGAATAAAAGTGCACAGACAAATGTAATTAATAAAGGAATGCTATATTTCTGTACAACATCTGTGTCTATCCAAACTGTGCTGCCTGGAAAAATAAAAACCAAGAAATAAAAGGGAATTGCACTATACTGAATCCACAACCAGCCGTGTGTGTTAGTAATCAGGAGACACAGCAGATGCTGCTTTGGACAGGAATCAAAAATCTGCCTCTACATTTGCTTTGCTGGACCAAAACATTGTTACTGAGGCTGCTGTTACAGCTGGTGCTGTTATTGTTGTTAATGATGTATAGTTTGTTTGTGTTCACCAGTTATAGATAATCCACTTATAGATAATAATCGTAATAATTATCACTAAATAACAATGAACTCTAGATGTACTCTAGCCAACAGGAGTACAGCTCTGTCATGCTGATGGCGTATTAGATGGTAAAGTAGATAGAAACTAAATATATACACTATACAGCTGAAATAAACGCATTTAAACTTTTGGAAATCCAACAGCCTTAATTAGCTTTAGCAGAGGGGATTTATTCGGCTGCACTTACAAATGTGTTTTTCTTCTACACCTTTAAATAAAATGACATCTCCATGAAGATACATCTTGTTAAGATACATTAAAGGCAGCCAGCTGTGTACAGGAAAGGTGAGTAACACTAGCTGTACTTGACGTCATGTTCTGCCACACAGATATGTGTACAAAACAACATAAAGTCCGGCTATAAAACACAAGAAGAATCCTCATCTAAACACACACACACATACACACAGACAAAAAAACCTTCAGTCTACCCACATCTTTCAACCTAATGACTGTTTGAGTTTCTAGTCCCTCTAATCCTGTTAGACAGTAAAATATGGTTTCTTCAGTACCTGCTGTAATCATGACAAATTAGTCCAGGTTGGCCTGTTGACACTGTCCCATCCAGACTTGTGTTCCACTGAAAGCTGTGAAGGGTTGCATCCGATAGGCGCCTGCTTCTTCCTGCCTGTCAGCCCTGTCTGTCAGTAAGAGCAGGATATTCTATGGCAGCTCCTTTCCATGTGGTAGTTTCTCTGTCTGCTCGGCTCTTTTCAATGCCCCCGCCGCCCCCCGACTCCCCACCCTCCTCCGTGCTGATGGTGGGCTCAAACAAAAGGCTCCACGGCACTGGACACAGCCACGCACCGCAGAAAATACAAACACACACATGCCCATGTGATTTTCAAATTTACTTAAAAAGATAAGCTAAAGTACACATGCAGCGGGCAGTTCTCTTACACATTTCAATTAAGTTGTCACGCTACCTTTGAAGATATGAAGCATCAAGAGTAAAAGTAAAAACTCACTGTGTCTTTTCTCCTCTGACCAGGCTGCTGTAACTGATTCACAACAGATGGACGACTGTTGCTTTGATGCAGTTATTAATCATAGAAATAAGCGGAGCAGATTTGGAGCCTATGAGCAATGCTGTGCTGTGCAGTATTTGTCATATTATATGCGATCAAGATGGGCATGCATGACAACAAAGTGTCCCTGGTGAAATATCAAGCAGGCAGCGTGACTTTTAGTCTTAGTGAAGTCACGACACATCTCTGATTTCATGCCAGCTCATCTGACTTTAGTCAATGAATCAGTGAGGACACGTCTGCTTAGATTCTTCATTATTCACTCATATTTCTTTTAGCAATATTTCTGTTTTTTCACGATGCTTTATACCCAAACAATTCAAACTCCAGCATCAGAGTCAGCGGAGCGGCTTAGTTGTAATAGCCACAATGTAGAGCTGCAACAGATAGATGATTAATTCATTAGTTAATTGACAAAAAAATTAATCAGCATTTATTTTTGACCAAATACCCTCTGGTTCCAGCTTCTAAAATGTCAAGATTTTCTGCTTTTCTTTATCTTGTATGATAGTAAACTGAATATATTTTCATTTTGGACTGTCGGTCAGATAAAAAGAAGTCATTTGAACGTATGAAGGCTCTGCTCTAAGAAATTGTGATGAAGATTTTTCACTATTCTCTTTCACGTTTTACTGACAAAATGATTAATCAATAATGAAACGTTAACTTGCAGCCCTACCATAATGCACTTTTTAGACAACTAACTTTCAAAGAACAAATCTAGACCACTGTTGCTGCGTATACATATATATTGTAGGTCAGTATATAGTTATTAAAACTGTGTAGCAGCCATAAGGTAAATAATCCTCTGCTTTAAAGTTGCTGCTGGTGTGATAATCTACTGCAGTGGGGTATAGTGAAGCCCTCCTTAGATCTGATTTTAAGAAACAGATGGGTCTTGTCCTATAACTCTCTGCCACTAATTAGCGACTGAGTAATTGCCGCATGGCCACCCAGACTAATAGCGATGGCGACTTTGAACACTTTTGAAGCGTGGCGGGGACCTGTGGGTCAAAAGTAACTCAATTCGCTCGCTGCTGGACAGTGGAAGCGCCATCTGCCCCCCACCTCAGTTTAAGCTCTGTCGGAGAAAGCTCAGGATGAAGATGGATCACTTCCCTCTCAGCAAGCACCAGCAGCTAAGCCTGTGGTGGCCTGGATGGTCTTCTCCATCAGGGAAGGTGTGACTCGAAATTGGTTATTAAGGAAGATGCAATTAGCAACGGACTCTGGGGTCTTAAAAACTGCCCCCCATAAATCTCAATCATTGAATCACTTTCATGTTCCTCATTCTCCTGAATCAGCTACGAGACTTGAAACGTCTAAACAAGACATTTCCCTTCGTTACCTCCCCCAAAAGTCATTTCAGATCTGTCCTCCAGCCAAACGCACAATTGAAAATCCTCCACAAACCACAGCATTGTGTTAATACCACACAGATTAAACATACTGTAAACAGATCGATGCGTACAGGAACTAGACTTACACCAGAGTGTGGCCGGAGGTAGAGAGCAGCACACGTGTTTTAGATTACATCCTAACTTCTAAGCTTTTGTCTTGACCTGAATAGAGGGAACAGAACTGAAAAAAGCTAAAAGATACAATTACAGCCTTTTGGTTACATGAAGTACGCATTCCTGTGCCTTTTGTTTTATTCTCTCCGTCGGCCTCAGCCATGCAGTGCCCATCTGGGATTGTGAATGCAGCCTTCGGAACCAGAAATAAATCTTCCTCCTTTTTTATCCTTTTTTTCATTCATCTAGCTGTGTGTCAAACTTGGTGATTGTACTCTACAGCCTCAGAGTCTGGAACCACTAAACACAACACAATGTACATAGAAAACATAAAATGTATAATCTGGATCAAACAGCTACCTTCCAAGCGACTGGCTCTTGCTGACTCCTCTGCTTCTTCTAAAACTAGAGAATGCCACCAATGGTAGTATACTAATAAATGTTCATTGGAGCATTATCTAGTGTGTAGACTTTATTTTTCCGTTTTCCATATATATATATATATATATATATATATATATATATATATATATATATTTTTTTTTTTTTTTTTAACACCTAATGAAATGTTACATTCGAAAAGGGAAAGCAGCTGTGAAAAGGAGAAAGGGAGAGACAGTGGGGGAGACAGAGGGAGGTATGAAGTGGTCGAGAGGGTTACTATCACAGCAGTAAGGCCTAATCTTATTAGCGTGATTGACAGGATTAGACTAACCAAGAGACCCAACCAGCTGGATATTCACTAAAGGAGGGAGAGAAAAGATAGGGGGCCTCAAATGAAAGCACGCAAGAACCTGCTTACCAGAATAAAATAAATTGTTGTTCAGGAGGGCCTTAGACGGTGGTTAACAAATCCTGAACAAAGAGGCATGTAGGCTGACATTTCAAGTGGCTTGTGCCTCAGTTTAAAAAGCAGGAATTACAAGAATTGAAAGTATTTCTATGCTGCAGAGACTCAAAAACTCTCCAAACACTCAAAAACACAGTATGGACATCCTACGAAACACTCATCCTTCTGCTGAGTACAGCTCGCCTTGTGTCCGTAAAAAACTTGTTCCAGATGAACACTAATCAGTTGATCTGCACTAAAGAAAATGATCCGCTGAATCAAGCAACACAGCGCTTTTTACCTTAAAGCCTCCTGGCGTGCGGATACACCACATGACCCTGTTTTCAGCATGGCAAATACTACAATGACATAGGAATAGGTCTTAAGTTTAAATCGCTGGAGCTCAGACATACAGCACATGTTGCAGAATGACTATCAGTAATCCCGCTGCTCTGCATTGCTTCTGTTTACCCATGAAGATAAAGTCAACTCAGAACTAAATGCAGCTGCTTCTGCTGCAGATGTCAGGGCTTAATGGCCTTCACGAGTGTATAGCTCTGATTCTTTATGACCGCAGAGTCAGTAAGGCTGATCGGCTCTGTGAATATCATGTGGTGCCCTCACTGGGTCATGTTTGTTGTCTTTTAATGTATATCTGCACAGTTAAGCCGATTTCCATTAGTTGCAATGTCGCTCTCCTTCCTAAGACGTGCAAATACAAATACACACACACACACAAAGTTTGACTCCTGAAATATTGATCCTTATATGTACCCATAAAGCAGAAAAAGTGTCTTTATGTCTCGTGGATAAATCAGAAACAGTCAAATTTCATCCTTGCTGATAGCTGCACACTATATCTGACAGCCACACCATGAAATAAAACGTTTCTGCTGGCTGGATGTTAACTGGCCACATGTTATCAGAAACATTAGTAATATACTGTATATAATAACTGGTGTGTAAAAGAATATCAGTCAAAAGCATCTGTTTTTAAAGAGTCAGCAAGTTTGAATTAAAAGATCTTCTGCGCACAAAATACCATTAAATTGGTTAAGGTGTCACATCTTTTGTTGACATCTTCAAAAAAGTTGATTTTAGACCTTGCTTTTAAGTGGCTGGTTATTATCAGAAGTTGCACAAGATCCAAAAAGCAGCAGGAGAGAGTGTAACCCTACCAAAGGTGAATATAAAGTATGAGACAAACATTTCCTGCTAAGGCAACAGGCAGCGCTGGCAATGTTTAAGAGCCTGTATGCGGTTCATACCTCCAGCCATGGACACGGAAGCCGGGGCACTGGTCTCCACAGCGCATACAGGGCTGCCCTTGGTCTGGGTCCTCTTCCTCCTGCTGAAAACACAACACAAACCAACTTCAGCTCACGTCATATCCCCCATGGAGCGCCATTCACGCCTTTTGGCACAAGACAGAAGTTAGGTTAAAACAACACAGTTAGCAGCACGCACAGTGTTTGTTAGACACGGCACATCGTATTGAGTGAGTGTGTAGTGTTTCCACTTAATCCACAAGCAGAATGCACTTAGAGTCAGTCGCTTCAGCCTTTAAATCAGCAGTGTTTGGGGTGGAGTATGGTCTGTCTATAGATTTCCCATGTATTACTTGGCAGAGATATGAACCCTTAGAATGGTTGCACAGTACAGTGATAGACATGTGTAACATCTGTATAGATAAGTTGTATTTGACACAGCTTGTGACTGACAGCATATATAAAAAGAGAGTGTTTTCATGCTTATATACGCAACATGATTTTCTTACAGCTGAACGTACAGTGCAGTAATCTCTCCTGGATTCTGGTTTGACACCAAACACTGCAGCGGTACAATAACTATCAGTGCAACAAGGAACGAGGACTAAATCTTGCAGTGGGTGTGAAACCTGCTAGCTGCCTACAGACACAAAAAACTGTAAGTGATATCCAGAATTTGACATAATTAGCCCCCGAGGTAAACCTGTTTGCTTGATACCAGTCCTTACACTTAGCCGCACGGATATTCAGCTGTGAGTTTTAGGAATGTTACAGTGTGTTTTGTAAGTGATGGGACGTACAGAATAATGAGGGAAGTCAAATCTCAAAAATGCCTTTTGCCAAACGTGCTGAGCAGTGCATCTCACTTAGCCAACAGCAACTGAACGGCTTAGCACTAAACCGACGACTTCATATCTCACTTCTGATTCAATTCCTGCAGCCTAGCATATGTGTGTGTGTGTGTGTGTGTGTGCATGCAGACTATAGACTGCAGACACAGGCCCTCTTTTTAGCGATGAGAGGAAGGAAGCAGAGACAGGATGAGAGCTGCACCCTTTCCCTCTCCATGTAGTCACTTTGTCTCCACTTTCTTTTTCTATGATGCCTCAATTCTAGGGAACCTCTCTTAACTTCTGTGAAAAGAACTTACTTTTGACAGGTGAGAAAATGTGTCTGTATTATTAGCTCTTAATTAGCTTTTTTATTTCTCCTCTGAAGGGATTCTATTGTTTTCCACTCCACAAAGCATGTGCCTCATATGCTATTTTGTCTGTAAAAAAACCCCCAAAAAAAAACAGACCCCACAATTGTTGCCGTTTTGGCGAGGCTGTCAAAATACTTTCGCTCTTCTCAAACCCACGAACAGAATGCAGGACATAAAGATGTATAATTGTCGCTTGCGCACAGACGCTAACAGAGTTTAACGAGCAAAGCAATAAAATGCAGATATGTGATACAGCAAGGTACCTGTGCATACCTGCTCAGCTTTGTTTTGATCTTTCTTTTTCCAACCACACACACCTCAAAAGGACAACGGCTCTAACCACTAACCATCGCCAAGCCTGTTTTCCCATGCAGAGTTCTTTATGAACAAATATATATATATAACAACTGCAATGCATTGCTTTGATTAACACTGAGTTTGCTTAGCTTATCTCACTGATATCTGAGGTTGTTGTATGGGTTTGTAAGTGCTTTACTAATGCATCGAGAAACCACAGATACATGAACTGGGAGCAATTAGCAGCTTGCTTTCTTGTACTTTTGAACATAAAATCATTTTTTAAGTGTTTTCTTATTAGAAATTATTCCCCTTGAGTAGTTTTGTACACGTTTCCAGTGCTATTTGCACTGATGGCTATATCCAGTTCTGTAGGAACATGAACTAGTTAGTCCAGAATAGTCTCACATGACAGTGAACTATAATTTACATGCCGCTTTTAAATGCCTCACCGTGTGTTGTGCGCACTGGGATCTGTCTCGCTTATTAATCGCCACTTTGATTCACTTTTGATTGTCGTTAACAGAGCCAGTTGTGAGACAGACTAAGATGGACTAAATGAAGCGTACAGATGATTTCTGGGTGACTGGACCTTTCAGTTGTTATTAACTTAGGAAGGAGTTCCTGAGCTGTCACACACTGACAAGGTGACTGAGCCGGGGAGGCACACACTACAAAACGCCTGTACATTTAACACTGGTGTACAGCTACACTCCTAAATATTACATTTATTAACAAAGAATTAAAGTAAATAGCTGAAGGACAAAAACACCTTATGGAAATTGTAGCCGACCTGAAGCGATTACACTTCAGGATACTATAGGGTGTCACTGACTTTCCATTCATAGAGTGAAGAAATGAAATGACACTTTATATGTTCATGTTTTCAGTGTCATTTTTCTCAGGCACTCTTTGATCTGCTTTTTTTATTAGTACAGTTCACTTGTCAGTGCACAACATTTAACAATTCATCTTGACTGGACAATTTTAGGGAGCGGGATCAGCTCTAAGTTCTTTACAACATCATTTATAATTTCATTCTCCTTCTTGGGAAAACACATTCGGTAAGAGATGCCAAGCTAGCTGATATTGAAGGCTTGTTGCCTCTGAACTTGTCTGGTGGTGCTCTTAGAGTGATGGTCAGCCAAAACATAACCTCTTGACCCCAACAGGTAAGAGTCATAGGCATGAAGAGCCTCCGCCATATTTTTGAACTGCTTAAGTTTAAGATGGTTATGTTACACATGGGATTAGAAACGTTTAAGGTCTTAGGTTAGACATTAGATATATTAGGTAAGACATATTTAAATGAGGGTTTGCTGTAGGTCAGAGTAATCAATAGTCAGATCTCCGTCTCTGGTGTGAAGAAAATCTTACCAAAGAAATTAAGATAGCAAGACCTCTGGAAATGCAGAGACAGCCGTGAGTTTGAAAAGGCCCATATCTGGTTGATGAGATGGAGATCTGCCTACATTAAATTAAACTCAGCATAATGACTTAGACTAATTCTAAAACTGTTTGATATAAAAGTGATTAGGGGTTCAACATCATAGCACGGATGCTCACTCATTTAACATCAGATAGTAATTAAGAGTTAAGCACGGGTGCAATCATGACGTAATGAATAATGAAGGATTAGGGATCCTAAGAAAAGCCTTTACATTTACTTGAAATATTCAGTCCCGTTATATGCAAACAGACAACAAGAAGAGGACATCCTGGAGAGTTTTCACAACATTCAGTACAAGTTTGACAAGGTCACACACACTCCATCCAATTAGGTTCATTTTAAAAAACTAAATAACCAGGAGATCTGGAGGTCTTATCTGTAAACATATCCAAAGATGCATAAAAACCTGTCAGCTTGGTTCTAATTAACACATCATGTGATCACAAACTAGATTATGAGATGAGAAAAAAACATCAACATCCCCCAGCTGCTGTTGTTTTCTCCTTGTTAAATACAGAGGTTAATGTAAATAGGCAGGAACCTTTAATTTACTCCTTAATGACTGTGTTTTGATGAAAGCAGAAAGGACAACCTTTCAGCCTTGAACATTAGCCGCTGCCTGTTAGTTTCACGTTTCCTTATCATGATGACAGTGTCCTATATGTCAAGGCTCCACAGAGACTTGTAGGTTTCATGTGTGTTTCCTTTCAGTTTTCCACAAAAGATAATGCGTCCTCAAGTTCGTGGCCCAACAGTGAGGTTCGCCTATTGTGCTGCAAGTGAAGGATGTGATGGGGAGTGGTGGTAGGAAGTTTCTTCTAAACCAAGCGTGGGTAAAGTAAATAATACATTCACAAGTTCACGTCAGCTCACATGGTCACACTCAGACCGGCGTCAGACTTTTCATATCGGCTCCTTTGTTTGCGCTAAGTGGGTATAAGGTTTAATCACATGGCGCTGCCTTGGTTTTGCTTGAGCTCTTTCTTGCTACCAAGTAACCCTGTTACCAGGTAATGGACAAACTGAAAGTGTGCCAGCTTTGTTATCTGACATCAGAAGGCAACTGCATTGGAGCGATTACTTACTGTAACTGTCTCAGAGGCATGTTTCATTTATTTGAGATGTTTCTGTCTTAAATTCATGATTATTTGAGTTCAAACAGCCATTAAAATTGATTAAAAATGTAATATGAATAAGATGTTAAAAGGGTAACATTGATTAAAATGTATCTAAAATATACAACCTTAAAATAATGTTTGGTTAAAAATGTAGTGCTCTTTATGTAAGGTTTTATTTTGATGTAGAGTGTAACGGGCCACATGACAAGAGTTTAGTTAAGGGCATAATTGTGGCATTATGGGTAAGAGCCAACAACCAAACCAAGCCAAGCCATAACCTTATTCTGCCCGTGGTCCAAAAGGTGCACAAGGTAATTGTGTTTCATTTGGTTTACATTTCGCTTTTACATGGACAATGTGATACATTTTCAGTAACTTCATTTGGTTTGATCACATTTCTGTTGCGCTAACATGTTTGGGCCTGCTTATCAACGGACGCTAGCTTGAGAGACTTTAAAATGACTGAGAGCTGCATATTTGAATCTTTTTATGTCTTTTATTTTCTTGTAGTTTTCATGGTGTCTGCTGACAAAAGAGAGAGAGAGAGACAAAATAAATCTTCAAAAGACATCTGTATGATGCATGGCCATTATTTCATTGGACCAGTGTAGCTATACTTACAATAATATAAGAGAATGGATAATTAATACACTTAAAGGATGTCATTAGGCCCGTACTAAATTCTAAATGAGTGGTACTTTTCAGGTAGGAGAAAAGCACTATAACACTTTAACCTAAAGAGTTTATTAACCTAAATAAGAGAGATGAATGAGACAGCTTTTGTCATTTTGGTTTTCCTCTCCTCAGTGTTGTGGTGTAGGAGGGGTTAAACATTAACAGAAGGGGTCAGAGGTCGGGGGCCTTTGCTGCCTTGGCATGCTGAGTAGATGCACCTCTCCTCACTGGACAGGATCAAACAGACAGCCTGCAGGCCAGCCGTCGCCAGGCCCAAGACCCCAGCTCTGTGGCACAACACTTCTTGTTGCTCTTATGGTTTATGCATCGCTGCTTCCTGCTGCCGAGGTCAACCCAAACAACAATGTTTAACAACTGGATGGGTTCAGCAAATACAAGCGTCATCGTGAGGGTTTGTCCGTGACAGCGCTGTTCTGAGTGGGGACTTTATGTAACGGAAGAGTTCTTTTGAAATGCTGAGAAATATTTAATACACCTTTTTCACAGCAGACATTTTGACTTGTTATAGCAGGAAAAGCACAGGTGTTACTAATGACATTAATGATGACAGTGAGCCAGCATGCACAATACGAGATCCCTGAAACCAAAGCAGCTAAATGGAATTCAGCCATCATCAAATTTATTATTTACACCTGCGCTTCTCCTACTGTGACGTGTCAAAATGGCCTATTGCTACATATTCAGCAAGTCAAAAAGGTATTCATTGCCAGAAAAAATAGCCCAATCTTGATATTCACCGACACACAGTAGACAGGTCAGATTTAGCTAACACACATATCCCAGGTTAAGTGCACATTGCCATACTAAAACAGAAATAATAAAAATAATTGCACAAAGAGTGCATAGAGTTTTGTCATGCTACAATTTGCCTGAGTATTGGCAAGTGGAATATGACAGCAACACTGTTTCTTTGATCAGTCTGTAATATCAGTTTTCTGTTAGCAGATCCGACTGTACATCCATCTTATCAATCATTGGGATAACAAGTGTTTCAACATCTTGAACCGCATAGTATTTTTACTGTACATTCTCTACATCTGTGTGTATATGATGAATATCTTTGGAAGTATATGATCTGAGACACTGTGAAAGACCATAAGCTTCATATTGAGCCCAATGGTGCTCTGGGCTTGGCCTCCGAATTGTATAGCATCTATTCTCAAATCCTGTATTATCACTTAATTTATAAAGCAGCCTAAATCAAAACGCTGTTCTGGAAATATCTGTTACAACTGCCTCGTGGCGGAGCAAAGGCTATATGGAGCATTTGTTATTCAATGTTGATTACATCATATTTATGATCTGACTTGCCATGTTTAGTCTATTAACGTTGGATAACAGGTTATATTGACAACATTACATTTAATTTGGGTATACTTATTAGAGCTGTAAAATAATATTTAATCTAAACTAGGCATGGATAACATAGTCGCTGAGACAAAAATCATTGTACTGATGTCCAAGGAGAATCATTCATTGTTCGTTTCATTCAGCCACAACAATCAGATGAATACACAAAATTATATTACTTAATTGTAGTGCAGTTGTCAGGAAAAGGAAGACAGATGATATCTAATCTCATATTACCAAAGCATAGACCATAAATCCATCTATAGCTTGCTCTGATAATGTGCAAATAACTTGAAGTTTGTTAAAAAAAATTAAAAAAAACCTACAGACAATATACACGTACCTTAACCACTTACAAGTGTTTAAGATACACTTGTTAACATCTGTCTTGTAACATGATACAAAACTCACTTTTCTAGTGCTGATGTAATGGAGTGTTGCATGAAATATTAATGATATTCATTAATACCTGAGTGCTGTTATTGTATGTGTCAGGTGGGAACAGGTGTCCTGAGTGTTTAAATAGTGTTAAAGCGCTTACACAAATGATGTGAGATCAGTATTAAATAGTAACACATGTATTTACAAACTTACTAACACAGAGTTCAACTAAGTTCGAAAAAAAAGGTATTATGGTCTGGTTTCCTATTAGACCATTAAGTCCACTTTGAATGTGAATTTTACAACAGATAGTGAGGTATAATTGTAGTTGGATTCACAGTCAAGTGTGCTGCAGAACCAGATGTTTCATGGGCACACAGCTGTTAGTCTGGTCCGAAAACAAGATTCATTTGTTCAGCAACCTGACCATATAGGCTGTGTTTTGGGCAAAAGTCCAACAAGAGCGTAATTTAACAGAGCATCAATTGTTGTTGTAATGAAAACCTGACAAAAGCTAATAAACATGTTCAGGTTACAGCTACCACATCCCAACCTGCTCAGGTAAAAATCTATGACGTAGTCTGACCCCTCCTGACTACCTGGGGCGCCCGAAATGACTCAAGAAACAAAGAATGTAGGACTTTCTGGTACACAGAATAATAAAATAATATAACATAGTTTATTTTAGTGTGGGAAAAGAGTGGGATATTTTTACAAAAAGCAAGTTACCGACACAAAAGCCAGGTGAAGGTGTGACAAAGTTCCGCTTGGGCTGTGTTCTGTGTTGGACTTGAATAGCCTACAAGTTCATTTCCAGTCTCCTATTACAGTGAAGCAGAGAAAGCCTTCAACACCTTAAAGATAATCCGAAAGTGTGTTAAAAGAAGATGGTATAACAGGTTTCTAAAAGTGTTTACTGAGTTGTGGAAGTCATTAAGAAATAAATGGGGGGAAAAAAATACACTTACCGAGCGGTTCGACCGTCGCTTTTTAGATCCGCGCAGGAACATGATGTCGGTTGGATGTTAAAAAAACACAAATGAGTTTCCAAGTGAACAAACGGGGGGAAGAAACACCGAGGTCTAAATGTTTTAAGTCACACAGTCTGTGTTAAACTACATGATGTTCCCCTCAGACTGCCACAGACTCCTCCTTCCGCCGCAGCTAACTACTTTGGCAACTCAACTGACAAGCTAGCCTAACTGAAAAATTTGACTTCCGGCTGAGCTTTCAACATAAAACACGTATTAACACCTATATTTGACATTTCTTGAGCAGAGACAAAATAAAAGGCAAATTAAGAAGCACACTTTTATCAAATACACATGCGATTATTTTATTGGTTTAGATATTTACTGCCAAACTCTTTTAATTCAAACTGATAACGTCCCTGCTTTTATCTTGAAGGTGTGGGCTCTTAACCGCCATCCTGACAGTACCTGGCTAAACTTGACGAACTTTACCTCTCGCGTCCATAAACCTGAACACAGGCAGCCGACTGTCCCAAACTGAGTTTGGCCTGTACTTCACCCAGACTACAAGGAAGTTACACACAAACCCTACTCTCTCGACTCTGTTTTAGAATCCCTCCTATACTTTTAGATTCATACCATGTTTAGTCTTTATTTATCTATCTACAGCATCTGGAAACATTCAGAGCATGGGAGGAGTCGCTTTAACTTCTGAATAAATATTTCCAAATAAATATTTTGACGAGGAGATATGAACACAGCTGTGTTTGGGGGAACGTTATTATTACACTCGGGCTGCTACAGCAGCAGCAACATGGGGAATTAGTTTGATAACAGTCAGTATGACCCCAAACAAAGGATTATCATTCCGCTGCAGGTCTTTAAAACGACATGGGCAACATACTGTAATGGTTATTGCGACAGAAAGGCAGCAGGGGAAATCAAAAGTAGAAAAGGATTTTCATAAACGCAATGCAATCTCAAAATGAAAAGAGACAGCATGCATAACTGTCTGCGATTTTCAAATGAGATTAGAGATCACAGATGCATGCTACACCAGGTCAGTAAAAATCCTGGCAGAGTGTAAAAACATAGTAGTTCCTGATATCTGAATACCAACAACCTGATGGGAAACTGGAGCAAACATCACCATAGCTATGTTGATATTTTCGCAATGTTACTCCCAGGTGATGGGACAGGAGACCTTTAATTTAGCAATTCATTTCAGATATAAGTAGCAGTCTGCTTCCATCTAGTGGCAATCTGATAGAAGACAAGTTAGAGCCCAAATATATCTAGCAACATATGCAATCAAATGAGGTTCTTATTGAATAAAGCTGTTATATTAATACAGTTATGTAGTGAGATTAGTGTTCAATATAAGCTACAAAAACAGATTTTCTTTGTAGTAACAATGGCTTTTATTTCCCAAACCAAGGCTGCTTTGACTTTTGAAATTACAAACTGCAGACTCTTGTAAAGCATGTTAGAAAAAAAATAATAATAATAAGGCAATGTTTTACTTGGACACATAACCACCAGAGGGTAGAGAAAACAGTTACAGATCGTATTAAAATTGTGATATTCACATCAAGTCCAACTATGTGATTTTTCTTTAGAAATTGATTTTTCATCGTCTGCCTCATCAAAAGAGAACATGTACTCAAAAAAACATGAACAAATATAAAACAAATAAACTGTATCATTCTACTGGACCGCATAAAATTTCAAAAGAAAAATATTCTGTACTTTAAAAATGTGTTAAAAATGTAAAAAGGAAAAAAAAAAACAACCTGAGCAAAGTGAATAGGTGAAACTGGAAGATGACACTGTATTTCGCTGTCTAAGTACTTGTACTCCGTGCAATGACAATAAAGTTGAATCTAATTCAAATGATAAACAGGTGGTTGATGGTTAATGGACTTCTAAAGATGCAGACTAAACTCTGGCTCATACAAAACAGCCAAAAGATTGCTAGTCAGGTACAGTAGGCCACTTCAAATGTTTAAGATTCGGGAAAAAAAGATGAATAAGAAATGGTTAATTTGAATGAGACTTTAAGGCACTGTAACACACAGGGAGCACTCTAAAGAGCAATGATTAAATAACATAGAAGGAAATATTTGGCCAGCTGAGAAACCTCACTGAAAATACAGAAAACACACAAGGAGAGCAAAGTTATGATGTTAAAACAATTCCTTCACATGTCAGTTACTTCTAAAGTCCAAATGAGACAGTTACTACTTACTACAGCAGTCCATTAACAGTAGATGTGTGTATTAGACAAGCTGCTTGATGACACCAACCCTTGCCTATTATTTACAGTTTTCCCTTTTTTAAATCAGTGGTACATTGAGGTTGGAGTAAAGGTTTGTGAGGGGAATTCCTCATGTAGTAGACACATTTTTGTCTAACATGCAGGCACAGATGTACAGTACAGTGCCACTCACTCTGGCTACATCATTCTCCTCTCAAGCGCAGCCCTAAAAGAAATCTCTTGTCTGTTCACACCATACGGTGGCATTGATTAAACTGTGACCTGTTCATTTTTTACTGTCCATCGTCCTCTCTGATCCACTCTTACGTTAACTTCTGCACAAATTCCTCTTTGTTCTTCGGCTGCGATCGTGACAGAGGTACATGTGTCTTGGAGTGTTTAAACTCTGTCATCTGTAAAGAAGAAAAAAACACGCAGTACGTATGAAATAAGGCAGATTATTGTCCTATAGAGCACATTTTGAGTGTATCATAAAAGTAAATATCTGTTGCTCTCACCGGTGGACGCTGCCGTGTGCTGGCTGGTGCTCTTGACTTGCAGGAAGATGGTGTAGGTGTCATAGGCAAACAGCAGACCAGCGATCAAACCAAATACCTACGAAACAACAACTCAGGATAAGAAACACAATAATAATCAAATTCAGTGGTCAAATAAAACACCTCAAAGTTGGTTAATTAAAAAAAATAGAAATACTTAAAAAATACTGTAAGGTAGTCGTAATAAATCTCTGTTACAGAGCTAAAGCCAAGTGCAGACTACAAGACTTTCAAAATTGTTGTGCTTCTCATACCAGAAGATATTTTTAGTCCCACAGTGTTGTCATGTTGACTTGAGGGTGCACAAACTGCATAACTGATCTCAGACAAGATTATTCCACTTTGAGAAATCCACAACAGGAGACTGAATGCGATATTCAGTAACAGATAACAGTCACTGTGTCAGTTGTTCAGGTGCAGATGTGACACATTCAGGGTTCGTGCAGCTTTTTCAGAGTACCATTTAAGAACTTTTCAAGCACTTTCAAGGTCCCTAAACCACAAATTTCCAGACTCTCGAATGCCTTTATCGTCACATCTAAATTGTTACTATAAATGCCAGGAGACAACAAACACATATGACGACGGGATCGTTTCATTTCAAATATTAAAAGATTGTTGGTTTACATGAGTGATTGAGTAGATGATGAAACACCATATTATGTTGAAAAACAGGCATTTTTCAAGGAGTATATTCGAATTCAAGCATATTCCTAATCTTGAAAACTTAACGGTTAAAATTAAGCAGGCTGGGTTTACGCAAGCCACAAGGAAGGTTGTGGTGGGGAAAAGAGATTTACCTTTACCTTTACAGAAATCTCACTGACATCAGACACAGTAGAGTGAGCACACCGCACAAATGTCGAGAGTAAAATAGTTTAGGAAAAATGAATAAACTGGTAAAAAAAAAATCAACTAAAAATCTGATTCCTTGAAAGAATTTGACAAAAATAATATTATATGTCTTCAATCTAATTGTAAAAGCAAACAGAGAGCGGGAGCTGTGGTTTGTGTTGTGATCAACTTGAATTTGAACTTGACATTCAATTAATTGTATTACCACTGCAGGCTTCACTCTTTTGATATTGTGTTACTACATTTACTTCAGTATTCTAGTAAAACATGAACACCATCTTCACTTCAACCTGCTGGACTCAGATCTGCTGGACCTGCTACACCGTCATTCTCTCTCTCTACTGGTTGCGGTGGCTTGTGTATGATTTGTGCATTTTTGATGCGTCTAATGTCACTCCGTCTCCTTTTCATTTCCCATGAAGCTCGATTAATGACTCATATTGCATTCATAATACAATTAGTGGTTGTACGATGCACTACTTTCAATTGGTGTGTCCACTGCTTCCGGTTTCCCGTGCACTCTAAATGGACGCCACTCTTTTCTCGTCTCAGACTCATCTCCAAGGTGCTCTAACTACAAGTGCATCCTGTTTATGGCTATGATAAAAATCAGACCTGTTTGAAAACAGCTCACAGCAAGGCGAAGACATGTCTCTGAACCGCTTGAACCAAAGGACCAACTTGGTGTCATCTTGGGAGGTTTTTGTCAGGCAAATTGTGGCAAACGTCTTGTAGTCTGCACTCGACTTAAACAGGAAGGAAGCATGAAATATGAATTGAGATGACGATATTACTCCATACTGACGAACTGCCTTCCCTGACAGTTTGTGTGTTTGGTACTTTCGGTTTCCACACCTACTATACAACTGATTCAGATAGATAATGGTTGTCAAAACAAACAACAAAACTTGCATACGAACAGTTTTAGCATTCAGTTCACAGCGGCTTTACTGACCCCGCCTGCGATACGAGCGCCGTCCCCGGCCCCTCCAATCACACAGATCAGAGAAGTGATGATGTAAAGGACGGCGCCGATACCAGCACGAAAAAGATCCTGCACAAAAGGAGAGAAGCATAAGTTGAAGCATTGTGCAACCGTGCACAAAATGTGTGTCAGTGTGTGCGCGCTGTAAGACACGTAGAGGACTCACGCTCCAGACCCAGTTGACCACTTGGATCTGCTTGTCCATCTCCATCATGAAGATGCCGAAGAAGACCATGGCGAAGATCATCTCGCAGATGGCCACAGCGGAGTAGCCTCCATACAGAGATGCAGCGTAGCAGATGATGATAATGAAACTGATGAGCTAGGAGTGATCAAAGTGAAAAGAGGGGGTGGGGAAAAGAAAAAAAACAGAGAGATGGATGATTTTGACCTCAGAAAGGTGAAGATATCCCAGAATACATAATAAAACAGCATAAAGATCAGTTCACCTGAGAGAGGACTAATGATCGCAGTGCTCAGTAACAGAAAAAGATCTGTGTCCACTCAATAGCCAAGGCCAGTCAGACAGTAAATCACTCCAACAAAACCATCATTGTTTCATTTACTCCAGTCAGCTCACAATTCAACATCCACAGAATAACAGCCATTTTTGCCAAGAAAAAATATTTTCTACACATAAATACTGTTAGAGGGAGACAACTGGATGGATTACAATGCACTCTGTCAGTCAGTCTGTCTATCACATGCCGCGCTCTTCTTAGATTTACGGCACGTGTTTGTTCCATCCAGATCATATTTTTCCATATGAGGGAAAGAAGTCAGCGTGCATTCTTCTCAGTCCATTCCACTGAAATGCTGCCAGTGTGGAGAAATCATAAACTCAGGCAGCCCACGGCCCTGAACCAGTATCAGCCCCCCCCCCCTCAATACTGCTATTGTTGCTACCGTCAAACTGCGTGGGTGGTTGCATTCACACAACATATGACAGCTGTGAAGGAGTGGAAATTTCAAATAGTTACACGTCCATAAGCCTTTTTAAGCCTAACAATTTAATTTACTTGAAGAGACTAAACAGCATTCATTTTATTGTCCTTTTCTACAACATAGATTTGGTGCACAAAATTAGCTTACCAACTGTGACATATATGTGTATTTAAAATTTGTATATTCTGGAAAGATTGCACAGCCACCGACTGTACACACTGTGCTAATATACACTTTAGGGCTGCAACTAACAACTATTTTTATCATTGATTAATCTGCTGATTATTTTTTTCAATTAACCGTTCGGTCTGTATGACATCTGAAAAACTGTCAATGTCTTTTTTTGTTGTCCCAACAACAGTCCAAAACCCCAAAATATTCAATCGAAAATCAACCGATCTTCACATTTGAGAAGCTTGAACCATTAATTCTTTGGCATATCAGCTTGAAAAATGACTTAAACGATTATTAAAATAGTTGCCATTGAATATTCTGTTGATCAACTTATCAATTAATCGACCAATCGTTGCAGTTCTGATACACTTCAGCATTTTCTGTCATTGAAATTTTACAATTTATATTTTGTTTTCCTGTTTTTACTCCTCTTAGCTGCATTTCACTGCACATATTGTAACAGCATGTCACAAATCAAACCTTTGAATCCTAAATCTTCTATGAAAGGTATAATTAAAGAATTAAATTAGAATAAAAATGATAAACATATGATCCACCGAACTGAAATCCAGTGTTCTAAGACATTTATCTGCACTGTTTTCTTGTCACAAGTCAAATAATTTATTCTTCTTACTAAATAAATTTGACTGTGACTCTGATGTATTTTAAAAAAGCTCGTCTTGCACATTGCAATGTTTTATTCTCAGACACAGACAACTCGGTGGCGAGTGTCAAATCACTGCAGCCTATATGATACCGACACCAGCCCTACATCTGTCACTACTGCTTCCCTTCCCCTCCCCTCGCCTGCAACTGTTACACAAACGCGCAGCCAGTCAGATGCATCAGTAGTTCATGTGTTCTCGAGACTGGCACAGGCTGCCTCTGTAGAGTAGCGAGGGTGGCCGAGGCCAAGGTCCTACACAAAAGAGGCTCTATTCAGGCCAGAGCCGGCTGATCTGAGGGCAGCGGCTACTGAGGAGGCCGTCACACAGAGAAACACCCACTACACAAGAGTCCCTCAGAACAAGAAAGACTGCGAGATGTTGACACCTTTATGTTTTCCACACAGCGGCTGGATCTGTTTGCATGGTGGGTCAGCTTTAAAAGAACCCAACTAGGATCCATTCACATCAGTATAATGAGCTGCTCTTTTAAACTGAGTGGAGGGAAAATTGTCGTGAACGCTTGCTTGGCTAATTATAGTCAGCAGCAACATGAGAGCCAAGAGCTAGTCCGCGGTACAGAGGCACACCAAACAGCAACGGTTGCTAGGGAAGTCACTTACATTCTGGGGAGTTTTTCAGCACTTGCTGCGACTCACTTAAGCGTATACCATATGTGTCTAGCGTAAAATGGAAAGTTTACTTTCATTTCCAGTTCACTCATTTACTCAACCTTCATTCTCATCCCTCCCTTTTCTGTTGATAAAGACATTCTTCAAAAGGAGATAACCTAAAAAAAATGGTGTCCAGTCATAGGACAATGTCATATTCATAACATTAACAGCAGGGTGAAAGATCAGCTCAGTGCATGACTCATCCTGACTTATCGCTACTGACTTAACTGTGCCGCCACATGACAAACAGAAATTTGCGCTACATGGGTGTGTGACTGTGATCTGTATGTTGTTCTGCAGCTTCAAGTATGTCATGCCTCTGACAGCAGAATAAAAGACAAAACAAAATACATGTAATTTGGCGAGGAATGAAAACCTTGCTGTCAAAGGTTGCTGACAGTGTTTAGAAAAAGACATTTATTCCTTTTGACTTTTGGCTTATCCTCTGGAAGATTTGCACCTCATTAACCCCAGCTGCTGGGGTTAAATACCCTATTTCCTATTAGATTGGACATAATGAGTAGTAATGACATTTCTCTTCCTGTTTCACTCCCACAGCCCTCTCCCTGCACTGTCAACTATTTCAGACATCCACCATCGGAGGTGACTTCCTTTAGAGTTTACCAGGCTCCAGGAAAGATGTGAGTGAGAGAGGAAACAACAAACAACCGAGTGTGTCCAGTGAAGCATGAAGCTAACCATGAATGGCGCACCAGAGATGTGTGCTAAGCAAATCACACATTCTTTGTTCCCGGGACCAAACTTCACACACACAGGTTGGAATTTCCATTACCTCTGATGGGAGAAAAAAGGGAGTTTACAGTGGGTGGACCGCTGACCACCAACATCTGAGAGCCTGCTTTATAATGAGCTCATTGAGTTATGAGAGCAAAGCCTTTTTTTAAATCAGTGATAAAAAGTGCTTTCCTCACTTTTAAAAACTGGAAAAGCAATAACACAGTAGTACAGTAACATTTTCAGTACTTTGTAAGCTACTGTGAGATATGTGATAACGCTCCATTGCATGTGCCTGGGGCGAACAGGATAAAAATGCAGAACTTACAGTAAATAAAAAGGATTTAAGGTCATGTGTTAAGAGAACAGACCACTGTGAAATGCAAACAAAGGCAATCATGTGGAAAACAGTGGCCAGTGACAGTATAAATAAAAAGCTCTTCCCAAACAGGATGTGGTTGTACTTTGCCAGGAAGTGGGACACTTAAAACCACACACCTAACATACTCATTATTGGACTGAAGTGCTGCTCTGATGTTTCTATTCCCGCCTCTGTAGGTGTATATATTCCTGTTAATTAGAGCCACATGTGCAAAGACATAACGTGGAGAGAAAAAAAAACTCACTTTATGAGCCTTTATACTACAAGGAATGTGATATACATTGCATTTTCTCTTCACCATATTTGGGCTACTACTTCTCTTCCTACAAATAGTATGCAGCCTGTGGTAACAGTCACTGGGTCAAGTTAACCCATATGAACTTTCATCTGCCATTAACGCTCAGCATTTGGCTCTTTGGTGCCAAATGAGCAAACAGTGGAGCATAAGTGACAGGTGGAAACCCTTAACCTCTGTTCATGATCCCTCAACCCCCCTAGACCACATGCTTCTCATTCCCTGGCTAGACTGCTTCTCAAAAAGTGAGACAAAACAGCTTTAAAGAAGAAAACAGAGAAAATTGGTGAGAAATTAAAAAAAAAAAACACAACAAAAGAACAAAAATTTAGAACAAAACTTTATATGGCTGGAATAAGTCTTTCTCTATCTAGCCTAAGAGCGACAAAAATCAATGTAGCCTACATTAACCCACTTTACTATCTATGAAATATTGATTAGTTGCAGGCTACTTTAGCACACTTCACACACAGCATATTATAACCAGTTTTGTAAGCAGTTGTAAGCATTCGTAACAGAGCTGCACAGTAGCTAAACGTTACACGTTAGCTTGAACTTACTATTTCAGCTGCGAGGATAAACCCTTTCTGGGTCCTCACGTAACTTTTCAGCTTCTCCAGGCAGTTAGCACCGGGGTTGGACGACGTCGTATCAGCCATTCTGTAATAACTAACTTATTATACTGACAGTGTGTTGTATTAGAGCCTTATCGCCACTCGTAGCCGACGAACAGCGGTTTGAATAAACAAACTTGTCTTCTTGAGAACAGCCCCAGTGTTGGCCGCTGCTCCTGCTCAAGCTAGCTAGAAGTTTGTAGGAGGAGGGAGGAGGATGAATCAACGTCTCCGGCGAAAAGTCTCGCTGAAATATACCCTGGAGGAGCTCGGTCACGACCACAGCAGATCTGCAGGAACTCTGCTTTCTGGAGGAAGGAGTGACTGAGCTGAGGAGCTGACAGTGGGGCGTTGGCTTTCACTTTTCTCAAGGGGGAGCTGCTGTTGGCGCTCCAGGGCCGCTGGGACTGCCCGCTCTCGTGCTGCCTTCAGGTGCTCCTCGGAAACTCCTCATAAGACCTGTTGCAAAAGTGGTGGCTGATGTTTTATCGACCTACTAACCTTTTTCTTTTGTCTGACGTACCCCCACAGCCCTATCAGATGGGCCTAACTACCCCTTTATCATACCCTTTTGATAGAAGGGATGGCTTTATGGTATTGTTCAATGGTATTTTTTAGTAAGTTTGCATTTGTACTACTGCCATTTGGAGTGACAGAAACTGCAGTCAGACTACCATAGTTGGTAAACTATTGTGACAATAACTATAAAGATCAGCATCACACACATTTGTAACCTTACTTGTGTGTTGATTTTTCTCCTAAACACAAATATGTGGGTGTACCTATATTATCAAATCATAATTTCTATTTTTTTCAAATCAGCTGAGCTTCATAATTTTCCACATAGCCCCTGGTAACTGCAGAAGTACCCCTGGTTGGGAATCACTGTACTAACCAACAGTGGTGGTATTCAGTATTCAGATCCTTTGCTTAAGTAAAAGCACTAATACCACACTGTATAAATACTCTGTTACAAGTAAAAGTACTGCATTGAAATTAAATATATTCAAAGTATTAAAAGTAAAAGTACTCAATGCAGAAAAATAGCTTTTTGTTACTCATGCATTAATGTAAAAGCAGGGTTTTACTGTTGGAGTTGGTTGAGGTGGAGCTAATGTTTAACTGTTTTGTACAGGACTGCAACTAATGGTTATTTTCATTAAGGATTAAGCTGATGATTCTTTTCTCGATCAGTGGATTGATTGTTTAGTTTGTAAACATCCAGAAAATAGTCAGAAATGCTGTAACAATGCTTATTTTGTCCAATAATTTCTACAAAATTCAAAATTATTAAAAATAAATGGAAATATTTAAAATGATTAAATGCAGCAAATCCTAACATCTGTGAAGCTGGAACCATGAGAATTTGTTTTTTCATGGAAAATGTTTTGTATGTTCTGTATGTAAAAATCTTAATTTGTAAAGTAACTAGTAACTAAAGCTGTCAAATAAATGTAGTGAAATAAAAAGTACAATATTTACCTCTGGAATGTAGTGGAGTAGAAGTATGAAGTAGTATAAAATGGAAATACTCATGTAAAGTACACGTATGTCATAAAAGTACTGTACTTGCGTAAATGTACTTAGTTACATTCCACCACTAAAAGTAACTAGTAGTAGTAAGTACAGACTTACTTTGATTTGAGTAGTTCTTCCACCGTTGGTACTAAGTATTAGCAGCAAAATGTCAAAAGTAAAAGCACACATTATGCAGAATGGTCCCTTTAAGAGTGTTATATTATTATACGTTATATAATGAAAGACTATTATTGGTGCATTCACGTGTAAGCAGTATTTTAATGTCGTAGCTGGTCGAGGAGAGGCTAATTCCTACTGATTTATATACTGATGAGCAGTTTAATCTATAACAATGCATCATAGTTTATAAGATGATTATATGTTTTGTATGAAAAATATTAATCTGAAAAGTAACTGTAGCTGTCAAAAAATGTGGAGTAAAAAGTATAATATTTGCCTCTGAAATATCTAGTGAAGGAGAATAAAGTAGCATAAAATGGAAATTCTCAAGAAAAGTGCAAGTAAAGTGTACTTACTACAGTCCACCATTGTTCATGAGATGATACCTCCAGTTGCTCATATTTGTTCAACTCAGAATCGTGGAATTTCCAATAGTTACTGAAGGCATCATCTCATAATTGCAGGAGGATTCACAGGTCAGTTGTGGTTGTGATTCATGCAGCTTACTGTACTTACAGATTGTTATTTTAAATAGACAGTGAAAAGTTTAAATAGGACATTTATTTTAAAAAGACAAGATTAGCTTTGGCAACTACAGTTATACTATTAGACCTGCACACTAATAACAGAGGGCTCTAACCTTTGTGTGCACAGGCCAAACCATGGAAGTATTACATTACAACACATGATCATCATAAATTATTTTATGTGCATTATATCGATTCTGAGGTCTCTGTAGAAACATTACCCGCTCTATGATAGTCATTAGACTGCTTTAATTGCATTTTACACTTTAATTTGATTGTCCATTAACTGCAAAAAGGGTAAAAGAAAAATCAATTCAAATGGATTAACTTATCAACTTAAAGTCACTTTTGGATCACTGCTGTGTCTACAATGCATTTCGTAGTAGTAACGTGCTCAGTCTGTCTCTTAAATCTTGGTCTTCCTTGCATTATTTCTATGGACACGTCTTTAAAATTGTGAAATAAACTCTCAGATTTAGCTAAATGAGGGGAGGTGACTGAGGAAACCCTTCAGTTTATACCCTCCCGGAACCACTAGAGTGCCATGCAGAGTCCCCACCTAAAAACCACAGACTGGTCAAACTAACCTGCATGCTGGCCCACAGCCTGCCGGAAATCATGCTGTACTGAGAAATATAGGCCAGCTACAGATATATCTAAACGCCACCTGAATTTTAGAACTTTCTATTAAAACTGTAGGCTGCTATCACTAAATAGACCAAGCTTGTTCATCTTTATCTGTGTTGCTTTGCTGTGTTTTGAACACAGTATATTGTAGAATAGTGGTGTTTACTTTTTAGCTAATTTTCTGTTACAACTTATTCATAAAACTGATTATTGACATTTTGAAACGTACTTTTAGTGAACCGAACTCAGCCAAGTAAACGAAAAGACAACTGCTATGAACAGAAGTACACATTCTAACCTTCAACAGAATAATTTCAAGTTTATTTCATTTAGTTTCACATGGATCCCATATAATAAGAATACAACAGAATTCTGGAGAGTCTTGAATATTTTGTTTTTCTCTGACTTATCATTATCATAAATATTAATATGAATACATCATACACAATAAACACAGCACTATCCCAAAGGCGTAGAGAGTACCACAAGACATCATTCACCACTAACAACAGAGTATATTTCATTTCAGCATATTTATAAGAGCTACAGTGAAAGAGAGAGAGAGAGAGAGAAAGAGGTGGGGGCACTAGAGGAAGAGAGAAAGCCAGGTGCTTCTACACCGCATGAATCAAAGAACCCTGATCTAAAAAAAAAAAAAAAAGAGTGAATCCAAGGCTGTGCAATGGATCAATATACTGGAGATGGACAACAACTCATCCTGATGATGACTGGGGAAGCAAAACTACCGATCAAGACACATCTCGTACCATTTGGCAAACACGATCTTGTATATCCAAACAGAGGACTGGCAGTAGGACAGGTGTATTTATATCTGGAAAGAAGTAATTATTGCAGCACTTACTTTGTGCTTTGAGTAGAATATAGCAGAGCTGCTGTATGTGCTGTGCAGTAACCACTACCACCACCACCACCACGGCATTACTGTCTAGTCTAACTTTCCTGCAGTGTTGAGCCTCAGCCTCTCAAATATGTTTAGGGATGCTTTAGGATATAAGGATGCATGCAGTAATTGGCTTGCCTTCAGAAAGAGACGAGAAAATAAAGGATTGAGGATGCAGGAGAAGTATATATGGAGACATATTGTTCAGACGGCCTCATAATAGTATGTGTTTACTATGGATTAACCAAGGTCTTTAAAGTGTAGTATACTTTATTCTCATTTACCTACTGTTCTTGTTAACGTGAGTATGTACATCACTGATTACAGTGTGATAGAAACACCAGTTAAAAAACTATATGACTCTGTCTTACAACTTTCTGGACCACATGAAAGGCGATCAAAACAGGACGAGGTTCATTGACAACATTTTGATGCCGTTACATAAATCCGAGCAAATAAACACACGTTGCTAAAACTTTTGTTCACTGTCCTGATGGCACACTATAGCAGTTTCCGAAACAGCACATATGCAAATATGAGATGCTACCATGCTCACTAATTTTTCTTAACCCTATATGCAATGTTTCGATTTTATATGTCAGGATTTAAAATATTCTGTGTATTACAAGAGTTCATCCTTGCTTGACAGCGATGTTTGATGGAAAAATATATATAAAAACATAAATGAAGTTGAAACAACCTAGTTAAAACCCACTCTTATCATCTATTCACTGTTATTACTAAACATTAATCTTTCTCTCCTCACTTTTTATATATCAGTAATTCTCTTCTTTCAGTATTTGCCATGATATCTTCAGCAGCCTTTACCCTGTTTATTAAATCCTGTCAATTATGCTGATCAAATGAAAAAAACATAATGAGAAAATAAAATAATAAAAAGATGTTCATAGATTCTGAGATGGATAAATAAAAACATCATTGTGGTATGAATAATCTAAAGGTATTGAAGGGCAAAGGCTAAACTATGTGAGCTCCTATACAGAACCAAAGTAAATGCAATTGAATAACTCTGTGCTCAACATTTGTTGTATAACAACTTATATGGAGTGCACAATTATTCAACTGTGTACATATAATCATATATATCAGCATGTTGATATTTACACAGCACAGACAAATACATTCTCCCAAGTTAAATATTACTACAATTTTTTTCCTTCATAAATGTAAGTCATTACAAGATTTCTCTTAAATGTTCGTCAACGAATGTTTTGGTATTTGTATTCAAGTTTTTCTCGTATAACCAAACAGACAATCCACTGTTGTCTTCTACAGTTAAATACATCACGAGAATAAACATCATGTTACAGCAAAGACCCATTTCTCCCCTAATTTTTACCCCCCGACATCCTGCTCCCCAGTGGTGTTCCCCCTCCCCAGGCCCCACCAGTTTCTGCCCTCCATGCCTCCCTCCCTCTGCCTGTCAACTCACAGATACACAAACAGACAAACAGAGGAGTGTGGAAACGCAGGTGGTGGTTGAGAGCCACCCTCCGAAATCACAAGGTCACCCTGAGGAGAGGAAAAAGGTAGAGAAGCGAGAGACAGAGGCAAGGAAAATATTAAACAAACAGCAAACGCATGATCACATGAATCACATGTTGAATATATAAACAAAGCTATAACTCAACAAATATGGCATATTAAAAGCTGATATTGACACTTTTGAAATTACTTTCAAAGTTGCAGGTGGCACCTCTTCTGTGATGATATTCAGTAAATATTAAGTAGCTATAGTCATGCCAGAAAATGACAATGGCACTGTATATATATGTAATGCTGTTAGGTAATATGTGTTAATGTTATATTGTATATGTGGAGTAAATATGTGGTACAAGCTATTAAAGCAAGGACAAATTGAAATTTAAAGCCCCTAAAAGAATGGTTTCAGATCTTATGTATTTCTCTACAACATTGAATATTCATGATTAAATAAGCAACAAGCAAAGGTTAAGTTCAGAAAAAAACATCTTTAGTTCTTTTTTTAAAGAGTTAAACACTCAACAAATTTGTGTGGGTGTGGTTTAATCAGGTTTGATTGACATTGCTGGCAACATAAACAAACAACCCCACAAGTGTCGTCACATTTTGATTTAAAATGTTGCTAAAATCTGATTGGTGCATGGAGATATGTGACATCCTCTTTTTCCCCATTGAGCTCCTCACACTTGAAACCAGTGAGAAGAGCACAGAGAAAAACACACAAAAAACGAAACTGTTCAAACTTTGGCAGATAATGTGTTCATGTAGGATGCCCTCACTCATGGTAAAAAGCTGATTGAGAAAATTGTTGTTTTGTTTTTTTAGGGCCGTTAAACTAGCACTGAAACAACAGGTAAGAAGTCATAAAAGAAGACAGGATTTAGGCAAACTGCAGGTATTCAGTGTAGAGAGCAGCTTAAAAACCATAAGTAAAAAGCAGTATCTTCCATAGTGAACCCTAACCAATGATGGTAAAAGCTCTGGCAGGACATTTCTAAATCTTTAAGGACTGAGTGCAGTTTGGGCTGATCAGGCAGAGTATCATACAGCCTCAGAGCACTACATCAAAAAGCTCTTTCACCCATAGTTTTAAGACTGTCACAGAAAAGGGCAAATAGAGCAGGTGAGTGCACATAGATGGACGAGATCACAGAGTTACTCTACAAGCAGGACTGTACCATGAACTGCTTTGCAAGTCAGACATTTTGTACACCATCCATCTACCCCGACCTCCTTATCACGCAACAATGTCATGCTCCATTCACCTTTGCTACTGAACATAAACATACTCTGTGTCAATGAACAACCATTGCTGTCATCTTTCTGGAGAGGACAGTCATCATTTGCACAACTGCAAATGAGAGATCACTTGTCAGGAAAATGTAAATATGGGTTGTTTTTAAAGGATAGGTTCAGCGACAGAAGAATATTTCTTTTAATGTACACATGGGCATGTGAGCAGGGTTTTAAGACAGACTTGAAAAATTGTGAACTGATCTTTTAAGCCATCTGAACAAACAACCAGTGCTGTTTTTCTGGAGTTTGTGAGATTGTAGAGATACTGGTACATTCATAGTATCAGTTAGAAGGGTCATGTTGTTTTCTTTGCTGGAAGCTACTGTCAATCAAAAAAATACCCAAAACCATCCACTTTTCAGTAGTTAGATTTTAGAAAGTTAATGGAGCATCATCAGATTTTGTAAAAATGTACATTTGTGTGTCATCTGCATAGAGGTAGAACTGCGCCCATACTTCCTGATCATGTGCCCAAGAAAAAGCAATCAAAAGGCTCCTACTGGACTAAAATATTGACATTAATGTTAAATTGATATCCAGCAGATATCATTGTAAGCCTCATAAATACCGCCATTACACAGTTAACCCTTAAATTGTGCTTAAAATGAAAGATTAGCTTAGATCATTACCTCAAAGACATACAATAATGTGATCTATTTAAACCTATTCTAACCAGCTGATATGTTCTACATATGCTTACACTCACCATCCTGCAGCTGTGGTTTGGCTGGACAGGCTCACATTTGATTAGAGTAGGAGGTGGGCTGCTGCTCATAGCCCTGGCTGTAACCTCCCTCCTCATTGTAGCCTCCCTGCTGGCCGTACTCTGGCTGGTACCCTCCCTGGGAGCCGGCGTAGGGGTCCTGCTGACCGTAGCCTGCCTGACCAAAGGAATCGGGGGCGGGCTGCTTTTCCTGCGATGGGACGTATGTTCCAGAGAAGGCAGCCATCCAGCCGGTCTCCTTGAACACAAACCACAGATTTCCTATCCACAGGATCAGGTTGATGAAGCCAAAAGCCTGTGGAGCAGAGAGGTATAAATTAGTGTTTCTGTTCTCATATCAACTCTTTATATAGTTTCGTTCAGTATGAAACATCTGGGACCTACCACAGAGGTGTTGAGGCCGGAGACCTTGGGGTCGTAGACCTCACGGCAGCGATTCTCTTGCTCGTCACAGGCTGAAATGAGAGTGATGACCCTCTCTGGATCGGTGGCTGTTTTCACATCTGACAGGCCTTTAGCCCAAGCACATGCGGACACCAGCCACATGAAGGCAAATACCGCGGACACAACAAAGTCCTGGGGATCAGCAAGACAACATGATCACTTTTACTACAAACAACAACAGCTAGATATTAACTGTAACACCAGTTGTAGGACTTGTATGCCAAGAAGATGTAAGACATAGATGAACTCACAATCTGGGCCCCCTTGCAGTTTTCACGGTACTTCTCCAGTATGAAACAGTACACAGCGAGGGCTGCCATAGAGTAGAGGAAGGAAAAGACGCCGATGGTGACAAAGAACTCAGCTGAGGAGGAGTAGTCCCCGACCAGGAACAGACGTTCGGGGTTCCCTCCCTTACAGGTGGGGGCATCAAAGTAAACCTGATGGAGCCTGAGAACAGCAACACAAAGAGAGAGAGAGAGAGAGAAATAAAAAAAAAAGTGGAAGTGCAAGCTAAGATAGAATATGCAGCTACAGCCAGGGGACGTTAGCTTAGCTTAGCATAATGACTGGAAACAGGGGGAAACAGCTAGCCTGGCTCTGTCCAAAGGTGACAAAATACACCTACCAACACCTCTAAAGATCCCTAATTAAACGTCACATTGTGGTTTTACACAGGTTTATGTGCTGGACTACAGCAAGTCTTGGGTCAAAAAATAGTCCAGCACATAACCCCCAGTAAATCCACAACTTGTGGTTTTTACTCTTTTGTGGGCTTTTTTTAAAGTTTTGAACAGAGCCAGGCTAGCTGTTTCACCCTTTATGCTAAGCCAAGTTAATCACCTACCTGTTGTAGCGTCACATTCAGCAGACAGACATGAGAGTGGTATTGATCTTCTCATCTAACTCTCAGCAAGAAAGCGAATGTGTGTGAAATGTCCTATTATAATCACTCTGATTTAGGCTAGCTTTTTTAGCTTGTTAACTAATCTAATGATTGTATAAATTAGGAATATAGGCCTATATTTGCTAATTCCTTGTAAAGGTGATTTTTAAATCAGATCTTACTTGTACTATTACATACTAATTGGCATTACCATCAATAAGATGAACTTCCTCCTGAGTGATTTATTTTTAGACGTGTGCTGAATGTGTATTTACAGTTTGTAAGAGCCTACAGTTGTATTTTCTTTCCTATTTCTGCTACAGTGGTGACAGTGACTTGTGAATGACAGAATACGTACCTGAACGGATATTCAAATTCTACTTCTATGCCTAGGTTGCTCTCGGACCGGTTTTTACACTCCACGCTCATCTTGAACATGCCAGAGTAACTGCCACATGTCGAGAAGGCGAAGATTGCAAAGATCTGCAGGGGAAAGAGGAAGGAAAAGACATTGAAAATGTGACAAAACACCCAGTGACCTTCTGACATTTCACAGACAAACTGTGAAAAAGAACACAGAATACACCAAGTTAATATTTTAAATCACACTCTTCCTCCATGACTGGCTGATCACATACTGAATTCAACAGTACTCCAGTTTAGTTCAGATAATGTCATGGTGTAAACAAAGAGCTTCAGTGTAAAACAGGTGAAAGCTGCAGACTGTGCTTTTACCACCTGCAATGTCAAAAGCAGACTGGCACTCCACCAATCATGGCGAGCTGCTGAAAAATGCACACAGGGTGCAAATCAATGCAGCGTTATCACCGAGTTAACACAGCGAGGGTTGCAACTGTTGCCACGGTTACCATTACAATTGGTTGATGTGGCTTTTCTGTAGATGTTTTTATTGTATTTTGTGGCACAACAGTGATTGTGCGTTCGTTCAGAGTCTGTGACTTCAGGTGCACACAGCTCAGTCTTCCCACTCACGGTCACGTAAACGGCACAAACAGACGTGCGTGGAGATAATCTCACACTCTCTCTCTCTCTCTCTCTCACACACACACACACACACACACACACGCACACACTGCAGATTAGACAAATCAGACTATTTTTACCACACCCTCCCTACACTGCAGGCCAGATCCGATTGGATGGAAAATCCAACTATTAATCTGACTGAGGTGCTCCACCATCTGTCACCGAATACTCAGCTACAAGCTACTGCAAAGCCAGTCACAACACACACACACACACACACAAACACACACAATCAGTTCCCTCTTAATTCTAGTCTTGTAGTACTCTTTACTTGCTGCAGGCATCAACACACTAAACTATTTACAGTAATCTTTTAGCTAACGTGGGTCGGAGGCCTTCCAACAACCTTCCTGTTGTTGGTAAAAGGCTAATTAGCAGGTTTTAATAACCAATGCAAATGACTGTAGATGTGATGAAAGTGGCAGCATTAGTGTGTGAGAGAGGGGGGAGAGAAGACTGCTGATAAACAACACAGTTTATTATAAATTTCAAGCAATGAAAAAGTAATTTGCCATCTGCAGTAGAGCTTATGAATTAAAGCTATGGACACGGATCTTGCAAATCTTTGGAATATTTGAGTTTCATTATATGTTTGTGCCTGCATGTCTTGAAATCAATACGATTATAAGGAAAGCCCGGCAAAATGTGTGATTTCCCTTTAAACCCAAAACAGAATAATAGGATGTAATGCTGCAGAACCTGTGCAATTACTCAATACCTACAGCATGTGCAGCGTGTCACAACTGCAGTGTCGGCACAATCCTTCACACAGTGCACATTGTGGTATATTTTATTCTAAAATATATATTTCATCCATCTCATTCTGTTTAGTATAACTGCCTTATGGCACTGCTGTGGCTGTTTTTATTTTTAGGATAAATTCCCGGTGTCCATATCATTCAGATACAGTTAGAGGTTAAGATATCATGAGAGGGATCAATATGGAGACCAACAACATTTAGTGTCCCAGCTGTACATTTGGGGTTTGCTCTCTTCTTCTTCTTCTGCACTGAGACATTTAGGATATAATGAAAACTAATGAAGGCTGGATTCTCCTAAAGTGATGCAGTGTTATGAGTCAAAGGATTTGGATCACACTGGTATGAGAAATCAATTGGGGGAGCAGCATATTTACATGTAGATGAATGTAAATATATCAATTGTTCATACATTCTTGAATAGTTTTACTTTCAGATGGAAAAGTAGCCTCTTAGAACATTATTAGGCTACCTTATCATAAAACAAAATACACAAAATACAGGACCTGATGTAAATGTGAAATACGTTCAAAAGTATTGTATATTTAATAGTAATTTAAGTGAAGTAACAAACCTAAGAGTCTACAGCCTGCTAGCTGCTCTATGAGGCTGTACATAGGCACAGAGGTGAAATGCGCTGAATGCTAATGTCAGCATGCTAACATGCTGTTAAGCAGGCAGCCTATAATATTTACCATGTTCAGCATCTTAGTTTAGCGTGATAGCATGCCAACATTTGCTAATTAGCACTAAACACTGAGGCTGTGGGAATGTCATTAGTTTTGCAGGTATTTGATCATAAAGTACTGACGATGCTAGATGAAAAGCTAAGGGATCACCAAAGATATTACAGTTCATCCTGAGGGGAACATGAATGTTTGTACCAAATTTCATGACAATCCACGCAACACCAACCGACACTTCCACCCCTACAGCCACGCTGCTAGCACGGCTAAAAAAAAACCCAGTAGTGAGGAAAGCGAATCTAAACGGGAGGCGCCACGCCACAATTAAGAGTTGTACTTTTATGGTGATAGATGAGTGGAAGGAGGAGTGATGGAGGAGGAAGAGAGGGCCAGCCAGACTGAGAAAAAGAAATGGTGGCACACTGAGTGTTAGGTGCCATGGTAACACTATTGGCAGCATCACAGAGTGAGGAGGCAGAGGCTGGTTTCTACCCCTCCTGGTATGCTGGATGGTTGTCAGCTCTTCTGTGCTGAGAAGATACACAATCTCACACGCTCAGACACAAACGATCGGTCTGCTACAGCTTTTCTCACACTGTCCGTCTGTCTTTCTCTGTGAAAACGGATCCCACACATCAATAAAAATACCGACTGCAGAGCCCGACTGATTCTGGATTTTTGAAGCAGATACTAATATTGATATCTGAAAGGTAGAAATATCCATTAACAATATATCGGACAATATTCTCTTATTTCTTTTTACCAACATTAACATTTTTAGGTGTGGGGTTTTTTGTTACAGTTGAAAAATAAACTTGTCAGTGCTCTCTGGTGAGCAAACTACGTTTCTGTTCTGCAGTTTCTTGTTAGTTATTGGCAAACATATACGCCAATACCGATAAATCTTAACTAAACTAATATCAGCTGATATACAGGCCTGGCCAATTCATCTTGTGCTAGTCAATATACTGTGTTAATATAAAATACCTTCAAATTTGACTATTTTATGCCAAGAATATCAAATGATTTCCTGGTTCATATGCAACTAAAAGGAGGGTTAGCAGCTCCTTACATGCCGACATACAGCCAAAAGCACGAGAGTGCAGAAATAAACACTAAGCCTTCACCAGAGGCCCTGGAGTAATAACCACAGAGGGTCACCAGTGTCTGAACAGCAAAAGCCCCTGAGCTACAACAAAATCAACAGCTTTTATTACACATTAGGGACCAAAGTGAATAAGACTCTCACAAACAGCCTTTTTTATGTTTGCTGGGAATGAGTCAGAAAGTGAAATCTGAATGCAAATTAAATTCCACATAGCAGTGCCCATCCTGTAGCGGTAGAGGCAGGCAGGAGGCTGTTTGCGTTCTCGGTGGTTGAGCTCCACATCAGCTTTATTTGGGAACTCAGTGTCTTTCAACATCCATCAAATCTAGGCTCTGTCAGCACTATTCCCCAGAGACAGAAAGAGAGAGAGTGAGAGAGAGGGAAGGGTGTGGTGTGGGGTGGGGTGGGGAGGTGGGCAAAGCTACATGAGTCACGCATACTGAACGTTGTTTAAATCTCCCACATGTTGCAAAAATGGTGCTCAGAAGCTTTCGCAAGTAATTTTCATCATCAAATGCAGATCTCACATCCTCAACCCACAGACTTCACTGGTCTCAACTGATCCAATCCATTTCCATTTACTCCCATCTCTCTAATTCAAATATGTATATATGAACACTGCTGACAAAAAAAAGCATATTGCCACATACTGACTGCAACAAAAAGCCAAAAAAGGTTTGATTCTACTACACAGAAGCATCTTTTTCATCGCTGCCTGTTTCCACTGAAAGGGGGGTGGCTCCTCTCTACCTTCCTAAAAAACACTGTGTTGCTGGTTCTGCATGCCCATATTAATCCAGAAAAGGCAGCAGCTCCAGCAGCTCCTCCTCTAGTCTGACGCTGAGGCACGCAGGCACTCTGACAGATGATTCATGGGCCCTGGCCTCTTGAGCGAGGCTGCTGATTGGTGGTTGTGCTCGTTGTGACCCAGGGAGGCAGCGATGAGGTGCTGGCACACTCACACAGCTCCAGGGAAGGACTACAGAGTCATGCAGTACACTCATGCCTCTGACTGTTCTCTGGCATATCTGCAGAGCCCATTACAGTGGGTCTCTGTCAGAGCTGCTTTGGCATGCACGTTTTCATCTGGGTTGCATTAAGCATGCTGAGGATCAGGGGTGTAGCTAAGAATTATGGGACCCATGTGCAGGAAGGGCACCCCCTTCCTCAATTTCCTTCTCATCTACCCTCCCAAAATGTATACAGAATTATGCATGCATATATTTAATCATCAATCATCAGGAACATAGAGCCAATGAAAATAATTGGGGCTGCAACTAACGTTTATTTAATCTGCCATTTTCTTGATTAATCGATTTATCGTTTTATCTATAAAATGTCACAAAAAGCCTGTTATGATTTTCCACAATCCAAGGTGACCTCCTCAGATTGCGTGTTTTGTTAGAGTATCAGATCCAAATCCCACAGATATTCATTTCATCATCATATATGACAAAGAAAAGCATCAGATCCTCACATTTGAGAAGCCGGAAATATAATTTTTGGGGGCATTTTTAATTTAAAAATGACTTAAATGATGAATCCATTATCAAAATAGTTGCTGAACATTTTTCTGTCTTCAAACCAATTAATTGACTAATCGTTGCAGATCTTCAAAAGGATTTTGACACTAACTGGCTGCTGTAAGCTTAACCACAAACCAGAACCAGTTCATAACATCACATCAGGGTTTAACAAAACATAACACAACATAAGAAAAGAAGAAAAGACACATTTAAGAGGCCCAGCTGCGGGGCCTGCATGGGTAATTAGCACCACTGTTAACCCTGCAGCCTCTTCAGTATATGAGCATGCTGCTGCTGATAGAGGACAAAGTGTGGATGACATACATTATATGAAGACATCTATGACTGTAGGACAATATCCTTAATGTCTAATCTCCTTTAAAACTTCTAATAAATGCTCTTGGATACACCAACATGAGTGGAACTAGGGCTGCAACTACAAATTAGTTTCATTATCCATTAATCTGCCGGTTATTTTCTTGGTTAATCGATAAATCCTTTGGGAAAATGGTGAAAATTGCCTGTCACAATTTAGCAAAGCCCGAGATGATGTCATCACATTGGTTGTTGTGTGCGACCAATAGACCAAACCCCAAAGATAATCAGTTTATGATCAAATAGGACAAAGAAAAGCAGTAAATCCTCACAATCAGGAGAAGCTGGACCCAGGAAATGTTTGGCATTTTTTGCTTGCTAATTAATTCACATAATTGTTTCAACCCTAAATGGAACTGGATGAATTTATCAGTGAAAATCTCAATTTTCTCATTTATAGACAGGGTACAGTGTCTTAAGTAGGCCGTGTTTAATGATAGCAAAAACACAGCAAAACAAAACAAAGAAAAAAACCTGTCTCCTTAAGATGCAGACATTTTACAACCCTTGAGCTAAATTAAATGATTCAGTAAATCTATTCATGCTGCTCTCTTCATAGATAAAGTAATGAAGGAATAGTTTGCTGGCTCCATCATCTGGTGGAGGAGACTGAGCACATGAAACAGAGGTAGTAAGCTGCACGTAGTATGCAGAGGTCATGTCCGCTGAGAAGGATTTGACAAAATTTTCATTTTCATTTCATTATATTCCTAAGTGGACTGACATGGTGTTACTACAACAGTGGCGTAACACATCCCCGCTGGTGTCTCCTGCTCAGGCCTGCTGGGGAAGTATCACCACCACCATCAGGATACAAGAGAGACTCCTCCATATTGACCTCAGTCATTATGTGAATCCATTTAAGGGAGTAATTATTACACCTGAGGTGGAGTTACTCTAATGATTCTGGAGAAATGAAGAATAAAAAACATGTCTGATGGTAAACCCTCGTGAGAGAGGGTTCAACTGTGGACCTTTTTATTCTAAGAGTGTAGAGACACATCCATTATTAAGCCCCATGCAGCTTTATGACCTCTGTGTGACAGAAGGTCACAAATCTGTCAGTTACAGACATGGCAACATTATTTATTGCAAACGATACAAGTCACAAGTGTTTTATCCATAATGATGTTTTATTCCGTTTTATTAAAATGGTAAAAATATTCATGCATTAGTCCTGTTTCTTGCACTCACCCATAAATATGTAAAATAGAGGACTTACCCACTGAAGAACTTTTATAAATCCCAGAGGTTGTTTGAGTACCGTGAACTGCCCTTGGGCCACCAACTGCCAAAACAAAACAAAAAAAACAAAACAGCAATTAGCAGAGTATTTTTATTCACATTTTCACACTCACTCTTGCTCTCACTGTGTGAAACCAGCCTCTCTGATGATGATGATATGATGATGCTGATTAAAAACATGAAACCTAATTACCTCAGTCTCATAGTCACACAGGCCTGCTCTACTGACACCTGCAGGTGTTTGTTAAATATCTGCCAGTGAATAAACTGACTCAACTGTCACAGCTGGCATCTTTGAGGGCATAAGAGATGATGTACAACTACAGTACAGTCATTTTGATATTGACTTCAAACGCCTGTGTGTGTGTGAGAGAGAGAGAGAGAGAGAGAGAGAGAAAGAGAGCTCCTGCCAGCATTACAATTAGACAAAGCTGATTAACTGACTGTTTTCTCTGCTCTCCTGCTGCACACTTCACAGCATCGTTTTTTTTTTACTCATTTGTGAAAAAATCTCGCGAAATCTGTCTTAATTGATGAGAGAAAATGAGGAAGCATTTGTGCGCAGGTGAATGCGACACCGCAAAGAAGGCGGTGTGTCCCTGTGTGCATCAATAAATGGCCGCACTGGAATAAGCAGCAGCAGTGGTAGGTTTTTTTTTTCTCTCAGGCTGTGTGGGGCTCATTGTTTCTCCAGATAGCCGGCGCTACGGATGCCAAACATCCATATTAAACAGATGACGCACGCACTGAGAAAAATGTCATGTTTCAGAGCATTGTGGCAGCCTGATGTGCGCTCATTTCTCAAGAAAGCCCCGTTGGCTTTGTCACAAACCACACAGCCATCTGAGAGATGAGCTGTTCGTGGCCATATAGATGCTGGAGACCGTCCTCCTCTCTGTCGGGCCTACTGCGGCTATCCGAAAACACCGAGGGCCCTTGGAAATTAATCAGATTCCAGTTTGTTAGCATCATCTTAACAACAGCAGGCTAACTGAGACGTGAGCGGTCTAAATCAATAATCCGAATCCCTGGAGATAATAGGCTAGATCCTCTCCTTCCTTTTGCTAAATGTCATTGCTGCACCAATCTCGGGACTCCCTACTCATTTCTGGACCGTCAGCGGGCCGCTCCATCACATCGACTGCAGCATCAGTAGTGGAAAAAAATATGTCCAATTACATCGCGCTCTGTCGTGCCTTTCCACCACTGCAATTTGTAGATAAATGCATAAATTACAATTTCGACTCCAAGGGATCGAAAGAATTGCATTTACACCTTAAGGTCGGCGGATCTATATGAGAAAAAATATATATCTTTATTTAAGCGCACGGCAAAGCAAAATGAGGCAAATTGAATGAACCGAACCGGACAAAACATTAATGAAATATCTGATTTTCCCCCCAAAGCCTTACCTGGTTTACAACATCCATCTTGGCCGCTTACTCGCTGATAAGAGGATCAGAGGGGCGGAGGGAGGGAGGAGTCTCATCCCGAACAGCACAGGGGAGGAAGACGCCCAGGAGGAAGAGCTGAGGCTGCGTCACGAGCTGGGCGAGGGACGTGTGCGGCGTCGTGACGTCAGATAAATCACAGGACGGTGGAGTGAAGCCGGAGCCGCAGCCGTCTGTCCAATCACAGCGCTGCTTTTATTCTAAGGGAGCCGAGATTGTCCGGCGGTGATAACGCAAGAGAGGAGCGCATGGAGACTGTTTACGCTTTAGTAGACAGAAGGAGGGATGTAAAAGGGGACATAAAAAAGGTCGGTGAAGGCTCATGAGCTGCTGCTGGTCATTAAGCTGACATCAACAAAAAGTATTTTTAGAAGAACATATTTTCCCTTTTAGTATAGAGCTTGTAAGCAAACCTTATGCAGCCTTGTTCTGCACTTACATTAGGGGAAGTTCTGGGAGAGTTCAGGTTTTCTGCTTCATGCATGCAAATATGAACGTGTAATTTAGCATTGAACAACAGACATCCATGAGTTACTGTTCTGCATGATTCTTTTTTTTTTCTCTAAAAGGGGAAGTGAAACCCAGATGTTGTCCATCTACCGGTCCATTAACGGCTGATTATATAATTCACTCTTTTGTATTTTGCTGCAGTTTTCCATTACAGCACCGCTAACAAAAGGACCTTTCAGCTAAAGTACACTGTTTGTAATGGTGTGTTATTACTGCAACGAGAATAACAGCTATAACAAAAAGAGCCATACATTTGAGAAAACATAATGCTTTATTTATCGTCACAGAAATCCAAAAACAAAACTTTGCTATGAGTTTGCACGTTTAATATTAGAGGATATTCAATATTCAGTATATTTAAATATTTCTCTAAAATAGCAATTGCTGTTTGGTACTCACAAATCAATGGTTTCAACCGGATCTCATTATTTGTGTAACAAAATATAAATGTTTTATTGGTCTAATAGTTTAATATATTCTAGTTTTACAGTTTATACAGGCGTATAAAGTGACAACAATTCAAGTAGGGTACAAAATGAGAATACAATGCAAAAAAATCATAACAATGCTAAGAGCCACAGTTTTCTGTCACATGCAGCAGGTCCTTCTGCAAAACACAGCAGTCATAGTGTTCATACCTTGTTGAGTCCTGCCACATACTGTCATGTGCTTTTATAATCAGTGTGTGTGTATGTGTGTGTGTGTTTTGGCATTCATAAATAAAAGCATGTCTTACCAAACACAACATTTTACCTTGGGACAACAAAGTAGACAAAATTGAGGTCCCAACATCATTCTTTCACATGTGCTGTCCAGTCCACTTTCTTCTTTCTCCACAGCAGATATAAACACACACCACATAAAAGATTGTGTTCTTTTTCTTTTTTTTCTTTTTTTTTTACAAACTTCATACCTCACTTTCTCACACAGTTATTGCAGTTTTTGCCGACCTCAGTAAGAAATCACACAGTTCATTTCGTCGGCCAGTTCATCCTCAATGCGAGACATCGACTGACTGGTTCCGCGAGCTATGAGGTCAGCAGCCGCGCTCTCCATCTCGTCCAGGCTCATGTGGCAGGCCTCAGCAATCTCCCGCTTGGCGAAGGTGACGAACTTCGGGTCCCTGGCGTAGACGCCGAGACCCTCGGAGATCAAGATCTGACATTACAAAGAAATAAAAGCAGAGGAACAATGATGTAAGATGGGATTATGTTTTTAGAAACAGGCGAACATAACATGCACGTCTATCTGATTATCATTATGTCCAATGCACAGAGGATTTAATCAGCTCAAAGAGTCACTTAGCATTATTGAAATGCCCTCTGGTCACCAGTGGCAACTTTATTTCTTTAATCATAATGTAAACAGTACAGTAGCAGCAAATTGACAGTGGTGGAAAGTAACTAAGTACATTCACTTAAGTATTGTACTTAAGTACAATTTTGAGGTACTTTATTTTAGTATTTTCCTTTTCTGCTACTTTATACTTCTACTCCACTACAATTCAGAGGGAAATATTGTCCACTACATTTATTTGATAACTTAAATTGCTAGTTACTTTCCAGATTCAGATTGATAATACAAAATATAATCAACAAATACATTATGATATTATTAGGTGGGGGTGGGGGGTGGGGTATTTACAAGCTACCCAGCAGTATATAAAGTGATAAATATATAAAATATAAATAAATAAATAAAAATTTGCTCCACATTTACCAGCTGCAATATTAAGTTGATGTACACATTAATGCATCAATAATCGTAATCCGATAATATAATACACATTATTCTGAAATGGGCTATTCTGAAAAGTGAGTACTTTTACTTTTGGTCCTTTAAGTATATTTTGATGCTAATAGTTTGGTACTTTTACTTGAGTACATTTTTAAATTGCAGGACTTGTTACTTGTAACTGAGTATTTCTGCACTGTTGAGTTGCTACTTTTACTTAAGCAGAAGATCTGAGCACTTCTCCCACCACTGCAAATGGTCTTGGATTTACAGAAAGTATTAGACATTACTCTAAGAAGACTTTCTCTCAGTGGTGCACCGATATGTAAGCGTCAAATCAGCTAATATCAGCATTAAAAATCAATCTTGTCCTTTTACTGCTGATATTTGGCCGATTGTGGAATTGTTTTTATCTTTCTATTCATATCTATTATTACCGGTATGTACAGTATTTACAGTAGGCTATATATCAGAGCATGCATATCCTGGTATATTAAAGGATAGGTTCACAATTAGTCTGTCTTAAAACAATAGCCAGGTGCTCATATGAGCGTTGATATAGTGATGGGGGACAAAAGCCACAGTTTGTTGTTCTGCGCAAAAATCTGTAGCTAATACGAGTTTCAGCAGTCCGAGTTAGTCAAATCATGTAAGTATCTTCCAAAATTACAGCCTTTTTAGTATTAAAATTTCCTGTATTGACTATCGTTTTAAGATAGACTTGAAAAATTGTGAACCTATCCTTTAAAACAGCTGTTAAAATCCACAGTTGTGGATATAGGAGGGAAAATATTGGTTTTAAAAACCCACTAAACCAAACTGCCAGAGGGCTCTAAGTAATACAAACTAGTGTATATGCGTATAAGTTGCACATGCTGGTGGCTGCTATATGTTTCTCATGTACAAAAATAACCTGTACCATTATAACCATTATTACTCACCGACTCGACCAGACTGTCTGCGCTGCCTCTGTCTACGAAGCCCTGGTTGACCGGTGGCATCCTCATGCTGGTGTAGGTCCTGGTCTGACCGGGGTACCAGCCAGGACGGTTCCCTGCAGGGAGGCTGGCAGAGCTGTCGCTCCACAGCGGCTGGCTGGTGCCGGTGGCTTCATCCACCAGGATCATAGGGGTGTAGATGAGCTTGCCCCTGCGTCCTGAGGGGGCCATTATTCCTGGAGCAGGAGTGGTGCCAGCTGCTGCTGTGTTCACCCAGGAGGCGGATGACATCGAGGACACGCTGCTGGGCCGGGAGTCCAGGCTGTGCTGGGTCTGACACAAGAGAGCGAGAGCAGGAGGAGACGAGAAGATGAAACACGCTCTGGTGTATGAACACTCACATTTTGAGAGTGTGTGTGCCATTGTTTTACCTGTAGACGGGATCTGGATGGGGATGTGTTCCCACGGTAGTTCCCTGGGATAGGGAGCTGGTCGTCCACGCTGCTCTGCGGCTTCAGACACTGGAAGTTAAAGGAAGGTGCACGACCTGAAACAATAAGCAGGGAAGTATTAGGAAACTGGCCAGGATGCATGACTATAATCCTGTGTGAGGAGATTTAGCATTAGTGTTCGCATGCATTGTTTGAATGTGTGAAGGGGGCGTGTCCAAGTTAAAATGCGGTGTCAAGTTGCTCTTTAAGGCCCTCATCATTTCAGCTGATACTCTTCTTTTATGGTGCAAACCCACAAACAAATATGCAGTTAATCAAATTACCACAAACCAACAGACACACAATGAAAGTCGGGGCAGTTTTACCTGCTTTACCTGGTTGGTAATCCAGCCTTGAGGATCAGTAATGATCCCATGCAGATATCATGATTGTGATTATTCCACAGCTTAGGTAACAGCCAAAATAACCTGTTGTTTCTTAGTGATCATCCCTTTTGATTAGTAGCAGACTGATGGTTTTAGATTATTGAAAAAAACACTTTGACTGTAAATGCATTTAGGGATAGAATAGGCTTTTAGCTATTAGAGAAGCACTGTAATGAAGATCAGATCAGATAATGGCATGTAGGGCTGCAAGTAATTATTATTTTCAATACTGATTACTTGTTTGGACTATAAAACATCACAATTTCCTACAGCCTAAGGTGAGATAATAAAAATCTTGTCTTGTTTTGTTTGAACAGCAGCCCCAAACCATAGACTGTATATAAAGATGGACGACGCGTCTCCACTTCCTCCTACTGTACAAAAATGAAGCCAAAATACCCCGGATACGGGAGCTGCCATCTTGTGCTGGTGACGTCATTTGGAGCCAGTGCCTGAACAGTAGTGATCCGCGAGTTCCCGCCAATACAGCCACCTGAGCCAATCGCGAGCACACTCACAGCTGTCAATCATGACGTTTCACCCCATTTTTATGGCATCAAATAACTAATTAAAAACCAAACGTATCAGAAAAAAACACTTGAACAAATATCAGCGTGATCAGTGATCAGGCCCATGTCCCATCCGCTAACATGGAGGGGGCGGGGCTTATGACCTATACTGCAGCCAGCCACTAGGGGGCTTCACTTTTGGGGAGCTGTCATGTCGTCCATCTTTATATACAATCCATGCCCCAAACCCAGAGACATTCAATGTACTATAATGGAGAAAACGATTAACTAGTATTATCACAAACACACAAATATGTGTATATATGTTTTCTGCTATTTGCTTGATTTTATGAATTGTACTTTTTTATTTTTTAATCTCATTATTACTTATATTGAACTGAATTGAAAACGCAGCAAATCCTCATATTCGAGAACTTGGAACCATAAAATATTTGGTATTTTTGCTTGCTTGCTTGATGAATTTTCTGTCGATCAACAGTTGCAGCTCTGATGGCATGTTAGTTGTTAAAATAATGTAATTCTGTACTATGCACACTGTACATACATGTGTAATGGAGAAGGAGAAAAAAAAGAAAGAAAATGCACGTATGTTTCTCACCTTTCGGGATGGAAGGAAGTAGCCGTCTCCTGACAAAGTGTGCGCTGCCATTCTCATTTCCATTGTAGCCATTCCCATTGTAACCACTGACAGTGCTGCCGTTTCCATTGAAGTCGCTCATTATACTTCCATTACCGTTGGCGCTGATGACACTGCCGTTTTCCTCGTAGCCTGAGTATCCGTTCCCATTGTATTCATTTGTGCTATAGGGCGTGGGGCTTGCAGCAACACTCTCTCCGTTCATGTTGGTGCCGTTATAGTCGTTCCCAACAAAGCCATTGGCATCATGAGTATCGTAGGGTATCTCTCCAATGCTGCTAGCTCTCTGCAGGGTCTGTTCATTGTAGCCTGTCTCAGTTGGTACAGGAGAGGCAGCTTCTGGATACACGTACCTATAAGACCCATACCAAGAGTTTTAGCATGATTTCATATTTTTAAAGGAATAGCTTGACATTTTGGGAAACACGCTTATTTGCTTTCCCTGCCGAGAGTTAGATGAGAAGATTGATACCACTCTCATCACTAGCCGTTAAATATGGAACTGGAGTCAGTAAACGGTTAGCATAGCTTAGCTTAGCTTAGCATAAAGACTAGAAAAAGAGGGAACCAGCTAGCCTGGCTCTGTTCAGGTAAAAACGTCCGCCTTCCAGCACCTCTAAAGATCACTAATTGAAATATTATATCTTGTTTGTTTAAGCTGTAAAAAAAACAAAACAGAAGTGTAAAAACGACGAGGTAAGTTAGCCGCCTGCTGGCTCCAGCTTCAAATTTAATGGACAGACGTAAGAGTGGGTCTTCTCGTCTAACTCTTGTATGCATTTACTACATGCATCACTCTCACTCTCCTGCTTGTTTCTTACCTGTCTACTGATGCTAGATGTGCAGCATGTCCTTCACTGCTATAAACCTGCTCAGCTACTTCGGGTGTAGCCTCCACGAATGGTTGTTCAACTACAACCTCTCCTCCACCTGCTATCTCTGGGGGAGGAGGAGGAGGTGGAGGAGGAGGAGGAGAAAGAGGAGGCAACTCGCTGATGGAGTCCATCCTGAACAGGAGAGAACGGGCAGTTTAGGAAACAACTCATTATGACTTTCTGAACATTTACAGTACCAAAGTTAACTGAGAGAAACACACCTGATGGGCAAGGGTTCGGACCTCACAGGCTGCTCTGTTACAATGCTGATGCCTGCCAGCTCTGATCCTGGTCTCTGGTGCTCCTGCATGCCCATGACCTGCTCTGTGATCACGTCCCAGTCGTCTATCTTGGACACAGGTTCCATGATCACAGTTGTCTGCTCCACCAGCGTTTCTATGTGCGGCAACGGCGTGGTGGCGGGCGTGGTGGTCACCGAGGTTCCATGCTCGCTGTCAAACATCTCATCACCTGTCATCTCTCCATCCGCACCCTCCTCCTCCTCCAGGTCACAGGCCATCGCCAGACGCATCTCTGGAGCCAGGTCCTGCAGTGTCCGCAGCCCTTGCTGAGAACACACAAATATACTTGTAAACATTAACATACAGTATGCACCCCAAGTGTTAATGATGAATGTCTAACAAATATCCATAAAGGCTGTTTTCACATTCATCTGCTGAAGGGGGAAAGGTTCTCTGAGCTCACCTTAAATCTGAGTTTATTTATTTATTGTCTTTCAAGATTTCTTTTGACCATTTTTGCTTTTATTTGATAGTGACAGCTGCAGAGAGAGACAGGAAAGGCAACAAAGGGCCCAGGCTGGAATCAAACCTGGGCCGCTGCTTTAAGGGCTCAGCCTGGTAAGTGCTCTACCAGGTGTGCTACCGGACATCACGACTAATATGGAAGCCAATCATGGTCCAGCATGTAACTTAAAAAAATGTGATGTGGAAACCTCCAGTTAAAACTTTTGAAATAAAACATATTTCTGTATTCATAGAATCAGGATTTGTCAATGGGGGAGAAAAGGCAGATGTGTAACAAGTTAATTGAACTATTTTGTGGAAAAACAATATTAGACACAAATTACTAGTCAAAGCTGAGTACTTTTACATGTTGTAAACCAGGTCCCAACCAGTCGACTCTATGTCAGCATTGGCCTTGTATGTTTGGGGCTGATTTATAACAGTAGATGGCGTGTTGAGCCATTTTCAACCCATAAATTGCAGATTTTTTATAAATTTAGTAGGAAATTATCAGTATTAACACAAGCATTGATGTGTTTCATCACAGTACAGTCATATCATTTAGCTTACAGCTCAAAAAACACGTTCAAGTGTGCAGCACCTCTTTAACATGAAAAGTACAATTTAAGTCACCTGCAGAGAAGCCGCCTTGTCCTTCCTTTTGGATTTCCTCTCCCTCTCCTTTCTCTTACGGAACTTTTTGAAATAGTCCTGAATCAAGAAGCTGGCGTAAAACTTCCCACAAGTCACCTCATCCCCTGTAAAGGAAAAAAAAAAAGTTAGTGATGAAAATGTGGAAGGCCAAGAGGCACTGATGGATGAAGAGATTTACATTTGTCTTAAATGTTTCATGTATTCAGACAAAACTGTATATTTTTGAAAGCAGACTATTTCACAAAGCAGACATGGTACTTTCACGAGTCTCTAATGGCAAAAGTTGAATTTAATATTTGTAGTGATTTCTACTTTCAATTTTTTCATCATGGCTGGCAGCTATGTAATCTTTTGGTGTACCTCTAGGGGGAGGAATGACTTCATCAATGAGCTTGGGCTTGGTGCGCTTCCAGAGCTTCTTAATGATCAGCTTCAGCTCTTCGTTCTGCTGGTCGATGGGGCCTGAGGGGGGAGCAAAAGCAGCAAATCCTTTAAGGGAAACAGGACCCTGACAACATTGAGCGAGCCAGTCTCCTACAAGTGCAATGAACATGAGTTTCTGTCTGCGTATGAGGTCTAACCTTCAGTCTTGATCTTGAGCGAGGTTCGCACGAGAGCAAACAGAGTAGCATTGAAGGTGACTGTCCCATCCACGTGCAGTGGGACGTTCATAGCAACCAGTCTCTGAGAGGACAAGAGGATGAGGCAGAAGGGGTGAGATCTATCTATCTGTTACTGTTTCTAGCATCAAGTGTGCAGCACTGAATTTGTGTCGACTTACCCTGCAAGCAACCCGATGAGGACACAGCTTTCCAAAACCAAGAGGCGGCTGAATCCTACGCAGCATAGTGACAACATCGATGTGCTTTATACGGCCGCTGCAAGAGGCAGAAGAACAGACATTTACTGATGGATGAGAATATTCTGGAAACAGTGAGAGGGGAAGAAGCAAGAGGGTTGAAGAGAAATGAGCCTTACGTGGCCTCTGGATCGTAGTCGGACCAAACTCTCTTAAACTCGTCCAGGTGGTGAGTACCGAGCACGGTCCAGTCTCGCGTCAGGTATTCAAAGTTGTCCATGATGACAGCAATGAACAAGTTGATAATCTTGAGGGAGAAAAGGACAGAAACACAACTAATACATTATAAAACAATGAAAAAGTGTGAATTTTGATTGAGAGATTTTCAAACTACTTAAAATAATGGCTAGTAATGGTTGATGATTATTATAATATAACATTAAAAAACACCTGTGATTAAAATACCGTACCAACTGAAATTCATGCACTCAGTGTGTTTCAAGGCAAATTAATACTAAAGGCTGAAAGTAGTCAGAACGCATTACTCATGCTGGAAACTGACAAGATAACATTTTTCATTTGTGTGTAGTTGTTTGCTTCTAAATGCATGTGATTAATCAGTGCAGTCTTTCATAATGACATATATGCACGTCAGTCCATCCACTTCTGTGAATTCTGCAAAAAAAACCCCAAAAGAAATCGAGATCTATTTTAGCAGCCAGGAGGGTCCCAGTGAGTCTCCGCTAAAGGTCAAAGACCACACACAGGCTGATGGATGTCAGCTGTCCACAGGACACACAAGAAGGAGACGGGCCAAACATGAACCTGGTTGTAAATCTGGCTTCAAGGAACAAGGAAAGAGCTGAGACTGAAAAAAAAAACCTGTCTAACCAAGGAGGAGATAAAGGTTGATGATGGTCTCCAATTTTAAAATACATGGAGTGTGTTAAATGTGTAATGTCTAGTTGTAGGAGAGAAGGATTAGAATAAGGAAATCATAATATTGCACATGTTGAGATATTTGGCCTCCGTGCTAATTTACTTTATTAAATTTAGGTGGTGCGATGACACTTCAGTGTGGGAACTTTAAGTGAATTTAGGGTCTTCAGCACCATATAGAATTACACTCTATTATTAGATGGCATTGATGATGATTTTAAGCAGATAATCTGTAACAGGCAATACTGTATTTTGCTTAATTTCCCAGTCTCTATCATTTTCACTACAGCTCTGCAACAGCTAAAAACAGTATTAGCTTCAACTTTCATTTTCTATACTTCAGGTTAGGCCCTGTTCTGCTCTCGCACATTCCCCAGGTTTAAAGTCACCTTCATTTAACCTGTTTAATGTCTTACAATAGCACTGAGGTCATATAAAATGTTACCAAAATATTTGTACCCTCTTAAATCAGGATTTTGTGATTTGCTGTCTGGATTAAGAACATCTCTGTAGTTCTCTGAAGAGCTGGGAATTGGAGAAGACAAGGTTAGCTTTTTAAAACTGCTACTGTTTAGTCGCTGTAATTCTATCCTCTCTACTTTCATCTGACTTTGATCCCACTTGACCTGACAGCCTGTAAAACACAAGTGTGAATTAATTATAGCTAAATTTAATTTGGAGTCAGGAGGCTTTGTTAAGTTATATCAAAAGAGGGAAAGTGTTTTACTACTACGATCTGAGGACTGAGTGATTTTAAAAAAGACAGATAGAAAAGATCCTTAATCCTCCTCAGCTTCGCTCACCAGGTAAGCACAGAGCATGAAGAAGCTGATGAAGTAGATGTAGGACAGGTTGCTACCGCAGGTGAACTCTTCACCAGGCTCAGTGTCGGATTCTGGGTCACAGCGTCTACCGGGCAGAGCTGCCAACATGATCTCCTGCCACTGCTCTCCAGTGGCACACCTACGAGGACACAGAGACAGGGCGGCATTTTCATTTGACCTCTACACTAAAATCGTGTTTTAAAGGAGGAGAATTCAATTACGTGGTTTTTCCTCAATTTAATGGAGTAAAGATATTATGTCGAGGTATGACTTACACTTGGCAGCAAATAGCAGAAATGCAGATAATAGTTGTCATGAATCAATCAGACTCTTAAGCATTTCCTGTTTTATTTTGGCAAGTCCTGTGTGTGGTTTTCATTGTTCTATTTACTTCCTGTCTTTGTTCCTTTTCCTGCCAATTATCCCCAGTCACCTGTGCTCCATTACCAATCAGCTCCCTGTGTATATATACCAGTCCTCTTCCCTTTGTCCTTTGCCAGATTGTCTTGTTCCCTAGTGTCAAGCTCTCCTGCGTATCTATGCTGTTTTTTGATCTCCCTTTGCATGTTACCTTCGTTTTTTTTGCCTTTGCCTTTGCCCTTTGGATTTGGTTGCCTGCCTCTTGTGTTTTGAACCTTGTGACTGTTTTTTGGACTCACCCTTGCCTACTCCCTGTCTGCACCTCTGCCTTGTTAATTGCCCTACCTGTGTATGACTTTGGATCTGCAAGTAAAGGACTCTCTTTGAATTTTATCCTCATCTCCTGTGTGGTTCCTGCGCTTGGGTCTTACTCCGTGTTTGGGCCGTCACAATAGTTATATTATAATAGTTATATTATAATTATAATATAGATAATAGTAACACACTTAGCATCTGTCTCTTTCTGGCTAAAATGGCTCACCTGAAGAGCACCAGAACAGCCATGAAGAAAGTCTGGAAGTTGCAGTTTCTGTTGATGTGCGTGTCGTCATCAATGGCCACTTTCCCAAATGTCTGAAAGGAGAACAGTGCACAAGAATCAGGTTTAATGCCAAGTAGGTTTTCACATACAAACATACAAGGAATTTCTCCTTGGTAGTTTGGTGAATAACGGTCACAATAAACATAGTAAGAGAAAAGAAACAAGTCAAGAACCTTAAATATAAAATAGACCTTTACAATAAAAAATATGTAAAATATATTTGTTTTAAAATGAAAACAGCTGCACAGTTTTTAAAAGCGAAGAGGACTGAATGTGCACAGTTTTTAAAAGCGAAGAGGACTGAATGTGCAAAATATTAACCGGGGATTGTGCAGATTTTCACAGTATAAACAATATGAAGAATATGTGCAATAAAGATGTGTTAGTTCAAGAGTCAGTGTCAGTAGAAGTCCCACTAATGAAGTTGGGGCAGACTATCTTGTATGGTTTATACAGTAATTGATTAATTTTAGTTGGTGAAAGCGAAACCATTTAAAAGCCTCGATTGATAAGAGAGACTCACCTGCATGCCGATCACAGCGTAGATGAAAAAGATCATCGCGATGAGCAGACCAACATAAGGCAGGGCCTGGGCAGAATAAAGTCAAGAGCCTGATTACAAAAAAGGAGTTTTACAAGTGTCATGACAACATACTGTAGTCAAGCCTTTGCTGTATGCAGGGGCGTAAACATAGACAGTGCAGGTAGTACGATTGATCTGGGACCGTAGGGTTGGGGGGCCCATAGAGAAAGCGTACCCTCTGACAATTTGTTGGCAGAGGAGCCCTTGTGATTTGGAAATACATCTTCATCGTCTTCAAAGAAAAACTCACACTGACTTAAATACGGTGCCATTTGCCATATATGCCCTTTATTGGTAAAATAGTTACTAGCAATCTATAACAAAATTATATTCTTATTCTACATAAACTATAAAAACTATACATAAACTATTATTCAATTAAATGAATAATTTCTTATTTTCTTTGGTATTGTTTGTCAGATACAGATATGCAGTGATGATTGCTGGGTAATATGTATGCTGATGTTGTCCAATGAAGTCTCTATTTGATCAACGGTAGCTGGTTTAGGCGCAAAATCTGTCAAGAATCACTCGCTCTGCGCTGCACTGACCTGGAGGGACTTGACAAAAGTCCAGAGGAGGGTCCGAATGCCTTCTCCTTTGCTGAGCAGTTTAACCAACCTCAAGACTCGGAATAAACGGAAGAATGTGATGGACACTTTCCCACTCTCTCCTTTACCGCCGCCCTAGAACAAAAAACAGGTAATTAAATACATGTGTTACAGTGCTCACTCACACGTATGGTATCTTGAAATATAAATCCAAAACCTGAAACACGTTTGGAGTTGCAGTGGTTGTGCTCAGCGCTCACCTCACCGCCTCCTCCCTGGATCGATGTTTCAGGAAATCAACAACAGGCAGAGATGCCATGTGAGAGGGAAGAGATTAAAAAGGCATCAGGAATCAGGCACAAATGGTTAGTAAAACATCTGTCAAGAAACCGTTTCAATGAATGATCATTTGGATTTTTTTTTTAATAGTGCATTTATTCAAGTTAACTGTTCAATTATATTTTCTGTACTATTGTTTTACAATTCTGGTTGAGAAATACAGATTTCTTGTTGGAAAGAAGAAGAATTTTAATACATTTACTCTAAAAACTCTGGAATCGGCCTATAAAATACCCACCATGTGTAAGTTGGAACTGACCTCAGTGTCTTGGTGGCAGTAATAGTGAAACTTTTTAATTCTAGCAGCTAGGTCCTTCTGGTTTTATTCCCAGCATCAGATTAACTGCTTTATATACAAATTCTTTACTATTAGGTAATATTACTATGTGTTCTGGAAAACTGAGTATTGAGCAATTGTTGTTGTTAATGCTAATGTTTTAGTGCATGCAGCTTGTTTCAGTTTTTGAGATGATCCTTAATTTCTACTGACTAGAAGACTAGAAGAAGAATTGTGACTTTTTATTTTTCACAGTAAAATCTTTAAATTGAGTTACCGGCCTCAGAAGATTTATTTTGCGTCAAACTCATTGCTTTTACAGAGACTTTATAGAGACAAAAGAGTATCTCTACAGGCTCTTATCAAGCCTTTCATACAGTATGTGCCAATGATACTGGAATTTTGTAACATTTGTTTTATTTGATGTGAAAAAAACAACAGGTTTTTTTGAATTTTCAGATTGATGATTTCACATTTTTTCACAGCAGTAGAGAATAGAGCCGTAGAGGAAACACTGTGACATACACGAGTTTTTGAAATGTGTCTGTACAATCTGTCTGCTCTCTTTCCCCTTTTGCCAGCTAATGGAAACTGAAGTGTGCACAAACTCACGCTAAACTCAGAGACGGCAATATCCAACACGCTCCCCACGACAATCAACGCGTCAAATGAATTCCACGGATCTATGAAATAGTGCTGCGAAGGAAAGAATGAGCAAAGTGAGAGTCAAAAACAGACGGTGCTGACAGATGAACGTTAATTTCAAAGGTAGAAGAGTGAAACCTCACGTGAGCCCGCAGAGCCAGTAACTTGATAATCATCTCTATAGTGAAAACCACAGTGAAGATCATGTTGAGGATGTCCATGACGGAGGTGAATAGTTTAGACTGCTCGTAGTGCTGCGAGAGAAGCGACAACAGCACAAAACTTCACGTCACAAACACTGAAACAGGTTGTTATTTCTGTATTTTATGGCAGAGGTGTGTGAGATGATACCTGAATAGCCAGAGTGAGGGTGTTTCCCAGAATCAGCACAAACATGATGTATTCAAACTGGCTGGAGTTGATTATTTTCCAGAATTTGAGCTGAGATGGGTTTTTAGGAATGTAAATCTTTATAGGTTGAGCTTTAAGTGCGTAGTACACACACTGGCGCTGGACAGGGGGAAAAAAAGTTAAAAAGTTAAAAATTAAACAAACATATTCCACATAAATAACTGTTTAATTGAAATGATATAATCAAGTTTTGGAAAATAACAAACTTGATTTTTGTTGAGTTCACAGTTCTTGAATTCGGCCTCTCCTTGCTCTCGAAACGTGATGATGACAAAACCCACAAATATGTTCATCATGAAGAAGGCGATGATGATGATGTAGATGATGAAAAAGATGGAGATTTCTACTCGGTAGTTGTAAATGGGCCCTCGGTTTATGGCGTTGGCGTCCACGGACCGGTAAAGGAGCCTTTATACAAAAAACAAAACAAAACACAACAGTGAGGACACATTTCTTGGTCAAACATTGATTTAAAGAACATAAAGTTTAAAGCATAAGGCTGGTGGTTTTCTATTTTTTTCTTATTGTCAACAAATCCCATGAAAAGACCAAAACCAACGATGAATTGATCCTAATAATAAGTATTGTCTGTGTAGCTGAAACCTCTCAGCCATAGAGCTCCATTGTTGTCCAAAAGCTATTAAAACTGCTTCAGTGAGCCACACTGTTGCACTGGGTGACATGTTCCTTCATTACCACCAACACACACACACTGTAGTTTACTTTGACCCAATCCCACAGACACAATCATGTATTAACCCGCAGCAGGAAATAGTTCCCAACAAACGCGCTGTTCACTCCTGTTTTAGTAATGTTTTGTAAAACCTACAGTGCCCACCCGTTTTAGAGAATTACTGAGCCGTTTAAAAAAATGAAACTGTCCCAGTCTGTCTCTGTCCCTCATCTCCTGCCAAATTTGTGTTTCCCCGGTGCTATTCTTCAGTAGTCCACCGGATGCCCTCGGACTTTCCCTCCTTTCCACATCACCTGACTGCCTCACCCAACTACACCTGTTTTCACTTCCCTCAGACTTCATTCACCTGCTCACCTGTTTTAACTTCCCTCATCAGTCACCCCCTACCTATACCGGTCCCCTTCCTTTGTTCTGTTGTCGGTTCATACTGGTTGACGTGTCCAGTTTCCATGTTCTTGTCTAGCCTTTGTCTAAGTTCATTTAGTGAAAATAAATCATTGAACTGCATGAGCCTCCCGGTTTGTCTGCATTTGGGTCCTTTCCCTGCTGCCTGAACTACTCACCGTAACAGAAACTATATATTTGTGACCAATTTATGAAGATTTACATCTTAAGTAAGAACGGCAGACAGGCTAGAGAGGGATGAACTAACACATTCTTGGTTCTTTTCTTATCATGCACATTTGTTGACAATAATAATAAAAAAATAATAATAATTTGCGTTATAAACTATGTAAAGTTACTACTCACTGTGGCCAGCCTTCAAATGTTGACACAGTGAATAAAGCCAGCATGCCCATCAGCACATTGTCAAAGTTGAAATCACTGTTTTGCCAAATCCTCTCTTTCATCATGGGGTGGTTCATATCCCCGTCTTTATAGACCACAAACATTCCCCTAAAATGAAACACATACGCCGTATTTTATGACAGTGACAGCGTGTTGAGAGACTGTGAAGTGCTGTATATTGTGTAGAGAAATTAAACTGACTTGCACTCCACGGGAGTGTGTTTGGCTTCATCTGTGCAGCTGTAGAATCTGCCCTGTAACATTAAACACAGGAAGGTTATCCCATCAAAAACACTTAGCTGGCCACTTCCCATTTAAATCCTGTGAGTAGAAGACAAATACACTCAGTGGCCACTTTATTAGGTACAACTGTACAATCCACTGCAGTCCAACACAACAGCTCTGCCATAACATCTATCTTTATGAAGCAGTTTTAGTGACATTGTTGGAAATGTGTAAATTGAATTATATGTTTATTATTGAGGTCATTGTTAAAGCTACCTTTGTACTGGACTACATTTGTCCTGTGCATTTACATACATAATAGAAACAATTCTCAATATAATGCATCCAGTACAACACCATCACAAACTACAACCTCAATGCTAAAACTTATAACTTAATTAGGAAAAACTGAACGTTATAGGCATCATAAAAGCAGACTTTATGTTGTATTGGATTGCATTAGACTCTGCAGGTGTACCTAATAAAGTGGCCACAGAGTGTAGAAACAAAAGGGCTGACAGCATGAACGTGTACCTTGAAGAGCTGCACTCCGATGCAGGCAAACATGAACTGAAGGAGTGTTGTGACGATTAAGATGTTGCCGATGGTGCGGATCGCCACGAACACACACTGCACCACATTCTGTAAACACACGAACAACAAAGGACATGTGTCAGCTTTAAACAGCAACAAACTACACTTTATATACACTAAATAAATAGCAAATATAGAAAAATGACAACTGTTTGAATATAACAAAAAAAAGAAAGATAAATAAAAGAGAAGTGTTCACCTTTAGTCCCTTGGCTCTGTTGATGGCTCGAAGAGGCCTGAGCACTCGCAGCACTCGGAGAATCTTGACCACAGAGATCGCACTCGAACTGAGAGCAACAATGCAGAGGATTTAGAGTCAAGAGGGAAACTGTTGTGCAGCAGTTGCAGTATATATATGTGTATATATATATGTGTATATATATATATATATATATATACATATATATCTACAGTATATATATATGTGTGTGTGTATGTATGTATGTATTGTGCCTCATTATGTCCCGTGAGTCAGAAAGTTGCAATGATTTTAATTCACAGAGACAGAGATAGTGTTACCGTCAAACCTCAACACTTTAATGAGACATCCCTGCTTCTACACATTACAGCTACACGGCAGTGACTCCTATTGATTTTTCCGTCAGAAAAGAAGCGTGTGCAGTTCGAGTTAGACGGGCATCTTACTCACTGTAAAAAGAAAGACGTGAGCGACACACTGACAACCAGCAGGTCAAGAAGGTTGAAAGCATTTCTGCAGAAGGAGCCAGTGTGCAGAAAAGCTCCGTAGACGGTCATCTAGACATGAGCGAGGAAGTGAAGAAACAAAGTTAAAAGCCATTCTAACTCATGTTGAAGAAATTAGAGCAATTTTGTCAATTTCAGCCACAGCAAGCGTTACCTTCAGTACGATCTCCACTGTGAAAACTGAGGTGAAAACGTAATCGGCGTAACCGAGCACCTGAGGAAGAGAGAAATTAGCATCAGTGTTCAGTCTTGTTTATTGTGCAGGTAACGATGAGCAGGTGGACGTGGTCTGTGACGCTCTGGTGTGGTTGGTCTTACTATGTTCCTGAATGAGTGGGATTTGATTGGATCCTCAGCAGCCAGGGAAATACTACTAAGGATGATGAAGATGAGAATGAAGTTGGTGAAGTAGGGGTGATGGATGAGGTTGTGGCAGGCAACCCGCAAACTGAGAATGGGAAGCAAATTGCAAAGAAAAGTGGATTATTTTAGCAATGTCTTGGTGTTAAAGCATATAACACAGCGTAGTGTTAGATCAGTGGGGAGTTAAAGAGTAGGATTATAGGAATATAGTAGAATTAAGTTAATTTGGCACATGTATGATGTCAGATTACCAGTTTTTCTTTCCAAGAATGAAGAAGGAGCTTCCATCAGGGATTGGAATGATCTTCTCTTTGGGCCCTGAGAACTCGGGCTTTAATGGAGCAACTCCTGCAGTAAAATAAAGAGCAAAGGTGTAAGAGACAGTTTACATCTTAATCAGCAAGTCTGCTGTTTCTCCTGCAGGGCGTGACGTCCATCACACTCACCCTCCAGTCCCTCGATGGCCCTCAGCTCCTCGTTTTCCTGCCAGTCATCCTCATCGTTCTACAAAACGAGACGAAAGATCAGCTGTTGTTGTTTGGCATTTCACGTTTTTAAAAATGTCCAATATGGCGCAGGAAAAAGATACAAAAAGATTCTCTACCCCTGCATCTTCATCCTCTTTCTCTTCGTCCTCATCCCACTCTTCTTCCTCTTCCTTTTTCTCTCTGAAAAAACAAACAACTGCAATGAAGCTCAGGCGGGATTGTTTGAAAATGACATTTTTTTTGTATGTGCTTAATATACTGATCAGTGTAAGTGCAGCAGGGAATCAAAAGGATGAGTCACTTATAAATGTGTCCACTGCTCGCTGCCAGCTTTTCTGATATCAAACTTACTCGACTTTCTTCTTCCCGCCGCCTCCTGCCAAGTTGTCCACAGCGATAGCCAAGAAGACATTGAGCAGAATGTCTGATCACATAATTAAGGAGTCCAATTAGTTCCCTTTGGTATTAAAGGCAAATCATTTAACGCTCAGACTGCGACAGGAATCAGACAGTAAGTACACAAACACCGGAAAAAGGATACAGTTACCACATACAAAGAGGATGACAAAGTAAATGCACACCACCATGTTGGGGAAGATCGGCCCTCCATACGCCATAATGCCGTCGTACATAACAGCGTTCCAGTCCTCTCCAGTGAGGATCTGCAAAGAAAGACCAGGAAAGAGAGACACAGCAGACAGACAGAGTGAGAAACCTGTAATTCATACCACAATACATAAAAGAGCTGAGTAGAGAAGGGTGGTAACATTGTGAGATATTGAGGAGATGTAAATCACCTGGAAACAAGTGAGCAGAGCCTGAGGGAAGGAGTCAAAAGTGCTTCTCTTCATCTGAGTGTCGTCAAAGTTGAATTTGCCTCCAAACAGCTGCATGCCCAGCAAGGCAAAGATGATGAGGAAGAGGAAGAGCAGCAGCAGAAGGGAGCAGATAGCTTTCATGGAGTTGAGCAGCGAGTTGACCAGGTCAGACAAAGCAGCCCAGTGCCTGGAAATGAAAAAATCAAGGAGATATATCAGGAAATGAAGATAAGACAGGGAAAGGTCATGATTAAAAAAAAAAAAAAAAAAATGGCAGATGGATCTATATCACCGATTCCTTCCTCATGCAGCCGACTGAAAGGCTCCAGATGTTTTACCACTAAACTCTGGCACCAATTACCGAGTCATCTTGAATATCCTGAGCAGTCGGATGCAGCGCAGCACGGAGATGCCGATGGGCGGGATGAAATTCATCTCTACGAGCAGCGTCTCGAGGATGCCGCCGCACACCACGAAGCAATCAAAGCGGTTGAACAGCGCCATGAAGTAGATCTGCAGGCCAAAGGCGTACATCTTCATCAGCATCTCCAGAGTGAACAGCAGCAGCAGGACCTTGTTGGCTCGCTCTGAGGGACAAACAGAGAAGAAGTTGTTTTTATTTTTATTTTCTCCAGTGATTCTTTCAGAGTCAAAGTGTACAGCTGAATGGGGTCAAAATAAAAGGAGCAACAGATTCTTACCTTGCATTTCTGTGAGCCACTTGGGCTGTCCGTAATGCTCGGAGGCACTGGCCACCGTGTTGAGAAACACCAGCAGAAGCACCAGCCAGTAGAAGTTAGTGGTCTTGATGGCCACGCGGCAGTTCTTCCTGAACGTATGATTCAGCTGGCACAACTGGTCACTAAAAAAGAGTGGAAATAGTATTTTGAATTAGGTGTTCATTTTGACGGGATGTAACAACTAATAAAAAGCATAAGGAGTGCCTTGGAATTAGCCCTTTTTCATTTTCAAAATATTAAAAGAAACATATTTTAGCCTTTGCAATACAATGTAAAACACATTGAAAACACCTTGAGTAATTCATAGTTTGTAAGTACAAACAAAAGCAGTGCATTACTACATATATATACAGTATGTGTATACAAACTTGATATGGTCATATTATATAACAGAAGACATTATATCAGCTCATCAATCACCAAACTACATTGTTTAAGTGATATTAAAAACTGCCGTGTAGTATCTTTGTATGCTCTTCGTCACATAAATACAGTGTACAATATTGAAAATCTTACCAGAAGCTATTGGCCATCATCTTCGCCCTGAGAAAACAAGAACATGTGAGTTCAAATCATGAATTGACTTCGTTAACACCTGCATGTCAGTGATGAATCAGAACAATATTGTCATGTCTCTGTTGCCTTACATGAGAGAAGCACAGAAGCCGTTGTCATCGTCGAGGTATGCTATATCATCGTCCGAGTCTGACTCTGCTGAACACAGAGATGAGTAATGACTGTTAAGAGAGAATCACGTAAAATAAACATAATAACAGACAGTGACGGGTGACATACCTCCACCATCCTCACTGTGTTTGTACCAGCCAAACTTCTTCATCATCTTTTTCTTTGCAATTGCAGCACCTTTGAAGTCAAATACAGGCAGATGATGTATAAAGGTACAGCTACATGTAGATGTCTTGGTTTGAGTGTGTGTGTTAAACTAACGTTTGTTTCCTTCTTCGTCCACATCCTCGGCCTCTATGAGCCAGTCCATGTAGCCTATCATGTCCTCCTCCATCTGCTTGCTCTCCTGCGCCTTCTGCAGCTCGCCACGGGCCACAGCCTTTTCTCTTTCCTTGGAGAACTCTCTGTGCAACAACACAAACTCCAGAAACTCAGAGAAACATTGAAGACGAATGCAATGGATTCATTTTGTTTCACATAACACGATAAATGCACAGAAGGCCAGAGGTGGGGCAAAGTCATTGTTTTTCAAGTCTCAGGTCTTTGCACTCAAGTCCCAAGTCCTAAACTTTGAGTTTTGAGTCCTAAACAAGTCATAATGTGCACTTCACCAAATGTCTTATTGTATTTAAATAACATACTTTTTAATCTTTGGGCTTGGGGGAAGGTATCAAGTATTTTCAAGTCAAAAGGCTCAAGTCCAAGTGAAGTCACGAGTCATTGGTGTTGCAAGTTGCATGTCTTCATTGATTTTGTCGAGTCTAAAGTCATCTAATTTGTGACTCTACTCCAAGTTATGTTACTCGAGTCCAAACCTCTGCAGAAAGCTGTGACCTGCAGTGCAACAGCTACCCACCCGCTCAACACACCCAACACAAGATTGATAATGAAAAAGGATCCGAAGATGACCAGAGAAACAAAGTAAACCCATGGAATCTCAAAGCCAATGGCATCATTCATCTGTGCAGAGAGAGACAGAGAGACAAAGGACAGGTAAGTGTTTTTAAACTAGAACAAACAAATGTAAGCGTGCAAACTGTGGAGGGTCCAGGAGCATGTACCCAGTAGAGAACATCTGTCCAACCCTCCATAGTGATGCACTGGAACACTGTCAGCATGGCGAAGAAAACGTTGTCAAAGTTTGTGATGCCGCCATTGGGGCCCTCCCACTTGCCCCTGCACTCAGTCCCGTTCCCGACACAAAAGCGCCCGCTTCCAGCAAACGCACAGGGTGACGGATCATCTTCCACCATGAGACCTAGAGCAGAGAACAGCAGGAGGCCATCATTGAGCCTACACATCCATTAAATATGGACAATATATCAAATCTTTTCTTGGTTTAGAGAGCAGAGACCTGTGCTTATGGAGTAACACGTCTTATGCATCCTGCCGATGAAAAGCTCCAAGCCGATGATAGCGTAGATGATGATGACAAACATGACCAACATACCGATGTGCAGAAGGGGGACCATGGCTTTCATGATGGAGTTCAACACAATTTGCAAACCTGGCAAGAACAAACACACACGTTCCAATGGGGCATGTGGGATGAAGCACAGGAACACACGTGCAAGACCACATCCAACACAAACTGCAGTAAATGAGGAACGCACTTGGCACTCCAGACACGAGCCGGAGCGGTCGCAGCACCCTGAACGCCCTGAGAGCTTTGACATCCAGGCCTCCGGGCTTTCCTGCAGCGTGATGGGCCTCTCCTGGCTTATGGTCTGTCATGGCTTCTGCTATCACACTGAACAACCTGCACAGACACACATAATAGCTGTTGAACTCTCATTCTCATTAGTGAGAGAACATTTGTAGACTACACATAAAGCTCCAAAATACCCAACAATGACGATAATGAAATCAAGCAAGTTCCATCCGCTGCGTATGTAGGCGCTGGGGTGCATGACTAAGCCGTAGGCGAGAATTTTAGTGAAGGTCTCGATGGTGAAGATGACGAGGAAGACGTACTCAACTTGTTCCTGAGAACAAAAGAAAAAGCAACGTTGGGATGTTTGGCAAAATTGGAATGACCTTTTTTATATGTCAGTGAGTTCGTCTGAAAGGAATAAATATGGAAAACAAATGTCAGAGTAAAATAAGGTGGCATTTACTGACTTTTTCAGGCTTCCTTCTTTAAATCACGTGCGTTATCATTAACCGCAGTGGCTTTCTAACCTCCTAACCCAGTGCCTAACACATGCTTAAGCCTGTCACCGAATCCCTTTCCTGTACCCTTCAGCTTAAAGCTTCTAATCACTGCTACCACTGTAACTAACGCTTCTACGTCAGGCGTGAAACAGTAATCCAGGCATAATGTGGTTTAACGTATAATGACTGGAATTCACAAAAATCACTAACATTCACCCAAACTTGATCCAAAAATTGATGATTATTATTAACTGATAGTAAGTCACTGTAAAGAAGTGTGTGTTAAACTGTCAGCTTACCTCCTTTGTACAATCCAATAAAGAGATCTACTAACATCTGTCCTGCTGCAAGTGTAGTCCTGTGTGTGTCCCTGTTGCCCTTTTTACTAAAATTACCTAAAATCCAAATCAAATATTTCATCGCTTTTACTCTCTGCAAACAAGGTACGGATTGTTTCCAACATTAACAACAATGTCACTATTTGTTAATATATATAAAGCTGTTGTTGGTTCATATTTCCAATATACGCCAAAGAAAAACATGCTGGTTTTCAGTTTGACCACTGTGTAGTTTGTAATTTAAAGAAAAAAAAATGACCAGAAAGAGAGAGAGAGAGAGATGAGGCAGATGGCTGGCATTTAAGTAAGTCATGATCCCTGACAGGGTCACCTAAATGAGATCACACCACAACTTTTTTTTCCCTCTAATACCATTACCATCCAACAGAACGCTATTAACCTTCTCACTAATTGTTGCTACCTTCAGCAAAATACCTACTGACTCCTGTCCTTTCCATGAAAAACTGTTTTTCCTCCACCTTTTGTCACAAATAATCATGCATGATATAGGCTACAGTATCTAATCCTCAAATGACTCCGAGGACCTGAGAAGGAAAATCATCTCAGGAGAACCAGACGAGATGTTCTTAGTGAGAGTCGAATCAAAGAAACAGGAACGTAAGAACACACAGAGTGTAAAAGAAGCTCAGACATACTTCATGTGATTTTATTGAAAATACAAAGAGTTCAGTTGACAGCGTCATTCATTCCCCTTAAAGGGATCAAGTTGCTGTCCTAAACTTTTTCTATTTCCAAGGATGGAGCACTACTTCAGCGGTCTGATGAAGACAGCTCTATATGATCAAAGCACCAGCGTCTGTTTGAAGTTTATACTTCATGTGATTTTCTCCATGTTGCCCCCCTAAGATCTCTCTTCAAACACTTTTCTTTTCCTCTCACTTATTGATCTAGGTGTCTATTTGGCTATGTATCACTATAGCTAAGTATCTATGGGTGTATATGTGAAAGCATCAGTCATACAAATAAGGGAATGAAGTTCAGTTCCTTTCATTCCTTTCTCTGTAGGAATAATTACCCAGGTTTTTGTTTTTGTCGTGTACTTTCATTTTGAAGTTTCTGTGTTAGAGGTGCAGCATCCTTTAGAAGCTGGTCATATATGTGTCTAGTTCTCACTAGATCTGTTATTTAAAACACCCTAACAAAGGCCCTGTGCCAGGACGCATTGGTGAAATAAAGATTTTTCCAGTAAGAAAGTAAGTGTCACATTTTCCTTACCATGTAATAATGTGGTGATAAAATCAGGCCATTAATCTCTTCCCTGAGATATCACGTTTGAACCTTACTTATGTCTCGTAATACCAAAACCAACTTTGAAAATGAGTTAAAGAAACATGTTAGGTTGAGCTACTGTATATCTCCCCACTGGAAACTCACCAGTTGGTGATTGGTAGGGTTGGAGTCATCATCAGGGTACGGCTTGGTGACGCCCATGGCCACACAGTTGGCAAAGATGGCAAGTAGAATGAAAATATCAAAGGGCTTGAGGCTTGCAGTTAAGGGTACAACAGGTCTTGTGAAAGCATCTTTCCAGGAAAATACACACAACAGCATAATAAAACTTCAACCCGCCTACACCCCAACATATTCTCATGAACACATCTGCACCATATGCAGGACTGTTTGCATAAACCTACACAAACCGCTGTGCACCCTAACTGACTCAGAGAAGGATATTTCCACTCCACTAGGGCCAGTGCTGCCATGCGGATGGGGTTGCTGAGAGTGAGGCAGCAGAGGGCTCGGGGGGCCCTGAGGGCGGACTTGTTCGCCTGCATCGCCTTCTTGGCCCCCCCTCCTCTTTTTCTGGCCGAGCCAGTCGACCCGAGGGTGTCTGATTTTCCTCCATCGCCCCCAGGGGGGGCATCTGTCCAAAAAAAACAAAACACTAATGTTATTCTGTGTTTTCAGCATCCTGAACGTGAAATCTAAAATATGGATTTTGCATGACCACTGAAAGATTTATGTTGTGTATTCTATTATGCTGGAAAAGTAAATGTGTGATACATCTGGGGTAATAGACATAGATAGTTCTTCGCTAATAGAGAAGTGGGTCTGTTGTACAGGTGGATACATTTACTGTCATTCAATCAAAGCCCTGTGCCAAGTTCTAGCTGGTGTACAACTTTGAGTCCTCTCTCTCAGCATGTAATAATTTCATTGCTTATATCAGGCCACATCTTATAATCCAACACAATTAGGGAAGGATTTGACACCTGGCTGCAGTAACAGACAGGTATTCTGTCCTGAGGGCTTCATATTATAAGACCAGATGTGACCTACTTCTTTATTAGGAGCAACGTGGCACTTAGCTGAGCCCTATCCCCATGTAGGCCCCATGAACACCTGTTGACAAAAGCCTGCACAGAGAATAAGCCTGCAGGTACATTTAGTGTCTCACCATGTAAAAACTACAAAGGAGTAGCCAAAAATATGATATAACAGACTTGCCTATTGTGGAAATAATGAATCACCTTCACTGACTATCTGGGTGAATTCAGAAAAATGATTCATTTTCCACCTGCAATTTCCTATGATTTCTATTGAGCATATAGCTTCACAGTACAGAGAGCTTTGTCCATTTTTGTTATGCATAACTTTGAAGGTATAATGTGCATATTCTTTCTATTCTCTGTGTGCAAACAAAACATTTAGAGACATTTTAAGGAGTCCCTACCTTTCTTTGCCCCATCCATGTCCGCAGTTTAACACCACGAAATCACTTCAGAAAACCCACCATCAACTCCTCAGGGGATCTGCGATGCGTAATGGATCACAGATATGAATTTGGCCCCAAAAAGAGAGAACTTTCTAGGACCATCTGCAGCCTGTCATATCATATCCGCGCGCAGCACGCCGGTGCAGCTGAGAGGCTACGGGCCATCCTGCTCACCGCCTAGAAATCCAATTAATCAGATTTTTTTTTTTTACAAAATCCAGTTTCTGGTAATTTCTCACAGGTGCAGCCTAAATAAAAAGTGCAATTGCTTTTATCTATGCAGGCACATAACGGTGAGGAATATTAAAACAAACGCGTCCCCATATCCGCGGTGGTCAGACGTCAGGATTAAACTAGTTGAGCCGTTTAAAAGGATGACAGCGGAAATCTTTCAAGGGGAAGGTGGAGGTAGACTCAGGAGAAACCATGTGGCTCAGTGGGAGTTTGTTGCAAAGTTATAGTTAAACAGAATATAGGAATATTAAGAAGTATTGTCAGGATAGAAAAATTAAGATGGTTCACTACTGCAAGTTAGAGAAGCCTATTTCAGGACCTTGGACAGACGCAGCCGGTGGGTGCAGTACCAGGAGAGGTGCGGCAGGGGGCGTGCTTCCACAGTAAATATAAAGATACTGTGAGCCAAGCAAGTAACGTTTGTAATGTCAATTCTCTCACACCACTGCATAATTGTAGGCTTTCTAAAGCAAGGGCCATGTGAAAAAAATAACATCATCTCAAGTCTTAAAGAACATTTGATGCCTTTATTGTTTTTTATCAACTTTTGCAAGATAAATATATTAAGACAATACATAAAATAAACATTCTTTCTATACATAGTTTGACAGCAAAACACAGGATCCTGCTGCATCATCTCTCTGCGGTGGCAGATGCTACAATTTTAAGAAAACAGAGAGATGGAGTTTAAAAAGTGCTTGGTTGCTTGATGGATAATATAGCGATCAAAGTGACGAGGGGTGCAAGATAACTGTCAAAATAATTCATGCCTTAATTTCTAGGATCCATATTTTACAATATTGCAGAAAAGACCTGACTTGTGCTCATCCATTTAATAAAGTAAGATAATAACTATTCAACAAAGATTAAAAATTATAAAAGCTGCCGGGTGAGGCAAGACCGTATTAAGAGAAACTGCAAAGAAAGAATGGAATGAGGTTTTGTTGAGTCTAGACCCATCTTAAGCACACACATCATTTAAAAACATAGTTGTTGTTTTTTTGCATTGATTGTCACAGCTGACACGTAATTTAAGACATATTCTCAGACTACCACTCTCCATAAAACTGAACAAACACGCTGTTGTAATGTCACAGACATCTCGTTTCTCTTATTACTCTGCCTGTCTGCTTTGCAGCCATTAAAACGCTTTACTGTTTACGAAATCTGTGCAAAATCTTTGGAAGCTTCAAGGAATAGTTTGACCTTTTTTTGAAAATACGCTTTTTCACTATATGAGCAGACAGATGCCAACTCCACTGGTTGCCTGGTAACCTCACAGTGACGACAAGACTCCAGCAAGTCACTGCGCACGGCCAAGAGATAATCCGGCACATAAAATAATATTTTTTTTCATACGAATTAAACAAACATGTTAATAAGTGAGCTTTAGAGGTGCTGTTAGGCAGATTTTGTTACCTTTAGACAGAGGCAGGCTAGCTGTTCCCCCGTTTCCAGTCTTTATGCTAAGCTAAGCAGCTGCTGGCTCCAGCTACATATTTACCAAACAGACATGAGAGTGGTATTGATCCTATAATATGCATATTTCCCAAAATGTCAAACTATTCCTTTAATATACAGATGTTGCCTAGATGTTGAATAATCAAATTGATTTTATATATATATATACACATTTCAGAATTGCACATTTAACCCAAAAAGGTCAAAGGGAAGACAGAATAACCATCAATACAGAAAATGTTGCGTGAGATGCTGGAGGTGCAAACATGAGGTTTGTCAGAAGGATCTTTGTTCACATACAAACATTCACTCATAAATAACTAAGACTTACAGTAATTTTCCCCTGAGGTATACGCACATAGTGCAACTACTTGACACCGCTGTAGGGACCAGTATCTCCACCTTCTGGTCATCCTGCTACTTACTGTCATGTCTGGTGTCCCCTCTACTCTCTGGTCCTGACTCACTGTGTCCACAGCTGGCCTCATCATTGTTGCTCTCTACTGAAACTGCCCCTTTGCCCCCTGCTGCTGCTGCTGCTGCTGCTGCTGACCCCCATCCTTTGGAGGTAACTGACTGGGGTCATCTGCAAAGGGAATAGCTGAAGAAAACAAGGCAGTTCTTAGGTTTCTGTGGCAGTATCCTGTTCATCCAAGGTATTAATATAATCAAGATAAAATGTGTGTTTCTCTTAGATGCACTTATACCTTTATACTATATAATCCATTTCTGCTGTTCAATTAATCTTTTTGGTGTGCCCACGTTCCCTCACCCTCATCCACTTATCCACTTAACAAGTCAACATGTCTGCTGTGAAAAAGGCCTGTGCCTTTCCACGCGTCTCAGAGAACATGCTGCGACTTGTTGCATCCACTATGTGAAGGTGCAAAGAGTTCTGGCACCACAGTGGGCACAAGAGAGTTTCCACTTTAGCAGAAACGAGAGTCAGCTCTTACTTAGAACATTGCATTTCTTTGTCTATTGTCTGTCTATGGTTTCTACAGGACTGACACCAAAACCTGACATCGACTGTATTTGTGATGTTTTAGAATATTCGGAAATCTTTTGTTATTACAAACTATTGTAGCTCTTGACACCACATTTTCTACATTTGACCAGTTATTCACAGGAATACTAAAAATACAACACAAAACAACTAAACTATCTCTTATCTGTTTAAAGTGGCCTTTCTCACAGTGCTGCAGGCCGCCACAGTCGGCTACCAGTTGCAAATTTTGCTCACTCACTAATGGTTATTATTTTGCATAAGTGGGTTATTAGCAATAATGCAGTGAGAATACTTATGTTCGTGAGTTACTGATGAAATCCGAGACTCTAATTACATTGCACGAGTACTTTGAGGGACAGAATGATTTTCCTCTTGTTCATTTAAACCTGCAATAATGGATTTTTTTTGGCACTTTGGGGCTGTGAACACTGACATATCATCATTCCCTTTTACATTAATATGGCAAACTGTTATCTATTTACACATCCAGAAGATAGAAAGCAACATTAGCATTAATTAGCATTCATTTGGAGTCACGTTTCTGTCCACCTGACGAATGAAAGTCCAATAACTAACTCCTGAGGGGAATATCTGGCTCTTTACCAGCAAATTGTTTCACTATGTTCACCAGGTAGTTGCAAACTTTGTCTGTTTGCTGTTTGGTGCTGACAAGGTAGCATACAGTTGGTTTTTAGAGCTTTTTTGCTGAAAACTATGCTGTGAGAGCGGTGAGAATGAACCAAAACAGTAAAGTTGTGGACCAGAAAACAAAAACTGTGAGATGAAAGATGCTGAAACACTGACGGTAACTGTAGAGGTGATACTTGGGTTCAACACTACGAGTGACCCATTTCACATACGAGTAATCATGTGATCCATTGTTAATATATAAATAGTGATTATAGCCACTTAAAATATCATTTGTAAAACTCAATCAGCTTCACTTACGGTTCTGAAACTGCTGTGCCGTATATCTGGTTAGGAGGATCCCAAAACCCTCAATGAGAGCAAGCAAAATTCCCCCCATCATGGCAGAGCCCATCATAGTTAACGGCCCACCTGGAGAAAAACACAAAAATTAATTTAATCACACTAGTTAATTTAATGATGGTCAGTGACACAGGAAGGCGGTTTCAAGTTCATCGTGCTATACGGGCTCCCTCTTACTGCGTGCTGCTAGGATGGCCCCAGTCAGCGCACCACTTGTTATGGAGTTCCAAGGATCCTCTTTCCCTCTCAGGCGAACTAAACCACAGTCGATTGTGGAGAAGAGGCCGCCCCATACAGCAAAGCTACCTGCAAAACCACCAAAAACAAGCCAGTGAGTGTTTACAAGTCTGGTTTAATGTATGATTTTAGTTTTTCTAGCTCCCCAAATATAACAAATCCTTTTGCAGGTAAATAATTGAATATACACAAGCAATGATACTATTTAACTCTAGTATGTGCCATAAGAATATTAAGATTCCAAGAGCGACAGTAAAGGAAATATTTATTAGTTACAAAAGCCGACCTCCTCACCTCCAATCTGTGGAGCTCTTACTCTCACTGCGTTTGCACTACCTCTCAGTCTGTGTCCGACACCCTGAAACATTAGAGCACTTTTGAATTCTGCCTTTAAAAACCTGATGAGAGTCAGAGCAAATTATGATCATCATTATTATTATGTGGTCAACTCACTGCAGGGGCATTACGAAAGCCCTTGATTGCCTGGAACACTCCTCCTCCAATTGCACCCATGGTGAAAGCACCTCCACAGTCATCCACTATCCTCCAGGGACTGCAGGGATGCATTCAGAGGAGAGGGGAACAACATGTAAAGATAGGATAATGTATGTAACATCAAACAATTAGACATAATTAGGCTTTGTAATGTAATGTAATGTAAGGAGTTTATCGTGGAGAGAAAATTGGTACCATAACAGAATTCACACTGTACTATTGCAATGATTTTGGATTGTTAGTATCTGGTTGGTTCATTGACAGTGAATTAGTGAGTGACAACATTTTTATTTGAGCCATTCCATTAAAATGACCTTTATTGGTGCTACCCTATCATAACCCGTTGTGACACCATCATACTTATGATGAAACAATTAGTTGATTAATCAATTAGGAGTTAATCAACAGAATAATAATCTAACGTACAACTATTTTAATAACTGATAAATTGCTTAAATAATTTATCAAGCCAAAAATATCAAATGGGACATTTTATAAACAAAATGGATGACAAATTAATCTAAAAAATAATGGACACATTAAACTATGAAAATAGCTGTTAATTGCAGTTAAATGCATATTCTTTTACAACTGTAGCCTACAATTCACACATGTTAATTGATTAAGTTACAGCAATTATTTGAGCAATCATAGACCAAGATCCCAGCATATGTCAGTAATATAAAAAGTCATAGTTCCTGTCCTGAGAGCTGGGATTCAGGATTTATCTTTAGTTGACAGTAGTAGTAGTAGTAGTAGTGTAGTCTGTCTCTGTGTTGCTCAGTGGAGGCTTGCTCAAATTCACACATTTAACCAGAGCTTTACAATATTATATGAGTAACATGTGTGAATTATATTTCTGTTTGCCATACCTCCAGCTGTCACCTAAAAACAGACATATTTATGTAAAAGCTTGCTGAAGCTTAGCCCAGTAGATGTTAGCTGTGGGTATCCTGACCACAGCCTTATCTTTTTATATCCCTGACCCTTCACTAAGCTAGCCGGCTAACCCACAGAGCCTCTCTGTTCACTCTTGACACAACTTGAATATGACATTAAGAAGACACAGCTGTGTCCGAGGTTAACAATTTTGAACATGTAACCAAAGACAAATGATTAAAAAACTAATCTCACCAAGGTTCACGAGCATATTCCTCCATGTTTGTTGTCGTCAAGCGAACAGTGCAACGTCATCAGTGTGCGCGCCGTGTGCTGTTTTGGGAAGTCGCGTCTTCCGCTCTGCTCTCCTCGAAAATCAAAGAGGCGATTTTCTTAAAAACAGGTAATGTGGAATTTATTTTTATTCATTCAATGAAGTGAAAAGTGTACATTTTTAGTGTTAGTGTAGTTTAGGGGTATTTACGACGCGCACGTTTCTTTAATCGTCCAGTTGCTGCCACGCAGTTACCGAGCGGGCGGTGCAGTTATTTTGTGGAAATAAATGTTTTTATCGTACATAAAGCGAATGATTTCAAAGTGAAGAATGTCTCCTTTTTTTGAAAACGTTGTCCAAAGCTGAGCAGCTAAACGTAGCGTAGCAACACAAGCTAACGTTTCACCGGGAGGCACAAAAGCATGCAGAGGAGAATGACCCAGTCTTTGAGATACTGAAGTGACTGTTGAACCATTGTATTGCCATCAGGGGAGTTTCCTCAGCCACCTAGGCTTTAATCCTGATTCAGGGACATTTCCTTACGTCTCAGGATAACTTTCAGGATAGTCACAGACTCACATCAATATTGCTGGTGGACAATACTGGCTTTGTTGCATTCGTGTTTAGCCCTGTTGCTTTGTTAACTATATATATATATGAATTACTTCATCCAGCAAGTCAGTGGATGGAGGGTTGCAGTCCTGTTTGCATCATGAGTTAATCCTCCCTTCTCTCTGTTGCAGGATGCCTCTACCCCCGGCACTGCTGGCCCGCTTGGCCAAGAGAGGGATTGTTAAACCGTCGGAGCAAGGTAGTAGAAAAGCCTGGGCCCATTAGCATTCAGACATTTTTATTTATTTTTTCATGTCTCATGTAACGACTTTTCTCCTCCACTTCATCCAGAGGTAGATGAGGAGATTATTGCTGAAGATTACGATGACAACAACGTAGATTATGAAGCCACCAGACTGGAGAATCTACCACCAAACTGGTATAAAGTGTTCGACCTTGCTTGGTACGTATACCTGATTTCTACAGTAAGTTGTTACTGTTGACTGACGTTTTTTCCTCTGGCATTCTTTTAACAGTTTCTAGAGGGTTAAAGTCCCACAAAATCTTATGTTGTATGTTTATTATGGGGTCAAACTGAAATTCACACAGCAGATTTTTAGTAAGCCTACATTATTTTGGTGTAAAATTAGTGTTGGCCTTGAAAATATGGTCTCTTAGTAATTTGTAACTTGATTTACATCATGAAGGCTGTTGCTTTGGAAGCTGGCTCAGCCCTGTTTGTCTTGATTGACCAAGACTTTGTTATGAAAAGTGACATTATAAAATTGTTGAAATTTAATAAAAATGCAATAAACTCACTTTCACTGCTGCATGAAACATTTCATAATGAGCTGAGTTTTAAGATGTTTTGGATAATTTCATGGTTATTCATGATTATTATGTTGTAATGTCTTATTTAATATTTAACACTTTGTGTTTCCATACATGTAAGCTTAGCCACTTCGCTGCTGTATGTGTTTATGGTTTAGTATTGTTTCTTTCATGTTGAAGGACCACATTGGAAATAATGTGTTTTTATCCTTGATGATTGTACTACTACACTATAATTACTGCTATGCAAAGAGTATTTTTAATCATCAAATAAATTCAAGTAATCAATTTCCTTATGACATTATTCATCATTATTAATAACAGATTATTTCAGTTATTTCTGCAAATTTAACCATGTTATTGTATTTTTCCCTCAATCCACAGTGGTCTTCCTTATTACTGGAATGTGGAGACAGATTTAGTGGCCTGGCTGTCCCCAAATGACCCAACTGCAGTGGTAACAAAAGCTGCCAAGAAAATTAGAGGTATGGCATTATAAAGCCTCCATAACTTAACATTTTGATGATGCATCACTGCAGTCCTATTACCATGGAAATCTGTTGTCATATACCACTCATGTTTGACTCACAAATCATTGCAGGTCTGATCATTACTTGGCAAATAATCTCAGAATGCAGTTCGTTTTTGCCAATTTCTGGCAATGGTTTATTTTGTGACTACTGTCTTTTGTTGTATTTTTTAGCTGAGGGAGGAGATGAAAGAGTTGAGAGGCCGTTTGAGAAGCCAGACAGAGAGCGAGAGCGGGAAAGAGACAAAGAGCGGGAAAGGGATCGGGACAGAGACCGAGAGAGGGATGAAGGGAGGGACCGAGACAGAAGAAAGCAGCGGAGAGAAGACATAGCACCGTACAGTAAGAACAAAAGAGGTAATGTTTACATCTGTATCATACGACACAAGCATATTTAGATTAATGATGCTATTTACATGAATGGATGTTACACATTTATTTTCCTCTCAGGGAGAAAAGATGACGAGATGGACCCCATGGATCCAAGTGCTTATTCTGATGCCCCAAGGTACAGTATTTACAGTCATGATAATCGAACAAGCCCTTGGTCCTTTCTTTAAAGGAGTACTCCAGAAATTTAGTATTGCACTTCCATAAAATTGGGAGACTTGAAATAGACAGACCAAAACCAGACAGAGCAAGACCCAGCTGATAACGTCACTGACATCATCAGGGTTATTATCTCAGACTTGACAAAGCTCCTCCAGAGCCACAGAAGACATAATACAACCGTTTTCACAGGCTGAGTAGTACTAAACATGTCCCGTAAACTGATTTTGATGTGTAAATTTCTGGAGTGCCCCTTTTAAGGTATGAACAGAATGTATAAAACCAAACTACTTTTTAAAACCAACTTATTTATCGTTACAGGGGCACATGGTCAAGCGGCCTGCCCAAGCGTAACGAAGCAAAGACGGGTGCAGATACCACAGCGGCGGGGCCTCTGTTCCAGCAGCGGCCGTACCCCAGTCCGGGAGCAGTGCTCCGGGCTAACGCAGCAAACCAACTACCCAAGGAGTAAGCAGAGCTCCCCGGAAACAACTAACAAAGACACCGCTGTACAGTTTGTCTTCTTGTTGCTCACAACTTAACATCTGCCGTTACAGACTGACATCTCTTTAAGTTTTCTTTTCATTCTTAAATGTGTGTACATTTCAGAAATTGAGTGCTGAGCTTTTATACCACCAGTGCATTCAGTCTTTTCAAACATGTAGAGCAGTTGTAAATATGTTTTTATATGACCTAAAGATTGACCTTCATGTTGTTACTAGGGCCATTCGTGGACTTGATTTGCTAATAAATTTAAAGATTACTGTGAAAATTACTCGTTGCAACTTTTCTTTATGGCGTGGTAGTAGATCTTGTAATAACATCTGTACAAATATAATTCTTAACAATGTTTTATTACAAAATTGCAATGCTCTAAAAACTCCATTATTTTTGAATATTACAAAAACAACGTTTCAGATGGGATGAAAACGGACAGGGAATCTGTAGATCAATGGTCTGCTGCTCCTACATAGTGACAAATACAGTCATAGTCCAGTGTGAACACTTTCTCCTCATATCGGTCGAGCTGGACCATCGCTCTGCACTTGTTCTTGTCCCGCTGGAGAATACGGCCGACCTGAACAAACAAATATAAATGTAAATACTGTGATTAGTAACAGCACAAACCAGTGCACACATCCTGCAGGAAAGATGATCCTTTGCTTACCTGTCCTCTGTGCTCGCCCAGTACAACCATTACAGAATCATATTCACTTTTTGGGATAATGGTTTCCAGCATGTCCTGCTTCACATCTGCCACCGAAAGAAGAAACGGTGGGTTATTCAAGAATTTGTATAACAGTTACTATAGCAACAGTGAGGGGTAGAGTGGTTACCTCTTCACTAATAATTCAGCAGATATTAAACACCACTAATGCATCTGTATCACATCAATCTTAGTCAATGAGGCACTGATAATTTCTTTATAAACGATAACAGAATTTTTACACCAACTGTCTACAAGAATGAGCAGTTTGAAAATGTGACTTTCTGCAGTGAGAACACACTTAATGTTAGTTTGCAAATTAATACACAAAATATGCTAAACCATTAATCAATTATCCCCATAAAAAAAGACTAAACATCACCCTATTAAGATGATATATGGCTAGCCAGTTAATTAACCTACAATTTAGTAACAAAGTAAAGACATAGAACTACATGTGTTAGCAAAAAAAAAAAAAAAATACAGTATCGAGAAATAACACATAATCCCCAACCAATGACAATTGTACATAGTTGTAAAATATTAACCAAATTTATAGAATATAACTACAGGAGTAGTTTGACATTTTGGGGAAACATGATTATTCACTTTCTTGCCGAGAGTTAGTTGAGAAGATCGACACCACTCTCTGTCCGTAAATATAAAGCTGTAGCCAGGAGCTAAGCCGTTAGCTAAGCTTAGCAAAGGGAAACATTTAACATGGCTTTGTTCAAAGGTAAAAAATAAATTACCTGCGAGCACTTCTAAAGCTCACTAATTGAGACATTTTATCTCATTTGTTTAATGTGTACAAAAACTAAAGTTAAAAAAAAAAAAGACATAATGGAAAGAGTGAGGCTAGCTGTCTCCCCCTGCTGCCAGTCTAAGCTAAGCTAGGCTCAGATAGCTTCTGGTTGTAGCTTCATATTTAACAGACAGCAGTAAGAGCGTTATCAATCTTCTCATCTAATTTCCCAAAATATCAGACTATTCCTTTAAATTCCTAATAACTGCTATCTGTGTTGGACCTAAAAATAAGTCTGTTCCTTACTGTAACACACAAAAAGCTTTTCTTGTTTATACTGTTTATCATCTAATGCAAATATACTATCTACTATATAGACAAGACATATGTGCAGGAGGAACCATGGCTGTCTGGCTCCAAGGTTTTCATAGTAACTCCTAAGCTAGAAAGATGTATTATGAAAATTAACAGGCGTGGTTACAACATCTTTTGCACATTTCTTGTACAACTCTAATTAGAGAATAATAATAAAAATTAAAAAAACACCAGCGAGAGAGAAAGAGAGAGAAAACTAACACCAAGAGAGACTGAGATGGCGCTAATGACTCACCGTCTAACAGTCGTCCCTCTTCAGTTCGACACACACAGGTAGTCGGTGTCAGGACATCCTCCACACGCATCTAGAAGAAAACAAGACTGATCTTAACAGCTATGACAGAAACCCAACATTTATAATTATTAAAACACTGCGGCTAAAGATATGGTACAATATTCCATAGCTTTTCTGTGACTGGACAGCAAGTTTTCTACACTTTTAACTGCTCCTATTTCAGAACACTGTCATTATTCAAAAATAAACACAAATATGCACCATCCAATGAAATATATGTGTAAAAGTAATAATTTCAAACAAATTCCCTCAACATTTCCTGGTCTAAAATAAACCACTTGATGACAACAGAGAATTCCATGACGCAAAGGAGGCTCGAGTAAGTCGATACAAAGAAAAGATGCTTTGATGATCATGTGATATCTAGGTGGTGTATTGGTACCTTTGAGTTGTAGTACCTGCCCCCTTTGAAAGCTTTGTCTATAAAGCGAACTTTCAAGTCTCTCTGGAGCCAGGAGGGGGGAGCCGGGGGTCGCCTCGCCTCTTTCACTGGAGGTTTCTCTCTACAGAGGAAACAGAAGAAAAAACAAATATACAGTAAGTTTACTCAAAGAAAAACAAAACACTGACAATGAGAAATATGTGGTAAAATGTATAAAATAACATTTCAAATACTGGTCAATAGGAAACATGAAAAGCATATTGTTGTATATTCATCTTTTAATGGAAATGTACCTGTCTTGACTTGATTCTCTGTGTTTTCTCTTCCTCTCATCTTTTCCTCCATCTCTTTCTGAAGACTTGTGTTTTACCTCGTCACCATTACTTCGCCTCTCCTTCTCCTCCCGTCTCTGTTGCTCCTTCTCTCGCTCTTTCTCCTTTTCCTTGTCTTTGTGCGCTTTACTGAGGCGACCTGGTTTAGTGGAAAAACCTGGTTAGTATGGCATTAAGTAAAACATAGACACTGCAGTGTTTTGAGTGTGTGCGATTCTGAGTGGTTGTGTTTTTATTCTTGGAAGAAGGGAACTTCGATTACTGAAAATAAAAGCTGCTACTGAATCACTGTTTTTTTTCCACATGAAGGCTGAAATATCACTATACTAGAGGATAAACCTGTTTAGACCAGTCAGTGCCTCACACAACTAATACTGCAACTAACAATTAGCTCTATATATATATATATATATATATATATACACCAGTTATTTTCTCGATTAAATGTCAGGAAATAAAGAAAAATGCAAGTTGACACATTCAGGTTGCTTGTTTTGTCTGGCAAACAGGCCAAAACCAAAAAATATTCAATTTACTAATATTTACAAACTAGCAAATATTCATATTTGAGAGGTAGCAACCAGCTAATTTGGGGTCGCTTAGAAAATAAGTTAAACGATTAATCGGTAATCACGATTGTTGCAGATTAATTTTCTGTTAATTGATTAATGTCACTGGTTTACATGTATTAAAAAAACACACATCATAATTGGTTCAAATGAAAAGTTACTCTAAATGTTACTAAAATGGAGTGAAATATGTAATTTGGCATGCAGGAACACAAAATCAAAGTCCATTAGCATCCAGATCATGTCACATAAATGTTAACCTTTTCTATTTCATTTGTTCAGAGTTACTCACTGAGGTCTTTGCTGTATTTGTCGTATTCCTTGCGCCCAACCACTTTAATAGCATACTGGCTGATTGTCACAGTCTTGCTGCCAATAGCCAGCTTCACCATAACTCGAGCGTTGTCTGGATCAAGGCCTTCAACCTGCAGCACATGAATGGGAGTTATGACAAGTTATTCAGAGAAAGCAGTACATAGAAATAAACCAGGTAGTTGTGCGATACCTTACTTCTGCTTCAGGAGATAACTGCATGTCAACAGATGATGAATATGGATGCAAACACATTTTAGATCAACTATACCTTGCCGTACAGGTCTTTATGTGGCCCTGACACCACCAGCACACAGGCGCCTGGACCCATCACTAGTTCCTCCTCCTTCTCTCGCTCCTCGCCTGGCTTGGGGGGACGCTGTCGTCTGCTGGGCTCCAGGTCCTTTATAGCTGAACGATCAGCTCCAAGACCTAAACCTTTTGGACGGAGTTGGTGTTCGATTGGCTTCACGTCTCTGTAGCAGACAGGGAACAACAGCATTAAATCAATAAACAAAGAGATGGACATGTGCAGGATGTAAGATGTAAGAGGCTGGACTAACAGTCCGAACTCCAAAGATATTCACAATGATATAAAACTGAGAAAAGTAGCAAATCCTGACATATGAGAAGCTGGAACTAAAGAATGTTTAACGTATTTGCTTCATTAAATTAAATCAATTATCAAAATTGTTGACAATTATTTTTCTGTTGGTCAACTCATCAATTGTTTCAGCTCTAATGCGAACATCACAGTGGTGTAAGTTAACCACAATGTTAAATTAGGAGAGGAAATGGTAAAGCAAGGGTCAGTGTATTACTTACTGTTTAAAGGTGCGTCCAATGCCTTCTGCTTTGTTCCAGCCCATCCCTTTAAGCATAGCGAGTCCATAAGCCTCAACAGGAACGGTCTCATAATCTGCCTCTGTCGACTGACAAACACATACAGTGACATTATCTGTTTAAAAATGAAGAGACATACATTAAATGCTCAAACAACCAAAGAAATACAGACATCACAGTCTGCATTAAAAATGTGTAAAGTCTAAATGCAGTGCTTATATAATCTTTGAGTTCTGAAACACAAAAAACTGTTAGTGCCGACTGACAGAGAGAAGCAGTTCGTGATGCCGGTCTTAGTCAGCCTTTTGGCTCCAGGCTGTCAGACTCAGCCCGGGCTGACTAAAGTCACAAGGCGGCAGCCACAGCAGCCCTCATCAGAACAATGGCCCGGCTCATCTCTGTCTCCACTGAAGGCGTTCCTCTGAGGGAAGCTGGGAGCCAACTCTCACAGAGGAAACTGCATTAAAATGAGCTCCGGGGCACAGTGAGCACGTTTCCCCTGACTCTCATGTTCTGACAGTCACATCTACAGTGATTGAGAGCAGACATGGGTTGACAGTGATGAGGCGTGAGGCCTCTGATAAAAGGAAACAGAAAGAGATCTGATTGGTTGTCTGCGTGTCTCTGGGGAGAACGTTAATGCCTGTCTGCCGCCCAAGCCTTACTGTACTGACAAAGTCGTCCGTACGCATGCGCACAGCTGTGTATGCACACAGGGGTGTTATTGTACTCAGTTGACCGTCAGCACTTTCACACACTCAAGTTTCAATCTGAGTCAAAGTAGATAGTCTACCACACATTTTGTACTGTCAGGCATTTTCATATGCTCACTGAAATGCCTCTCTAGCAGATTATATTGTGATCTTCACATCTGATACCATTAAAAGAAATTACAATTAACTAAGGGCCTGAGAGCCATGCCCTCCTCAAACAACTATTGTACAAATCCCCTTGAGCAAGGCAGCAAACCCAAGCCACCAAAGCTTTAGGGCTGCAACTAACAATTATTTTCATTAGCCATTAATCTGCAGATTATTTTCACAATGAATCATTTAGTCTATAAAATGTTAAAAAACTGTGAAAAATGCTCATCACAATTTCCCAGAGTGACGTCTTCAAATTGCTTATTTTGTCCAACCAACAGTCCAAAATCCAAAGGCTCAAACAAAATGGTCTAAAATCGCAAAGTATATTCCCAACACTTGTTTTTAAACAGTTCGTTAGAAAGATTTTTTCATCCAAAAGATCAAATCAAGAATGTTCTTTTTCTGGCCCAACCACTGAGTATAAGGACAAACGAAGCATTCTTTGTTGTGCACCTTTGCTTCAGATTAGAGAGCATTTCTGTCACACAATTCGATATCCATACTTACAGATTCAGGCCGTAGATCCACCTTTACTTGGTCTCCATCCTCAAAGCCATCAGGCACTTTGTTTTGCATCAACAGTGGGATGCTGAGGTTCAGGTTTCTCTCTGACTGAGGGCCATTCTGCCACTGCTCAAGCTGCCTCCGGGAGTCTACAAGCACAAATTGGAGATGTATAAAGGAGCTTTGTTTGAGAGGTAATGATACCCTCATCCTTCCCACCAAGCATAAACACACACTAAACCATATCTTCTAAATGTACTCACCTTCAATGAGTTCTTTGACAGCCTGAGAATCCACAGAGTCTTTATCTTGGGTTGTTTCTTGTGTTTTGCCTCCACTCCCCTCGCTCTGGCCCGCTCGGTCCGGCCTGTGCCAGCGGTTCTTCTGGATCAGAGGGATGATGAGCTCTTTGGGCTTCTCAGATGGTTTTGAACTGCAGGACGGAGTGATGTTAGCGAGCTAGCGGACAGGGCCGCTTAAAACAAGATTTACTAACGTTACTGTCCTAAATAAGGTATACAGCTACTTTAGCTAGATAATGTTTACAACTGCCAGCAACGGCTTATAATTGAAATACTAGCTAGTTAGCAATATCAGAATGGAAACGTAACGGTTACGCTAATGCTATGTTAGTTAGCATTAGCATACGAAGCCTACCTTTGCAATTCATTTCTGTCAATTCCGGTCAAGTAATCTCTGTCATCTTTCTTGGTCAAAGCGTCGCCAGTCGAAGGTTTAAATTTGCTAACTGTTTTAGTAAAACCAAACGACACTGCCGTGTTTTTTCTCTCTCCTTGTTCCCCAGAAGCGGCAGCCTTAGGAGCACCTGTATCTTCCCCGTGCGACGCCATTATTGTTTGTAGCCGACAGAAGTAGGAAAAAGGTGTTCTGGTAGTTGTAGTTTTACTTCGCTATACTTCTTTCGTTTCACCCTTTGCAAATTACTACAATTCCCATCATGCATCAGAATTAAAGGTACAACGACCCGTTGCAAAGTGTGGATTTGACAAAGGTTTAATAGAGGTTTTGTCGCGAAGGCACAACTAAATTTGATAATATTCCACAGAGAAGAGAGTTAGGCAGGAAGGAAATACAGTTTGCATATATTTACAAATAAAAGACAATAATATGTGTGTCCTTGATTATACTCATTGAAATTACATTTTGTGGATTCAGTTGTCAAAACAGTAGATGCAATGTGTAGTATCATTACATCTAATAGGCTATTTACATTTTGTCATTTTTACATTTGTTGCAGAACGTACTCCACTTTAAATTTTTTTGTCGACATTTTGCATAATTGTATGGGCCTTCTCTTGTTTTTTAAATAATTTCTGATTCTGTTTTGAAAAGTAGGAATTATTGGTGTGTTCAGGCTGATATGGGTTATGCCCATATTACTTGCTCCACAGGACCCATGTTCCTTAGGGGACCCATTAAAGTTTTATCTAAACTAAACTCGCAGCTTTATAAACTTAAGATGTGTTACTGTAGCCTAACCAAATGACACTCGTCGCATCTGGACAAATAGGCTATTGCAAATTAGTCTTAAAAAACTCAACGTTTTAATCTGGTTCTCACGCCTTTAAATCCTGGTTACAACTCGTAAGCGAAAAGTGATGCTGCTGATGCAGGTACAGAGAGGCTGAGAATAATAAGGGGCGGTTTTAACTCTTTTTATTCCCTCCCCTCCGTGGTCCTAAACTTCCCAAGATAACCTCATTTTATCATTGTTTCTTTCCCTCAAAAGTGCCTATGGGAGCAGGAACACCAACCTGACCACACTTTCTACTACTGGACAGCACAGCCTGTATCTAATCTAATCTAATCTAATCTTCGGCAATTGACGCTCCGCGCGACTGCACCGCGCCTGCAGTTCAATGACACCTCCACCCGGTCAAATAGACATTACTGACGTTTGTCTTTTTGTTGATTGCTGCAACTGAATCAACCAACATACGAGTCCGTAGTTAATTAACCTGCACGATCCGCCAAACGAAGACTAGGAGGGAGGATTTGACGAGGAGAAAGCGAACATGAAGGTAAGACAGTCCTCATAGTCAAATTAAAGTCCAGCACTTATTGTTCAATGTAAGACACACCTCACAAGTTAAACAGCACGTTTTGACCACGCCATTTAGCCATCCTGCACGTTGTTTTGCCTATAGCAGTGCAGCAGATGCTAAATTTATAAGCGACCGCTGTCAGATTTGCCCGATAGTAGCTGTGTGTGTGTATTTCCCCACTCTCTCTCTCCTCTCTCTCTCTCTCTCTCTCTCTACAAGATCACCACGGCTCTCAGAGCATCACTGTCCAAATATCCCGTCAGCCGTGCACATCGCCTCTGACTTTCTCTGGGATACGGTGGTACCATATACTCGTCACTGCATTCCCACACAGCTTTTTATCCCACACACACATACACCAGGCTGCTGCTTTTTTAACCAAGCAACTCGTATTTATTCAGGTTTATTGTTTAACCTCAGTCGGGCCAATGTATATAGACGCGTTCAAACGGATCCTCTTTGAAAGGCTGAACTGCTTGAAAAGAATGTGTGTGTGTCAGCGCCAAGGAAGGTCAGTATTTTCCCTAAATATGAGAAATCTGAGAGTCTGTTGTGTGTAACCCAAGTGTGTGTGTGTGTGTGTGAGAGAGAGAGAGAGAGCGAGAGAGAGAGAAAGAGAGAGGGGGGTGAGTGAGTGAGAGAGTGTGTGTGCATGTAAACTAGTCAGGAGTGTGTGTGTGTGTATATAAGTGAGAGTGAAGAATGTGGGTTTGTGATGATGGTGGCAGATCTTAGGGATAAGAGTGTCATTTTGACAGATGAAGTTTACATTTGTTATTGTGTGTGTGTGTGTGTGCATATGAGCTCATGATTATTATGTTTGAAAAGTTTGTTGAGACCTTTTTTTTGTAAATCTATGATGTTTTTTTTTTTTTACTTTTTCAAAAATTGTCTTTATGAAGTGTAAACAGAAGCCCATGTTCATTGCACCTGCACCCATTTTGCCATAAGAAATAGACTTGCAAGATGTACTCTGTAGTTCACAGCCAGGTGTGTGTGCACGCATGTGTGTAGGAGTGTGCACGAGTACCTCGCAGCTCTATTACTCATGATGTGGGGACATCAATTTGTTTACACAGTCACATTGTGGGGACTCGCCATCCTTTTGGGGACGAAACGCAAGTCCCCATAACGTAAATCATTACATTTTAGGGTGAAGACTTGGTTTAAGGTTAGGTTTAGGTTAAAGTTAGGGTCTCCAGCAAATGAATGTTAGTCAACATAATGTCCTCTGAAGTGATGGAAACACGACTGTGTGTGTGAGTGTGTTTGTGTGTTGTTGTTGTTTGTTTAGGGTGTGTCCCTGCTCGATACATGGAGCTTGTTTTGAAGTGATGGATGGCTTAATAGTGTGCATTGCTCTGGGTTTGGAGAGCAGTCAAGGTTATGCTGTTATTATGAATCATTAATTCGTTGGAAGAGAAGGGGAGACATGTGGCGTTTGACTGTCCACACATGCTGTCATGCTGGTTCTCACACCGTTTGTTTTTCTCTCTCATGTATGAGCCCAGCTCCTGTTTTGCACTATTACTAAGCAAAGCCTTTTGGTTTTACTCTGCTGTTTGTCCTCCTTTGATTCCAGTCCTCAGCTCAAGTTTGGGCCGCCAGTAAGTGGAAATGCATGTCGACGTACGAACATGACTCCGCTCTCACTGCTAACGAGAGGGGAGGATGAAGTGAAGTGCATTTCTCCTCTGTCGTAGTAATGCATGTCATCTGGGAGTTGTTGATTGTCTAATTAAGTACCTCCTGTGTCCTTCGGCATCATGCATATTCATGCTGCTTTTTTAAGGTGTGGTGAAAACAAAGTATGCGTGTGTGTGTGTGGGCTGTGTTATGTGTTGTGTGTGTGTGCAAGGCAGTTTACCCTTGACAGGGCAGGGCTACGCAGGCATATTCTCCCATCTGTGGTCCAAACCTTTGCTCCCAGCCACTGCATTTGGATTCTGCAGTTGTAGCCGGCTCTATTCTTAGTCCTCAACAGTTCTTGTGGAGTCTGATATGAAATTTCAACAACAACATTATTCCCATGCTGGTACTGTTGTGTCCCTGCCTATATGCACTGAGGTTCTATTTGGATTGGATAAGCCGCTGTTAAGCGGTTGGACTCTGACTGAGGTGGCAGATCAATAACTAATCAATGATAGTGTGCGGAGTTACAATTTACATAGTGCCATATTTGAAATGTCAAGAAGGCAATGAATCCATGTATCCTTGAGTCAGATCTGAGTTGGACGACTGGGATCAATATCAGGTGGTGAGACAGGCAGCAGGAGCAGGCGAGGGTCACCTTCACCCATCCCTACTGAATCAGCAGTATCTCTCTTACACTCACACACACACTTGAAGGCCTGCTTGGGTTACCAAATGGCGACCTCACAAAAATGCTCATTATAGTGAACTCAACCTCCCCTCCATTTCCTTATGAATAATTCATTTTGTTATTATGATTTTAGCCATTCTTTCATAATGTTACCACCTCTGTGTTGATTCTACTATTTTATTCCATTTTCCTTCAAAGCTGGCACCGGCTCTATTTTCTGTATCATCCTTTTTTTAATTTCCCTAATTTCTCCCTGCTTTCCCCCCATTTCTGTCCCTCTTATCCATCATCTTTGTTGAGAAGCCGATCTGCTCTGTTTAATTAAACTGCTCTCTCCTCCTGATGAGAGCTCATCTCTGATCGCAGCGAGGGGTGTAATGCGTCCTGGCAGATTGAGTAAGAGGACCTGTTGTTGCAGCGGTATTCCTCAGAAGAGCAGAGTGTACACAACATGCCCCACTAATGCGCCCCCTGCCTTGACCTTGATCCTGTGACGTTAAAGACACTGTTTCCCCAAAGGGAACACCACTGGGCCTGTTTTATTATGTCAGGTGTGTGTGTGTGTGTGTGTGTGTGTATGGGTGTCACTCCAATGCTAAACAATGTTTTAATCTCACAATAAGTCCCTTTTGTATGCACTCAAAACACAAGAGCAGCTTTAATAAAATCACACACTGGAATAGATTGTGGATTTATTGATGGCGTGCAGAGAAAAGCGAATGTACTTTTCATTCCATGTATTCTTATCAGCTTTTTCATGTATTGAGTTTGTATTAAGTGTGTAAGAGAGAGAAACGTTTCCGTGCGTGTGTGTGCCGCCGTGTATGACGTAGGGAGATATTTTGTGTTTTTCAACCCACAAGCATTTAATCTTTTATTTTTAAATCTGCCACTGCTGTCTGTTTTGTGTTGAGCACTCCCGTGCCCTAGATTTGAAAGTGAGTGAGCATCAGGGAGCTTTAGTGCACCCCACGTTGCTCGCACAGTTTGACGTAAATGTTTCGGCGGGAGAGGTCAGGACACAGATGTCAGATAAGACGGTGGAGTCAGAGCTGCGAGAAGGCTCTTGTGCATTTTCTGTCTGCCTGCGACTCCACCAGTCTATTAGTTTAGATGAGTTTAAGGTCACCGGTTATTTAAGATGCCTTACTTGTCTGACCTCCAACACCGCCCATGGGAGGATGCTGTAAGATTAGGAGCAGTGTGCTTCACTACAGGTTAGAGTGAAGAGATAAGATTAGTGTTCGATGTGTGGGATGGGTTCAAGAGAGGTTTGTTTTCCTCACCTGTCCTGCACTTTGCACAAAATACCTTCTTTGCAACTAGACGGCTAACTCAGACAGTCCAAGATTTTCATTGTGCAATTTTTTCCCCAACATTATATTTATTGTTTTTGTAACATAACAGCCCTTTGGCTGAATAATGCAGCAGCAGTTTTAGTTTTTAATATCAGGGGTGGAAATGCTTGCATGTTTGATGATGTTATGCTTAGATTTAAGCTGTACACAACATTCAACATTAATGTTGCGTAATGTAGAGCTGATCTAATCAGTTGATTGACAGAAAATTAATCAGCAAATATTTTAATAATAGATTAATTGTTTAAATCATTTTTCAAGCAAAAATGTTAAACATTCACTTCTCAGTTGTGAGGATTTGCTGGTTTATATCAATCATAGTAAGCTAGATATCTTTGAGTTTCGGACTGTTGGTCAGACGAAACAAGACATTTGAAGACGTCACCTTGGGCTTTAAAAATACATGATGGACATCTTTCCCAATCTTACATTTTTTAGATTAATTGATTATTAAAAAAAGAAAATCAACAAATTAATCAGTAATGAAGATAATCGTTAGTTGCAGCCCTAGTATAATGCTTTCCTATCAAATAATGTGTTCATAAAGTTTTAACCAATAATGAAAATTCTATTTAATGAATAAAAATGTACTATTTATTTGTGTCATTTAAGGCTGCAACTAACGATTATTTTATTAGCAATTATCAACTATTTTTTTTAATCTTTTTTTTTTTTTTTTTTTTTTTAGTGAAAAAGGCCCATCACAAGTTCAGATAGCTCATCATAAAACAATTTGTTTCATCTGACCAACAGGCCAAAACCCAAAATATTCAATTTTGAGCTGAAATTAGTCAGCCCTAATATAAGAGCAGCAAATCCTCACATTTGAGGAACTTGAACCAGAAAATATTTAATGTTTAAATGATTACTCAGTTATCAAAATTGTTGATGATTCATTTTCTGTGGATCAACTAATCAGCAATTAACTAAATTAATTGTTTTGGCTCTAGTATTATTCTATTCTATTATTCACACCTGCCACTGTGTATTGATGATTGCTCTCTTAAAGTTTACCATTGGATATGCAGCAACAGTGTACGTGGTCAGTAATAACTTTATTATGTAACCATCAGTCATGCTGACTTTAGTCTGGCTTATGCAGACTTATAAAGAACCTCAAGTCTTTTCTGTTGTGTATTCACTGTGAGTGCTTGCAGAGAGACCAACAAATGGAGCCATGAGGCATTCTGGTCACATTCTTGCTGACAAAACACACAGTCAGTCCATCAATATTCTCCAAAATTCACATTTAGGAAAGACAACTATTCACTGCCTTGAACTTTTCAGTGAGCATGCATAAAATGCCAAATAAGGCTTACATAAATTCATGGAGCATTCTAGCTGAGCTAATTGAACAGGCTAATTTCATTTAGAGCGGAAACAGAATGTGGACAACAGAGCGAGCATGGCTCCACCAAGTCAAACCAACAGAAGCTTGTATGAGCGTAAAGTGACTCTGCTGCTCATGTAGTGCAGAAAAGCTGTTCAGTGACATGAACGTTTAGAATCAGACAATCAGACTGAGAGCGTCAGAGTTAAATGGGAGCAACGTCTCACGGCAAAAGCTGATTGTGTTAAAAGTTTCTCGTCTTTGCAGAAGTTTAGCGAACTCTGCTGTGGTCAAAGCCGATTATGTCAAGAGAGCGATCTACCAGCTGAGAGACGGCTTTGATGGGGATGAGGGCCGGCATCTAGATAGACATCAGGAACATGGGGAGAATCACAAGAGCTGACAGTCACTGCTTTCACCATAAAGCCTCACTAATGTTACTGATACATGAGGGATGTTAGAATAGGTGTTGAGCTGCCAAAGTGAAGGTGAAAGTCGTGGCTATCAGTTGATGTTAATTGTTTTTAAGTGTCGTTTCAAATGGAAGCGTGTGCACCCTGGACTTCACCCTGCTGGATTAACCTTTCAAGACAAGTTGTTGTTGTTGTTGTTTTCTTAGCTTTGCCAGAGCTACACTTTTTACCGAGCAATTCAATTATTCACTCGTCTTAATTGATGTGTTTTGCTTACACCCTTTTTTCCCTGAAGGTCTTTCAAGACGCTCTCCACCCCAATGTCAAGTGCTATTCCCTCACGTCCTGGACTCGACTTTGAATTATTGAGCTCCATGGCAAAGCTCATCTGTGTAACTTTAATAAATGAACACCCTGGAGATCCAACCTGAAATAACTGCTTAGTTAATTTGTCCTGTAATAAAGATGTTTCGCTCATGACTATTAGCTGCCAGGGGTAAAATGGCCCCAGCTTTTTTAGACTAATCACTGGGAAGAATTTAATAGTGCAGGACCTGGAATTTTAGCATTAGCACTGCTGCACCATAAGGTATTATTACAGTACAACAATTGGGATGTAAAGTTTATTGAAGCTTGAGTTTGTCTCTCTTTAAGTGGACTAAGAACAATGAATGTTCTCTGGATAATACAAGCGTGAGTATTTATGCAATTCAGGGCTGAAAGGCATCTTTCAAACAGAAATGGCGCAGCTGTTTATCCTGCACACCGAGTCATAGCCTTGAGCATTTGTTTTCTGATTTAAACAAATATGGTGAGCAAATAAAAAAAAAAACAACCTCTAAGTATAGCCTCGAAGTCAAGCGGATGTTAGTTTTGCCATTGACAGATTGCTGTGGTTTGAAATTACACTGGAAGGCCGGGGTTGCAAGCTGCAGAGATCCTGAGCTGGTCGCTGGTGGAGAGGAAGTCAGTGAAACAGGATATGTATTGGTCAGCTCTTTCCTGACCTAGAGGTCAGAAATCTCAATTGAGCATTCTTTTTATAGGGTTAGATATCCTTGAATTCATATATTGTGTCCTCTATATCTCATATTGTTGGCTCTATATAATTCATCTGGAGTAATAATATATATGCTTGGTAGCGATAGCTCTAGGGATGGCAATGTCGGTCGGTCCACCACGTTGGTTCCGACTGAAATATCTCAACAATTATTTGATGGATTGCCATGAAATTATGTTCAGACATTCATGGTTCTCAGATGATGAATCTTTTGTGATCCTCTGACTTTTCCTTTAGTGCCACCATGAGGTAGACCATGTGGTTTTTAGTGAAATATCTCAACAACTATTGGATATATTGACATTTAGTACAGACATTCATGTCCCCCTCAGGATGAATTGTAATAACTTTGGTGATCCCCTGACTTTTCATCTAGCGCCATCATCAGGTCAAAATTGAAATTTGCCCAATGCTTAATGACACACTCGTCAGCATCTCTTTTTTTTTTATATGCTAACACTGTTTTTAATTTCCAGCACCAATCTCAAAATATGTCAAGGTCAAAGAACATACTATCATTTAAACAAAGAATGAAGAAAAAGAAGAGACAGAATTGAAAACCACCTAATTTTCTTTAATCGCATAAAGGATCTTATAAAGGAGTTTAAAACAAAAGTATTTGATACCTGATACCTGGAAACCTAATGGCATTCCCATCGGCCTCAGCGTTTTTTGTGTTTAGTACTAATTAGCAAATGTTAGCATGGTAGCACGCTAAACTAAGATGGTGAACATGATTAATTATTTCAAATTGAAATAGTGTGAGCAAGTGAAGAAGAGGTCATCATTTTACTTTACCATTTTGAAATAAAGAAGTACAGTGTCATACTGCGTGTTTAGACACAAGGTAACATTACATTGAAAACTGTATACATTGCAAATTCCTGATTACTTAATATAATCCACTGAATTACACAACCGTCTAATTTGATGAGATCACTTTGTCACAAGCAGTACATTGCTCTCCAGCCTTGATGGCAACCTAGCACTGTGTTTTAAAGTGAACACAGTAAGATGAGTGTGCAGGGCCAGTTTGTAGCATCAACACCAACAGCAGACCAAAGCAGCGAGCAGCAAAGCAGTGTCAGGGTGTGTCTGCGGCGGGACGTGTCCAGGCTTCAGCGTACCTGACAGGCTGTGGCTCATTAAACCCCCATCAGACGCAGGAGGTCAAGACAACAGCTACAGCTCCGGCGACACATTCTGCCTCCATGCGTATAATGTAGACACACAGTGCGACTGTGTAGACCCAGCAGGATAGGATAATACCCCAGACCTATCAGTTGTTTTATTTTTAGCATTTTAATCATTACAGACAACTGCTGAGAAATTCTGAGAAATCTTTACATAAAGCATGAAGAGACCAACGGCTTATAGAAGTATTATTTAGGAGTGATGCACATGGGAATGTTGTTACGTATGATTACATGGAAAAAGTTGATGCTTTTGTTTGTATTCTCTTCTCACGACACGCTTAATGCAAGTTGCATTGCTGTGTTGTGTTTTCTGTGTGGGTGGATGGCTGGCTGGCTTTGGGGAAGCAGGTCGACAATGTTGCTGCAGAAGGTTTCTCAGTGGGGTAGAGAGAGAGGGACTGGGGGCACTGTTTGGTAAGGGTGAAGCGATAAGCATAATTTCAGGTTGAAACATGCAGGCGTAAACAGCACTGCTTGTTTGATCGTGTTTTATTCAAATGTGCCAGAACAACAGTGACAGCCGTTGACTTTCAACCAAGACTGAAATGCAAGTTGTGTGTTTTTTGGGTTTCTCGATGTTGTGGCAACCAGCTCAACCGTTTCCCAAACTCTGACTCATGTCGCCTGAGCTGAAGTCCTGCAAGGTCAAACAAGTGAGTGCTATGCCAACCTCAGGCTGTGTGACGCCTCTCGATCTCCATCTGACCTCTGTACTTCCCTTTTTTCTCCCGTAGTGTGAGACAAAAAAATCCATCTGTATTTCATAGCATTTCATTCTCACCCTATTTCTGCCTTTTATTTACTAATCTCTCTCTACTCTCTGCCTTCCTTTTCCTCATTTGTCCGCCTCTGTGTATAAAAAACCACCAGAGACCCCGTCATTTGGCCGAACAGTAGGAGAGAGGATGGAAGAAGAGGATCTCTGTCAGATCTGCCTGTCGAATGACCAGTCAAGTGGAATGGATTAGTTATATCCTGTCCTTCTCTCACTCTTTAAAGCAGTCTCATTAGGCCTGCTGGACCAAAGGGCCCAGGGTGCCCACGCTAGGGCTCGGGTTTGCACTCAGGGAAGCCCTGGGCATGTTATCCCCACCCAGTCGAGGGTCATCAGTCACACAGTTGCTTAAGAGGATTGGATCTTGGTGAAGTGATGTGTAATTGCTAATCTCCTGACCACAGTGGAGCTGGAGATCAGTATTGTCCATTAGGATTATTGTTATTTGAGCAAGTTTGTATTAGCATACACTGTTAGAAATTGCTGTAAATTTACCTCAAAATATCAACAGTATTATCCTGTTATATTTAAATGCAGTACATTACTGTTAATTTAGGTTGGTGAAATGACTTAGACGAAAGATAACAGTATTTTACAGTATTAATTGCTCAGAGGAGAAAAAACAGTTCTTTACAGTATTTTTTGCATTGCATTTTGGGAACAGAAAACTACATTGAGCCCACACGTGTTCAAGTTGTGATTTTTCATCCATCTCCATCTTGTGAATTAATAGGTGAGTGCCTCTTTGCTTTGCTTGTTAGCATAGACAAAATATATAACATTTGCAATCAACTCATATTGTGCTGTGATAATGATGTAGTGGCCTACCTACCATCAGATCCCAACATCAATAAAACATTTGTAACATTGTATTTATGTCTCTTTATGTTTGGGATTCTTTTACTAAAACTGAATTGTTGTCAGACTGAGAAATGCACATTGGACTTGAATTAGGTTAACTTGTAAGCTTTCAAGTCAGATTTGAGATTGGAGTCTGAGCTGACACAAACAGCGCAGACAGAAACCTCACTCAAGCGGTCAGTGTGGCCAGCTAAGGTTAACTACTTGTAAAGTTGCTAATGTTAAGTTTTATGTTTTTAACTCACAATTTTAAATCACTATTTCATTTATACACTGTATTAAAACATGATATTTTTATAGCAAGACTGCTAAGCAATAATTTAACAAATCACAAGGTTTAGAAAAGAAATGTAAAAAAAAAATCATTGTAGTCCTTTTTGCTAGCAGTCCATTACTCAATAGCTTATACAGTAGCATGTATTGCATTTGTACAGCAGTTTACAGTAAAATCCTGCAAATATACCTCTTGTGAAAAAGTGCAAATAAACATTAATTAACTGCTAATACCTTTGTCAGTATATATGTCTGTAAAGGTAGAAAATAACAGCTTTATGCTGTATTTACAAAAAAGAAATGTCAGCAACAGCAAGACACCGTTAATTTTAAAGTAACTTTGCTGGCAACCGTGCTGCCAGTTCTTTACTGTTTTTTGACGGGACAATCTTTAACAGTGTAGGCGTTCCAAAGTAAGTTTAAAGGAATCATTTGACATTTTGGGAAATACGCTTATTCGTGTTCTCGCCGAGATTTAGATGAGAAGATCGATACCACTCTCATACCTGTCCATTAAGCTAGGAATGTGCAGCCAGGAGACGATTAGCTTAGCTTAGCATAAAGAGTGGAGGCAGGGGGGAAAGTTGTAAAAATGAAAACCCGATTGGGTCTATGGGCCGATACTGATATAAAAAAGTCTGCTAACGATATGTTGGCTGTTTTTTGAATTTGTCTGTGACCAAGATACATACTGAGCAGTACATTTTACAGTTGAAAAATCAACTTGTCAGTTCTCTCTGGTCAACAAACTATGTAATGGTAACACTGTCTCTAAGTTTAGCATTTCTTCACTGCGAATGGTTGTTACTTATCCGCCAACATATACACCAATACTAATACACCTGCAATAAGCTAATATCGGCCGATATATATCGGCCTGGCAAATTTATCGGTCTAAGTTCCTGGACATAACCTCCCATAAAACCACAACAATATATAATATGTTAATTATGCCCTATTTCCACAAAATTATAGCTCTGGTTCTTGAACCGGTTCTGTTCAGGATTCTTGCAACCTTGGTGCTATCTAGTGAACCAGCCCATGTTTCCACCAGTTTTGAGCAGAACCATTGTAATCAAGGATGCATCATCAACAGAGGGTGTTGCACAATACACAACAGAAGTAAACAGCAAGATGGCAGATCTCATTGATTACCTGCAAGCTTTTGTTCTGTTATTACAGATATTTGTTTTTATCCAAAAAACAAGGATAGACCAACTATTAATGATAAGAACACATAGAAGACTATTACCATAGTAGACCATAGACTATTGTTGCCTTCTCCATCCTCTTTCCAACCTGTAGAATATGACATGCCCACTGATGTGTCACGGTTTGCACTTCAGGTCAAGGAAAACCTGCTATTTTTTGGTTCCAGCTGGGAACCAACTTTTCGGGTTCCGAACTACTATATTTTTGGTTGAACGGTTCAAAATTACGTGCACGAACCTGAACGGAACCTGTTCCCTGTTGGTGGAAAAGGGGTAATTGTGAGCTTTAAAGTTGCTGGTAGGCAGACAGAGCCAGGCTAGCTGTTTCCCCCTGTTTCCAGTCTTCATGCTAAGCTAAGCTAACAATCTCTCGGCTCCAGCTTCAATATTTAACTGACAGACATGAGAGTGGTATCGATCTTCTCATCTAACTCTCGGCAAGAAAGCAAATAAACATATTTCCCAAAATGTCAAACTATTCCTTTGACAATGAGCTTTCTCTGTTATATAATCTACATGTCATGTTTGTCTTTTGGATTCTGTTACTCTACCTTGTGTATCTCCTGTCTGTCCTGTGTGTCAAGGTGACAGTGCTGCTCTGATAATGTCAGAGGACCGTTGTCTGCTCTCTCCGGACATCACAGCTGTCAAGTCACTGTCGACTCAAACAAATCTTCACCATGTCTGCCACATCCTCAGCCCACACACACACACACACACACACACAGCTGTTCCCCTGGAAACATGTTGTAAAAAAACACATTATTTTCAATACAGCTTTGCCCTATGACTTGTCACCTCAGCTGCGACTAGTACACAAAACCTGCCATTTCATACTGTGACTGAGCAGACAATAGGAGAATATGTCCTGGAGAGAACAGAGTATGCAAACAAACAGGGTAATTATTCATTGTCCAGAAAAATCTATAAAAATCTGTATTTGTGTGAAAGCATCATGCATCACTGTAGATACAGAAATGTTTCGGAGTACTCCAGTGTTCAACTGCAGCTACAGGTTCTTAGCTTGCCTGTCAAAGCGTGTGTGCATTTAACGAGCCACACCTTTATCGAACGCAAACTGGATTTTCCCATGCGACTGAAGATGTGCTGGAATGTGCACGAACGCCTATGTTGTGTGTTTACATGAAAACATAACGTCAGCAGGACATGTTCTGTGCTGTCGTGTGTTTGCATAAAACAAAGACACAGTTCCCATGTTGGCAGGCTGCCATGCTCTCAGAGAAAATATCCTAACCTATGAAGCTGGAATTATTCATGACTTTTACGCATTCTGATGTGCAACCTCAGACCTCGACAACAGGTTAAATAACAAAACAACCTTCTGCTTGAAATCACAGGATCTTTCCCTCGCTTGTTATGTAATTGACACTCCCCACCCCCTCTTTCTTACTGTCTCACACCTTCTGCTCACCCTCCAATTCTGTTTCCTTTCCTCTCCAGCTCATTTGCCATGTCTAAGACAGCGGTGAAGAAGCTGCACTGGCGTTCCAAGGTGCAGGACAGCTTCGTCCCCTTGCTAGGCTCGTCGGGGGAGCTGGGGATCGCCATTGGTGGAGGGGCAGATTATGGAGAGTTTCCCTTTGTCACGTCGGCTCCGGGGGGCGGACTCACAGTGGGTGATATCATCCTAGAGATTGGGGGAACACCAGTATTAGGGATGACATTAGGAGATGTCCGTGGTGTCCTCAACTCCTGCCCCCATCCTATCCGCATCAAAACTGTGTCACCAGGTATGACTCAGCACGATAACTCACCCCTCTATAAATTAGTCTGCTCATTGTTTTGGTAGATGTGTAAATAATCACCACACAGTCAAGGAAAAGTGTGAACATAACAGACTGCAAGGCCTCTCCTTCTGCTAATGGCATTTATGTATTACACACCGCCCATAATGATGCATTCAATCTTTAATTATCTCCCTAACGCTGCAGACAGTTTAACTTGTTGCTGTTTGTGTTGCACACCATTGCACTTACTTCATCAGACTACACCCAAACAATCTGTTACACCGGCGTCCAAGCTGTTATCCATAATAAACTTGCTCAATAACCCTCCTCTGAATCTCACAAGCCAAATCTGCAGCCTGTAACATTCTGATGCTGATTTGCACACGTCAATTAGTTTGGATATGTCAAGGCGATCAGTCAATATGTGGGTAAGGGGTCAAAACTGCTGATGACACATGACAAGAGCGTGGCGATATAGTTGTCTGTCACCCGCAAGGGGCCTTGATGTTTAGAACAGGGGGCCGGGCTAACGGATGTCTTTGTTGACTCTGAACAGAGCAATATGTCACTGGAGTGTCACCTGAGCGTGGCTCCCGATGGCCTTGCTGGCTAGATTGATAGCTGATTTGGCCGCAGGGGTGTAAATGGGGACCTTTGCTACTGGTCCCTCTGCTGCTGGTAGATCCATTATCATTTCTGAAGTCTGCCTAGCCCTCCCTGGGCAGCTTGATTGCGTGTAGTGTGGACAGTGATGGATGAGCTGATGTGACGGCTTGCTGTACCACACCTCCTCCTACTCCTACTACGACTACTACTACAACTCCCTTTGCTCCAGCGCTCAAATACAGGACACCAGGCTACGTTCCCCAGAGGCAGGCAGCAGTTTAAAGGTTTTAGCACTAATACTGGTGCTCTGTGGACAAAAGCAAAGAGTAGGGATATAATCTGTCCATCAAATTTAAAGTTTCCTTCAGTGGTTCCTGGCAGCATAGCCCTAGTAGCTCTTCTCTGTATTGCCATTAACCTTGACATCTGACTGCCTTGCTTTAATGGTAGCTCATATGTGTTGTGTTTGCACAATGTACAAGAGATTAGCTCATTCAGCTTCAGAGAGCTGATGTTGAGGTTTAAATGTTGCTCTTCAACAGACTAGAAAATAGCAGCTGTTTCATAACATGATGAACAAAAGCCCATCACTTCTCCCAAAAGGCAGCTGGCTAGATTAATTTCCCTTTTACAGGCAGCAGCCATATGTGGCCGTATATGTACGTGCAGCTGACTGCCTCCACTAATAAAGTTATATCACTGTGACGTTTTTTAATAGCGCACAGCAAATTCAGTCTGCGTCTGGGCAGAACCACTGTAACAGACGGTGGGGGCAGTGGGGTGACAGGGGTGTGGGTAGCTGCAGGGGAAGCACCAACAGAGTGGTCGTCTGTCAGAGTGACAATCTGGAGATGCTCTCAGCCAATCCATAACAGCAAGTGACCTGTCATCAGAGGCCGTAAAGCACTTGAGATGATATTAAGAGATCAGAGAGATGAAACTGAGCCCCGGTAGTCAACTCTGCCTCCCCTGGTGACAACCTCAACTGTTGTGTCTGGAGCAATTAACCTCAGTAGGTTGTTATGTATGCATGAGGGACTCTGGGAAACACATTTTATACTCAAGATCTATGTGAAATGATATAGAGAGATCAGTAGGTGTGAATGTGAAAGTCTAGATTGCAAAATTATAGTGTTAAATCAAGCCTGGCAGCAGTAAAGATTATAAATAAATTTCTCTATTTGACGGGCTACAAACAAACCTTATAGTAAATATACATCATCAGTGTGTTTGTGCTTACCGGGCTGATTTTTGTTTTTTACTTCTCTCTCTCTTCCTCTCTCTCTATTTCTGTTTCCTCCTCTCCCTGCCATGCTTGTATATTTGCCCTTCCCTCAGGCTCCACATTGTGCAAGGATCTCAGGTTGTATCTGAGTAAGTGCTTCACACCCGGCTCAGTGGACAGCCAACTTCAGCAGGTCATCCGAGAGAACCTCTACCTCCGCGCTGTACCTTGTAAGTAACCTTCAATATACTGTATCCCTCTATATACCTTGTCTTTATATTTCTTTGTCCTGTTGCCATCATTTGCCCATATATTATATGTTTCATGTTTAAGCCAATTATTAGGTATATTTTCACCATGCTCATACTATTATTCTATCCAGGCATACTTCTCTTAAGTTACTGACCTCATTAATTCATTCATAACACTTCTCATGGTTGCCACCATGTGAATATCTTGGTGTTAATTGGGTGCTTAAGCCTGCAGAACTGTTTCCCACACTTCCCTGTGTAAATGCATGCAAGCAGAACTGGGGTGATTTAATGAAATAATGAAAAAAAACAAAAAAACATATGAGACTAAAATATCTTAAATCAAGTTTGACTGAGACGGAAAATGCCACAAGTGCAATCAGTTTGGACATTTCCATAGCAACAGCCTGTATTGTCACAACACTGGGTTTATCCTCAGTGGCAGTCTCCCCCTTACAATCCTCACCCCTGTGCTCCAGGCTATTACTTTGTTTGGGTGGTGGTAAGCTGGTATTACATGTGATGGTAGTTGTGTTTGACAGGTTCTTTTTATTAGTACAGTTTTTGCATGATCCCCTGAAAAATAGGCCTGTACTCTACTCACAAGCCATTTCATTTTGATGCTTATGAATAAAATCAAGCACAATGGCAGCCAAAGGCAGCTAGTTGTAGTACATCTGTTGCTATCTTAATCCTCTATAATATGACGTCACTGGAACTGGCAAGAGGATATAGCAGCCTTGCAGGGTTTTCTGAGGAAGAAGTGTGTTTTTGATGAAAAAATTCTGACTTTTTTGCTTTTGCGTTTTTCTTGTTCAGGTGGTAGTATGGAGGAGACAGACCACCTAGTGTGTGTGTGTGTGTGTGTGTGTGTGTGTGTGTGTGTGTGTGTGTGTGTAGTCTTAACCTTGCTGTGGCAATGTGGAGTTGCTGCTAATCTCTCCTTTAGTCCAGGAAGTAGGTCATGTGGGACAGTCTGCCACCATGCCACACACAACCCACTCGCTGACAGAACAAGGCACAGGTCAAAACTCCCAGGATGGTGCAAGAAAGATAAGACCGTCTCTCTTAGTATACAACATGCATATTCATATTATGGTATAATTGCAGTTTTATTCATATCAAGCGTTCTCATTACTTAGCCATGCATGCGTGCATCTTGTTACATCTACAAGCAGCTGCTCGGGGAGTGAATTGTCTACATAAACTGTACTTGCTTTTAGCCATTTCAGAAAATGGATAAAGAGAAATGAGATGGATAAAGGAGGATTGTCATATACAAAATAAGATAAATCAGTAATTTGATGTTTGGTGAGGGAAGGTTGTAAAGAAACAGTATATGCACTGTATTTATTGGCAAAATATTGTAATATATTATATAAAGCAGTCTAGCCTCCCCCTTCCAGTGGTGTCAAACTTTTAAAACAACTTCCAATCTCTGAGTGCTTTCTTTTAGTAAGAGTTTCTTTTAGTAAGAGTGACAAGAGTGTAATCCTCTGATCTGCTGGAGATGACACAGTAAGATGCTGTTGTTCTCGTGCCGATACCAACACACGCATGCTATCCTGATCCCGAGATGGCTTGGAAACCATCACGTCTCATTTCAGACCACTTGTAGATACACAGGAGCTGAATTCTTCTTCCTTTTGTAGTTTTTCATCGAAGAGGCGGCTGTGCTTGATGTGACAGGAACTTAAAGCTGAGGATGGTTTTCATCAGCGGCTCATTGTGGCCCCCTTCAGGACCATATGTATGTTCCTCCTGTTTCAGGAGACTCTTTGCTGTAGTTTGTTACTTTGGTTGTGATTAAAACTTTTAATTGCCTGAGATAAAGACTAAATAGCCTCAGAGGCTCGTGAAGCAACGTTTTTTACTGTAAGGAAGCAAAGATAGTATGACGAGGCCTCAATTTTGATTTGCATTTTTATCATTTAGATGCTATTTCTTCTTCTGAAACTGTGGCTTAGTACCGCTGTGCTATTTAGAGAGCATCTCAATCCCTGAATCCTTTTGATGAGACAATGTTCTCTGTTGTTGGAGCTGGCACTGATGCAAGAAATATCATTACAAAGTCTCAGTCAGGAGGGCAGTGCATAAAAATGGAAATGAATGACAGAATTAAGTAAATGCAGGCTACTGTATCAATAATCTAGAGGGGTGGGGGGAATTAAATTAAAAGCAAATGTCTATCAGTGCCAAAGTGGAGGAGGCTGACTGCAGTCTAATGGCTCTGTTTGCTCATACTGAAGCAGACAGGATGCTTACTGTGCAGCCTTTGGGGAGCAGGTAAATGTGTAGACAAACAACAGTATGTTCAGCTCAGTAAAACCAACCATTTTATAAAATACAGGTTTCTGTTTCATGAGTATGTAAACAACCCCTTTTTTTTGTTTCCTTCATTCATTCATACCATTTTGTTCTGTGTGCAGGTTTTGCAGACCTTACATTACCCTCCTGAACTTTCCCATCCATATTTGTATAATCACATTTCTCGCGTGCCCTTGGATGATTCAGAGCCAATGTCATGGTTTCAAGGCTGGCTGTGTCTCATGTCTCCTCCATAAAAGACTTTCCTAATTGTCTTCAGAGTGAGTCAGATAAGAAACATCATCATTTAGTTATTCTAATATGCTCGCTGCGGCGTTGTCAGGCAGACCGTCTGTGGCCTTTTCAGCTGTGGGATTCATTGTTAGCTATTTGTGTGCAATGATCTTGACAGACAGCTCTCTCTGGGTGTTGATACAGAGTTCTGTGTAATTACCTCTTCAATCCCTATCTCACCCCCCTCTCCCAGGGGATCAGTGTGCGGCGCCTACAGGGACAGGCGGGGAAGAAGAAGATGTCAATAATCCATCTTGCCCCCCCGCTGACATGTCATATATATTTCCTAGGAGGGTGCATAGATAATGAATCCCTGCCTCGCACCATATCAGCTGGAGAGATACTGTGTGTCCTGAGGGGAGGAGAAGAATTACACACACGTCAGATGTCATCAGGAGATTTGCTATCAGATCTTTAATTAGACACAGAGACCTCTAATTTCCTTTAACTGGGTGCAAGCACAAACTTTGGGTGCAAGTACACATGTGCTTGTGGTGTGACCAGTTAATGTTTGCGTTTTTTGGTGACCAGACATGCAAACACAACCCCGTGCAGCATGAAAAAAGTCTGGACTGATTGGACACATATACTCATCTCCTTTTAAAGCACCAGACAGTTTCAAACTGAGCCGGGAAGTGAGGGTCAAACTTCTCTGGAGAAAACTGTCTCTTCTCTGGGAAGCACAGAGCACAAGGCACTACACAGGAAAGCTCAACTAGAGCTGAAACGATTTGTCAGTGAATCGATTAGCTGATCAACAGAAAATTAGTCAGCAACAATTTTGATAATCAGTTATGTTTATGAAGTGTTTATGTCATTTTTTAAACATTCAGTGTTTCCGCTTCCAGCAACATTGTGATGCATTTTTCATTGTTTTCTGACATTTTATAGACCAAATGATGAATCGATTCATCAAGAAAATAATTGACAGATTAATTGATAATGAAAACAATCGTTAGTTGCAACCCTTAACGCAACACATTTAAATCTTTTTTGTGGGTTTTGACTGGTCTGTGTGTATATCTTTGCCATCTAGAGGCATGAAAAGTGCTTTTTGCATTGGCTTTTGTGATTAAAAAGTAGTCAGAGCAGGTGGAAATATTGGTGCAAAAACAACAAAAATGGCATTACAACTGCTGGCTATAACTGCTAGTCCAGTGCCTCAACCTGTGTGGGTGATCAGGACACATACTGTACAGTAAACACACTTTGTGCTACGGAAAGTAGAGGTCAGGGTGATGGAGATGCCTCATGCTCTCTAATGTTTGTGTTTCCATTCCCTTGTGCCTGTGTGCCTACATGTGTGAGTTGGCTTTTAGTGTGTGTGAGTGTTCATCGTTGGTCTACGTCTGTGTGTGCGTGTTTGCGTGCATGCAGTCCTGCATGTGTCATTGTGGCTGGGGGAGCTGCTCCCAGGACAGCAGTGCATTAATCATGGGTTTTATATGGTAGCTGGGTGTGACTCCCTCCTGTCGGCCCCACATTGACATCACATGTGGTCCTCCAGGAGAAGGACAGAGATTCGTCCTTAGTTTGGGCTTGGTGTGATTACGTCTTGGGGAAATGAATGACTTGTCTCAAGGTCAGAGCGGGCGCCTTGTAGTTCAATTTGCAAATTAAAATGATTCCACCAGATTTGACTTAATGAGTAATATAACAATGTGATATATTTCACACTACATGCCTGCACATGTATTTAATGGTGAGGAGATCTTGTTCAAAATACAGCAAACCATGAGGCTTACCTCTGTGATTCTGTAATGATGGGATGCTTTTCCTGCCATGGTTTGGACTCATTGTTCTCTTCCAGGCCAAGGTCAATGTGAATCAATTATGATGACAGACCATTGATCATCCAAGTGCTCCATCTTTGCAATGGTGATAGAAAGACTTTAAGACTTTCACAGTGCCTCATTAATGTTTAATTCTGTTCTGATTGATCTGTTCATAACAAAGAGGCCCTGGTAAATGCCTACCATCATCATCGTGCTCTTCATACCAAAGGGCACATTTGGGTTTGTGGGTGGATGCTCTGTTGACCTGGGACTGACTGTACACCCAGAGCCAAATGCTGTAATTAAAGAGATAACTTGTTAATTGTAATTATCAATTGTTGTCCTAATTAAAGTTGTTTACTCCTTTTTAAGATTAAGATTTTAGATTGTTTATAGCTTTAAATACAACCAGAATTGATCCATTAGGTTGTTACTTTTGGTTGGACCACTTATATATCATTTGTCAAACTAATGTTGTGCTTGCACTATTTATAGTTTGCTGAATTGCTGTTTCGTTTAAACACTGAACTCAGATTCATGACCTCCGATGAGAGGAAAAGGCTTTGATTAATTGACATATCCATGTTAGAGCTTGCAGTATTTCTAGCCTCATGGCTCTTTATGTTTGACATAATATTTCCTGTTGTCTCCCTCTCCCAGGTACTACCAGACAGCCCAGAGATGGGGAAATCTCAGGGGTAGACTACAACTTTGTCTCCATCGAGGAGTTCTTCTCCTTGGAGGAGTCGGGGGCGCTGCTTGAGAGTGGAAAGCTCAAAGGTGAGGTTGAACACCTAACTGTCCTCTTCAAAGACTACATGGTGATTCATCATGCATAATGATCACAACACAGCTTGTACATTTTCTTTTCTTGATTACTTGTGCTCAAATGTCTCTGTATTTAATTTAAATACTGGAAAATTACATAAACATATAATCATTTAACTGAGTTATTAAAATTATTAAAATTGAATGCACAGAGGTGAAATTATACATTGTACTAAATAATAACATTGTATTAAAATGGTTGCAAGTTATTAGCAATTACAATTACAATCTTTGTGCTGTATGTTGAAGAAATAGTTTGACATTTTGGGAAATATGTTTGTTCGCTTTCTTGCCGAGAGTTAAATGAAGAGATTGATACCACCCTCATGTCTGTATGGTAAATATGAAGCTGCAGCCGTCAGCCGGTTAGCTTAACTTAGCTAGCTGTTTCCTCCTGTTTCCAGTCTTTGTGCTAAGCTAAGCTAACTGGCTGCTGGATGTAGCTTCATATTTATCAAACAGACATGAGAGTGGTGTCTTTCTTCTCGTTTAACTGGCAAGAAAGCAAATAGGTGTATTTCCCAAAATGTCAAACTATTAATTTTTTCCTACTTTTTAATATACTCACTGTGTTCCCTAGCAATAAAGAACATGTATTGACAGTTTTTGTTTGTGATGAATGGATAGTCAGTCAGACAGCCATCTCTTTATGCATATTAATGCCATCAGGTGTTGCTCAGCTCAGATCTACCTCAGAGTGGCTGAGTACCCTCTGATTAAAAAGCCTCCATACATTAGCATCTATAATTTATAAGAGTTTAATGGGAGCAATAAATGTTATCCTCACTTGCCTCACATGTGACATTGACAGACACATCGCTACAGCAAAGCAATCAGGAGTATCTGCGGCATTGTAGCCTGCAGAAACCGCAGTAAATGGTGACGGCTGGTGACCTTGTTGTTGAGTTCAGTAATCTAATGTTTCCCCTCAACCCATTTGGATCTCCATGAGCCAAATGGAGGGTTGGAGGTAATTTAATTTCTTCCTTAGCAGATGGCTTGAACTGAGAATATAGAACACATACAGTAGATGATCTCAGGGGATACATAATGCACATATATGCAGAACCCACTCTGCTACTGAATATCTGAATGTAAAATATTTTATTTACCTCATGAACTCATATCAGATTGGAACTCAGTCACATGTTAATGCAGACTGTGTGCCACCTTTAGATTTATGTCAATAGATTTTACTTACAACACAGGGCAGTTCATCTGATTCATTCTTCTAATATGACATTTGTTTTGAGCAACTGTAATTCCATTTCTCAAGGCAAGGCTTTCCTTCTCCTGTCCTTCTCTGTCTCAGGGAATTACTACGGCACCCCTCGGCCCGTTCACATCAGCGCAGAGAGCCCCCCCATCACCTACCAGGAACACCGCAACCTCCTCAGAAACTTCCGCACACGCAGCAAATCGCTCAGCAACCTGGAGAAGACTGCAGAGGACGGCGAGAACAGCGAGGACGACTCGGGCCTGTCAGGCAAGTGTCGCTAAAGCTGCTCTGTATGACAGCATGTGTGGGCAAGGTCATGAATGTACATCTGAAGGAAACACCAAGAGGTAATTGGTTGTTAATAATATCATAAGTGGAGTATTACATAGTTATTGGGGCCCTTTTTTTTATAGTTTTTCAGACATATCCACAGTAGAAAACGTATCTGTTAAGCCCTGTACAGTAGCCAGCAACTAAATACTGCATTGTCCCTGTATCTATAGCTCCAGTCTCTGATACCCAAATGAATCAATCATTAGCACGATTAGTATGCTCTAAACTCTCAGTGGGGCTGTGGCCTCATCGATTGCTGGATCACCTCCAAAGGAAGGTCAGGCTGCCTTTAGGTCGAGCAGGCAGGGAGGTAAGCAGATAGGCAAGCCTGCACACGGGGAGCTGAGGGAAAACACTGAGGAAGTCACGTGACAAGGAAGCAGAAAGTGTTAGAATTAAATCATTATTCTCACCTAACACTGGAATAGCCAACACATGGCCGTTTTTTTTCCTATCATAAGGCAAAAACTTTTTCTTTTTTACTGTAAATGTGATGGATGACTCATTGTACCAGACATGGTTTGTTATGTTAAACAGAAGGCTTAAAAGGCGTATTAATCGCCAGTGGTGGAAGAAGCATCCAGATCCTTTATTCAAGTAAAAGCACCAATGCAACAATGTAAAAATACTCCATTACAAGTAAATGTCCTGCATTTAAAATCCTACTTAAAGATCCCCTTCAGACATGTATTAAAACATATATACAAATAGTCTGCTTAGAACAATAATGTGTGTCTGATGTGTTTTTTTCCACAAAAAAAAAGTATAATTTCCACATTAAAATCCTTAAAAAGGCATCTACTCCTCCTAGCTTATTAAAAATTCCAGAATCTATGAATATGCAAATTTTGTTCATTTCTAAAGTTTTCCTGCTGGACACAAGATGTCTCCTACTTCACTGTGAAGTCTATTGTCAGTGTGTGTGCACTGGCAGCCTCAAGTTTTCACATCACACTTTTGCAAGTTGAATATTGAACCAGGATTGGCTACCAAACTATTTGTGATGTCACAAATCACGCTCGTAGGCCATGCCCCTTAAAATCAGATTTTCAATGAGCTCATAGAAACTTTCAGGAGATGAACGTGAAAACATCCTTCTAGTGTCAAACTCTGCACAAACATCATTCTGCACAGTGAAGCTCAAACAGTCAACTGTAGGAACAAGAAGAAAAACATATTTTTGAGTGGAGGGGAAAAGTATTATCAGCAAAATGCACATAAAGTATCAAAGCAAAAGTACTCGTTTGGCAGAAAACCGTCCCCTGTGACTGATAGGTAAGAAATTTAGTCCAGTGGTCTTCAACCTAGGGGTCAAGTTCTGCTACAAAAATCTGAATTCATTTTGTGGACTTTTCTCTAATCTTCGCCTTTTCGTGAAATATTAATTCATTTTACCTCATTGGGCCTTGAACAGTTATTTAAATGAAACCATCTGAGAAGTA